>CM041630.1:33907541-33970360 GCA_023333625.1 Bothriochloa decipiens | reverse complement strand
GGCGGATTATGTGCTTGTGCTCTAATAAATTGGTCGGTTCTGTCACAATGTGAATCTCAATCATGGGCGCATGACCATAATCTCACTAAGGTCACAACAATTTGACCCAATTCAACATTCCGCAAGCAGCATATGACTAAAGGTTTTATAGAATTGAAACATGGCATATGGCCTTGGTAGGTATTTCATAATCATTGAGGAACTTTTGTTTTTGAATTTTTTAAAATAAAGCTTCGGATGTCAAGTCTCACTCAGAACAAAGTCATAGTGCAGCTCATGTCACCATATCATATCAGGCAATAACTTAGACAAGATCAAGCATATGCAACCCACTAGTCCAAGTTTTTAGGATGAGACATTATTAGCTGATAAACCCAAAAATTAGAGAAAGCTCGATTATAACATGGGTATAGATGAAACATAAGACAAAGCAACTATTCATCATCTCAACAAGGATTGAACTTGGTATTTGCATAGCACATATATATAGAAAGGAATAAATATTTTTGTGTTCTTTATAGCATTTTTTTATAAATGAATGATTGCTGGAATTTAAACATGCTAAGAAGAAAATAAAGATTACGAGAAATTAAATATGCAATGCAGATACCTGAACGAGGGTCCTCCCCCAAGCTAGCTCGCAGCTCATGGTCCAGGGAGAAACACGAGGCAGCTTTTTATTTTATTTTGGAAGAAAATATTTTTGTTATGTTTAGCTTTATGATCAGGCTAAGGCATCCTTAGCTTGGTCATATTAGGCTGAATAACCCAAACACCAGGTTTGCGTTATAAAGTCTATAAGGTTGTGATGGCGCAAAACATCACTCCTTAAGCTAAACACATTTTTATTAAAAAAGAAAGTGATAAATATAAATATAAATATATATATTATTTTTTTTGAAAAAGGTAAAGGATAACTTACCAGTTTACCTGGCGATCAGGGCTCACCATTTTTTTGAGTCCGTTAAGCAGGACTTCCTTCCATTCATTGGTTGCTCGATGATGGTACGTCTGTCTTAGGAGAAGCAGACGGTTGTACCTTTTTGGGCTGCCACACCATCTTGCTGGTCTTTGTTGGTGCAGCAGGCTTTGGTTTTGATTGTTTTTGGTTATGCTGCACCTCCTTTGATGGTGTGGGGATCTCCTTTATTGTCCCCTTGTTCTGAGGAACAATTGTCATTTTCCTCCTTTATTCCCTTATTCTGAGGAACAGTTTTGTGTTTTTTCTCCTTTTTCTAAGAAGGGGCCCTATTTTGCTATTTTTGTTTTTTATCATGGGGCAAGGACTTCTTTTCTTCTTTTTCTGTGAGCACTATCTTGTTCTTTTGCTCCTCCTTTTCCATCCTATTCTAGCGAATGGCTTTATTTCTCTCTTCCCTCTTCTTCTGGGAAGAAGAAATTCCCTTCTTTTTCTGTCCCTCAATCTGGGTTGGAGTCTTCTGTTGTGTAGGAGCTATGATAATCTTTTGCTCCTGAGTCTTCTGGAAGCTGCCTTTTTCTTTTGCTTTGGCTTTTGTTTTCTTTCTTTCTTGTTTCTAGGGACTAGGTTTGTGCCATTTGGTTGTATTTCTACTTCCATATTTCCTTGATTATTGAGCCCATATATGATGTGGATCATGTTGCATTCTTCCTGCCTGCGGGGCCTGAACTCAAATTTCTCTTCTTTTTCATTGATGTTGAAGTGAATTTCTGCTGCTCCAACATCAATCTGAGCTCCCGCAATGCTTAGGAATGGTCGTCCAAGGATGAGTGGTGTCTCTTTAGTTAATTCCATGTTGAGCACCACAAAATCGACTGGCATAAAGTACCCCCTGATCTTTACTGGAATATCCTCTGCGATTCCTGCTGGGTAGCAGATAGAGGAATCAGCTAGCTGTAGTGTCATGGTTGTTGGTGCCAAGTTGGTGTAGTTTAATTTGTCAAAGACTGTTTTGGGCATGACACTGATGCTAGCCCCGAGATCACAAAGAGCATGATCAAACTGTTGTGTCCCAATTGAGCATGTGATAGTGGGACATCCTGGATCTTTCTTCTTCTCGGGTAGTCGATTGAGTATAGCTGCACTACACTCCTCTGTCAGCTTCACCACTTCTATGGTCGGCAGGGGTGACTTGTTGTTGATGATGTCCTTGATATACTTAGCGTACGAAGGTACATGTAAGGCGTCCATCAGCGGGACGCTTATATACACCTTCTGCACCATCTCAACAAATCACATGAACTGTTCATCCACAGCCTGCTTTCATGTCCTTGTGGGCAATGGCAGGTAACTTGTACCTGTGTATTCAAGTGGTGTTGTCCTTTCCTCGGTATCTTCCTGCGCTGCAAAGGATGATGGTTGTTCTTCCTGTCTAGCTTTCTGCTTACCTGTTGCATGGTTAGGGTTTGGTGGATCACGAGTGGTCTTACTACCCCTCGTGGGTCACTGAGTTTATATTTTCAACTGAACTTATAGTCTGAGCAGCAGGAGCAACAGGAACAGCGGTAGCTATTTGAGCTAACTTTGTTTCTATCATTTTATTAAAGCTCAGCTGGTTCTTGGCGATAGAAGATAAACCCTCTATCTTGCTATTTATGTTTTCCAAAATTTTATCGTTATTAAGCATCTTTTTGGTAAGATTTTTGTTTATCTTTGCCTGGCCTAGAACAAGATCTTTTAATGAAGGCTGATTCAA
Source organism: Bothriochloa decipiens (assembly GCA_023333625.1). Taxonomy (NCBI): domain Eukaryota; kingdom Viridiplantae; phylum Streptophyta; class Magnoliopsida; order Poales; family Poaceae; genus Bothriochloa; species Bothriochloa decipiens. The sequence continues at coordinate 33,967,685 of CM041630.1, read as the reverse complement.
ATTGTATTTAGATTGGTAGTTCAAATTACCTTGGAATGGAGGACGCGTTTGGTTGTTCCAGCCATTGTTGCCTCCTTGTTGGTGATACCCGTTGTTGATGTATGCAGCATCTTCACAGGTCTCAGGGCAATCATTGCTCGAGTAGCCAATATTTCCACAGACCACGCACGTAATGCGAGTGTCAATGGCATTGATGGTGCCGGATGTATCAACGGCACATTCGTCAATCTTCTTGAGTAAGAGGTCTATTTTTGCGGCAAGCATATCTGTCTCCTTTATGATATGCATGCATTTTTGTGCTTTAGCGGGGGCTCTTTCTTTCCCCCAAGCTTGGTTCTCCACTATCTTGTTAATCAACATCGTAGCGTTGTCAACAGTGAGTGATAAAAACACGCCATAAGAAGTTCTAGAGCACCAGCCAGTTCTCCATGCCATGGTGGGGGCAAGCCTTAATATACTCTTGAAGTCTCTCCCATGCCTCCGGTATGAGTTCCATTGTTGTCTGCTGAAAGTTGGCGATTCTTCCCCTCAGGGCATTGGTTTTGCCCATGGGGAAGAATTTAGCGAGAAACGCTGTGGAGCATTTGCTCCATGTATTGACTTGTCATTATAGAACCACTGTTTTGCCTTCCCTACCAGGGAGAAGGGAAACAGACGGAGCCTGATGATGTTAGGTGCGACATCCTTGATAACGATCGTGTCGCATAGCTCCAGGAAATGTTGTAGATGCGCGTTTGCATCCTCGTTGGGCAGCCCACAAAATGGGCTCGCCTGCACCATAGTGATTAGCCCGGTCCATAGTTCAAAGTTCTTGTCCCCAATGTTTGCAGCGGGCCCAGTGGGAACGTTGGCAACAGCCGGGGTGGAGAATTCGCGGAGTGACTTCTAGGCCATTTCGTTGAAAGTGAAAGGTGCGGCGGCGACTGGTTCTTCTGCCGACGGAGTGGCAAGGGAAGAAGCGGCACGAGACTGGTTCTTCCTTAGGAGTGCCTCTGGATCAGGAATGAAGTTTTCTGATACAGAGAAACCAGTCATGCACTATCCCGTTTTCATCCACAATAGGAGAAAACATAAAAGTTAGCCTGCATAAACAATGGCCATTTCTAATGAAGTCATATATATATTTTCTTTTTCTTTCTCATACTAGAGTTAACTGTACCAATGCCTTCCCTGGCAACGGCGCCAGAAATGCTTGTTGGCATTACTTAGCGCAATCACCAAAGATAGGCGAGAAACCTATTCCCCGACAACGACGCTAGAAATGCTTGTTGGCATTTCTTAGCGCAATCACCAAAGATAGGCGAGAAACCTATTCCCCGGCAATGGCGCCAGAAATGCCCTGTAGGCGTTTCTTAGCATCGCTACTAGAATTGATTCTCTAGCAATGATGTAAGGATTACCATGTGATAGATCTTAACCTTTTAGAGATATCCGCAAGCGCACGGATCCATCATTATAGCATTTCACCCAGAAGTAATATCAGGGTATCGTTATTTATATTTTCCCAAAGTAAGGCGGGTACAGATACCTCTAGCATAGAAATGTTATGACTTCATATCATCAAAGTGTGGCCAATTGCTATGCAGGGGTAAGCAATAATCATTTGGATAGATAGTGGACACACACTTGGTTCTACCATAAGGATAAATACAAAATAAAGAATAAACGAATGAAAGAAATAAAAGAACAACTACGTGGAATAGGCACATCTTATACATATGTGTTGAACAGCTGAGTCACATGATATACAAGTCAAGAAACAAGTCAGGGTCTAAGAAAATAGGGAGATCTCTCCAGTTGATCTGTCAGCCAATGGGGGCGTTTATGAACTCCTACACGACACATGAACATGGGGGATTACGAAGGATGGACGGGACTAGGTCACTCCCCGCCGCCTACCCCTCAACCGTGGCATGCCGTCATATCCGAAGGGTCCCTCGTATCCAGACACCACACCCGCATACTAAGGAACTACCTACATCCCTCCAGGACTCCCACCCTACGGATGGACGAGCTAGGACATAGGCAAACCCCAAGGAACATTGAACTGTTACCCTATTCCTATCATCATCACCATTCTTGCATATCATATGAACAATGAAGAACATGTATGAGCAAGATGAACTATTCTCATATGGACTATAGTCTAGTTCATATTCATCAAATATATCATGCTCAAGACTATACTCTAGTTCACATGCGATAATGTATATAAGTGTAGATAACTCAAATAGGGAAGAACTCTCCATAGAAATATTACCAAGAGTAGATTTGCTTCCCAGGAGACAAGCCCTCCTTGCTAGCTTCTAGCCTTGCTCCATGTTGGTATTTCTTAGCGTTAGCAGATAAATCTGCAAGCGCATGGAGTATCGTTGTAGCTTTCACCCGAAAGTATTTAGGGTATCATATTTTCCACAGGGAACGGTAGTATTTCTCCTAGCTAGTTTGCCCAAGGAACAACACGAGGGTAGAGATAGAAAGGGGTAAAGATGGATTCCTATAGCCTTTAGGATCCTAAGGATAGCGTTGCAATTCCTTCCACTTGCTCACTTCGGGCACCGGCTTATACCTGGTCTGCCAGGTATCTCCGGCTTACGGACGCCGAACACAGACGTGGGGTATTACAAAGGACGGACGGGACAAGGTCACTCCCCGCCGCCTACCACCTCAACCATACGTGAAAGGTGCAACCGACGGTAGCCTCGAGCCTAGACACCTCGTCTAAGCAGTCAACCACTACTCTAGCATGATCAAGGTTTGCCTGACTAGGAAGGCCCTTCCACCAGAGCACCCGCCACAAGGACGACCGACGATCTCACAAGTAAATAGAAGGTAAAAGTAAGCTAAACAAAGAACTTTTATCGTACTATAAGAAACACAAATACTTACTTAACCAAGATCTCGCGAAGGAGCCAAGCACTTATTCGTAGAAGTACAAGCTCGGAGAGACACCGACAAGCCTGGCACTTCCCCGCTCTCTTCCCTCACATCTCGCTCTCTCTAGCTCTAGATAGCTACTAGGGCATAGCCCTATGGAGTGGTGCTCTAGCTCTAAGCTTGTGGTGGCTCTTCTCCCTTGAGTGTTGATGATTCAATGTGAGGAGTAATGGCCCTCCTTTTATAGGTAGAGAGGAGGGGGTCCTTGGAAATGTGCCATCCCCACATGGAAAGGAGCAAACCGACCTTCGTGGGGCGGTTTCGCACCTTTCATGTAGAGTGCACACCAGAACCGATCTCCCCACATCGGTTTGGACCTCCTAGCCGCCCGTTTGGCAATGAAAGTCGGGCGCGTGACCTACCCGGGCGTGCGACCATGGTCTGAAACAAAATCAGCCCAAATTTGGTGGACGTGCTCCTCTCGGCATCCTGAGTTGGCCCATGTGGTGCACTCACCGAGTTCGGCTGATTTGACATGGGTTCTAGTTCAACCTCCTCTCTTCTGGGCTCTGGCGACTGGGCCTTCTGAGTCTGGGCCTTGGTTGCATGGTGGACCAGCCTTTGTTTTGCCCTTGGCCCAAATACGATGAATGGATAGGCCTTCTTTATCTTGTTTTCATATAGGCCAAAGTAGGATTAGTTATTTCTTTTATATTTCTCTACTTTTGGCCCACTTTAGGTGTATTTCTGTATAAATCCTGCAAAACAAGGGAAACACCAAAACTTTTAGAAATCATTAGCATAAAGCCCTATTCACTAAGTTCAGTGTTCCTTTTATATTCTTATTGACGGTATAAAATGTAAGTTAAGGACCACCAACACTCCAACAACTACTACTAAGCTGAAGAACAAATGTAGAGAGAGAGGTAGATTGCTCCAAATGTTGTGTGTAGGTGCTCTCCTCCTCTTCTTATAGGTGGCTGAAGGTAATTCGGGGGCAATCTCATCAAGTGCACAACCGTCTTAGCCTCACATGGAAGGTAGAAACCGCCTCGCCAAGGATGGGCCCGGTTGGCCACCTGACACGGGTGGGCGCCCGACCAGGGGCGAGCGTCCCTGGTTGGCGCCTCCCCCTGACCGACCTTGGATGGTCGGTTGTGGAGTGAGCCTGGACCGTTCCCATATGGTGCACTCGGCCTAGTTCTGCCCCGAGGTAGAGTTCTCCCCAATACTTGATTTTACGCTTTCTCGAAAAGCGTCTTTCTGAATGGAATTCTTGTACTTTTATATGTGTTTGTGCAAAATAATATTTCTTCAAGTACAAGTGGAATTGGGTTAATAATAAATGTATATGTATATGTAAACATATAATTCGTCCCTTTTTGTCTTTAATTGGTGGTGTAAAATAACCGTTAAGGACCGCCAACACCAGCTACAGCATATCACTTTGATTGTTCTTACATGTCATGAGCATCACATATATATTTTTGACACTGTGTGGAGCACCCCACAAAGGCAATGGATGTAGGGGGAGCCTCCACTTCACTCAAATATGTGAATGATTGGCTTCTTATCCTACACCCATAGCTTGAAAATCTTAGTTGTTTATTTATATCTTTTGTAAGCTCTAATCGTGTTATCATCAATCAATAAAAAAGGGGAGATTGTAAGTGCAATCAAGCCCTAATGTGGGTTTTGGTGATAATGACCATACAATTAGGGAACTAACAGGATTTATCGAGATGACAAGCAGATAAAATTAAAAGGAGGTTAACACACATGATGGTGGAGCCCCCAATTACAAAAGGACGTGGCATTCAACTCAAAGGCATTTATAATTCATTTTACTTTTGAAATTGAGTTTAGGAAAAGTCGTACTACAGAGGGGGATGCAATGTGCAAACTTCAGCGTGTAACCAAGTGCTAAAAATCCACCAAACATTCTCTCTTTCCCTGCCTAGTCAGAACATGTTTTAGTTCTCTATTTGAAGCTGATTTCGCAGAGCAACACTGCTGCTATTTAAGCAGCACTGCTGTCGAGTAGCACTACTGCTCCAAGGACAGCACTGTTGTCACTTAAAATATGACCGTTTGAGAAAGGGGTATTTCTTTCAGTACCTGCCTCTCCCAACGGTAACCCACAGCCATTTGCATCTGAACTCGACCAGAGCAGCCCCCCTCTCTCTTACTCTCCATTGAAGGCTCTCAAGCTTCAAGGTCTCTCCCCTTGATTTCCCTGCAAATCTTTGAGAGATTGAGCCTCCAAACTCCATCAGAGAGTTGCTCCCACTATTCTTCATTGTCTAAAGCACTTGGTTCGCGTTCAAGCCAGTGGACTACATTTGTTACTCTTACAGCTTGCTCCTAGCCAGCTAACACGTCTCCCGTGGAGCTTGCCAACTTGTGTGGCAGCACCGAGAGGTTTGTAATCACCTAAATCATCTATTGCAATCACCCCTCACTTCAAGAGTTTACTCTCTTGACTTGAGAATGAGGGAAAAGCAAGCCTTGGTGGAGAGCCCAAGCCTTTTGTGGCTTCCTCAACAACGTGGACATAGGCAAGCCTTAGTGGTGAGCTGAACCACGGGATAAATCATTGTATTACTCGTGTGTTCTTGTGTTTTACATTGCTATATTGGTATATGTGGTGATTTCTAGGGTTTGGTCTCGATCTACTCATGTGTGCACATTTGCCAACATCCAGGTGGTGAAGTAGGCTCTACACTACTGCAGGAACATCAATATTTTACCTGATCTAATTTTCGTTTTTAGATTTTGAATTAGTAGCTCGGGTATCAGCCAGAGCAACACTCTTGTGGAACAGCAGTGCTGTGTAAAAGACAGCACTGCTGTGCTGAGTTCTCACATTTGTTTGAGCTAAAATTTTTGCAGGCCTATTCACCCTCCCTCTAGGCCACTAATTCGTTCAATAGATCCTACATGTAGCTAATCGGTATGACACACTGAGCCTCTCAAAGGCGCCATAAGAACCTATCAAAATGGTGAGAAGTTGCAATGACACAAGCAATTTACTAGTGCTACCTTAGGCGCTTTGCGGGGAAAGGTGCAAACCCCTCACAAGATCACTGGAGCCGGTCACGAACAATCACCAACACGTGCCGGACCTCCACTGCTGCTCCAAGTGTTGGCGGTTCTTAACTCAATTCTAACCCTGCCAACATTAGTATAAGAAACACCAAAAACAATATAGATAGGAGTTTTAAACTAATAAATTCCATAGTTTTGGTGTACACACTTGTTTTGCAGGTCAGTCATGAAAACACATATATATTGGGCCAACAATGGAAGAGAAGAATAGCAAAACACACACCTCATTTCTTGGCCCAAGGCAAAGCAAGAAAAAGAAGCAAAAAAAGGCCAAACGGAGACGTGTCAGCCCAAACCGACACCATGGGCTAGGTCCAGACGCAACCAAAAATGAACCGACCAAAGATGGAGGCCAAAGCTTTTCTGGGTGGGCCGGGCGCCCCACCTGCGCCGCCCGGTGCACCGACTGAGCCGCTTGGGCCCATCTTTGGTGAGGCGGTACATTCAATGCTGGAGACTGGCGATGCGGGGGTGTTTTGGTTATTTGGGCCATGAAACCGACCTGCTCACTCCCTATTTAAGCATGGGCTCTCTCCCTCTCTCAAATCATTCCCATTCCATTCCTCATTCTTCACCTTCTAGGATAGCTTACACACTACACAAGTGAGAAGAGAGGAGAGAGGAGAGAAAGCCACATTTTCACTAGCTTCTAGCTAGACTACTAGAGGGAGTGAGCGAGGAGCAAGTTAGCGGAGCTTTCTTTGAAAGTTTCCGGGAGGATCGTCTTCCCCGGGAGGAGTGCCGGAGTTGTCGGCTCCCTCCATGTTTGTACCTCGACGGGCTTCTACTACTTGGAGTAAGAAGTTCGTGTTTATCCTTTGAATTTAAGTTCTTAAATAAGTTATCTTTGTTCGCTTTATTCTTGCGGGATCATCAATCGCTCTAGTAGAAGGACCCCGGGAACGGGTAAGCCTTGAGCTCACGCTAGAGTAGTAGTCATAGCATAGACGTGGTGTCTAGGCTAGAGGCTACCTTCGTTTGCCTCGTTCACGTACGGTTGAGGTCGTAGGCGGCAGGGAGTGACCTTGTCCTATCCGTCCCTTGTAATCCCCCACGTCCGTGTTCGGCGTAGAGCCGTAGGCCGGCATCGCTTGGCAGACCAAGCGTTATCCGATGCCCGAAGCAAGTCTATAGTGGCAGAACTATCTTCACTTAGGATCTATTCATAGAAAACCTCACTACCCAAGCTACTCTCCATCTCTCCTCCTTGGGCGAACTAGTCAAGAGACCTTTTTACGGACCGTTCCTTGTAGAAAATACGATACTCTGAATATTTTCGGGTGAAGTGCTACAACGGTACTTCCGTGCGCTTGCGGATTTGGCTGCTTTTGCTAAGAAATACCAACAAGCATTTCTAGCGGCGTTGCCGGGGATAGGCTTCTTGTCTATTTTTGGTGATTGCGCTAAAAATGCCAACACCAAGCCGTCTAGGTGGCGACAACCACCAAGAGTAACAAGAAAACCCGCAGCAAAGCAATCCCCAAGTGCCTCTAGATGCAAAACAATGATCAATGCACTTGAATCACTCAATCTCACTCGAATGTTGCAATCGAAAGCAAGGAGATGAGTTAGGATGAGTGTGAGGACGTTGGCTCAGCTCAAGAGTCACAAGAGTGTCGGAATGGCGAGAGAGAGAGCTCCAAGAACCGGCCAACACATATATATAGGCGTACCCCCTCGAATAGAGCCGTTGCTCATTCAATTTACCACGCACGGGGTCTCCAGACGCGTCAGTAGACCATCTGGACGTGTCCGCAGCGTTCAAGTCATCGCGCGTGGAAAAGTTGATTCAAAACTGAACCTCCGGACGCGTCCGTAGCAAGCCTCCGGACACGGGCAAAGCACTGTTCAGCGTCCGGACCATGCAATCACGCCGCGCTAGAAAAGTAGCCGTTGGAGGCTCCGGATGCGGCCGTAGCCTTTGGCCAGCGTCCGCAGCTTGGCTTGGATTGCAGCCGTCTTTGAGTTGCGTCTGTAGCACTCTGGATATTGTCTTTTTCGCCTGGATTCCCATTAAACTCTAATATAATATTCATCTTAAAGTCAATATGTTTTTTGATGTGTTTTGGCAGAGACTTCATTTTTTTAGTGTCCTCCAACCAAAGCCATGTTTTAACGGCGTGACGTGGCAAATTTTGCCGTGAAAATACGACCGTAATGAAGCGAATCTTGCACACCCGACCCGTACAATCTTTTCTTGTGTGGCCAGGTCCCCCAAAGTATTAAGTCGCCCCTCTCCCATTGCTCTCGTGCTCTCCACCCCGCAAAACCCTAGCTCCGCGACATGCACCGTGGCGGCGATCGCTCGGGTGGTACCTCCAGCGGCGGAGACCGCTCTGGAGCCCGGTTCCAGCGGGGTCCCTCCCGCTGGTCCGGCAGCGTCGGCGTCGGCGGATTAGGGGGTAGCGCGCCCCATCGCTATTCCTCCCGCGGCGCGTCAGATGGTGGTGGAGGGGGTGGGGGCGGTGGCGGTGGCGGGAGGTTCCACCCCTACCGTGGTTCTTCCGACTATTCTAGCGGTGGTGGAGGGTACAGAGGGGGTGGTGGCGGCGGGAACGACTTCGGCGAGCAGAGGAACCGCTGTGGCGGCGGCAACAGAGGCGGAGGCCGTGGGGATTTCCAAGGTTCGTTCCAAAATTATGTGGTCCGTTTGGATGCTATCCGATTATTAGGGTTGTGCCAACCCAAGATGGGGAACTTGAGCTTGGTTAAGCAGAGCTAGGGTTTTGGTGCTGATAGAAAGGTGCATTTGTGACCTCAGATTATTGATGCAAATTCAATCAACTTCCTGGGAAATCGGAAGTTACTTGATAGAACTGACTAGTCAATTTGAGGACCTAACAAGTATGCTGAAGTTTAGAAAGCCGAGCATGATCAGATTCTTATTCATACCTGCATGTGCTGTGATGGCGAGACCACCCAATCTTTTTGAGTAGACGATCTCCTTAGTGTTTTTTGATGTAGACAGTGCACCTTGTCCAGGTTTTCTACATGTGAAGGGAGGGAAATCCACAGTTCTGCCTTGATAGTTAGAGTTAGGTTACTTAACTTCTATTTAGTTTTTCCTTTTAACTTCCAAGCTTCCTTTCAACACAATGTTATACAGAAAATATATTGGTAAACAAAAATTGTTGAATTTATCATTCCATGGTAGGAAGGCCATATGGGAAAGTGCAGTACATGAGTGGAAATACGTCTTAATCCTAATCTCTTACCCTTTCTTTCTCAAATTCTTAAATTTTGATATTGCTCTTGAAAGTTCCTGCAGATCATGATAGTAGAAGTAACTATGTCAAACTTTTTGTCGGATCTGTTCCAAGGACAGCAACTGAAGAAGATGTGAGCATTACTTCCATGCTACTATCTTCTCTTCTTGCATACTAATTTTAGCATCTTTATTTTTTATAAACATTATTTCTTCTTACCTGATATGGTTTTATTTGTACTTATGATGTTGTGTTATCACTGTGCATAAAACAAACTAGAAGCTTGAACTAAGGCCCTGTTTAGATCCTATAGTCTAAAGTTGGCAAAAGTTAAGGACTCAAAACTTAAAGACTATTTGAGCTCACTTGTGTGGTCTAAAGTTTTGTGTGGTTGGCTAAACTTTGGATAACACTTTGGATTTCCTGTTTGGAGGTCTAGTTTTTGAGGTTAAACTTTGGATAACACATTGGACCTCCTGTTTGGAGCCTCAAGAAGCTAATGTGGTCTGAAGTTTAGTGGCTATACTTTAGACCATGGGATCCAAACAGGGAAGCTCTCTAAGGTATCGTATATAAGATAAAAGATGCAAAAGCTCTTTTTTTTCATCATATATATTGGCTCATAGGTATATAAATTTAAAGTTAATTCTTGGATTTTTTATGATCCAGTCAAAGCTATCAAGACAATAATTTCTTACACCGCTTCTTGTCAGCTCCAGCCACCATGATGATCATTGTGTTAGTTATTTTCTTGTTTGGCTAACAAGTTGAATCTAGAATAAAACTAATCCAAAATGCATTTTTTTTATGTGCTTGTGATGCCTATTCTGTAATTTAGTTTTTTATTGTATTGTTCAGTTTGTGACAGATTCTTGTGTCTTCAGGTTCGTCCTTTATTTGAGGAACATGGAGATGTTCTTGAAGTTGCTCTAATTAAAGATAGGAAGACCGGTGAACAACAAGGTGTGCTAAGGCTTTGGTTTTCTGGTATTATCACAATCGAGCATCTCTTTTGTTTTCAGGTTTCTGAGAGGTTATAGGAGCAACAAGGTTGCATCATCTCTCACTTAGATTGGCGGTTGTTGATTTTCATTTGCTGTGCTTCCATTCTGTTCGTCTCCTGTGGACTCAGTAGAAGACTAGAATGGAAGCGATTAACTGTCCGCTGGTTACTGCAACCTAACTCTCTACTGCTACACAAGGCAGCAAATTTTGTACCAAAAGCTGTGTTTAGATGATATTCATCTTCAGGATGCCCTGTAGTTCTGGTAGCAATGATGTTGTAGTTTCACCTTCGCATCTGTGTGCCTTGATTTTGTTGCAAGAACTTATATAACCTTATAATGAATCTGAATCAATACAAAACTTCCCATCCTTTGCTTCATGGTTTAAGATTTGTTATCCATGGAATCATTGCATATGGTGTGAAGTTCCTTAATGTGAGCGATTGAATCCCTTGATACACGAGTTATTGGATGATGCGGTATAGCTGCATATTGCTGTCACAATTGATGGTGGCTGGTGTATTTGGTGTTGATGACCTTGTACCGTTTAGAAATGGCGTGTTTTGCACCATCAATCTAGATTCATCTGATTCGATGGGTACCAATGTTATCATGGGTGGTCTGAAAACCTCTCCCTTGAATATTATGAATCATGTGAGTTGTGGCTTTGACTGTGATATGTTCTTGCTAATGCAATTTGTGGATATTTGAGTGTAAATTTTGGATGTGCTTAGTGTTTCCCTGACTCGCTGATGTTGCTTGACACAAAAACGGTTAAGGTGATATTTACTGTTTATGTGAAATATTTACACAAATGCAGTCTGTAATAATTCTTCGAGCTAGTGGTGCTTAAAGTTTTGTAACTTGGAGCTGAATGTTGATGACACACGATGATGTACCAGTGCTGTGCGTCTTGCATCTAATGTAAGCATGATCACTTGGCTAATGACGCTTCATCTGCTCTGTGTGATGATTGTCACTCAAAGTGCCTGGCTTGCATCCTTGCAGAAATATTATCCTTGTATCGGCTTTTCTGTGAAGGGTCAGTGTTAAGCCTGTTCTGGATTGGATCGTTTGACATGCAGCTGATGAGAGTGCGCCAGAAAGTCCTTGTGCATGATTTTTTCTGTTGGCCTTTGTTGCTGCTGGTTATGTTATCTAAGGGAAAATTGAAGCTGAACACTGATTCTGGCTGCATTACTGTGATAGAAATGCACATCTGAATTTCAATGCCTTCATTCACCTTGTTTGCCTTTAATGTGAATCAAGCTGCAGTTTGAAATCACATGGTCGACACAATAGATGGATGGAAACTGTTGCTCATTATTGTTGGTGTATGTACTTTTGTGCTAAGCAACTAGTAGTGGATTTTGCCTTCTGACAGATTATACTCTCATTTACTGGACTAACTTTATACTTTCTAGGATTATTCATGGATGCTATCAGATGCTGGTTGAATTGGCATTACGTCTTTTAATTAATATGTGTCGGCTGCATTATAATATAGCCTTTTTTCCCAAAACCTTTTGGGTCTTTGGCGCAGCCTCTTATTATATTTTTATTTTGAAGTAACTTTCCGTGTTTTATCTAGACTATTTGAGCATTATTTACCATGCGGTTCACAGTTTTTTTTTAATCTTGTATTCATTGCATCTTCATCAGGTGCAGCTGTAGAGTGTTACCGTGGAACAGTATAATTTAGTGATTTTGCTAGTTTAAAGGTCATGCCATTTTGATGGTTTGTTATATATTTTTTAATTCAATATATATACCAGATATCATCTTGTTGTGGTGCCTAGTTTAATCAACACAGTGCTGCTGTGTTTCACTTTTATCAGTTTATTGAAGCTTGCCTTTTGGCAATTATTATGCTAGATTGTTACTTACTGCTATTAACATATGCTGTATGAGGATGATGATGGATCTTCGTTAATGCTTTTTACTGCATTGCATATACTTGGAGCCCTCTAAATCTTCTGTGGTTCAACCCAAGGAACTTTCTTGGACATGTTGATGCCCAGTTTCTTGTAACTTTGACTCTTGATATTTGTTGCTCATTCTGTGACATTTATGACTAATATTATTTGCAACTTTGGTGCATCAGTGCTATGTTAAGGCCCTGGCACCGTTTGCATTTTGTGCACAAAATGTCATCCTAAGCGCAAACACAATTTTAACTATACCACAGCAGAATTCAGATATCGTTGAGGCCTTATTTGGATGCACATGTATTTACCGCAAACCGTTGGAGTGGATTGGAGTGGAACTTATAGTTCAAATACACTCCAATCTACTTGAACACACGTGGATTGAGGCAAATACATGGACATCAAAACATGGCCTGAGCTTTCTGATGTGTGAAGTGCACTTATTTTCTTCATTCCATGTAATATTTGGGTGTCGCTAAACTTTTGTGCAACCAGCTGTAGTGTGTTAAATTGATGTACCTGATGTTCTATGTTTTAGGTGTAACTTCCAAATTGAGGAGTGTCCGTCAGTTGCAAATATTGTGACATGTTCTCCAAAGTCTTCATATTTTTGTACTCATTTCATGCTTTAATACTCCAGAATGGGGTTTGCTCCTGAACTGTGAAATGGTCTTGGTTGTTTTTCTTCATTGTTTAGAACAAGTATATATAAAACAAATGCATCTCCTTTGCCCCTGCTGTTCACTGACTAACTGTTATGGCATATATATAACTATATATCAGATCACAAATTAGATATACAGAAAATAGTATCTGACTGAGTAATTTACATTACATTCTGTGCATTATCAGGTTGTTGTTTTGTTAAATATGCTACTTCTGAAGAGGCGGAGAGGGCCATCAGGGGTCTACACAACCAGTACACTTTACCTGGAGTATGTGCCTTGTAAGCCATTTGTTAAGCTCTGTTCTTTGTTTGCAGATTATTGACTGTAAATCTGTTTATGTTCAGGCGATGGGCCCTATTCAAGTTAGATATGCTGATAGTGAAAGGGAACGACATGGTAATGCTCTGATCTTCTTGAGCAGTTTACCTGCTCTATATGTGCTCTATATGCTCAAAAAGTGCAAATTCAACGCTAGTTTCTTTTGTCCCATTGAATATGCAGGAGAGATGCATACCATTGCACTAATAATAAGAAGAAAAGTAGACTAAAACACACCAAAACACCCATAGTCTCACACACAAATACATCTATGCAGTGCCAGCTTCTCTAATATTTAGCACCATACCTTTACATGTCCCTTATCACAGAACATTTTGTTTGTTGTAGCACAAATTTATTGTGCTTTCCCAATCTTATTTTTACATTTTACACTTACACGTACATGTTTCTTGATCAATTTACAAGTGACTTATATTCTGATTCTGCATTTTTCTGTATCTGAAAAATACTATTCATTTAAGAATTCTTTACTATTTTGTTCTTGTAATCTGAGTTATGTAATCATATTCAGAAAGCAAACTTTGCTTGGTTCTTTAAATGATAGTTGTTTTTCTTCAGATCTTTTATTTGCACTTATTGGGCAATTTCATCAGTTTTTGTGACAAATTTGCTAGGGGCCATCGAGCACAAATTATTTGTTGCGTCCCTCAATAAGCAAGCAACTCCTAAGGAGATTGAAGAGGTAAATAGGTTGAACTTCTTATTTTCCTTTTTGTTCCTTGACGATTGAATGATTTGCCCATCTGAGAGAGTATTGTAGGTTTAGAAACTACTGCTCGGTGTCCATTAGCTTGCTTTTCCAAGGATTGATGATGAAAGCATACATTTTTCAGATATTTGCCCCATATGGTCATGTGGAAGATGTTTACATTATGAGAGATGGCATGAGGCAGAGCCGAGGTTTATTGATGCCTGTTTGCTTTAGCTATACTCTTCCATTCCTACCTTTTTGTTTTAACTTGTAATATATGTAATGTAAAGGCTGTGGCTTTGTCAAATTCTCATCAAAAGAGCCAGCAGTGGAAGCTATGAATGCCCTCAATGGGACTTACATAATGAGGGTAAATTTCGCTGCCGACTGACATATTGTGTGTTTAGCTTTCTGGATATTTATGATTTATGATGTATTTATTTCTGTATTAGGGGTGCGAGCAACCATTAGTCATTAGATTTGCTGATCCTAAGAGGCCTAGACCTGGAGAATCGAGGTGATTAACAACTGTGGCTATGTTTCTTTGTTGCATAGAATATGTTATTTTACTTACATAAGATAAGTATAATCATTGCCATTTCTGCTTTTGGATTTACCTTTCTGGTTAGGGGTGGCCCTGCATTTGGAGGTCCTGGTTTCAGTCCTCGATCGGATGCAGCACTTGTTATCAGGTTTGAGTTCACTAGTTATTCGATAATTTTTTGTCAAGAACAATTGTATTAAGTTGATAATGAGATGAAGCAGGCATTGTCTCTCCTCTCGCATGAGTTGATGCTAAGGGCGTCTACTGAAGTGTGAACCAAATATTAACTCTAGAATAACACAGTAGCTCTAAATTAATCTGCTAAAGATATTTAAATTAGTGTATATATATATAGGCACAAAGTACTGAGAAATACTAGCCGTGAATACTGAGTAATACTAGTTCGCGGTCAGTATGATCAATATGAGTCAGTATCACACATCAGTATTTTCATGAGGCAATTACTGAAATTTGTTTAGTATAACACCCAGTAGCTAAAACTGACCTCGAAATACTGAATAATACTAAACCGTCCCAGTCCCAGTATCAGTCAGTAGTATGTGTCAGTATCACGTAACAGTTTGGTGTAGAATAACTAAACTACACCTGGGTGTAGGATAGCATTTGTATATATAGCTTCTGTGTATTTTCTTCCTTACACAATCTGTCTAATAATCAATTGAACTAATTTCTTAATCATATCTTCTGCTCTTTTTTATATATAACATTTAATAGTGTATTCTTGAACTAATTAGCTTATCCGAAAGGCCTAAGTGACTAAACATCTTATATTTAAAAATGGTCAGAATACATGGAGAAGTTTAGCAGTTCATGGGAGGTTTCTTATTGCTATTCATTATTTGTAATTCAGACCAACAGCCAATCTTGATGAATCAAGGGGTCGACATATGCCTCTGGAATCTTGGCGTCCATCAAGTCCAAGGTCAATGGCACCCAACCAATATAATAATTTTGGATCTGACAATCCCTTGGTGCTAAGTGGTGGCACTGTAACATCAGCAGATAATGTATGTTTCAAGTCGATCCTTCGTTATGGTTTTACTTTTGTTTGGTCCATTTCCCAACCTTTGGTTCCAAAACATGATAGGCTGCTTTTCGGCCTCCGATGTTCCCTGGAAATGGTTCCTTGTCAAATCAGACGGTTGTGCCAACTTCGTCACACATGGTATAATTTGGAATAGTATTACTTCCTTTTATTTTTATGTTTTCATTTAATGGAAATTGTTATGCCATAGTGATGGGGACTCTGCTTTTTAGGGCATGAACACTCCCATGGTACAAGGGCACCATCTAGGAGGCCAGCCGGTCCCACCCTTGCAAAAGCCACCTGGTCCATCACAGAATTTTCCTGTACAACTGCAGAATGCTCAGCCAGGACAGCCTCTGCAGGGGCCTGTTCCGCAGATTGGGCAACTTCAGGTCCCACAATCCACTGGACCTGTTTCATTTGGCCAGAATATTTCATCTATGCAATTACCTGGCCAACCTCCTGCATCACAGCCATTGATGCAACAGAATGCTTCTCTAGGTGCTTTACAGGCCCCTCCATCTGTACAGTCCAATTCAATGCAAGCTGTTCCTGGCCAGCAGCAACTTGCCACCAGTGTTGCTCCCCAAATGCTCCAGCAGTCGATGCAGCAGATGCCTTCACAAGCACCGCAGTTGCTGCTTCAGCAGCAGGCAGCTTTGCAGTCCAGTTATCAATCTTCACAGCAGGCAATTTATCAGCTTCAGCAACAGCTACAACTAATGCAGCAGCAGTCTAACCTAAATCAGCAACCCTCTTCACAGGTTCCTGAACAGCAGGTAATTTCCTCATAGCTACAACATCAGACAGCAGAAGGGCGGCCCTGGTGCAAGCGGTAGAGCTTTACCGCCTGTGACCAAGAGGTCCAAGGTTCAAGCCCCAGCCTTTGTACATTTGTGCAGGGATGGCTGTTGGCTATTTTCCCTTCCTCAGACCCCACAGTGCGGGAGCCTACGGCACTGGGTACGCCCTTTTACAACATCAGACAACAACATATGATATAAGACCACTCGGCATTTATGCTTCCCTTGTTGCTACCTTCCAATTGTCATTGTCATCATTTATATGTTTCTGTTCTTTCTTGGGTCTGTTACATATTCAGTTAAAATGCATTCAAAGTTTCTATGCAATTCTTCATTTTCAGTCTGGGCAATCAGTGCAATCCGATAACCCTGGTGCTCCGGGTGCCATTATTCCAATAAACATTAATGCAACTCCGCAGCAGGTTGGTTCACCTGCAGTTTCTTTAACCTGTAACTGGACAGAGCATACCTCCCCTGAAGGTTTTAAGTACTACTACAATAGCATTACTCGTGAGAGTAAGGTGAGGAATGGTGCTCATCATGTTAAATTTTAGAAAATTTTTTGGTTTATTACTACGAGCTAACTGTGCCCCCCCAGTGGGAGAAGCCTGAAGAGTATGTGCTGTATGAGCAGCAGCAGCAGCAGAAACTGCTTTTGCTTCAACAGCACCAGCAAAAGATTGCTGTACAGCAACTGCAGTCACCGCCACAGGGTCAATCTCTTACATCCATGCAACCAATTCAACAGCTTCCGCAGGCACAAGGACAAACACAAATGCATATGAAACAGCAGGTGCACATTCTGTTCCATTATAGTTTTGATTTGTGGGATATTATTTTGGTTCCAGATAGCAATCTATAGTTTTATGTTGGTATTTTGCTTGTGTCCAGATATGATTAAAACGAGATCTCTTGAATGAACTGAAGTTATTTAAATGCATCCTCCTATTTTTAGCATTTTTCTCACTACTCACATCCTATATATTCAAATTGGCTGCTTTTGAATTTCATGTAACATTTTATTTTACCATCTTCCTTTTTAGTGCTCATTATACAAAAGAGGCGAAGGATGCATCAGTTATATGTATTGAGCCGTCAGCTCTTATTTTACCATCTTCTTTTAGTTGACAGTTCTGAAAACTTTGCCCTTGGCCTTTGTTTTCTTTCTTTTGGTGTTTTGTGTTATTATATAATATATAATAAAATTTGTGAATATTCTATATTTATGGAGCTCGAACTTTTATGCAGGAATTAAATTATTCCCAATTTCAGGCTGCTGGTTCCATTGATCCCAATCGGAGTCAACAGGTACAGTTTATTCCATATCTAAATGTCTGCTGTGACTACTTTATTCATATTTCCAGAATTCAAGTCATGCCGCTTATTCTGGTGACATGATGTAGGGCATGCAAGCTGGGCAAGAACGCACTTGGAAAAGTTAAGGTTGCAGGTAATCATGAATCATTGTTCTTCCTTCCGGCATCTGTGGATGTGCCCTTGATTTTTAACGTGAATTTGCGATACCCAAAGTTCTCATTATCTGTTATTTGAAACGTAGGCTTGCTTAACCAATTGGTGCAACAGACACAAAGGAATGATGTACTTTAGATCTTAACATGTTACTAAAAAAGAAGAAAGAAAATAGTCCTATCTTGGCTTTTAGCTCACATTATCAATGTTTTCCTTTTCTTATCTTGATAGGATGCTGATCAATGAATGGGTTGCATTTTCGGCTCTTATATTTTGCTCGGACTTTTCCATCCATTTTTCAGGTTTCAATAATAAAGCGCTAGTCAAGACTTGGGAAGTGAACAAAACCCTTGTGCTTTGTAAGGCAGCTTTGGTCCATGCTGATCAGTGTAACTCCGGATTTAGATTAGACTGATACATAGTTGGTAGATCCTGTATGTGTACATTGTTGCAACCTAAGGCCATGTCTTCCTAGTTGCTGATTCACCATGTTCTCCAGCGGGCTGCCTTGCTGGTGTCCGTAAGGGTTACTAGATGTCATCACATGTTTTTTTTTCTTACGATTGTGGCATGGTTTGTGATGTTTGGCGCGATGTGTGGGCACCGTTTGACGATGCTCTTATTTTTTTGCGTCGCTGTGTGCTGCTGATATGAGTTACGAGGAACCCATGCTATCGACTTTATGGGAGCACGCGGCAACCATTTCTGGGGGATATCTACTACGCAGTATTTGCCATCCTTACGGTTTGTACTCCACTTGCTAAGATTAATTTTACCTTTGCAAAATTGCCATTTGAACAGTAAGTATTGTAATATCTTTGCTATTCTCGATGACATGACACGCATCTCACACCTCCAGCGTGGTTTAAATCTACACATTATCGTGGATAGGCCTGCAAAATGACTATCTTGGCCTTGTCTCTTCCGTCTATTGTGCCAACACGCTAGGGTCCGTAGTCAAGGTGCCGTACTCGCATGTTGAGATATAAGAGACCAGAAAATGTACAATATATACATGCTCCGAGGAGATGAGAACACACTCAACTGCTTAGTGTAGTGGCATGTCTCGATGCCAGGTTCTGAGTTCGAATCCTAGAGAATCTAATCTTTTTGGGGAATTTAACTTTGGTTGGAGAAGGATGGTTCTACGTGAACAGAGAAGGGTCCCTAATTATAGGTCCCATCTAACTAATGCTCTCTAGTCCCACGCGTCAGGTGGTGAAGGGTGCGAAACGGGTCCCACAGGTTGGTCGAAGAATGGTGGCCCCACGTGAATAGGGTTGATTCCCTATGGTGGGTCCTATCTAACTGACACGCTAATCTCACACATCTGATGGAGAACGGTCCCATATGGGCATCACATGTTAGTCGTAGAAGGATGGTCTCATGTGAACAGAGATGGGTCCTCTGTTGTGGGTCCCATCTGACTAACGCCTTGGTCTCACGCGACGACAGGAGAAGGGTGCCAGACGGGTCTCACAGGTCTGTCGAGGAAGAGTGGCCCCACATGAACAAAGATGGGTCTCCTGTGGCGGGTCCCATCTAACTGACATACTCGTCCCACACGTTGGATGGAGAACGGTCCTAGACAACTCCCACATGTCAGTTGACAAAGGGGAACAGAGTGGGTCCCCTATGGCGGGTCCCATCTAACTGACACATTGATCGCACACATCGGATGGAGAACGGTCCTAGATAGGTCCCACATGTTAGTAGGCGAAGGGGTGGCCTCAAGGTTCCCCTAGCAAGCAGGTCCCACAGGTCGGTCGATGAAGTGTGGTCTAACTGATACGCTGGTCCTGCACGCCAGATGGAGAACGACGCCCATTCAGAACGAATGAGTAACGGCGGGTCCCATAACGTCGGATGGAGAAGTGTCCGGCTAAGTGATGGGCGGGTCCCATGACTAACGGCGGATCGGGGTACTAGTGAAGCCTGCTAACGACAGATGGAGATATGAGTGAAGGCGGCTCTCCCGCAGGCAAACGACGCCAGCTCTCGTAGGCAAACGGAGCGACGGGGCGATCAGTGATATGGTGTGTATGGTCACAACACGAGCACATCTGTGTAACCATCACAATTCAGCGGTAAACAGTGCCGTAAACATCTCTGTGATGATTCCGTTAGGTTTTTCATGACTGTTTCTGTGACCTTTTAAAATACTGGAAATAAAAATTGTCACGCAGTTTGTGACCAAAGCGACAAAAACGTCACGAAAATGAGGCTTCGGTGACCATAACGGAATTATCATAAGGATTTTTGTCATGGAAGGCCAAATCTCCACTAGTGGTTGTTTAGGGTGGGATAGACCAACATATAAGGCTTCTAGAGTCCATCCTACCATTCCTGGGTTAATCCTTTTAAGCAAAGCGAGGACGAAAGCTGAAGTGGGATGGTGGTAGGTGTTGACGGTAGTTATACCATGTTTTTACCCTATCAAAACCATCAACAAGACATTCTTTATGGAAGAAAACCACCGAACACATAGTGACTTAGGTACAAATAACTTGGTTCCACATTTACTTGTCATTATTTGGTTGCAGGCACTCAGAACAGGTACTTTTTAGTGTCCGAAAGCTACATATGAAGGTTGGGCAACCAACCAAGTATGGCTAATTAACAAACCAACTTCACAATCATCAATATCATAGATTCTGGAGACAATTGCAAGAGATGGGCACAATGGTGGGGTTGGATGACCCCACCTTGGGCACACCAGGGCCTTGCTAACATGCTATGATCCATGACACACTCCCAAGAGTCCATTTCCACCCTTGGATCAAGTGTTTTCTCTCAACAGTGAAAGATAAGAGTACATGGATTCATGGGCCCACAACGAAAGAATCGAAGTGATCCAACATGTGAGACTTGCTCCATGACATGAGGGGACACCAGATGAAGGAAGCTGGTGGGCCAACCCTGTCATAGGGGGGTCTACCGACCCTCCCATGGTGGGACCCAAAGTGCAACTTCATCTCACCGACTTTAGCATCCTTCTAGAAGGCTGAGGCTAGGTCCACATGTCATGGGAGGGGTCGGCCGAGCCCCACCTTGTGGCCAACCAAGTCGGTTGGCACTCCACCGACCCCCTGAATGCTCCCAAGTGGTGATTAATCCCAGGCGTCCATCCAAGTCGGTTCCAATGACGGTTTGTCCAAGGGTTTGTCCAATGACGTGGCACTGGAGTAGCCCCTACACCTCCACTATAAATACCCCCATGGACCTTCACTTTAGAGCATGAAACTTAGGAGAAAGCCACTCTCTAGTATTTTAGCTATGTTAGTAGAGGGAGAGTGAGGAGTCTCCAAGGAGTCCCGGCATGTCGGGAGTCTTCTCCAAGGTGTGCCTCAGCGGATGCGAGCTTCTTGTAAGTTTGACATCTGAGTCTCTCTAGTAATTTATTTTGGTTTGGTACTTTAAGTATACGGTCTTTTATTGGCATACTGCTTTACTTGTTGAAGTGCTCGAAGCTTTCACTAAGCTTAGAGTGGTGAGATTAGTGTAGACGTGGTTCTAGGCTATATCTTACCAGTGTGAGCTTCTTGTTGCACTGCGAGACACCTAGCGAAGGAGTGACAGACCTTGCTAGGCCTAGAGTTCCACGTATGTGTTGTTAGGCAAGTTGACCAATGATGGCTGAATAGGGTAGCCGCCTCGGTGAGGGAGGGGGTGGAAAACCTCTTTAAATCAACTTGTCGTTTCGACTATCGCCCCCAGTAAGCGAGGAGGTGGTAAACCTTGTTATATTTAGAATACCATGATCAGATATCTTTGCTAGCTAGACCTCTCTATCCTATTATCCTAGACCCTTCGTTTCATCATTGGATGACCTTGAGCCTAGTTAGTTCACTTCACGTTCCTTGTGGAAAATACGATACCTAGAATACTCCCATTGAATGCTACATTGACTACCGTACGCTTACGGTATATCCGTTTGCCACTTATGGTGTCAACAAGCTTTCTGGCGTCGTTGCCGGGGAATGGTAGCTGTTCTAACTTAGAACTAAGTTGTCAAGTTATCCTTCTTTTACCTTTCTTTTTTTTATCTTTTCCACACCATGAACCAAACACCCATATCTCATCTCGCCACTCCGAAGGGCCTAGTTTGGAGCCACCACCATCATTCCATTCTAATCTTTCACCTAGCTATGAGCTTTGCCCTAGTTTCATAGCTATGGTTTAGAAACAATCTTTTGCTGGATTCTCAATTGGCACATTGTGAAAAAACCTAGGATCTTCGATGAGCTTCCAAATGGAATGCAACTGTGTGTAACAACCCTAAAAGTTGCAAACACTAAAAAAATGCAACCAACAAAAATTTTTCAAAACAAATACATGTTTGTTGCTTGACATGCTAGCATTGCATCGTAACTCCATCACATGTGTCTTAATATAATCTTAAGCCACTTGTGATTAACTTCCTTTGTCTAGCACCTAATGTGTCATGAGTTAAGCACTAGTGTTGCACATGTGTTTGTCCCATGTTGCACCCTCGTACTCATGTTGCACAAGGCTAGACTCTAGAGCTCTCCTCTTATCTAAATCCCCTCGCCTTGCTCAAAGCCCCTCTTTCATTGGAATCATGTATCCATTGTACCTCTTTGTTTACCTCCTTGTTTCATAAGTCTAGTATCGATGTTGCACATGTGAATCGCCATGTTGCACTCCTGTACCTATGTTACTTGAGACCTAGCTCTCGAGTTAACCCCTATATCTACCACCTAACATGCTCCACCATTTCCCTCAACTTGAACAAGCCTCTTACCTTGATATCATGTACCACATGCTACCTTCCTATGATTCATATGTTGTTCCTCAATGTTGCATATGTCTTCCATCAATGTTGCATCCAACATGTGTTTGGCACCTTAATTAAACACATGTATCCCTACGCGAGGTCCTTACACGAGTATCAATTTTCCCTATCTTGTATTTGATTTATCACATAGTATATATATCCATATTGCATGTTTTATTCAACCATGTGATTTGGTTTTTCTTTGGATTTATGTGATGTTTAATAAAAGGCCAACAAATATTTATTTGTATAACAAATAAATATTCACTATGGGGATTTTACCCTAACATGGCCTATGACCTTTTATTCCACCATAGATATATTCACAACATGCTATATCTCTTATATATATATATATGAAGTATTTTGAAAACAGGAAATAGAAAAAGGAAAAGGAATGAATGAGGAAAATGGCAAATGCCAATCTGGCCCACGGCCTCTGACCAGCCCAAGCCTCCGGCCTGGCCAACTAGCCCAGCCCGATCTGCCGACCTGCCTGCCTCTCCACTTCCCTTTCTTTTTTTTCCCCGAAGTCAACCGGCCCAAAGCCAGTAGGCTGGCCCAGCAAGTAGGCAACCGGCCCAGCGGACCAGCCCAGCAGCGGACGCCATGTCCTTTACCTCTCCCTCACCGATGGGTGGACCCCACCCTGGGACCCGCCTATCATATGTTCCCCAGGTCCCCCCTCCGATCCCTTGCTTTTGACGCGGAGGCCGAATTGCGTCCACGTGATGCGAGGCGCTGCTGCCGCTCATCTGCGCCACCTACCAGATCGACGCCTCGGGTACGCGCCACCTGGACCGACCAGGAGCTGACAGCTCTTTGGCACAAAACACTCGTGGCGTGGGCATCTCCCTTGCCCACGCGTGTGCACCTGCCACTGCTCCCTCCCTGTCCCCGCTTTACCTTAGCCGCGAAGGCAAATTTCCTCGCGCTTGCTGATCTATGGGATCCGTTGAACCTTGACAGCGACAGCTCGTGCCCTCGGAGCTCTCCTGCACCGCTTGATCACGTTGCAGCTAGGATCACCGTCCGCCGGATCACCATGGCCGCTCCCCACTATATAAAGAGCACCCTGGGTGCCCTAGAGTTCCAGTGCCCCTCCCATCCGCCGCCGCCACTCCTTTCCCTGCTCACAACTAGCCCCGACTGCACCACTCTGCCTCACGCCCTCGCCACGTCGTGCCCTGCACTAGCCTCCACCACTACGAGCTACTGCTCCGCGCCGCTTCACCATGAGGCCGCATCATCCACCTGCCTAATCGAGAGAAAGCAGAAGGAGAAGTAGTGGAGAAGGAAGGAAGACAAGGAAGGAGCTAGAGTTGCCAAACAAGCCGCCGAGCAAGGAGAAGAAATTCGCTGGAGATCGCATCATCTACATCCTCTATGTTGGAGCCGCTGACGAAGATGCTCCACGAGCCGCTGACGAAGATGCCGGAGCCGCTGACGAAGATGCTCCACGAGCTCGACATCATCTACATCCTCTACGTGGACTACGTCGTAGCCGCCGCTTCACCACGCAGTACCGCACCTCCCACCGCGACCGCGCTGGTGAGCATCACCATCCCCTTTTTCAACCTTGACCCGCTCACGGCCATGGTGACCCGTACCGGGACGCGTAGGCCAAGGCCGCGTCTGGCCTCTGGTTCACATGCACACACGCGAGCATGTGACCGAGCCTCCAGCTAATGGACCACGGTGCCAGGAGGGCACCGGACCTGCTGCTGCCCATGGACTCACGTGGCCAAGCCATGCCACGGTGAGGTACTTCCTGTAATACCTAGTTTTAAGAACAAAACCAGATATACGCCATATATGAGTCCTTGGAGTCAATTCTCACATATAGCTATAACGGTAGTATCATTAAATAATGCTTAATACATATAACGTACTTAGTATAAGAGAGATATACCCTTAGCTAGCAATCAGCGAAAAGACAACTTTGATCTTCATGTATGGACTCTATTCTACTAGATCCAACTGACTAGTTGATCACAAGCCTAAACTTCTCCTGAGGTGGTGGGGGAAACAGCAAGAGTGATTCCATTTCGAACTCAACAAGTATAGCAGGGGTTCATGAGGCTCAAAAGGCTGACATGGTTTAACTGCATTTATCTTTTAATTGTATGTTATGTTTTAGCAATTAGCATCAAGGTAGTAACAAACCCATAACCACATGATCAGGTGATTAAGAGTATGATTAAAATAACATTAACATGTAGCACAATTTGAGTTGATGATCCATTCCATAAAAGTCTCCAAGGCCGCCCTGTCCATGGGCACAGACGATATATCGGTTTAAACTCTGCGCAGAGGTGTACACTTTCACTACGGGTCATGATCCTCAAATGCACGGGCTAGCTACTTCCCATAACACCAAGAACCATATAAAGCCACTCATAGGTTTGTCTGACAAGCTAGGGCCACAGGGTCATCGGATGTAGCAAACCCCTCTTCCATTATGGCACATCCCATAACACATAATAAAGAAGCAGCCCTATACCCAACTCGCAGATCCTCTAACTCGCTAGAAAAGGTCCTATGAACAAGTAGAGCCTGAGCCATGTAGCCCCTGTAGCTATACGTCATGTCCCGGATGATCACTTATAGTTTGGATCTTATTGAAAACCATCTTTAAACATTAGTTGCATAGTCATTAATCAAGTTACAAGATCATGGTTATAAAGCACTAGCATAAACTACCCATATGCAACATCCCCAGTTATCAAGGTAAACAGGTGTTTAAAGCTAGGTAATCTTAACAAGGTAACAAAGAGACATGCATATGATTTTAGTGTGTATAGTGAATAGGTAACAAGGATGGTCCCAACTATACTTGCCTTGATCAAAGTTCTCCTGCTGATTCTGTTGATCCTGGTAGTTGAAGAATGCTTGATCCTCAACGAATGGCTCACTCTCTAGACCCGATCAATAATCAGCAACACACAAGCATCGAGGTATCATACACGAGCAAACAAATAGAACTATATAAGAATAGTACACTAATTATAGTAAAATAGATTGAAAAGCATTTAAAATGAATCTACACATTACTACGATCACGCATACGTAAAAATCACTGAAAAGGAGCTATAACGAATAAGTTATGAATTTTATAAGATTTTCTATTATAAAATAATACATTAAAATAAAGCTCAGTTTTCAAATATTGAAAATAAATCTAACAGTGATACTAACATACAGATTATAAAATTATAAATCTAACACAACTTGAACAGATCAAAACGGAGTTGAAACGGAGATTTAATGGTTGAAACAAAATCAGTGGTAGTTTTGTAAATAAC
This sequence comes from Bothriochloa decipiens, assembly GCA_023333625.1. Lineage (NCBI taxonomy): Eukaryota > Viridiplantae > Streptophyta > Magnoliopsida > Poales > Poaceae > Bothriochloa > Bothriochloa decipiens. Next base: position 33,941,896 of record CM041630.1, on the reverse strand, counting down.
TGAAAACGTATTTTAAAACTGAAAAACAGGAACTACGCCTACCAGAAGAGAAAGCGTAAACAGATGATGCACAAAGGACCGTGTATTTCATTGTATTTCTAGAATTATTTTTTTATAGAAAAACGACCAAGACACAAGGTGATGTCATGATTATGCCATCAAAGCTAGCTTTGACGTCATCAAGCAAGCAAGCAAAGCTAGCTAGCAATTCAGGCCATGATCGGTGATAGAACTAGCTTGCCTGGAGACTAGAGTTCGATCGGTTTGCTAGGTTAAGAGCACTAGGGGGTCAAGCAGAAGATGGAGACCTCACCTGAGGATTTCTCAACGACGATGAAACCACACGGCGACGGTGTGCGGCTCGTCGCCATGGACTGAAAGCGACGATGGTGAAGCCGTGAAGGGGGCATGCTGGTTCAAGGAGATGATAGCCGAACGTACGTATGACTACGACCACTTGCTGACTTCCTTGCACAGAGTCCGACGGCGAACGGCAGCTGTTGAGAGGAGACAGGCTGGCGAGTCTGGAGGGAAGAAAGCTCGTTGAACATGCAGAGCTCGGTGGAGCGGCAGCAGGTTCCTGCGAGACATCGGATGCAGTAAACAAACGGCAAAGGGAGACAAGAAACAAGTAAGCGGCTTCTGCAGCTTTGTCACCTTGCGTGGGGCTTGGCAATGAATCGCAGGTGGCGGTAAAACAGCGGGCAATGAGCACCATCGGGGCGGCTGACCTCCGAGCTCGGTGAGATCCAACTTGGGCGGCTACCGTGACACGGCGAGGCGGCTCCGATGGTGTTGTTGCAGCGGAGAAGTGGCGAAATCGACCTTGATCGGCGGCGACGGATTGGAATGCGACAGAGCCAATCTAGGGTTTCGTGGCTGCAGCAAGCTTGAGCATGGGCGGTTGCTTGCGCGAGGGTTTGAGCGAAGGGCGAGGCAGCACGCGGAGCTTGCTATTTATGAACAGGGTCACATGGGGCGCACGCAGGGACGAAGGAGATGGTGCAGAGGCAGACTCGAACACAGGCGGTGTCTGTGTCGGGCACGAGCACGAGAAGGAAGCCGACGCCGACAAGTGGGCCAGGTGCATCAGCGACCAGAGAGGCAGAAGGAGGCGGGCTGCCATTTAGCTTGCTGGGCCGGCCCGAGGAGAAAAGATGAGTGGGCCGCAGAGAAGAAAAGGCCTACGGGCCTAGAAAAGAGAAGAGAGCATACTGGGCTGCTCGGGCCAGAAAGGAGAAAAGAGTGAGAGGAAAGAAATTTTCTTTTCTTTTGTTTTTCAAGCTTCTCAAATGGATTTTGAAATCCTTTTTCAGTTTTGGTAGAATTCATTCAACAGAAAAATATAAATGCACCAGCATGTATGCACAACAGTGTTGCTAACTCCTATGATAAATTTTAATTTAACGAAAACTTTTATTTTTCTCAGTTTTCATGAGCACAAAAATACATAAATAAATCATTTTACCATATTTTCAAAAATCCAAATTTTAGGGTGTTACAGTTCTACCCCCCTTAAGATAAATCTCGTCTCGAGATTCAGAAGAAGATGATAGAAGGGATAAAGAACTGTCTTTGGATCTCCTTCACTTGTCGAGTAGTCTCATCTTCTTGGTAAATATTCCACCTTACTTTACATATCCTGATATCCCTACCCAAGTAACTTGCTCAACTAATTCCAAGATTCTGCTAGGTCATCCAAGCAACTCTCAGGTAACTCAAAACTATTCCACAGGTAACTTCCAACTCTTAAGCCGCTTCTCTTTTTCCTTTTCAGTAATCATACTCAAACAAATTATTGCAGCAAGGTTCTAGCTCACTCTCCATACTGACACTTGTCATGCTTCTCATAAAATTCACCTTCAGATGAACTTAATTGTATGACAAACTCTTGTCTTCATATATTCGCATCCAAATGACCCTCATAGTCCTCTCGATCCAGAGTAGATTCTACCACCAATTTCAAAACATTAATGGCCATATATGCTCAAGTCAAGTCGCTCTTCTCTTAAAAGCAATTCCTTAATCCTTTTTGTATTTACTTCCTACTAACCTTTGTGATTCCCCCTTGTTCCAAAGTGAGCTTTATTAATTGTCAACTTTATAGCATTATTGTCTTCTTCCAAGTTCCACACACAACTCGATCTTGATCTCAACTGAATCTTCTTAGCATAACTCTCATCGCCAAGGTCATCGACAACGACATTTCCTTCATCCAAGTGATAGCAAGCACGCTTCCAAGTCACAAACCTTTAATTACTCAGCCCATCAATGATATAAGATTCAATCTGATCGTTAGTGAAAATGTTCTCATACACTCATGTTCTTGTGAAGGACACATTTAAACCACATCCCAGACATGTGGGTTATGGGCCCACCATAGCTTCATATTGTACTAATTCCAATGTAATTATATTGTCACTAGATCCACCTCAACTTAGTGAAGATCCTTTGAACTCTTATGATCGGTCTTGATGTCGCTCTTTATGTCCAAGCAAATCAAATACATCTATGCTCCACACTAACTAATGGTTATCATATTGAATAGTCCAATGCACGCCTCCATAGTTGACACATAATACACTGCTTTTCTTACATAGAGCACACCCACAATCTTGTCAAGATGCATTATAGAGAAAACTCTTGTGTCCAATGTTATAATGCCTTCAATAAACTTATGATAGAATCACTCCATGCTAAGGATTTTTGAATCACTCTCACATACATATACAGGAACTCAACTCAACACATCATTGCCGAGTCTTCTTTAGTAATCCGCTATTAGAGTGAACCTATACAAGTTGAGAACTTCCTTCAATCAAAATTTACTTGTCATGTCTGGTGTAATAGTGAGGTCTTGAGTTATCACTAGACTATAGATAAATGCATCAACACGCTACTTTGTCTTCAATGCCAACTTGTCTTGAGTTGAATGTTGAACTCCCAAGTGACGCTTGAAGAAAAATCCTATCTTAAAGATACCTTGAGCTCCTTATAGATGATCCATAAAGTTGTTAATTCCTCCATAAGACAATTAACAAGCATATGGACAGATTTCCAACCATAAAGATAACCACTTCTTCCAAGTGAAACATTGGAGTGTATGAAACTATGAACATGCAACTTCTTCATCATGGCTACCCCCCTTAAGAAATGATCACTAGGGGCACCAAATGGTAGCTTGCATCTTCTTCTGAGTGAGTTATCATCATGTCCTTCTGTCATACCGAGCAGACTTGTATGCATGGGCAAGACCAAGTAATTTTAAAATCCCTTGCAAGCAGAAATTCAGCAGTGTAGTAAAACATCCATAACTACAGTTCTATTAATCCAATGAAGCCATACCCTATACCTTTGGAAAGCTTATAAAATTATCTACAACGCCCCTATATAACTCTTTTCCAGATTATGTAGTGAAGTTGGTCAAAAATAGTGCATAACAGAAAACGCTCCAGATTTTGATAGCACAAATGTATCGTCTTGTGATTTTCATAACTCCAAAACCAGAAATGATATGAAGGTGATTCTTGTGCTTAGAGAAAGATACTGAAGTACTTTTGTCCAGAATTTTCTCATGATTTTTAATTGTATAAGATGAGAGGTACAAACCAAAGAAGACAGATTGCTCTGAAAAGACAGAATAGGAAGAACAGGAGAAAACTAAAACCCAACTATCTATTCATTATCCTTAGGCCTATGAACTAAATGAGATTGTGGACAAACCCACAAGATCATTGCACTCATTACAAAGATGCAAAACAAACATAAGAATAATGACAACACAACAAGGCACTAAAGATTCACAAAGCAAACATTGATCGAACTTGCGATACTATCCTCGTCTTCATATTAAGGGAAAAGATCCTAAAGCTTCCTCTTCTAATGATGCATGAAGGTGATAAGAGAGAGATCTAAAAAAATTTCAAAGCAAGGAGTAGATGTGAAAAGGGATTTAAAAATAAGCATCAAGGAGGTGACATATATCAAGGATAGAGATATAGTAAAGAAGACAATACCAAGGTATATAGAACAAGGTTGTTCTAGCAATTTTAAAACCTTTAGATGGTCAATTTCTACCTAGGCTTGTGTCTTATAGTCAGCATTGAGATGATACCACTTGTAATACCCGGTTTTAAGAACAAAACCAAATATACACCATATATGAGTCCTTGGAGTCAATTCCCACATATAGCTACAAGTAAAGGGTAGTATCATTAAACAATGATTAATACATATAACGTACTTAGTATAAGAGAGATATACCCTTAGGTAGCAATCAGCAGAAAGACAACTTCGATCTTCATGTATGGACTCTATTCCACTAGATCCAACTGACTGGTTGATCATAAGCCTAAACTTCTCCTGAGGTGGTGGGGGAAATAGCAAGAGTGAGTCCATTTCCATCTCAACAAGTATAGCAGGGGTTCATGAGGCTCAAAAGGCTGACATGGTTTAACTGCATTTAGCTTTTAATTGTATGTTATGTTTTAGCAATTAGCATGAAGGTAGTAACAAACCCATAACGACATGATCAGGTAGACATGATTAAGAGTATAATAAATATAACATTAACATGTAGCCAATTTGAGTTGATGATCCATTCCATAAAAGTCTCCAAGGCCGCCCTGTTCATGGGCACGGATGATATATCGGTTTAAACTCTGCGCAGAGGTGTACACTTTTCACTACGGGTCATGATCCTCAAATGCACGGGCTAGCTACTTCCCACAACACCAAGAACCATATAAAGCCACTCATAAGTTCGTCTAAAAGCTAGGGCCACAGGGTCATTGGATGTAGAAAACCGCTCTCCCATTATGGCACATCCTAGTTATAACACATAATGAAGAAGTATCCCTATATCCAACTCGCAGATCCTCTAACTCGCTAGAAAAGATCCTATGAACAACTAAAGCCAGAGCCATGTAGCCCCCGCAGCTGCACGTCATGTCCCGGATCATCACTTATAGTTTGGATCTTATTGAAAACCATCTTTAAACATTAGTTGCATAGTCATTAATCAAGTTACAAGATCATGGTTATAAAGCACTAGCACAAACTACCCATATGCAACATCCCCAGTTATCAAGGTAAATAAGTGTTCAAAGCTAGGTAATCTTAAGAGGGTAGAAAAGAGACATGCCTATGATTTTAGTGTGTGTAGTGAATAGGTAACAAGGATGGTCCCAACTATACTTGCCTTGGTCAAAGTTCTCCTGCTGATTCTGCTGATCCTGGTAGTTGAAGAATGCTTGATCCTCAACGAATGGCTCACTCTCTAGACTCGATCAACAATCAGTAACACACAAGCATCGAGCTATCATACACGAGCATACAAATAGAACTTTATAAGAACAATACACCAATCATAGTAATAGATTGAAAAGCTTTTAAAACCAATCTACACGTTACTACAATCACGCAGACACAAAAATCACTGAAAAGGAGCTATAACGAATAAGTTATGAATTTTACAAGATTTCCTATTATAAATAATACATTAAAATAAAGCTCAGTTTTCAAATACTAAAAATAAATCTAACAGTGATACTAACATGTAGATTATGAAATTATGAATCTAACGCAACTTGAACGGATCAAACGAAGTTGAAACGAAGATTTTATGGCTGAAACAAAATCAGTGGCAGTTTTGTAATTAACTGAAAATGTATTTTGAAACTGAGAAGCTGGAACTACGCCTTCCAGAAGAGAAAGCGTAAACAGATGATGCGCAAAGGACCATGTATTTCATTATATTTCTAGAATTATTTTTCTATAGAAAAACGGCCAAGACACAAGGTGATGTCATGATTATGCCATCAAAGCTAGCTTTGACGTCATCAAGCAAGTAAGCAAAGCTAGCTAGCAATTCAGGCCACAATTGGTGATAGAACTAGCTTGCCTGGAGACTGGAGTTCGATTGGTTTGCTAGGTTAAGAGCACTGGGGGTTGAGCAGAAGATGGAGACCTCACCTGAGGATTTCTCAACGACGATGAAACCACACGACGACGGTGTGCGGCTCGTCACCATGGATTAAAAGCGACGATGGTGAAGCCGTGAAGGGGCATGCGGGTTCAAGGAGATGACAGCCGAAGGTATGTATGACTATGACCACTTGCTAATTTCCTTGCGCAGAGTCCGACGGCGAATGGCAGCTGTCAAGAGACCAGCTGGCGAGTCTGGAGGGAAGAAAGCTCGTTGAACATGCAGAGCTCGGTGGAGCAGCAGCAGGTTCCTGTGAGACATCGAATGCAGTAAACAAACAAGAAAGGGAGACAAGAAACATGTAAATAGCTTCTGAAGCTTCGTCACCTTGCGTGGGGCTTGGCAACGAATCACGGGTGGCGGTGAAACAGCGGACAATGAGCACCACCGCGGTGGCTGACCTCCGAGCTCGGTGAGATCCAACTTGGGTGGCTCCGATGGTGTTGTTGCAGCGGAGAAGTGGCGAAATCGACCTTGATCGGTGACGGCGGATTGGAAGGCGAAAGAGGCAAACTAGGGTTTCGCCGCTGCAGCGAGCTTGAGCGTGGGTGGTTGCTTGCGTGAGGGTTCCAGCGAAGGGTGAGGCAGTGAGCGTGGGTGGTTGCTTGCGCGAGGGTTTCAGCGAAGGGTGAGGCAGTACGCGGAGCTCGCTATTTATGAACGGGGTCATTTGGGGCGCACGCAGGGACGAAGGAGATGGTGCAGAGGCGGACTCAAACACGGGCGGTGTCTGTGTCAGGCACGAGCACGAGAAGGAAGACGACGCTGACAAGTGGGCCAGGTGTGTCAGCGACCAGAGAGGCAGAAGGAGGCGGGCTGCCATTCAGCTTGCTGGGCCGGCCCGAGGAGAAAAGATGAGTGGCCGCAGAGAAGAAAAGGCCTGCGGGCCTAGAAAAGAGAAGAGAGCATACTGGGCTGCTCAGGCGAGAAAGGAGAAAAGAGTGAGAGGAAAGAAATTTCCTTTTCTTTTGTTTTTCAGGCTTTTCAAATGGATTTTGAAATCCTTTTTCATTTTTGGTAGAATTCATTCAACACAAAAATATAAATGCACCAGCATGTATGCACAACAGTGTTGCTAACTCCTATGATAAATTTTAATTTATTGAAAACTTTTATTTTTCTAGGGTTTCATGAGCACAAAAATACATAAATAAATCATTTTTACCATATTTTTAAAAATACAAATTTTGGGGTGTTACACTTCCTTGGCCACATCACGGGCACGCAATCACCGAGACTGCCACTACATGGACGCACATTGTCATGGCGCAACCCATGCGCTCACTGGAAGCCGAAGAGGAGCCCGGACAAGCCCTGCTGCACGACCATGCCGATGAGGTCGCGCACCCAGAGCGCCACCATACTACTCACAGAGCACCGCCATGTCGAAGCCCTCCTCCGTCGTCGTCGCGCCGTGGAAGCCGTCTTAGACTCTGGGTTCATGCCCACCTCACTACCGCGCACACGGTGTGCATGCTACCACAGAGAAGGAAGCCGGGAGGCCGCCCCGTTGAGGCCTTGCTGTCGTCAGAGCTCGCCCGGAGCGCCGCCGTGGCGAGGACGCCTTGTCGTCTCCGACAGACTCACGCTGCAAGGACCAGCCAGTGACCTTCGCCTCGACCTGCTGCATTAGTCTGTCTACAAGATGAATCCTCGGGACCTTGCCTTGCCACCACGACGCACAACGCCGCTGTTGTTGGAGCTCTGCCTTGGACATTGTGCTACGCAAGCACTACCGTAGCCACTTAGCCATCATCGACGAGCCAAACGGCTAAACTGTGATGCCAATTAACCATCACAGGCCGCAATTTGGAGATGATGGGCATATGGCCCTTGTTGCCATGCGCGACCACGAACCATCACAGGCCGCGATTTGGAGATGATGGGCGTATGGCCCTTGTTGCCGTGCGCCACCACGACAATCGCGCCATCGTTCGCCGTGGCCAACCCCGCTGACTGCCAACTGCCGCTTCTGAGGTCACCACCGTGTTCGCCATGATGCCCCAAAGCCGCAACGCCAGATGATGAAGATGGAAGACCACCCCGACGGTGAATTCGACGACCTCACCACTGGCGAGCCTCTCCGTAGTAAATAGAGCAGTGGAAGGGAAAAAGCTTGGAGCCGCGGAGATGCCATCACATGGGTTGTGTACGCTGTGTTGCAGAGAACTCGATCGTGAGTTGATGGAAGCCGAGGGGCGCTCCGTCGCCAGGTTGAGGAACCTTGCCATCGCTGACCGTGCGCCGCCGTGAAGGAAACAAAGAGAAAGGGGATGGATTCGGCAACGGGCAGATGGACACGGTCCACGTGAACTGAGAGACAGACTACAGACCCCGTAAGGACTGGTGCACCGTGAACCAGCAATCGTGGACCTGACCCGGTCTGAGCCCAGTCCAAATCCAGAAGCTGATATGGACGAATTAGAGGAAGACACGTGTTGGGCTCGAAGCGGCCCATATCCAACCCATCCAGCCCTGACCCGGCCCTTCTCGGCCCATATTGAGCCCATGTGGTTGACTAGGTCAACGCTGACATCATTATAACGTCAGCATGACGTCACCGGACCCACCTGGACTTCGACTGTTTACATAGTCTATGAAACCTCAGTTCCCAAAGGAAGACCAAAGGTCATCATATGTGTGCCTAGGAAGTCCACAAATATAACAAAAATAAAAATATCAAAAAAACATTGTATTATAATATATAGCAGAAACATATTTATATCAACACTTACAACATCAGAGTATCAACTTCCCTTTAGAGCTCCATCCTTCTTAGGGACAGTTGACTAGGGGCTCCGTATGCCAAACACTTCTAATACTCAACATCTTTATCTTTCTTCAGAGCAGCACCTTACTATAAACTATAGCAAGGGTGAGTTCCATGTCGAAACTTAGCAAGTACAGGCGGAATGTATAATGACATGCATGGCTTAACAAAGGTAGGCTGACACAGCTTGAGTGCGGTTAGCATTTTAAGTAGATAACAAACATTTATTAAACAAACTATTACTAGTTCTTTTATTTTAGACAACCTATTTACTAAAGGTCGATGAAACAGCCCAACACTTAACTAAGGTTCAAGTAGCAATTAAGAGTACATTTAGCATCATTATATATCATTATAGTTATCTTTATAACCGGAGATTGTCATCTCCGAAGCACACAGGATTGCCATCCCGATGCACACAGGATTTCCATCTCGTAAAACAGGAGGTAGCCACCTCCAAGAACCTTCTCCATCAATTTCTTGTGTATTGTCCATTTTGCTAATCATACGAGGATCCGGGCCGCTCGTGACCGTGAGCACAGACGATATATCGATTTAAACTCTACGCAGAAGTGTACACTTTCACTCCAAGAAGCGATTCCCATTTGCCCGGGGTCATGACTCCCCAAAACACTTCCAAGGTGAGCGGGCAGGGTTTCACTACAAGGCTATTCACAGGTCATAGGCAGTGGCAACCCGCTAGAAATGAGTGCAAGCATATGGGCGACTTCACCATGTGGCCGCCCCCCTACACGGATCCCTAGCCCCTGCCATACTAAATACTTGAAAACACCCTAGTCACCATGGCTATGGCACCCGTCGGTAAGCCGCCCACCCTGCCTATGATGGTCCTGCTAATAAACCAAGCCAGAGCCCATTAACATGTAGCTGTACGGAAGTTCCAGGTTGCCGCTCCACAAAAGGTCCTTAGGGGGAGGAGATACGGATACCCTCGTCCACATGAGTCCCACTAGCATCCGTTTCCCCCTTCATTCACCGCCAACCAATGATGTGGACAGCATCAACTTCTCCAAAGGCCGAAGCCAAGAGCCCATGGCTCCAACATCATTATTAAGAAGCAAGTTTTAATAAACCTATTAAACATGAAAGGTAAGGTGAGTAGAGCACTAGCTGACCTACAACTTGTCTACAAACCCACATGGGTGATATCTAGATAATTTGGCTAGTTGGTCCTATGGTTCAATGATTTAAGACACATGCATGAAAGTAAATAAGAACTAAACATTCATAGGAGCAATATGATCAAAGAGGTGCCTGCACTTGCCTTAAATCCAATGTCTAGCTGCTCAGTAGACTTTACTTGTTCTATCTTCTGGTCTCCAACTCCAGCTGCACTTGTCGGTCCTTGGCTCCTGATCTTCAGCACTCACGAGCTGTTCTTCGTCTATTCGTAGCAAACAAGCAACACAAATAGACAGAATTAAGAACAGACATCATACAAAGGAACACTAAAGAAAGAGTGGACTACCCGATAGAGCTCGATACTACGACCGTGAGAGCATATGAACAACCAACAAAGTTGCTATCGCTGATAGGGCATGATTATCGAGGTTGATATAGGCTAAACGCATTTTTGGAAAGAGCATTAATAGATCATTAATCTAACTATCAAAAGAGTTGCATTTTCAAAAGCCTAGAACATGGTAAACGTCACTGCTATCATGTAGCTTACATCCATATGAGGCTAACGTGGCAAGAACGGGCTTAAACAGAGTTAAGTCGGACAAGTTATGGCTAAAACAAGGTCAGGGGAAAAACTATAAATAAACAGAGCTATATCCGCATTTTAAAATAAATATAAAACTGCATTTATAGAGATTTGGACCTCTGATGTAAATACCAAAAAAATAGGGTCTAAACCATGAAACTTCAAAGCTGATTTGAACTACGGTGGACTAAATCATAATTAACTAGAAGAGCGGGGGCCTTTATGCAAAATAGCCAGGGCTGACCGGTTGGTTGACCATGTTGATGCGGTCAGCGTACGCCTGGCGCATACGTGGCGCCAGCGTGGCTACACATCGGCAGACACGTCAACAGGCACCGGGCTGGGTTGACCCAAAGTTGACCGTTGGATCTAGGACGTCGGATCCTGATCTGATGGCCAGGGTTTGGTCGGTGGGGTCAGGTCGCCGGAGCGGCGCTCCAGGCGGCTGCGTTTTAGCGGAGGCTCACCAGAGTTGGCCGGAACGACGCTTCGAGGCTCGGCTGGCGAAGCGGAGGGCACTGGACTAACGAGCACGGCCTCGCGGACTCGTCCGTGGGCGCTATTGTGGCAGGGGATGGCCAGAGGCGGGCCTAGGCGACGGCAGCGCCATTGACGATGGGCGAAACTCTGTGGGGAGGTGCCACGGGGCACTAGGATGTGAGCGAGACAAATGGGCGTGAAGCGCGCGTACACGCGCATGCGATGCGTGAGTCGGGTGCGGCAGATGGAGGCTGGGGACGCGGGTCGGCACGGGGCAGCAGCGGTGACGGCGCTACGACAACGGTGTGCAGGCGCTAGAGGTGGACAGAGGGAGCGCCACAGAGACCAGGGGCTTCCTTACCTCCGTGCGGTGCTCGTCGAGGTGCTATCATCGGCAGGGCCTCACCGACGGAGGAGATCAGCGGCAGTGACCCCAAGCTCAAAGGCGGCGACTATGGCGGCTAGGGTTTCATGGGCTCATGAAACCAAAATGGCGTTGGCTAGCATTGTGGAAGGGGAGTGTGGCCTCCACATGATGCAAAGAAGAGGAGGGCCGAAGGGCGCTGACAAGTGGAGCCAGTGAGTGGGGCCCATCTATCGGTGACGCAGGATGTGGGCCGCTGCACTGCGCTGCTGCTGCTGCTGGCGACTGGGCCGGCCTACAAGGGCGCCTGGATGCGAGAGCGGGTTGGCAGGCCAGAGAGCTGGGCCGTGTGCTTGCTTATGCTTGCGCTGGACTGGGAAGGGAAGCGGGCCGCGGAGCTAGGCTTGGCCCACGAGCTGTTGGCTGAGCGGCCTGGCCATGCTGAGCTGCTACGCTGGCCAGAAGGCTGCTGGTGGCCAAGTTTGGCCAGTGGTGGCCGACTGCTGCTACTGCTAGCCTGGCCAGGGGTGGCCATGACCGGCTGGGGATGGCCAGGGTTGGCCAAATCTGGCCTGTTGAGGCCAGAGCAAGCTAGGCAATCTAGAATAAGCTTGGGCAAGCCAGGGTGACTAGAGCTAGATAGGGGATGGTAGCAAGCTAAAGCGAGGGCCAATGCTATAGAGAAAAAAGAAAGGCTCTCTCTCTATCTATCCAAGACAAAAAGGATTTTTTCCAAAAATGTTCTCCAAAACCTTCTTTAGGCAAAAACTTGGGATTGGAAGCTTTATCCTTAAACTAAAAAGAACCTAGTCATGACTTTGCTCGAGTTTTTAGAAATTCATTTTCACGCACAACCATAACAAAGCAAGGCACCAAGCACAAACACACCTTTATGGACTTCATAAAAGTTTTATAAAGCCAGACTTTTTATCATTTTATAGTGACAACAAAAGAATTAAATTCTTGGCCAATTTTAGAAAATTAATAAATCCTTTATTTCATTTAGTATTTTCAGTTCACATCCCAAAATGAAAATTTTGGGGTGTGATATGGTCAACGTTGACATCATGCCTACGTCATCTGCCATGTCAGCGCCACGTCAGCCGACCCCACTGTACCCCTGGACCTACCAGATCATGCCACGTGTCACACCAAGGATAATTCAGTCTTTTATGTTTTTTAGAATATGTTTTAAACATCATAAATTCATAACTAATTCATGCCAACTCAGAAAAATATGAAACAAGCATCCAAATTTTCTATAAGTTGAGCTCTATCTATTTATGCTATGTTTGAGTGCATTTAGATCATTTTGGTATTTATTTCATTCTTTATGTTATTTTATAGGAGTCGCTTATGCGACTACTATGTCTCGATTTTAGAGTCAAACGAGGAGCGAGTCAAGGGAGGAGGCTACAAGCACCAAAGAAGAGGTTTCGCTGAACGACTACAGTAACGAAGGAAGACTCGTACCACTACTACCTCGACAACACAGGTGTCATGGCAGCACCTTCTCTTAGAAATCCTATTAGACACGGCTAATATCTAGAATGGCTAGTGCTTTACTTTTATGCAATACTTATACCTAAGATAGGTTTGCATGGTAGAATCTTGCTTGATAGCCCCTTGGAGGGGCCTGGTACTATGCTTTGCTAAGATGCCATTACTGCAGGTTGTGAGGGTGGGCGGTAGGATGAGAGTTTCCCATACCGTCCTAGATGCTAGTACCACTTGGAGGGGCCCGGTACTATGCTTTGTTAGTCTCAACTTGCCCAAAACACGTTTCTAGAGTTTCCAGGGTTGAGTGGCATGACGGTATCACTCTAGTAAGCAAGCAGCCAGAATATGCCTAGCTGAGTCGACACGCCTATGACGGCTATGTTGTGGTATATGAAACCTCTGTAGAGTGTATGGTTCATCAATCGATACATATGCCGACTTGTCGAATATGGACCTTTCCTGTGTTCTATTTTTCGTATTAGTGAGAGGAGTGTTCTACCTCCCCCGTGCATTGTTTTCCAGTCATGAGCCCTAGGTTGGGGGCTGTGGGCCACTGAGACAGGCCGAAAGGGAGTTGGCGTGGTTGACCTGAGAGTGAGTCTAGAGGGTGGTGGTGATGTGGTGATGGATCTGGGATGGATGGGATGGTGGTTGGATGAGTATGGATGGGTTTGGGAATGTGTTAAAACTTGACTTATTGTTATAAACTTGATTACTATTTGCATGCATAGGATACCCACAGCCAAACTATAGGATCGCCAGATCCCTTATTTTCTCTTTCGACTAGAGCTCATTGATGCTGACCATGGCCTGCACATATCTGGCGGTGTGTAGATTTACGTGCTTTACAGTGATATTAGAAATAGAAGGATTAGGAGGTCTCATGCCTTTGCTTAAGATGGTTGATGAAGATCCTTCCATGAGTGTTCTCTCACTTTCGCAGCTGTTCTGGATGCTTATACTATGATGATTCGCCATGAGGCGATGTAACAAATAATGTAAGCCCTATTATTGTACTCCTTTATCTAGTTTCGACATATGAATTTGATTATCAACTGTTGTATAATAATGTGATAGTTTATATTTTTCACATTATTATTCATTCTGTGGATTTTCCCTTTGTGGAAAATTTGAGGATGTTTCAGTTGGTATCAGAGCCATGTTTGAACCTAGGACGAGACCCCATAGGTTTGGACGATAGAATAGGATGAACCAACCCTTCTTTCGGTTATATACCAACCCTGGATGATTTTGTGCATGGCTTATCTCATATAATCGACCTGCTATCTTTTTCTTGGACCCGAATGAAGATGGCTACCTTCAAGAGCATGGCCTTCTTTATCAAGCACCAAGATGGATGCGCCCAAGTTGTACAAGAAGATTTAAAGAAGATTGGTATTCCTGAAGAAAAACATCTATAGATGTGCTACAACAAGGTGGTGCCTAGAGGAGCCGAGGTCTGTTTCACGGTGATCCTGTAGATTCTCCCTTGTGCAGAAATGCCCACAATCAATCGTGAGATAGAAAACACTATCTCTACCGTCAAACAATTCACCATACCCGCTACTCTTTGACTTGTGATGCAAGTTGCACACGAACTCCTTGAGCATGGCCCCTGCAGTCTATTGCCCTGAGCCCTCGACGTCTATGAAGTGCCATAGGGCAAAGGCAATGAAGCTGAACTATGTCTGCTCATCTAGGACAAGCACATGCCAGAGCTAGAGTACTACAAGGACATCTACAAGCACAAGGTCGCCGTACACAATGAGAGAAGTCCCACCATGGCTACCAGACCGATCATGTTGTAGAATAGAATGTCCACAACTATGAGTTATCTACGCGTAGTACGCTTCACACGAATCTTCTAGTATAGCTGAAGGAGATATCTCCTTTTAACAAACCAATGTAATGAATGCTTGGGTTTTATCGCATTTTCTGGTTCTTCATGCATCTTTGCTTGAGTGTAGGCTAGTTTAAAATGTTTTAAATTACCTACAGTTCCTAACTAATGTATTAAATTTCTATAAGTCATATCACCTGCACCTGAATCGCTTGTGGCATATGCAGAAGATTTCTACCCATCGCTCCGATCGTCAGAGGAACCATCGTGCACCTTCCCCTGCACCGATCATCCATAAATGAGCAATTGGATGTGGGCGTGGTCGTGGTCACCAGGGAGGACGAGCAGAACCTCGTACCCGTTCCCCGTAGCATAGTAACCCCTTTGGTCGTGGTTCGCCTGATGGAGCCCCTATTGGATGAGATCTTCCTCCGCCTTCGCCACCGCCCACTGGTGATGCTGCTGGAAGAGAGCATCCGCCACCCCTTTTGGCCGAGTCAATGGCCCAACAAACCCAACTTCTGGCAGCACTAGTTGATGGAGTGAGTCACCACAATGGAGGTCACCAAAATGACTTTCAGAGGAAGTTGGAAGGTTTCATGAAGGTCAAGCCGCCCACCTTCGATGGCACCAATAGGGAGCCCCTGGTAGCCGATGACTGGCTCCGTGAAATGGAGAAGAAGCTTGAATTGACCACTTGTGCTGACGAGGAGTGGGTCAGAGTTGCTACCCATCAGCTCATAGGTACTGCACGTGCCTGGTGGGACATCTTTTGTCAAGCTCATAATGACCCTAAGCACATCTCTTGGGATGAGTTTACGAAGGAATTCATTGAGTACCACATTCCTGAAGGAGTCATGGATAACAAGGAAGATGAATTCCGCAAGCTCCGCTAGAATGGAGACACCATCCAAGAGTACACTACCTGCTTCACCAACCTTCTGTGCTATGCACCCCCGTCAGTTGCGACATCTGAAAACGAGAAGGTCTACCATTACAGGCAAGGCTTGGACGCCAAGATCAAGGTGGCCCTGGGAGGCACCAAAAGCCACACTCTATGTGACCTGATTGACCGTTGCATGAAAATCAAGAAAGATCAGAAGGAAGCTGATGAAGAATCAAGAAGGGAGAAGCGCAAGTCTGAGGGTTTGTACCGCAGCCATGAGCACAAGAGGTTCCACCATGATGGGACATTATCCGGTCATCCCCACTACATCAAGGAGGACACACCTGACTTGAGTTGGAATGATGATCCCTACACCGCCGGCTACTCGTATCCTGCTCAGGACCATTCCACTCAAGATTGCTACTCTTAGGATCATTCCACTCAAGATCGCTACTCTCAGGATCATTCCACTCAAGATCGCTACTCTCAGGATCGTTTCACTCAAGATCGCTACTCTCAGGATCATTCCACTCAAGATCGCTACTCTCAGGATTGTTCCACTCAAGATTGCTACTCTTGAGACTGCTCTACACAGAATCATCACTCTCCGGACCGCTCCACACAGGACTCGGCTGGCACGTGGAAAGCCGCCACATCCACACCCACAAGTGGTGCGCTTCCCACTTGCTTTGGTTGTGGTCAACCAGGACATAGGGTTGCCAACTGCTCTAAGAAGATCATCACACCATCTGCAGCCTCCGACAAGCAAGTTACAGGATGTTTCATGAACCATAATGCCCGAAGAGCCGCTCGTTGGCACCTCAACCTATTGGCCGCCCACAACGCCACCAACAATGGATAAAGATATATGATTCACTAATCAAGTTGAGGCTTCAATGATATGCTATCTTGCACTCCATGATGATGTGTAACCTCGTATATAAATGAGAGCTTATATTTCTACAATCATAAGTTTATCTTTTTTCACATCAATTCCGTTGTAATTCTAGTATGGCACATTCGTGTGCATATCCTACCAAGTTTACATGAAATCTGAGTTTGCAACAACCTCAAGTTTATTCCTTTAACACTAGTTTTTCGTCCTGCTCTTCATCCAGAAGCCCTGGAGATGTAGGTTAGGAGTAGCCCTACCCTTTTGGATAACCCATTTTGATTGACCTCACCTTGCGATGATCGCTAAGTTGGGAGAAAGTTGTCTGCACAGAAAACAAGGATGATATCTGCTTCTATCAGTGTAGCGCAGTGGAAGCTTGGAGGACCCATAACCATTAGTTCCTAGGATTGAAACATGGTGCATAATGCACACCTTTCTAACCAGGGAGACCTGATCTATATCCTTCCCTCTTGCTACTCACAAGTTCAAATCTTCTACAACTACGACTATGCTACTAAGTCAGAATGTCTCTAGATGGAGCCTTCAAGATCTACTTGGAACATCCACACCAACACCGAACTATTGATACTCAATCAAGGATTGGAACAGAAGAGAACAAGGAATCACTACTCATCCCTGCAATTCAACGGAGCAACTACGTCAAGCCTCGAAGAACAAGAAGTCTGCTTTTTGGATGCATCACTTTATCACTTTACACAGTACTAGTTTCCTTAAATCTCGGGGTCGAGATTCCGATAAGGGGGTAGGACTGTAACAACCCTAAAAATTGCAAACACTAAAAAAATGCAACCAACAAAATTTTTTCAAACAAATACATGTTTGTTGCTTGACATGCTAGCATTGCATCATAACTCCATCACATGTGTCTTAATATAATCTTAAGCCACATGTGATTAACTTCCTTTGTCTGGCACCTAATATGTCATGAGGTAAGCACTAGTGTTGCACATGTGTTTGTCCCATGTTGCACCCTCGTATTCATGTTGCACAAGGCTAGACTCTAGAGCTCTCCTCTTATCTAAATTCCCACGCCTTGCTCAAAGCCCCTCTTTCATTGGAATTATGTATCCAATGTACCTCTTTGTTTACCTCCTTATTTCATAAGTCTTGTATCGATGTTGCACATGTGAATCGCCCATGTTGCACTCCTGTACCTATCTTACTTGAGATCTAGCTCTCGAGCTAACCCCTATATCTACCACCTAACATGCTCCACCATTTCCCTCAACTTGAACAAGCCTCTTACCTTGATATCATGTACCATATGCTACCTTCCTATGATTCATATGTTGTTCCTCAATGTTGCATATGTCTTCCATCAATGTTGCATCCAACATGTGTTTGGCACCTTAATTAAACACATGTATCCCTATGCGAGGACCTTACATGAGTATCAATTTCCCTACCTTGTATTTGATTTATCACATAGTATATATATCCATATTGCATTTTTTATTCAACCATGTGATTTGGTTTTTCTTTGGATTTATGTGATGTTTAATAAAAGACCAACAAATATTTATTTGTATAACAAATAAATATTCACTATGGGGATTTTACCCTAACATGGCCTATGACCTTTTATTCCACCATAGATATATTCGCAACATATTTTGAATACAGGAAATAGAAAAGGAAAAGGAATGAATGAGGAAAATGGCAAATGCCAATCTGGCCCACGGCCTCGGACCAGCCCAAGCATCCGACCTGGCCAACCCGCCCAGCCCGATCTGCCAACCTGCCTGCCTCTCTACTTCCCTTTCTTTTTTCCCTAAAGCCAACTGGCCCAAAGCCAGTAGGCTGGCCCAGCAAGCAGGCAACCGGCCTAGCGGCCCAGCCCAGCAGCGGGCGCCATGTCCTTTACCTATCCCTCACCAACGGGTGGACCCCACCCTAGGACCTGCCTGTCATATGTTCCCCAGGTTCCCCCTTCTGGTCCCCTGCTTTTGACATGGAGGCCGAATCACGTCCACGTGACGCGAGGCGCTGCTACCGCTCATCTGCACCACCTACTAGATCGACACCTCGGGTACACGCCACCTGGACCGACCGGGAGCTGACAACTCTCTAGCACAAAACGCTCACGGCGTGGGCAACTCCCTCAACCGCGCGTGCGCACCTACCACTGCCCCCTCCCTGTCCCTGCTTCACCTTAGCCACGAAGGCAAATTGCCTCACGCTCGCTGACCTATGGGGCCCGCTGAACCTTGACAGCGACAGCTCGTGCCCTCGGAGCTCTCCCACACCGCTTGATTGTGCTGCAGCAGGGATCACCGTCCGCCAGATCACCATGGCCTCTCCCCACTATATAAAGAGCACCCTGGGTGCCGTAGAGTTCCAGTGCTCCACCCATCCACCGCCGCCACTCCTTTCCTTGCTCGTAACTAGCCCCAACCGCACCACTCTGCCTCACGCCCTCGCCACACCGTGCCCTGCGCTAGCCTCCACCACTGCGAGCTACTGCTCTGCGCCGCTTCACCTTGAGGCGGCATCATCCACCTGCCTAACCAAGAGAAAGCAGAAGAAGAAGAAGCAGTCGAGAAGGAAGAAAGACGAGGAAGGAGCCAGAGTTGCCAAACAAGCCACTGGGGATGGAGAAGAAATTCACCAGAGATCACACGCTGCGCCGAAGTTGGAGGGGAAGACCGCCGGAGCTACTGATGAAGCTGCTCCGTGAGCTCGACATCATCTACATCCTCTACGTCAACTACGTCGTAGCCGCCGCTTCACCACGTAGTACCGCGCCTCTCCTCGTGACTGCGCTGGTGAGCATCACCAACCCCTCTTTCAACCTTGACCATGCTCTCGGCTATGGCCTCTGGTACACACGCACACACGTGAGCATGCGATCGAGCCACCAGCTAACGGACCACGGTGCCAGGAGGGCATCGGACCCGCTACTGCCAATGGACTCACCGTGGCCAAGCCATGCCGCTATGAGGTACTTCCTTGGCCACATCACGGGCACACAATCTCTGAGACCGCAACTACATGGACGCACGTCATCATGGCGTAGCCCATGCACTGGCTGGAAGCCTAAGAGGAGCCCGGACAAGCCCTGCTGCATGACCATGCCGACAAGGACGCGCACCCAGAGCGCCACCATACTACTTGTAGAGCACCACTGTGTTAAAGCCCTCCTCCATCACCGTTGCATGCCCACCTCGCTACCGCGCACACGGTGTGCATGCTACCGTAGAGAAGGAAGTCGGGAAGCCACCTCGTTGAGGCCTTGCTGTCATCAGAGCTCGCCTGGAGCGCCATCGTGGCGAGGATGCCATGTTCGCCTCCGACCAACTCGCGCTGCAAGGACTGGCCAGTGACCTTTGCCTTGACCTACTGCATCAGTTCATCTACAAGATGAAGCCTTGGGACCTTGCCTTGCCACCACGACGCACACTGCCACCATCGTTGGAGCTCCGCCTTGGCCGTTGTGCTGCGCGATCACTGCCGTAGCCGATTAGTCATCATCGACGAGCCAAACGGCTATCCTGTGATGCCAATTGACCATCACGGGCCGCAATTTGGAGATGATGGGCGTATGGCCCTTGTTGTCATGTGCCACCATGGCAACCGTGTCGTCGTTCTCCGTGGCCAACCCCGCCGATTGCCAACTGCCGCTTCTGAGGTCACCACCGTGTTCGCCACGACACCGTGAAGCCACGACGCCAGATGATGAAGATGGAAGACCACCCCGATGGTGGATTCGACAACCTCATTGCCAGCGAGCCTCTCTACAGGTAAACAGAGCAGTGGAACAGGAAAAGCTTGGAGCCACCAAAGATGCCATCACATGGGTTGTGTGCGTTGTGCTGCGGAGAACTCGAATCGTTAGTTGATGGAAGCCGAGGGGCGCTCCATCGCCAGGTTGAGCAAGCTCGCCATCGCCGGCCGTACGCCACCGTGAAGGAAACAGAGAGAAAGGGGATGGATTCAGCAACGTGCAGATGGACACGGTCCACGTGAATCGATAGGCTAACTATGGACCCTGCAAGGACTGGTGCACCGTGAACCAGCAATCATGGACCTGACCCGGTCTGAGCCCAGTCCAGATCCAGACGCTGACATGGACGAATCAGTGGAAGACATGTGTTGGGCTCGACGCGGCCCATATCCAACCCGTCTAGCCCTGACCCAACCCTTCTTGGCCCGTATCGAGCCCATGTGGTTGACCAGGTCAACGCTGACATCATTATAACGTTAGCAAGACGTCACCGGACCACCTAGACTTCGACCGTTGGCTTGGTCAATGATGATGTCAGCATGACGTCATGCCTACGTCATCTGCCACGTCAACGCCGTGTCAGCCGATCCCACTATACCCCTGGACCTACCAGATTGTGCCACTTGTCGCACCAAGGATAATTCAGTCTTTTATCTTATATGTTTTAAACTTCAAAAATTCATAACTAATTCATGCCAACTCAGAAAAATATGAAAAAAGTGTCCAAATTTTCTATAAATTGAGCTCTATCTATTTGTGCTATATTTGAGTGCATTTCGATCTTTTTGGTATTTATTTTGTTCTTTGTGTTATTCTATAGGAGTCGCTTACGTGACTATTATGTCTCGATTTCAGAGTCGAACGAGGAACGAGTCGAGGGAGGAGGCTACAAGCACCAAAGAGGAGGTTTTGCTGAATGACTATGTTAACGAAGGAAGACTCGTACCACTACTACCCCGACAACACAGGTGTCATGGTAGCACCTTCTCTGAGAAATCCTATTAGACATGGCTAATATCTAGAATTGCTAGTGCTTTACTTTTATGCAATGCTTATACCTGAGATAGGTTTGCATGGTAGAATCTTGGTTGATAGCCCCTACCTTGATGTAACCTATCACCTGCTTACCCGCTGTTATGTTAGCCACGTGCTTATTTGCTATATTTATATATATATACTTTACTCGCTTACATTTTGATGCGATGTGATGGACCCTGGGAGGGTCTTGTGAGGATGTCAGGCTTGGCGTGTGTGTTGATGGATCAGATGGGTATGTGAGCTGATGATGATGTATCTAGGTTGGGCTGGTGCTTATGGATGGGTGTAGGGTAAGGGTTGAGTTGATCGAGATGGGATCTACGGCGAGCTTTTGGAGCGAGTCTTGTAGTGGGATGAACCTAGACATCCCTACGAAACTAACCTATGGCGGGTACATGAAGTGTTGAGAAGGAGAATCCTAGGGTGTGAGACTCTGAGGGGTGGAGCCCAGGAAGAAGGTGCCGTGGTAGCACGTTAAATGGAAACCCTGACAGAGATATCCTAGCTTGATCACACTTAGGAACTATTGCGCTGGTATTTGGATCATAGGAATCCTTTGTATTCCGCAAGCTCTCTATGATGGGGAGATGGCTGGACTACTTGGTAGAGTGACAACATTACAGCAGGTTGTGAGGGTGGGCGGTAGGATGAGAGTTGCCCATACAGTCCTAGATGCTAGTACCAATTGGAGGGGCTCGGTACTATGCTTTCCTAGTCTCAACTTGCCCGAGACACATTTCTGGAGTTCCCAAGGTTAAGTGGCATGATGGTATCACTCTAGTAGGCAAGCAGTCGGAATCTGCCTAGGTGAGTCGACGCGCCTATGATGGCTATCTTGTGGTATGTGAAACCTCTGCAGAGTGTATGGTTTATCGATCGATACATATGCTGACTTGTCGGATATGGACCTTTCCTATGTTCTATTTTTTGGACTAGTGAGAGGAGTGTTCTACCTCACCTAAGCATTGTTTTCTGGTCATGAGCCCTAGGTTGGGGGCTGTGGGCCGCTAAGACAGGCCGAGAGGGAGTTGGCCTGGTCGACCTGAGAGTGAGTCTAGAGGGTGGTGTTGATGGTGATGTGGTGATGGATCTGGGATGGATGGGATGGTGGTTGGATGAGTATGGATGGGTTTGGGAATGTGTTAAAACTTGACTTATTATTATAAACTTGATTACTATTTGGATGCATAGGAAACCCACAGCCAAACTATAGGATTGCCAGATCCCTTATTTTCTCTTTCCACTAGAGCTCATCGGTGCTGACCATGGCCTGCACACATCTGGCGTTGTGCAGATTTACCTGCTTCACAGTGATATTGGAAATAGAAGGATTAGGGGTCTCATGCCTACGCTCAAGATGTTTGATGAAGATCCTTCCGCGAGTGTTCTCTCACTTCCGCAGCTGTTCTAGATGCTTGTACTCTGATGATCCACCATGAGGCGATGTAATAAATAATATAAGCCCTATTATTGTACTCCTTTATCTAGTTTCGATGTATGGATTTGATTATCAACTGTTGTATAATAATGTGATAGTTTATATTTTTCACATTATTATCCATTCTATGGATTTTCCCTTCGTGGAAAATTTGAGGATGTTTCACTGTGCCCATAGGAGAATCGAAGTTCCTCAAAGTCCTTCTAAGCCCACATCTGCCATATCTTTTGAACCCGTTGATGGTTACTAACCCCTCTTTTCACCATCAACATTTTATTAAATAAATGGCAATATAGCCCAATAAAGTATGAATTTACTTCGAATTTTACCTAGTTCCACTTGTACTTGGAATTTATATTTGTATGTAAGAAAAACAGCAACAATATGTGCAAATGGACCAAGAGGAGGTAATGGAATATGATAGGGTAGCAACCAGGCCAAATGCCAGGGCGCCCACCCTGGACCTAGGGCGCCCGCCCTGGTCATGCCAGCTCCCGAACTTAGCCATGTCACTGATCCCCGACAACACCTTCCCACGTCTCCCAACCGTCGAAATCAAGTCGGTTTGATCCATGGGCCCCCGAGTAAGGTCACTTGGATGCATGGGCCCATTGTCATACACTCAAGAGGTTAAGTTGGTTGGTACTAACTCTAAGCTGACTTAACCAACATGCAACCAACCTGAGGGGATGAGCCATGACCGTTTGATCGTAAGGCGGTGCCAAGTGCACAGCGCCCGCCCTGACCTGGGCGCACGCCCTGGTGGTGCTGGCATACCGACCTCCCTCTTTGCCTATAAGTACCCCTTGGTGTCTCCATCACTATATAAGGGGCACCTCAGCCATTGAAGCAATCATCACTACATCACTACCTCAAAAGCACAAGAAGGCAAGATTCTTAGCATAGGAAGCTCTAGCTACAGTGCTTAGTGCCCTCTCGCTCTAGCTCTAGCTTAGCTAGAATAGCAGTCGCCTGCAAGAGGAGAGGAGTCGGGTGGAGTTCCGCCTGGGAGTCTAGAAGAGTCTTCCAGGAGTCTTTGAGTTCGGTATACTTCTTTGTAATTGTAACACCTCTGGTATTATATTAACTAAAACCTACCATGTCATCATATGCATTGCAAAGCATTCATGATTAGGTCAACCTTGATGTGCATTAACTAAAACAAGTTTACATTCCATAGGTTGATTGTGTTTCTGGAATGTGTTGTCACATGAAATAATAAAACCCTACTTTCGAATGTCATCTCAATTACTTAGTTTATATTCTATGTACTTGAGGTGTAAACCGTGTTTACACTAGTGCCAAGCATAGTGTATAAATCTAAGTCCAACCCTAAAAATAATTTCCATATTTGAAGTTGAATTTGGGTTTCAAAGCTTATTCCCAAGCCTTGCAATTCAAATTTAAATTCGAATTGAAAAGTTATAAAATGTTTTTCAAAAGTCAACTTGGTCAACCAAGGGTACTATTTGGTCTTTGACCAAAAAAATGTCCTTGGATGATGTATGTGATCACTAATAACCAACCAATTAAATTAGAAACCAAATCAAGTTTGAATTCGGTTTCAAAAACCCTTTATTTTAGAACCTAGTTTTATCCCCTTTTCTGTAATTCAAAATCTATAAGGAATTTGGGGATACTCTAAAAGGATAGTTTGTAGACATTGACAAGAGCTACAAAATTGGTATTCAAAGTTTTTCATGTTTCCAAAAAGAATTTAAAATAAATTTGAAAATACAGTTTTCCAGCATTTGTCCCCTTTTGATTTTAAAACCATAATTCAAAAATTATGCATAATTTGAGAAAACTTTGAATATGAAAAATGTTGGTTTGACAATTTTAACATTTCATAGTTTTGAAGATTTTCAAGTTTTATTGAAGAATCAAAAGTAATTTCAAATGTTTGTTTCTAGGGTTTTATTCCCTTTTTGAATTTGAATTCATATTTCAAAATCCAGACAGAATTTGAGGATGCCAGTTAAATGAAAAGTGTAGCTCTTAAAAAGTTATGCAAATTATATTTTTGGAGATTTTCAAGTTCTTATATAAATTTTGGAGTAATTTGTAATTTTGAACGAATGGCATTTCTGTAATTATTGCGAACAGCACCTAACCCTATCATCGGCCGTGCAGGCCGCACATGCCACGGCCACCAGCTCGCCCGGGCGCTCGAAGCATCCCCGCCGCATGTCCGCAGCTCGCACACCTCCCCTGCCCTATTTATACGCGTAGTCGATCGCCGTCGTCTTCTTTTCTTCTTTCTGCTCACCGCCGACGACCTCACTCCGCCGCTCAAATTTCCACCACTGAGCGCGCCCTGCTTTCATTTTCTCCTCCATAAGCTCTGCCTCGTTCTTGCGCTCAGTTTGAGCTAGCCCATGCTCGCTCTTCCCGCCCGAGTCGCCCGCGTGTTGTCGTCTTCCTCGCGGCAGGTCGCTGAGCCGTCGCGAGCTCTCTCGCCGTCGACCACCGCCAAAGGTGAAAATATATTGCCTTCAACCCCTCTATCCTATCATCCATCTTCTCCTGCTCCTCATGCGCACCGTGGTTTGCTCTCTGGTGCAAAGGACACACCGGAACGCCGTCATTTTCACCGGAGCACCGCCGCCGCCATCAGCGCCGCCGACTGCAGCTCGCCTCCGACCGTTTTCCATCCAACTAGCGTGCGCACTAGAACCGTGGTGAGCTCCTGTGTCTACCCATGCCCTCAGTTTAACTCATCTCGCATCATGGAGTCCGGCCGCCGTGACTCGCCGCCGGCGTGAGCTTGCCGCTCCGTCGCGTGCGTAGCCGTTGCGGCTGGGGGCCAAATTGAGCCTCATCCTGTTGCCCGTTAGGCTCACGTGGATGTATAGATCATAACCGTGGGCTCGCCATCACCGGAGAAGCTCCGGTGAGCTCTCCCACCGGGCCGCCACGCCGTCGGGCCGCCATGGCCGCCGACGTGGGTGCCGCCCCACCCCGTCGTGTCATTTACCACCCTGATCGACTCCCCGTGCCAAACTGAGCCTGATGGTTCAAGTTCGGTCACCGGAGACCTCGCCTTCGGCGAGTAATCGTCGGTCAACCACCGGCTGACCGTCGATCAGCGCGGGAGCACTGTGCTCCTTTTTCTTTTTTTTATTTTTAGAAAATGATTTAAATGCTATTTTTTTTAAAAATCATAGTAATTCATATATAGCTCCAAAAATTCTAAAAATTTTTGTGTGTGTTCTTTATGATGTCATCTACCTAGGAAAAATATGAAATACCAAATTTGAGCAATTTTTGCATATGTTAAAATTAGCTCTTTTAATTGAAAAATGAACCTTCAATGATTTTTCATAAATAAAATATTTGGCTTTTAATTCTGAAATTTGTTTTGCCATCTTATTAGGCCAAGAGCTTTTGAAAATAAAATTTGAGCTTAATTTGACAACTTTAATTTTTATGCCTTTATTTTATGCTTTTAAATAATTAATTAACCCCTTTAGTTAAGGTTAATCATTATAGGAATTGTTTGACTTTGGGATTGATTGATGACCTTAGGTCATTAACCCTAATGACCTTTGGCACTTTAATTAATTGTTTACGCTTACCTAGATCACGTCATTAGGGCTTAATTAACGTTATTTCATGTGTTTAACAACTTTCTTAAATAATATAGTTAACCCTAATAAACTTAGTAGGTATGCTTTGGTTGGCTTGCAACTTTATCATGAAGAAAAGTTGTACTCAAGGCATTAATCTGATCATGTATCCATCGAGCATCATGTTTACTATTCAATCATGTTGAAGCATATCATTGTATCGTATAGTTTTGGATAACGGAGAGTTTAACGTTGTCGTCCTAGATCCGAAGGAGGAGCAGACTCAGGAGTTGGGAGTTGATCCAGAGCTCAAAACCGTCTACCCCGAATACCAAGGCAAGCCCCGGATGCATTCAAACCCTATTCTATTTTATAAAAGTTTTATTGCTTCAGTTATGATATGTTGCATTAAGTAATAGGAGTTGAGTGAAAACCCACCAACTGCATTACCTGTCTTACTTTCATATTCCTTGTTACCTGTTCTAAAAGATGCATAGTAATGCTTAGCCCTGCTTAATTAATTAAGTGTTCAAAGGGAAAAGAATGAAAAAGATGAGTTTGGCTTTATCTGTTGAAATCATGATGATAGTTAATAAATCGAGTCCGGACGGTTAACTTGCATTGGGAAATGGAGTCCCTCTATAGTGTTTCCGTCTGTTGATGCCCTAGGTCCCGTGTCGATGGTGAACTGGTGACATCGAGAAATTTCAAAATCCACATGCATGAAGTGATATACTGATGGTTGGAGCCGGGTATATCATGGAGTGACTTATAGTGGGCCAGAGTTCCCACATATGTCATAGTGTGTTATACTGTGGGTTTAAGTTCTCACGTATCTCGGTACACTGGGTCGAAGTGCTCATGTGTATCATGTGGTGATATATGGCTACGGTTGTTATCCCGGTATATCGGTTCACCTGCTATACTTAGGAGTTAGAGTCTCCTGCATATCAGTAACCTAGGTCCCAGCTAGGTATGAAAATGGATTCGAATCACCGTGCTTCTCGGAGAAGAAGACTCGATCGGTGTTCATCATCATAGTAACAACTTGAATAATGAGTAAGATTTAAGAAGGAAGTTGGTTGGTAATTTAATCTGGAACAAAATAGCTTATCTTTCTTTCAAGCTTTTCTGCAAAATTTCTTATCTCCTGCAAGCCTTACCTTGTCCCTCTAGCCTGCATTTCCTGAGTCTTCACCCCTCTTTTTTGTCAGGTTAGTCTTGTTGGGTACTTTTGTACTCAGGGTTTGTTAAACCCTTGTTGCAGGTGATCCTCATGGGCAGGAATGCTTTGCATCCTGCTGCATGACCGTCGTCGAGAAAAGTGACGACGAATAGGATATCTTGCTCTTGGGCAGAGCATATAATCAAGGTTGATGTAGTAAGTTATATTCTATTCTGCTACTACTATGGTTTGTAATAATCCAACTTATGGTTTGTAAATGATTTGTAAACTTATGTTATTATAATCCTTCCGCTCTTTTACTCTGATGTATATTATTTGTATAAAACAGTTGTAATACTGCAATGTCTCTTTTTAATGATTGATCCTACTCGAAGACTCGTGGATGATTCAAGATTTACCCGACAGACCTTTTAAGTTTTATGGAACACATTCATGGTTATTTGGAGTCTGTTTAGATAATAATCATGCATGTGGGTCATAGAATTTAAGAGGTTCTACCACAGCTGGTATTAGAGCCGGATCGTTATTAAAAAGAGTTGTTGTAGAATTCTTTTGCAAAAATTTTGACAGTTTTGAGTCAAATAATTTTAACTTAACTATTTTGGGTCCAAATTGCTTATTCCTTACCTATAATTCTTTCTATCAACCCTTATTCTGATATTTAAAAGTGTGGTGGTGGAATAGCATATTATATTGCCCTATGTTATAAAAGTTATTTACATATATGTATTGCTTAAAAACCTTATATGCTTAGATCGTAAGTTCGTTCATGCATTATGTTTAATTAACTTGTTTAATTACCTTCCCCTTTAAAGTGGTTTGGGTTAAGTAGTGTCAATCCTTTTCATGGTATGACCTATCTTTCTTCGGGATGGCTCTTACCAAGCAAACTCCTCGTAAGAGTACTGCACCGAAGGGGGTACCTCGACATCAACTAGCCCCCAGATACGAGATTGGCGAAAGTAGTAACAATCCGCATCTAGATCCGCAAGCTGAAATAGCAAGACTTCGAGCCGAGTTGGAGAGGGCTAAAGCCGATTGGATTGAAGAGGCCGCTGAGATTACTCAGTTAAGATGATCTCGAAGATATATGAAGCATCAAAGAAATGATGCTTGGGCACGAGAAGATGCAGTGAATGGTCATGTCCAAGAACTTGAGGATTACGTGGAAGAGTTAGAAGAGTATGCTGAGGAAGCTGATGATGAGTGTGTAAGGTTGAATAACCTGTTGGATCCTGAATATCAACGACAAGCAGCCCAAGATGATCTTGGTCTTGTGATGGGTCAAGATGAGGAAGAGGAAGACCCTGAAGAAATAGAATCCGTTGATGATGATGTCATCGATGAGGAAGAAGAAAACCAGATGGGTGTAGCAAATGAGAATGAAGAGGATCTTGTCGAGGAAGAAGATCCTGAGATAGTAGAAGAAGAACCTGAAGAAGAAGAGGATTCAGAAGAGGAGTTAATCCCAGTGGAAGATAGTGAGGAGGAGGAGTAAAGAGTTTGGAAAGTGAGATGTGTAATATATCTTTTCCCTGCTCTCTGAAACCTAGTAGCTGTGGGAAGTCTTGCCGGAGTGCAGATGGTTGTAACAAAAATAATGTATTATAAGTGTGTTGCACGTCTGTAATATCTGCTTATGAAATCCAATAAGGTTTTGTCAGTAAAGTATAGTTTGTTTATCAACAGATGTCTGCTCACACTCGATCCCGTGATGCTGCTGGTCCATCTCATGATGGAGGTGATGTCCCAAATCCTCCACCAGTTCCGCCGACTCTGGCCGATGCAGTTGCGGCCTTAGTAAATGCAACCACTATGATGGCCCAGAATCAGAACCAAAATGCATATCAGGGGAATCATGGTCGGAATAATTGGAATGAAACCACCTATGTGGATTTTACCGACACACGTCCTCCTGTCTTCACCAGAGTAGATGAACCTATGGAGGCAGATGATTGGCTCTGTACTATGGAGCAAAGTTTGGACTAATTGAATGCACTAAATACCAAAAGCCCATGTTTGCAGCCCAGCAGTTGAGAGGTACCGCAGGAGCCTGGTGGGTTAACTTTGTCGCTGCTCAGCCTGAAGGTCATCACATTACTTGGACTGAGTTTTGCGAAGCTTTTCGTGCACATTTTATTCCTGAGGGAATCATGACCATAAAGCTTGAAGAGTTTCTTTCCCTGCGACAAGGTGATATGTCAGTGATGCAATACTTTGGCAAATTTAATCACTTGTCCCAATATGCGTCAGACCATGTTAGTACTGACCGCAAGAAAAAGGAGTGTTTCCTCAGGGGTCTGACTAGCAAAATTCAGAGAATGATGACTGGGAACCCAAATGCTACCTTCCATGAGACGGTAAATATTGCTATATCATATGAAGAAAAGAACCATCAACACATGGAAGCTAAGAAGAAGAAAACAGTAACCTCGGGATTTTCTGGAGGCAATCAAAAGCGCTAGAAGATAATCTATCATCCCCAAAATCATTTCCGTCCTTCTTACCGTCCACCACAATACCAAGCCCAGCAACAGATATTCGTTCGTCCTGCTGCTGCTCTTCCTTATCCAAGATAGCCGAATGCCCCTGGTATTCGTAACCCTACTTCTCAACCACAAAGTTACCCATGTTACAATTGTGGGAAGACTGGTCATTTTACAAGATACTGCCCGCATCCAAGGCAGTATAATTCCTATGTTCCTAGGGCTTTTGCACCACAACCGCAACCACAGAATCAAAATAAGGCTGGTAATCAAAATGTGCAGAAGGGAAAGAATGAGAAGAAGGTTGGCAAGGTGTTTTATATACAAGTTGGAGGAATTCCAGAAGGAGAACCTGTCATGATGGGTACGTTCCCTGTTGCCGATCATTCTGCAATCCTGCTTTTTGATCCTGGTGCATCTCATATCTACTTAATACAAGTACTTTACTTCAAGTATTTCATTAAGTATTTACTTATTCCTTTATATTCAAGTCTTACTTTCTTGCTATTTATTAGTAGTGAGGTTAAGCTTTGATTATAGGCATAGGTTTACCAAGTTATCTTAGTGATAGTTATATTTATCTCGTACTGTTCTGTCACCTGGTTAAGGTGTCTTTGCTTCAAGCTCTAGTAGAGATAGTAAGCTTGTAGATTAAGCACGGTGCTTAGGCTATAACTTACCTTCAGGTATGGCTAGGTCTCCGGTGGTGGTAGCAATAGGTGGTGATAGCCCTATTCGCCTGTGTAGTCCACCACACTAGATTTAGTTCTTAAAACGTAAGGATCATGGTGCGTTGTGTCCCGTTTAATCAGGAGCGCGTATGCCTCTTTACTAGTTATAATGTTTCTATTCACTTAGCTACCTTAGTTACCTAGATTACACTTGAGTGCACACACTGAGAGTGAAGTAGAGATCATAGGATTATCTTAGATCCTAAGTTATCCTTAATTATCATTCCATTTATCCCTTTGACCTTTCGCCCAATAATTTGCCATACTCTACCCAAAGATCCACCAACACCTCGTCTTCATTTGGGAATAAGTAAATCGACACCTGGTACTCCCAGGTGAAGTGCTATACGTAGTTTTGTTTGATTGCAGAATCCTTTCAAAACCTACAAAACCATCATCATGTGTTTTTAGTGCCAGGACTTACAACCTCGTTAAGTGACGCTAACAAATACCAACAAGCATTTATGGCGCCGTTGCCGGGGAAGGCAACTGGTGTATCTAACTAAAGTTTGTCAAATTATTTCGTGTTTAGCTTTTTAAGCTAGCGATCCCATTCCTGTTTCTATTCTTTCATGTGTTTCTTTCACAAACAAGGCCAACAAGACCATCTGTGAATTCTCTGCCCCATCTGCAGCCAATGTAGCCACTGTGCCCAATATCATTAACGCAGACACTCACTTCGAGTTGAAACCCGCATTAATCATAATGGTGCAATCCAGCACATTTTGTGGCAAGGCTCACAAAGATGCTAATGCGCATCTCCAACACTTTTTGGGATTTGTAGCACCTTCACAATTAAGGAAGTGACCCCAGACGCTAATCGTCTTCGCCTGTTTCCATTCTCCTTGTTGGGAAAGGTGAAGCAATGGTTCTACTCTAACCGCGAAGCTGTAGAAACTTGGGATAAGTGTTCTAATGCGTTCTTAGTCAAGTTCTTTCCTATGGGTAAAACCAATGCATTGCGCAACAAGATTTCTTGCTTTCAGCAGTTAGCTGATGAGTCAATTCCTGAGGCTTGGGAGTGTATTCAAGAATACATAGCTGCTTGCCCGCACCATGGCATGGAAGACTGACTTTTAATCCAGAACTTCTATCATGGCCTTAACCCCCTCAATAGAAGTCATCTAGACGCTGCCGCTGGTGGAGCATTCTTTTCACTTAATGTTGCTGATGCAAAGGCATTAATCAAAAAGATGGTGTCCAACCAAGGATGGAGCGATAAACATCTATAGCCCTGCAAGAGAGGTATGCATGCTCTTAAAGAAGCTGACATGTTTGCAGCTAAGGTGGACCTGCTAACCAAGAGGCTAGAAAGCTGTGAGAAGATGAGCACTTAGGAGACCATGCAAGCATTGGACTCCCACATGACGCGCGAAGTCTGTGGAGAATCCGGTCATTCTGGACAATATTGTCCTGAAACCCATGAAGACCTCAACTTCGTCAACCACGACAATGGATTCCGGTCCCATGGTCAAGGATGGAATCAGCGCACCAATACTCAAGGTAACAATTTTAATAATGGTTATCCTCAGTGCCCGAACAATCAATGTAATAACAACCCTTCTCTCAAAGATCTTGTGTATAGTCAAGGAAGAATGACAGAGAGCATTAATAAAAGACTTCATGCTAATTACAAAATGCTAGAAAATATCAATGCCAAATTAGAAGATTTCTCATCTGTTATGAAAAATCAGCTAAGTTTTAACAAAATGTTAGAAAGCCAACTAGCACGATTAGCAGCTATTGTTCCTACTTCTGAGAGAATGCCAGGCCATCCTGAACCAAGGATCAAAACTACCAACCTTGTTACTGCTAGATATGATACTGCTTTATATTCTAGATCACTCGAGGTAGAAGATACTAGTATGATAAAAAAGGATGATCCTAGTAGTCTTGTTATCACCTGTTCAATTCGTAACCATATTTTTCATAATGCAATTTGTGATCTTGGCTCTAGCATAAACATCATGTCTAAAGAAAAATATGTTGAATTGTTTTATCAACACCTAACCCCAACATCCCTCTATGTGCAACTAGCTGATCAGTCTGTAAGGTATGTAGAAGGGATAGCTTGTGATATTTTTGTGAAAGTCAGAGGTAATTATGTGCCACAGACTTTGTAGTCTTGGACATGGGAAATAAAGAAGATACACCTCTCTTCCTAGGACGTCTGTTCCTAAACACTGTTAATGCCTGTATATATGTGGGTTCTAGAAGGCAGAGGAACTAAACACAAAATTAAGACTGAGTTGCAATATCTGGTAGACTCCAAGTACAATTGGAATGTGAGGAGAGTGTCTGGCAGTGAGTTCTTGGTCAATATGCCCTCTAGAGTATACTGAATATTCTGACCAACATCCACAAGAGATAATTTATAACATCTGATATGACTGCTGTCATTGAAGAAACTGACATGGACCCAGATATCTTCAAAGAGCTATAATCAGTTTGGATTAAAGCTAGAGGTATCCCTGACTTTGCTAAAACTAAATATGCTGTCAAGGAGCTTGCCAAGCTATTTGGAGATCCAGAGGAAGTGCACAAGCCTTCTCTCAAGTGGAAGTCTGGGTGGATAAAAGTATCCTGCCTTAGCCCTGCTTAAATTGGGGGAACCTCTGAAGTGTTCATTAACAAAGAAGGTAGAAGGATTACATGGTTCTACTCTGACAAGATGAGGGATTTGTAACATCCTGGACTTTTGAGAACCAAAAATACGAACTTTCAAAAAAATTTCTTGCAATTAAGTGAAGCATGTCGTTGCTAGGAGAAACTTAACCCAATAGGAAACAATTTATAAATAAATGTTGCATGTATGTAGTATTGCTTGTAGGAGTTTGCCAGAGTTCCTTGTTTGAATTAGGCTTTAGTGTTGGAGAGCACAACTCTATAGCAACCTTCCTTCTTTTCCTCGTGGATCTATCTTGAACCTCCTCTGAACTCTTACCTTGTTCTTCTTGTACTTTCCTTTCACCCCAGCGAGTGCCTTTCCACCTTTGGAGCACATGTCCGCCAAGAGGAAAAGCCCCTTACCTATTCTTCTCCCTCTTACCCCATACTCTGATCTCTCTCTCCAACTACCTGGAACTCTTTCTCTTCCTTTCCCCCAAGTCGGATAATCCATTTGACTTGATCACCATTGTTTCCGACCATTGGATTGAAAACCAGTACCCCTGGCATGGACCCCCGTAGGCCTACTGTCCCCTTTTGTGTCTTCTCCCGGCCGGCCTCGACGTCCACGTGACCGGCCTCTCTCTCTATCAATAAGCCAACACCGAGACACGGGAGTCTGTTACACCATTGCTCTCAGGACCATGATGCCATGGCGGAAGCCTCGTCTACCTCTACCGTCCACGACACACTACAGGATTCGCTCTCTTTGCCGACTGCAATGCGCACTCGGCAAAGGCAGAATTGCAGTCGGCAAAGCCTTTGCCGACTGCAATTCCACGTGGCAGTCGGCAAAGGGCTGTCCGCAAAGAAAACGTCGGCAAAGGCGGCTTTGCCGAGTGCCACGTGGCATGCAGTCGGCAAAGGCTTTGCCGAGTGCCACGTCGGCACTCGGCAAAGCCACGTGGCGCCGTCAGCCTAACGGGTGGCTTTGCCGAGTGCTGACGGCGGGGCACTCGGCAAAGAAAAAAAAATTTTTTGAATTTTTTTTTAAAAAAATTCTTTGCCGAGTGCTGACACTCGGCAAAGAAAAAAATTTTTTTTT
>CM041630.1:33877245-33897541 GCA_023333625.1 Bothriochloa decipiens | reverse complement strand
GCCTACTCGTATGTTTGTACCACTTTGACTATAGCGTTCCTTCGGATGTGGCGGTGACAACCGCACCGCTACGAGCTGTAGGAATAGACTTGTGCCGTTACGTTGCACGGTCGTGGTGCCCTACGAGTGAGTTTAGATCGTGAGGTCGTGTCTCTTTCTTCCAATCCTCATCCGTCCTATGACGAGTTGGTCGAAAGAGTGCGGGTCTCGTTCTTCTCTTTTAGTTCTCTTGTGCGACGCTCCTTACCAATACCTCGTCTTCTCCATGGCGTGGGTATTAGGAGCCGATCGCTTGCCATTTCCCTTCTCGCTTAGCCTGTTCTTCTGATTCACGTCATCATTATGATGCTCGGATCGGGAGAACATGGGCCATGGTGTTTGCCTAGGATGAGTTTATGTCTATGCCATTATCTTGAAGCCATACATATGTCGACACGGTCGACTCAGGAAGTATGAGTTAGGCTATGACTTAAGCTTATGCTTAGTGAGCAACCACTCTTGTTCTTTAGCCCTGGGATCGAATATCCACCAAGAAGGCTAGTCGTGCTTTGATTGTTTCTCTTGCTATGGGTGTCACTTCGCGAGACAGTTGCATCGAGTAGAACGATGATTGGATCGGGACCCGTTGGAGGAAGAGGACGTGAATCGACAATTGACAGAGAGGACTCGCTGATCGACTACACCAACCTATACCACTACTACCTCGATAGCGCAGGTGTCATGGCAGCACCCTTTACTTAGAGAATCCTATTAGACATTGCAAATGAGTAGAATGGCTTAGAACTTTATGTTTATTCCTTTGCTAGTATATTGATGCATGCTTTTGCCTGAGCCATATCTACCTTGCTTGGAACTACTTTACCCCGATTACCATGCCTCGTACTCGCACTATATTTATGCCTACCTGCTTGCTTGCATATTACTTCACTATACTTACTCCGCCTTGCATTATGTCTAGGATGTGATGCGGGTGGTGAACCCTGGGTGGGATCAGCTCGGGATGCCGGACTTGGATTATTTGGGTGTCTCCTGGTATATGACTTAGATGAGTAGGTGGTGAGGGTTGAGTCGACTGGGTAGGATCTACAATGAGCTTTTGGAGCGAGACTTGCCGAGGGGGTGCAACCTGGGCACCCTTGTGTTCTTAGTACCTGTGGCGAGTACATGGTGACTTAAGGAGATCCCAGGGTCGAGAGCCTTCATGGAGCGAAGCCTTGGGTAGGAGGTGCTGTTGTAGCACCGGCTGTTGTAGCCCCTTTTAAGGAGATATCCTGTCTGGTCCCCCTAGGTCCTGTTGTCTCTCAAGAACCGGAACCATGGACCCCTTCGTACACACCACTCGCCCCAGACGAACAAGGCAGCTACCTAGGATGGTGCCACTACTACTAGGCATATGTAGTGTAGGAAGGTATGGGTAGAGCTCACACCCTTCTGAGATGTTCACGTATCCTCCTCCGAGCATTGGCCCCTCCGAGCGTAGGTTCATGACTTCACAGTTTTAGCCACTCTAGACTCGACTTGGGGTGTTCCAGGGCTGAGAGGTAGGGTCGCGTCATCATAGTTAGATGGTCATTTTGATATCAGCCTAGGCGTTCACGAGCGCCAATGATGATTATCTTGTGGATGGTCGGCATTAGTCGGTTACAGGTGTACACACTCTGTAGAGTTGATTCGAATCTATATATAGTCCACAACCTCGGTATGGCTATTCCGTGACCCACGCTTCTCTTGAGTAGTGAGAGGAGTTCTTTCTACCTCCCCGAGTGATGTGGTTGTTGTTGTTACCCTACGGCATGCTGGCTGTTTATGAAAGGATGAGAGGGAGTTGTCCTTTGCCACCCACGTGTGAGCATGGTTTGCTGAGTGAGATGAGAGGTTGTTGGTTGGTGGTACAGGTGTGGGATAAGAATGATTAAAACTTGATGAACTATTATTATTATAATTATTACTTGTTGCTTCACATGCTTTAGGATGCAAACCACAACCAAATAATAGGATCGCCAGATCCCCCATATTTTCTCTTTTCCACCAAAGCTCATCGGTGCTGACCATGACCTGTACATATCTGGCGGTGTGTAGACTACCTGACTGTCTGAGGAGTCGAGATTAGAAGGATTAGGTGGTCTCGTGCCTACGCTCAAGTTTCATTCAAAAGAAGTCTATGCCGTGCATAGCCTACTCTAATGGAAGCCGTGAAGGAATCTTCACCAACTCACCTCTGATATTCTCTTAGATACGTTTTCGCTAGATTAACTATGTAATAAGTATGATCTCATGAGTTGTAACTCCCTTGCATACTTGTAATCTTACGATGTATGACTATGATATCAGCTGATATAAGATAATGTGATGGAGATCTTTTGGGACTATCACATTATTGTAATTCTGTGGATTTTTCCTTCATGGAAAATCGAGGATGTTTTAGGATTCCCCCTAGCCACCCTGATAAGGATGATGTAGATGATGAGGAAGATGAGGTTACTGATGAGGAAGATCCTAAGTCACAAGAGGATAGGTGGATATAGTCAGGGAAAACTGCCCCTAAAGACACACCCAAATGAAGTAGAGCTTGCAGTTCAAGCTATTAAGGAAAGAGACACAAAATTACCTCTGACTCCCCAAGTGAACAGTTAGAAGTAGACTCTCAAGATGATCCAATTGGGCTTCAGGATGACTCCGAGGTGAATCCACCCTAGAAAACTGTTGACACTGGATAGAGCACCCAGATAAATCCGCAAGCACACGGATGTCAATGTAGCATTCACCTAGGAGTATTCCAAGGTATCGAATTTCCATGAAGAACGTGAAGTGAACTAGTGAAGAACTAAGTATATCCATGTATAGGTGATAGAAGGATAGAGAGAATATGTGTGGGTTCTCTGACTAAGGCAATACTAAATAAGACCTTACTAAAGTTAGTTACTGTGAGTGCACTCCCTCGGAACTCACCACAGTAAATGGCTCTGACAGTAAGCACCTTGAGCTCTACTCAGGCTAAACCTATCATGGTGGACTACACAGGCAAATAGGGCTGTCACCTCCTATTGCTACCACCTCTGGAGGTTTAGGAGCATTCACAGGCAAGCTATAGCTGAAGCACCTCGCTTAATCTATAAACTCGACTACTCTAATTTGGTACCTAGAACTAGAGCACCTTAACTAGGTGGTGAAACAAGTAAAGAATAATAAAGTAAAGTAATACTTAAGTAATGCAATAGAACAAAGTTACCACATGATAGAAGAAGAAGGCTAACTTTATTACTCAAAGAAGAGTTGACTCCACCGAGCTACAAGTGGACAGGTCACTGACATGCTGACTCCTCTCTAGGCTTCTCTTCACTCTCTCTATCTTCTACTTCTCACTAGGAGAGCCATTGAACTACAACTTTCATGTGGAGAGTGGCTAATCTAATGGAAGAAGTATTTGATATTCATGGTGTGTTCATGGTATGTTTTACAAATGAAGGATGAGGGACCTATTTATATTGCTCTGGAGGTCGATAGCCTTGAGAGTGGGGGCGGCCGCCCTGAGCCCAGGGTGGGTGCCCTGGACATACCGTCCACTCGAACCGCCTTTCAATCCAACGGTGATGGATGGCTTCCCCAAGTCGATGGCATGCGACTGAAGTCAGTTTTGAGTCAGTTTTGGACCAACTTGGGTACTCCAAGTGGATGACAATGGCCCCAAGGATCCAAGTGACATCCATCGGGCGCCCATGGATCAAACCGACTTGGTTTCGACGGTTGGGAGACATGGGATGTTGTTGTCACGGATTGGTGACATGGCTGGGTCGGTTTGGTGGCACGGCCAGGTTGGGCGCCCTGAGTCAGGGTGTTCGCCCTGGCCAGGGTGGGTGCCCTGAGTCCAAGGTGGGCGCCCTGGCCCTGGCTAGGTTGCTGGCCCTACTACATTTTGTTGCTTCCATTTGGTCGATTTGCACTTATTTTTGGTACTTTTCCTGCATACAAATATAGACTCCAAGTACAAGTGGAACTAGGTGAATTATAAACATAAATCACTACTTGTATTATTGGTTGTCCTCATTTTTATGCAATAATGACTGTCAAAAATTGGTAGTTAAGGACCGTCAACAAGCTCCCCCACACTAAACCTTTGCTCATCCCGAGCAAAGATGTGGGCTTAAGCATGTTGGATCAGGAGTTGCTACAATGTGATGCCCTGCAAAAACTCATATGCAAACCAATATTACTCTTGAGTTGAGCAAGTTAGAGTTAGAAATCCACCATTAATCTTAGCCATATGGGGCTTATAGCTTTCACCTTGTAATATGCAAGAGTAAGATAGAGCAGTAGGTAGAAACTTTGTACCTTGCTTTGGTAAAGCTGAGACTCTTTCTAGAGGTTTTCAAGATTTTTAAAAGAAAAGCTTGCCTAAGTTCCTCAAATGGTACACTTGATCGCTCAATGGTGTTTGATAATTCTCACCAAGGCCAAAGATAGTGACCTTTTGCACCTATACTAAAGCTTATGTGGAGCTCATAGGTGAGGAAAGCATAAGCAGACTTGAACTGATTATATTGCTAAGTTAGACACTTAGATCAAAAGGAGCAACAAGGCATACAAAATGATCAAGATGTGCAAGTGTGAATATTTGGTGGAACTCCTTTGAGACTTTCTGATGGTAACTTATTTTTGAAGAGAGCATGGCTAACCGCTATTCTATAAGGGACACTTGGTCCTCTTTTTTTTATCAAGAGCACTTAATTTTTTTCGCAGCGGGTATTGAGGCTTCCGCTGTATAATCTCTCGTTTGGGACTATATCCCTCTTTTCTCTCAATATTTTTTTCTGGTAGCTCATGTCCTCTAAATATATGTCTCAAAATGATGTGTGGAGCTAGTTGCATATTTCCAATGTGAAAACAGCAAGGGGTGCATGGTTATTTGGTGGTTGCGTACTTCCAATGTAGAAGTAGCAAGGGGTGCACGTGTAAGTGATCTTGATCAAGAAGAATGACTAGTTTCTCTACTTAGATCAATAAGGCCTAACCAAGCTCAAAGCAGTCAAGTGGCTTTTTGTGGGTCTGTCCTATCTAGGGAACATGTATATGGCTTGTGGTAGGAATTTAACACCATCGAGGAACTTTAGCAAGGGTTTTGAGATTTTCTAAAATAGAACTACAGATTTGTCTCAACCATTCCTCAGTCAAGTTAAAAGATTTACTCTATTCTCTACCACAACTAATCTCACAAGAGCATAGACTTGGTTATATCATGTGCAGCCCACAATAGCGTTTGACTTAAGATGAACTCTAGTTTCACATGCTCAAAACATAAGTAGTAAAGGGTTGTATGAAGAGCTTTTGCAAAGTATTACAGAGCAACTATTCATCATTTCCAATAAAACTTTAAGGTGTCAAATTAAGATAGGTACTTAAGTCAAGATTAATGTCACCTCTTTTGCATCAGATTCTAGCAAAGCATGGAAAGATTGTATATGTAAGAATTCTAGCCTTACAAACTTTTATCTTTCACAACGTGATCATGATTATTACTGTATCATTGTTATTATTATTTGCACATTATTTGTTTCACAATGTGAAGATAGAAAACTGATGAAGATAAATGAGAGTGGAGTAATGCCATACCTGAGCGGGGGAGGTACTCCCCCACACTTTCCTTTTCATGGAGTTGGAATTCTTCTGCTCGGACGAGTCTCCTTCAATTCTTTATTTATTTATTACTTCTAAGATGCATGTCTACTATGATGAATGATTATTTATTATGTTTTTTATATTATTTATTTATTTGTTTTTGAAATAAGCCTATTCTAAATTCATAACACTTTGATGAGTGTTTTTATTGAAATATAAACATGCAACCTATTAGCTAAAAATTCAGATTTGGAAAGGAAAACATGCAGGTGCCACCTATACTAAATGTCGTAAAGCACTTAAATGTTACCTCCATGCAGTGATGAGAATGGTGGTCTCCTTTGGTTGATTGAGTTGGGGTTGGGTTTCCCAACCCCCACCCTGGTTTTTTATTTTTCTCTTTTTTCAATATCTGTGCTGATTCAAAGACACCAAGAGTGAAAGCAATAGGGTTCTACTAGTACAGAAGTACTAGTGAACCAAAACTTTATTCATCACAAAGCAAATTGAGGCACATAGCATGATAGAAAATGGAGCAACATTTTATCATGCTAAAGGGAGATCTTGGTGAAAAAGGAAGATACTTATGTCATGTATTAAATCTTTTTAGATTTTTTTGTAACATTTAACATGACAACAAGTTGCATAAGAAGAGGGTTTCATGTTTAATCATTTAATTTAGAGATGAAGATGTAAAGATAAAACATGGGCACTGAATTTTAACATCTCAATCTCCACTCTTCCTATATTAAGACAAGACATGATAGAAGTTCATATGCATAAGAATGTGATCTGATTCATTTTAAGAAAAATTAATGATTTAAAAAAATCAGCCACATACCTTTCTGATGTTACCTATATGAGTCGGGGAGCGGGAGCCATGGAGGTGAAGGCGCCCACCATGGCCAGGGCGGGCGCCCTGGGTGTGAGGGCGGCCACCCCCACACTAATGGGTGGACCACTCCCCCTTTGGTGTGCCGCCTCCTGGGGTGTAGTAGAGTGTGGGCATAACACACACTTGTTGATTTGGGCACGGAGAAAGTTGGTTTGGTGCCTCCATATATATGACAGTGAGCCCATGGATCCAAGTGACCTTAGCCGAGAGCCCTTGGATCAAACTGACTTGATTTTGATGGTTGGGAGATGTGGGAAGGTGTTGTCACAGATCGGTGACATGGCTAGGTCCAGGAGCCGGCACCCCCAGGGCGGGCGCCCTAGCCAGGGCGGGTGCCGCCTGGTGAGGGTGGGCACCGTGGCCCTGACTAGGTCACTAGCCCTATCATGTTCCATTGCCTTCCCTTGGTATTTTTCCTTGAATGGATCATCATTGCTTTTAAGTTCTCCATTCCCGATTAGCCTCAGTCTTGAATTGTACAATTGCATCTTGTCTTTGCCTCGAATTCCTTCTTGATTTCACCCATCATATGCTTGCTAAATCTTGATTCATGATTTTTGATATCTGCAACAAAGACTAGTGCAAGGTGATACTACAAACCTGACCGATGTGTGAGCGCATCAGCCGGTGCAACAATTAAGCTTTTTTTTAGGTTGGCACCATTTTATTCAAAATGGAACATGCACGAATTTAATGGTAAAATATTTATTTTTTTATTATTTTTCTTCATTTTTTTGTGATTATATATGTTTCAAACTTCCGATGATAAAAGCTAAACAAACTTTATTGAATTTAAATTATATGGGTTATCTCCCGCTAGTGCTTTGTTTTAAGTCATAAGCTAGACCTTTCCAGTTAGGCTGCAAGAACTTGTGTCGATGCAACTATGAGCTTTGGAGTACTTATGGTAAACAAAAGCATCCACAACCATCTTTTTGAAATTTTCATAAAGGAGAGACATAGGATGATTTCTACTCTCATAAGTGCAAGTGGCAGCAGGAAAGATAGACCCAGGAGATTTCTCATGAACATATGGATTTTATGCTTCTTCTTGAATATAGCTTTTATGTTCATCCACATGATCCATCTTATTAGATTCCAAGTTTGATCCCTCGAGAATGTCTATAGACCAAACATATTCATGAATGCCTTCTTGTCTATGACATTCTACGAGTGGATCTTCATCATCCTCTACTATTAGGATAGGGGTCAATACCTCTGACGATTCTTGTTCCCATTCCATATTAACCCAAGGGGTCGGATTGCCTCCTTGGTTTGAATTATCAATGAAGAAACAAGGGGTTCATACGGGGAATCAAAGTCAAAGGTGGAAGATGATATTGTTTTGAGGGGCTCTTGGACAACCAAATCTTGAGATGAATAGAATTGATGATGATTTGGGGTCATAGATGTGAATGATCTATGTTGGAAGTTATTTCCAACATTAGAAGAGCGATCCTCCTCAAATTGTGAAGGATGAATTTCTTCTTCCTTCGGTGTCCCTTTGAATGGTTCAAGAATTGAGGTGATAGCCAATGGTATGGATGGAATTGGTAAGGATTTGGCTATCTAAACTTTTCTTGCATGGGGGTTGGAATGTCCTTTTCTTCAGGGGAGTCATCATGGACATCAGTTTAGGGGGTGTTTTCTAGGATCCTATCAAGGATAGCTCTCGCCTCACTACTAGAAAGATGTAAGAAGGCTCCTCCAGAAGCAAGATCAAGGAATTGTGTGGATTCCTTCCTAAGACCCACATAGAATTGTTCCAAAAGCATAGGATCAGGTATAGAAAGTTTAGGGCCAGATGTGTAAAGGTCTATGAAGCGGGCCCATGTTGCACCTAAAGATTCCTTTTCTTTTTGCTTGAAGGTTAGGACTTCGTTTCTAAGACGAGTCACTCGGATGATATGGAAGAAGGTTATGCAAAACTTGGATTTAAGAACTTCGCATTCTCCATCTACACTCTCGACGGTTCGAGCATACCACGGTTTGGCTAATCCCATCAAAGACAACGGAAATAGCTTCCACTTAAGGGTTTGATGTGACATGTTAGAAATGTGCAGGCATGAACACAATTGCTTGAATTTTCGAAGATGAGTATATGGATTTTCATGTTTTCCCTAGAAAAAGATTGTTCTTGAACTTTAGTTATGAAAGAAGAACTAATTTCATAACCATTCGCAAGGATGGGCTTTGATGATGGGGGTGGCTCGAATCTAGTTCCCTTTGGAGAGGCATATTCAATGATAGTAATGGGATTCATGGTATGATGGATAAAGGATAAATGATACTCGGATGACTTGGTTCTAAACTAGAATAGCTACCGTTCCCTGGCAACAGTGCCAGAAAACTTGTTGACACTGGATATAGCACCCAGATAAATCCGTAAGTGCACAGATGTCAATGTAGCTTTCACCTAGGAGTATTTCAAGGTATCGAATTTCCACAGAGAACATCAAGCGAACTAGTGAAGAAATAAGTATATGCAAGTGTAGGTGATAGAAGGATAGAGAGAATATGTGTGGGTTCTCTGACTAAAGCAATACTAAATAAGACCTTACTAAAGTTGGTTACTATGAGCACACTCCCTTGGAACTCACCACAGTAAATGGCTCCGACAGTAAGCACCTCGAGCTCTACTCAACTAAACCTATCATGGTGGACTGCACAGGGAAATAGGGCTGTCACCACATATTACTACCACCTCCGGAGGTTTAAGAGCATTCACAGGCAAGCTATAGCCTAAGCACCTCGCTTAATATATAAACTCGACTACTCTAATTCGATACCTAGAACTAGAGCAACTTAACCGGGTTGTGAAACAAGTAAAGAACAATAAAGTAAAGTAATACTTACGTAATGCAATAGAACAAAGTTACCACACGATAGAAGAAGAACAAGGCTGACTTTATAACTTGAAGAAGAGTTGACTCTGCCGAGCTACAAGTGGAGAGGTCGCTGACATGCCGACTCCTCTCCAAGCTCCTCTTCACTCTCTCTTTCTATCTTCTACTTCTCATTAGGAGAGCCATTGAACTACAACTCTCATGTGGAGAGTGGCTACTCTAATGGAAAACGTATTTGATATTCATGGTGTGTTCATGGTGTGTTTTACAAATGAAGGATGAGGGACCTATTTATAGTGCTCTGGAGGTTGGTATCATTGAGAGTGGGGGCGGCCGCCCTGGGCCCAGGGTGGGCGCCCTGGTCAGGGTGGGCGCCCTAGACATACCGTCCACTCGAACTGCCTTTCAATCCTATGGTGATGGATGGCTTCCCCAAGTTAGCGGCATGCGACTAAAGTCAATTTTGAGTCGGTTTTGTTCTGACTTGGGTACTCCAAGTGGATGACAGTGGCCCCAAGGATCCAAGTGACATCCATCGAGCGCCCTTGGATCAAATTGAGTTGGTTTCAATGATTGCGAGACGTGGGATGTTGTTGTCGTGGATTGGTGACATGGCTGGGTCGGTTTGGTGGCACGGCCAGGGTGTGCACCCTAAGTCAGGGTGGGTGCCTTGGCCAGGGTGGGTGCCCTGAGTCCAGGGTGGCGCCCTGGCTCTGGATAGGTTGTTGGCCCTACTACATTTCATTGCTTCCATTTGGTCCATTTGCACTTATTTTTTGGTACTTTTCCTTAACAACAGTTTTATACCACCAATAATAATCCAAAAAGGGGTGAATTAAATATTTACTTGCACATATACTTTTTCTATTAACCCAATTCCATTTGTACTTGGAGAATAATTAATTTGCAGGAATATACAATAAGTACAAGAAATTCTATTTAGAAATGCGCTTTCCAGAAGCGTAAAATCAAAGAATTGAGAAAAGGTCCACTTCGGTACTGGGTAAGTGCACCACACCACGATGGCCCAGGCCTACGCATGAAACCAAGAAGCGGAAGCCCAAAAC
The DNA here is from genome assembly GCA_023333625.1 of Bothriochloa decipiens. Lineage (NCBI taxonomy): Eukaryota > Viridiplantae > Streptophyta > Magnoliopsida > Poales > Poaceae > Bothriochloa > Bothriochloa decipiens. The sequence goes on along the minus strand of CM041630.1, from coordinate 33,887,120 downwards.
CCGGTCCAACTCCAACTCGGGCTGCAGGAGTAGGCCCGAGTAATTTAGCCATAACTCACTCATTCGGACTCCGTTTTAGGCCATCCACTAGGGGTTGGAAAGCTAACGATGAGGCCCACGCACCTGCAAAATATGAGGCCCAGCTGAGCTAGAAACCTGGCGCACACAAGGGAGGGGCGCGCGCTCCTCCTAGGTGTCTAATCGGGCCCACCCTTGGCGAGGCATTTCAAACCTTCCTTGTGAAGGTTAGGCGGTGCTGCCCTCGTACAAGAAAGGTGGGAAACCAATGTGGGGAGGTCGGTTTGAAACTTTCCAAGTGGGGAGGAGCATTTTCCAAAGAGCCCCCTCCACTCTATCTATAAAAGGAGGCTCCCTCTCCCTCATTTGAGACCACACATGAAGAGCCTCTCTCCCTCACTTATATCTTCTTTAGTAGTTTAGGATGTAGTAATAGTGGTAGCTAGTGGGAGCAAGGCAAGCTTCATTAGAGAGCTTGAACCTTTGGGTGCAATCTCGGTATGAATACAATCTAGAGTTCCCTTTTGTTCTTGTTCTTATTTTATCTATATAGCTTTGTTATGAAACTAGAGCTAAGTTCTTGCACGTGTAGAACTTTATCCTAAATCTATCATACATACATGTTTAGACCTAGAGCTATGTTGAGGTGATGAGTTGTATTCTAATTTAGTCTTGGTATCACACTAGAGTAGTGGTTGATAGCTTAGACATGGTGTCTAGGCTTGAGGCTACTGTCGGTTGCACCTTTCTTGTACGGTTGAAGTGGTAGGCGACGGGAAGTGACCTTGTCCCGTTCGTCCTTTGTAATCCCCCACATCCGAGTTTGGAGTAGAGCCGTAGGCCGGCAACGCTTGGCAGACCAGGTGTTATCCGATGCCCGAATGAGATCAGCAGCGGCCAGGCTATCTTACCTTAGAATATCTGACCCTATATAACGACATGTATTGGTATGATCCTGTTATCTTAACATAGCTATGAGGAATGCATGCTCCAATTTAGGTTATTCTTTATTCTTTGTTTTATCTTTATCCTTGAGTTTGGCTCGAGTGTGTGTGTCAAGTTATTCAGTTATCTATCTTGTTTATCCTTGTTATGAACATTGGTCTATTATGCACTCATGTTGTCTTGACCTTGTCCCTCTTATACACCATGCCTTCCTTTGGGAAAATATAAATAACGATACCCTGAATACTTCTAGGTGAAATACTACAACGGTATTTCCGTGCGCTTGTGGACTTGTTCTATAAACGTTGCAGAATACCTACTAGTGTTTCTAGTGACATTGCCAAGGACTTCGCAATCCTGGTAATTACGCTAAGAAACGCCAACAAGCATTTCTAGCGCCGTTGCCGGGGAAGGCATTGGTTTAAACGATTTAGTTGGACATGTTCTTGATAATATGTTTGTGTAGTAGCCCTTGCTCATTTCAGGATATCTTTTATAAACTATATTTTGTTACCGAAAAAATATCTTTTGAAATAAAACAAAAAAATAATTTTGCTTTATCAAAAAAAAGTATATTTAGTAAAATGTTTTTCAAAAAGCTTATTAAAAATATATATATTTATCTCTTTTAAAAAATATATAGTATTTTTTAAAAAAGTATAAAAAATTTGCTATCCATTTAGAAAAATATAAATATAAATAATTTCTTAAAAAGAATTGTTTTTAATAAATGCTAGTTTGTTTTTAAAGTTTTACATGCAGCATATTTAGGTTTGAAGTATGATTGATCATCATATCTTCATGGGCATTTTAATTTAAGCATGGAGCTTAGGTTAAATTGCCTATCTTGATTAAACGACATGTCTAATCATTGTTCCAAAACTGCTAAGTGGAGACTTTGAATAAAAAAATATTTTCAAAATCTAAATTTTTTTAATAAATATCTTTCAAATAATTTTTTTCTTTTCATTTTCTTTTGATAAAAAATGAATTTTCATAAAAAAATTTTTGATGTCCTTCCTTGTATAATAAAGTTTTGATAATTTTTTTTGAAAACCGAGTAGCTCAATTGGCTGTTTCCTGCAAATGTTTTTCCAATGAGGTAATCATGAGAGAAGGTAAGATCCCTTGTGATCTACCAAACCATAACCATGCAGGAGAAACTAGAAACACAGGGGTACAACCCTGACCGTTAGCTTTGAGCTAACTTGGGGGAGGACGACAACAAGGTGACATGTATCTGTCACTCTCATTTCCTTCTGTTACCTTGCAAAAAAATGAAATAAATAAATGGTAAACAAAATAAAAAAACTTTCCTTTTTAATAAATGTAAGGACATGTTGTCAAGTTAGTATGCACCTTCGGGTATTCTTGTCACTAACCATTTTAGGTTAACAAAGAAAGGACATACGAAGCTTGAGAATATGAGAGCAGCGTCAAATGACACACATTAATGATCTTTGGTGATGGAACAAACTCAAGAGGAGACCTGACCCTTCACACTTGACTTTTTCATAAGAGTCTATGTGTGGAGGGGAGGACAGTGATAGTCTGACCACATATTCCGTCAGAGCAAAGGTCATCAGAAAAAAGAAAAAGAGAATAATGATGTTAGCTCTACAAAAAAAAGAGACAAGTGACGTGAAAAAAAGAGAGAGAAAAAAGTGCCATTGAAAAGAAAAAAAGAAATAAAAAAGTGCTAAAAAGAATATATATAAAAAATAATATGATAGAAGGAGAGAGAAGGAGACTTTGCACAAGCAACAATGGCTCACCCCAAGCCTTTGTTGCTACCATCAAGCCCATGGACCATACACACTAAGCCATGAGAGTGGCCTGGCCTAGTGGTTCACCTGAGAAAAGTCATCATGCGAACTGCGGCAACAACTCTGATGTTTCATCCATCCATGCTACCAGTAACGACACTCAGATATACAAAGGTAATGTTCCCCAACTCTTTTACTCATACTTGTCTCCATAGCTTAATTATTTATGCTTCTTTATGGCATCATAAACAATAGAAATGACTTATGTTGGAGATAACCCAAGGCATGTTTTACTCTCTGCTTTTATCTTAGCCCTGTTTGAGTTTGAATAGAAGTCGGTGGAACAATATTTTAGTGATAAAATATATAAAATAAGTGAGTAAACCTTTGGTTCTCTTGATTCACCTTTCAATGTTTTCACCTCTGTTGGATGAATCTTGGTTTCCTTGTCATGCTTCCTTGCTTTATGCTGGCATGTTTGGTTTGGATGTTTTGGTCATCCATGATGATCATGCTTCCATAGGCTGGCTAAATTAAGCGTGGTGCTTAGGTTAGCTGTGCCTGCCTTAATCATGCTGCTAGTATAGATTTTGTTTGATCATATGGACTAACCCCTGTAGGAATATGTAAATTATAAAAGGGTAAGTCTTGAGATGATAATGGAGATGAAAACTTGTTTGGTGAACCAAAAAAATAATAATATATTTATAAATTTTGATAATAAAATAAAATGAACATTTCAAACCCAAGTTTGTTGTTTCGCTATCTCGATGACATCACAAGACAAGCTTGGGGTAGGGAAGCCTCACAACACACATAAAGGAGGCCATGAACTAGAAATCAGGCCATAGTATGCACTAGCTAGTAACCTTCAAAGCAAAAGGTAAGTCAGAAGCTAGCTTGGAGGAGGGCTCCCGCAAAGGTAACTTATATCTCAAACTTCTTTGAATCAATTGACTATCTTATAGAATGATGACATATAATAGTGATGATTTTATAATCTATATATGTGCGATGCAAATATCTAGTTCAGCCCTGATGAGGACATCACTCCATTGAATGCACAAGATGATCCTCCGCTAGACATTCAAGGTCCAATCACAAGAGCTCGCGCACGACAATTAAATTTACAGGTGGGCTCGTTCTTAAGGAAGTCTTTTTATGATTTTGAGAATAGATTGCTACCTAATGATTATATTGTACTTAGGAATCATGGAGAGGACCAAGGGATGCATAAGGGATGGCTTGGAGGCATGGAGGACCAGCAAAGGCGCCCAAGTCAAGGTGGAGGCCCAAACCGAGTCGACTTCGAGCCTGTTTCGGAGTCTAAGACTAGTGTGGAGTAAAGTGGACGCCCAGGATACATCCGGACTCCATTTTTGATGATCCACCTATGGATGGAAAGATAATTTCATAAGGAAGCCAATGGCATTGGTTTGAGGTCAAAATTCCTTCGAAGTCATCAGGAAACATTAAAACAAGTTAGTGTCTAGAATCTGTTCCGGTGCTGTGTCACCGTTTTTGGTCCGTTGGGCCATGTATCGTTGTTGAGCCCATTAGGGGGCGTGTCTAGGGGTGGCGACGACCCTTAGACCTTTATAACCAGCCGCTGCCTCCCTCGTTAGGTTTTGGGTTTTTCTTAGATTATTCTGTTCACAACAGTTTCGCTGCGTCGTCGGTTTGTGAGACCCCAACTCGTGAGATTAATCATTCATCTGCAATTAGTTGTATTCTTTCGAGTTCTTGCTTGTGTTCTTCGATTAGCAGGCAAAGGACTCAGCCTTCTTGGCGAGGTCGACTATGCTTCGACGGTCGATAACCAGAGGAGACGTGGTGCTGCGATTGCGGGGTTCAGAACCGAGTTGTTCGGAAGCCGGATCGAATTGTGTCGCGATTCCACCAAATCGAGAGTTATCAGAACCTTTCGAAAGATCGGGAACCCTAGTTCACATCAAGCCCTTGTTGAGATGATGAATAGTTGCTCTGTCTTGTGTTTCATCTATACCCAAGTTATAATCGAGTTTTCTCTAAGATTTGGGTTTATCAGCTAATAATGTCTCATCCTAAAAACTTGGACTAGTGGGTTGCATATGCTTGATCTTGTCTAAGTTATTTCCTGATATGATATGAGGACATGGGCTGTGCTATGACTTTGTTTTGAGTGAGACTTGACATCCAGAGTTTTATTTTCAAAAACTGAAAAACAAAAGTTCCTCAATGATTATGAAATACCTACCAAGGCCATATGACATGTTTCAATTCTGCAAAAACCTTTAGTCATATGCTGCCTGCAGAATGTTGAGTTGGGTCAAATTGTTGTGACATTAGTGACATTATGGTCATACACCCATGATTGAGATTCACATGCACCCACCAAATAAATCCAACTGTCACCCTGAGAGTTGCGCACTGTCCATGAAACCTCGTCGGCAGTATACCACAGGATACCCTGAGGCAGTAGATTGCGGTGAGGGCGTGCTAAGATCTATGATTGAGAGGTGAGACGCAAGACAAACAACCAGGACAACCAGGGTTTATCTAGGTTCAGGCCGCTCAGAAGCGTAATACCCTACGTCCTGTGTCTCTGCTGCTGTATTGATGAGTACCGGAGTACAATGATCAGGTGTCAGATTAGATGCATTCTAGGGGGGTCCTTGTCCACCTTATATAGCCGGGGGACAAGATTACATATCTAGGTTTTTCCTATGGTCAGTTACATTGCATCGGTTACATTGCGTTGCATCCTTGTAGGATACGAAGATCTAACTGACTAAGACTCCTTGTGTGCCAAGCAGTCTTCAGCTCCTGTGCGGCCCATCGACCTAGGCGGTAGTGGACCATGAGCTCCATCTTATCGTCCAGCCCACCGATCAGGGTGATGATGGACTAGCCTTCGTCTTCTGGTCTGGGCCGTCTAGTACCGAGTAGCCCAAAGTCTAGCCATGAGGGTATAGGGGGTTTATACCCCGACAGCTAGTCCTCGAGCATCATGTATCTTGAGGGAGTCACCATCTTGACCTGTACCGAGCAGTGAAGATGCAGACCACGTGACGCCGAGCAGTGAAGATACAGAGCACGTAGTCCCGAGTAGCGAAGATGCCTACCACATAATCTCAACCAGCACTGATGCCGACCAGGTAGTACCGTCTAGGCTTCTCCTGAGCAGTTCGTAAGTCTACTCCTGACCACGGCTTCTGTCAAGGAAGGTGGTCTATCAAAATATGCATGGTGTTCTTAAGAAAAATAAAAATTCTTTTTATGTCCTGAGATGTGGGCCCATGCTAACACGTGACACGGAGTATCACTGGAACGCTAACACGAGCCATCCATAGAGGTAGGGGTATCAAACCAAGAATAGAAGATAGGCCAAAGTCACCATGAGGTGACGTGGGCCCACATAGTCCCCAAGCTCGATAAAAGATAGTATATGTTGTATTGATCTTTTTAAGAAAAAAGTCAAATAAAACTCTAGCCATGTGGAATGAATGCTGAATACCCATGTCTAGAACTAAGAACAGAAAATAGGCCCAAGTCACCATGAGGTGACATGGGCCCACGTAGTCCCCAAGCTCGATAGAAGATAGGATATGTTGTATTCAGCTTTTTAAGAAAAAGTCAAAAAACAACGCTCATCAAGCGAGGCTAAAAGCCAAGGACTAAAACGTGTGCCAACTGCCTAACAGTCCCCAAGTGTGCTCAGAACAGCACATGGGCTCAATCGGGCCAAGGAAACTGGGGGCCCACATTTCGCAAGTACCACTATGTGGTAAAATGTCAAACAGTCCCTAGGTGTGCTTGGATCAGCACATGAGCTCGACTGGGCCAAGGACACTGGGAACCCATGGTTCGCAAGCACCATTGGGTGGGAAACTGTCAAGCAGTCCCCAAGTGTGGGAAATAAGATATTTGACCCACAACAGCAGTCCCCAGATTTAAGGACAAAATCTGAAACAAATTTGGAAAGAAGTATGTAATTAAAACAAAATCTGGGATTAAATTCGAAAACTATCGGACACGTGCGTGAGAACCAGAGGGTTAGATACGCAATCCAGTGCACTGGGGGAATAAAGTATCCTAGCCCACGTTCACACTTAGGATTGGGACGGCCCACAAGCCGTGTCCACACGAGTTAAGTGGGTCCAACCCTAGAAGTCAAAGGGGTGTCACCCGAACGGTATAAATAGCTGGCGCCGCCGGACGCGAAACAGTTCCCGCACTCACAATCATTTCCACCAACCCACTCATGCATTTCTCGAGTGCTCCGCACCCATATTCCCCCTCGCAACCGTCATCGTCGAGCAATCCACCGCCACCACCGGTTCATCTGATGGAATCAGTCCACCGCCGCTCTGCAATCGAGCGGATCTAGTGCATCCGCACCACCTCAAACTCTGTGCACCACATGACCGCCTTCCATGAAGGAGATGGTGAAGAATGGGGTGAAGAAGGTGGGGAAGATGTCTAGATCCGGCACACCAAGGCCGCATTGGATGCAGTCAACCTACACGCGAGTCACTGCAGGAGCCCGCCGATGAGGGGCTGCTGCCATCGTTCGAGATGGGGGCCTGGCGTGAGCCATGAGGTGAGTGTAACACCCTGGTGTTAAGCATGCATCATCTTGCACTTCATAAGCATAACCATCTCATTTGCATCATTTTTGTTACATGAAATGACAAAGTTTAAATATGTGCTTACCCTGACTTGAACTAGAGCTATGTGATAGGTTGCTTGTTTGAGGTTGAGTGTTAAATGAAGTTTGTAGAGAAAATTATTTGGAGCAAAACTTATTTTAGGGTCATTTCATGAAAAGGCTTGGAAGTGGGTCAAAAATGTCAAAAACAGTTTGTAAAAATGATTTTCTTTGAATTTTAAATCCCCATTTTTGAAATTCAAATTCTAGGCAGAATTAGGTTTTGATGTTTAAAAGTGAAATGTTCTACTCATCATAAGGAACATTTCATCTTTTATAAGTTTCTTCAAATTTGGATTATTTTGGAAAATATGGGGTTCATCAAGTCTGCACGAATCTTGGCGCAGTGGGACCCACCGCACAGTCTCTTCTTCCTCCTCTCTTCTTCTTCCTCGCGACGCTGTCCGACCCGACGCCGGCCGCGTGGCGTCCGTACGCCAGGCCGCTGCCGCTGCCCGCTGTTCTGCCCCCGCACCCGAGCGCCGCACACGGATCCGCCGCACCGCGCTCGCCCGGTCCCACAGCTCGCCACTCGCCCTCCGCTCGGCCCCGCTCTGCCCGCATGCTTGCCACGCGCTCGATGAGCTCCGACGCCGTGCTGCCTCGGTCCGAGCTCAACCGGCCACCTCAAGCAACCGGTCCGAGCTCCGACGTCGTCTTAGCATCCGCCAGCAGCAGGTGCTAGAGGACGTGGAGGAGGTTCGTGCTTACAATGCTAGCCTTCACGAGGAGGTGCACAGGAAGCAGGAGGAGATCCGTCAGCTGAGAGTAGCCTTAGTAGCAGCTAGGAGGGCTATGAACAGTGCTTCTAGTGAGAGTAGCAACAATGGAGAGTAACCTTGCTGAGGATCGTTAGTCTCTAGTTGTTCTTTTGCGTTCCTGTCAGGTGGTCATGTAACCCTCTTGCTCGCTATCGAGACTTTGATGTAATGTTGGAACATGGTGTTTGAGGTGGTGATATCCGTACAACTTTTAAAACTCCAGTGTATGTATGCTGGCAAAATTATGGATGTTGTAAGACGCTTTGCGATGGTTCGCAGTAATATTTTTAGTGATGTTGTGATGTGAAAAATTGGAATTATTGTGCCTTTATTTATTGTGCGAATTTATTTCCCTCGATAAATTCAGTTTGGCATGATTTTTACATTCACCTCTCCTTATGACAACATTCACCTGATACATACTTATTGCTAAAATATGCAGATGCCGGTTACACGTAGTGGTTCGGGTGCTAATGGCAATGGTGGATTTGAAGAGGGTGCCGATAACACTGCACGTGGTGTGCCACCCCCACCTCTGACCAATGCGGAGCAGCTGTTTGCTCAGTTCTTGGGCAGCCAGCGCAATGTGGAGCAGCTTCATCGCGAGAACTTGGCCCGCGATTTTCGTCAGGGTCCTCAACAAAATCAATACAGCGGCTTCAAGGAGTTTCAGGACACTAAACCTCCTGTGTTTAAGGATGCTCCTGAGCCACTTGAGGCAGATGAAAGGCTCAATACCATGGAAGATAAATTTCGTCTTCTAAGGTTGATAGAAGAGCTGAAAGCGGAGTATGCAGCCCATCAGCTTGAGGGACAAGCAGGGACGTGGTGGAAGCAACATCGCACCACCTTTCCGCAGGGTGTTCCTATTACTTGAGACCGCTTTGCAGATGCTTTCCGGGGGAATTTCATTCCTCCCAGTCTGAAGGCTATGAAGAAGACTGAGTTTCTGTCGCTCACTATGGGGACTCGCAATGTGAAGGAGTATCTGCACGCCTTCAATACTTTGAGTCGCTATGCTCCTGAGTTTGTCAACACTGATGAGAACAAGATAGCTAGCTACAAGAGAGGCTTGAGTTCCAAGTTGATGAAGACCATGAGCACTTCTGCCCGTGTTACTTTTAATGATTTCTTGAATGATTGTATTATGCAAGAAAATAGTAACAATATTCATGCTGCAATCAAGAATCATAAGAGAGCCCATGATGGAGGTGGTTCTTCTCAGTCAAGAGCCCCAACTGCTTTCCGTACGCCGTTTCATCCACCGATGTCTGGTGCGAGATTCAGGCCCCCGCAGCAGAAAAGGCATAACAATTATCCAGCTCAGAATCCATAGAGGCATCACAGAGCATTCAAAGTTCCTGCTCCACAGGGGAAACCAGTACAGAGCAACTTGACCGGTGCTAACAAGACACCTGTCAATGGACCTTGCTTCAACTGCAACCAGATAGGGCACTTTGTTTGTTATTGCCCTTTTCCCAAGAAGCAGCAGGGCCCATATCAAGCTCGTGTGCACAACACCTCGATTGAGGAAATTCTTGCTGGTGAACCAGTGACTGCGGGTATGTTTTCTGTGAATCAAATCCCTGGCGCTATTTTGTTTGATTCTGGATCATCGCATTCTTTCATGAGTCAAGCATTTGCACAGAAGCATGATCAAAAGATACTTGAATTGAGTATTGAATTCAAGGTTAG
>CM041630.1:33863028-33877235 GCA_023333625.1 Bothriochloa decipiens | reverse complement strand
CGCTCTGCCCGCATGCTTGCCACGCGCTCGATGAGCTCCGACGCCGCACTGCCTCGGTCCGAGCTCAACCGGCCACCTCAAGCCAGCCCGACCGCGTCAGTCTCTCCCTCCCTCTCTTCTCCGCCACCAGACGCGCTCTTGCCCTTCCTCTTCCACCAGAGCCCAAGCACGCGAACGTCGCCCGCCATTGCCGCCGCCGAGAGCTTGCACCGCCACCGCACCCCGTAGCCTGAACACTTTTTGCCCTAAACTCGCCAATCGCTCCATCGAGGTGTGAGGTACACCGTGCGCAGCTCTCCTGCCATCGAGACCCAAGGTAGAGGTCGAATCGACCATCCTTCCTTTCGCCGGTCATGGCCACCCGACCGCCGCGCGGTCCGCCGGGGCCAGCAACCTCTCTCTCCCTCAATTAACTAGTGCATCATGTCCGTCTGCTCGAGTAGGATCGATTGGAGTAGTTCATGAGGTCGATTAGGGTTCGAGTCCTGCGAATTTGGCCATCCGCCGTCGCGGATTCGCGCCGCCGCTCGCCGGCGTACCTTGCCGATGTTGCTCCGGCCGTCCATTCGTCGCTTGATCTAGTCCGTTTAAACCGTCTTGGTCTACTAGAGCTATTAGGCTAGTCCGTTTGCTTCGCCGTGGCCCGAGATGGCCGGCGCACCGCCAACCCTCGCCGCCGTCCGCCACCGTACATCGCCGCCGGTCAAAACCTCACTCCTAGTTCACATCTTTTACACCAATGTGCCCGCTTTGACGAGTTGAGTCTGTTGGTAACCGTGGCTCGGCCGGAGACCTCGCCGTCGGCAACCATCCCCCGCCGCGTGGACCTCGGGCATGATTCCTGTTCTTTCCCGGACTTGAGTGTAAAGTCGCCAGACTCAGCGCATTTCTTTTTAGGGCTCAGATAGTTTCTAGAATCCTCAGGGTCCTCGGTGTAAAGTGCTTTTTCCTTTTTTCTTTTCTAGAAATGATTTCAGATTTTAGTTTAAACTTTGAAAATTCATAACTTGCTCATTTTTCATCCAAATGAGTTGGTTCAACTTGCAGTATTTTTCTTATGAGATGATATATGCATGAAAAATATGAAATGTGGAATTTGTGATACTTTTCTGTATAGCTTTATTTATCTCTATTAATTACTTTTATCTTAGGAAATGCATAAGTAATTCTCTGTTGCTCAGAAAAATGTGAGACCAAGTTTGTTAGTCTTCTTATGTCATGCTCTATCTGTGAAAAATGTTATGAGGTTATGTCATATGGAAAGTTTGCTCTATCTAGTTATGGTGCCTATTTTCATGTGATGATAAATAATTCATAATAAATAATATATAAGGAAATTGTTCATGAAACTTTTTGGAGAATGTTTTTATCTCAATCTAGAGCTAATTATGTTCTGAGATCTATTGTTTGATATACTTTTATGTACAAAGTATTTTATGCCCCTGGAATTGTGCTGCCTTGTCATTTTTGTGTAGGATAAAGTATTTACTGTTTTGACTTGAAATTTTTATGGTAATCTTTATTTGGTATGATTAAGCTTCTGTAATTTTTACAGAATATTCTAAGTAGTCTAAAGTCATGTTGTAGTTTTACCCTTATTTCTTTTAATTATAAATAATGCTTTAGAGTTATCATTTCATGTGTGTAAAAATGCTTTTATGCTCTTCATGATATGTGTGATCTGCTATTGGTTTTGGTTCAGTAGAGTGTAGTGTGCGAAATAATGGTTGTTTATAATTCCTTATAGTGTGCGAGTATTTTGTAATGCGAGGTTTATTTAAGTTTTGTCGGTAGAAGAGAATGCAGATGACATGTGCTTATCATACATGTTTTCAAATATCATATCATTCATCTTAGCTGAGCATTCATTTACCATCACCATCATCATTGTATTTATATGTATGCACGGTACTCATACGCACTATGCATCATACAGGATCGTCAGAGCTCGAAACGGTAGTTCCCGGAGCATAAGCAGAGGAAGGCCAGCCGGAAGCTTTGGTTCGGGAAGCAGCAGCAGAAGAGGATCCCGCAGTTGATCTTCTGGAGTGTCCCGACCACCAGCCAAGCTCTTTCCTAAAAGGCAAGCCTCGGAGCATTCTCCCTGTGGTTTGCAAAATATCTAACTTGAGTCCTTTACTTGTTTGTTGCATTAAGTTCTAGGCGTTGTTTATTACCGTTGCTACATTACTTATATTCCTTGCCACTGTTATACCTCAATCCTGTTAGGTTCAGGTACAATTATTTGCTTAGCCCTGCTTAACTAGATCGGTAGAAGTCGGGTGATTTCCTGTCATCCGCGAGTTATAGGTGGTAACTCGGAATGGTTGAATACATTGTTATCTTGGATAACCATGTGGAGATAATAAATCAAGACCGGGTAGGATTGGAGTTGAGAATGAACTAGAGGTTCAATGTGGTTTATCCCGTCTGTGTCGAACTAGGACCCTGTCCGTTGTACGTCCTCAAGTCATATTGAATTTATGCCTCATATTTAGCTGGAAGGATAAGTCGTTCCGACCGCGAAGCCTAATTTTGATTTGGGCCGGGAGTCGACCTGCTGTACGCATCGCATTGGTGAAGATGGGGGACCACGGGTTACGCGGTTGTAAGGCCTGGATATAGCATGGTGCGCCCTGCTGGCAGCCGGACGGTGCCCGGATGCGATGGTACCTGTTGATCTCGTGCTTTTCCTGAATTGGATGTCGGTGACCTGTAGCTCACCGTGGCTGGTGAGTGTGGTTTGTGTGAGGAATACCCGCCAGCTGGTTAGTAATCGATTATAATCGCCATCGTTCCTGGACAGTGAACACTTGACTTGAGCAGTGGCATCATAGTAAGAACTTGAACAAGAGATGAGATGGTTGAGCTGTTGAGACTGAAAGATACTCAACCGGAAATGGTTACTTTCTGTTGAATAATTATTACCATGCTTGTTTAGTACAGGTGCTAATGTAGCATGATAAGGTTAATCAGATTAAAATACATTGCTAGAAGGTTCTTTTTAATTGTTCCTTAACGCAAGCTTTTCCGTAATTAAATGAGTCAGCTATCCTACTTATACAGCCTTGCATACTCCTTGGAGTCACTTTATTTTAGTTTATGATGGGTAAGTCTAGCTGAGTACATCCTCGTACTCAGGGTTTTATTTCCCATGTTTTTGCAGATGGTGAGATGCTTTATGGCTATTGTCAGAACTATTTCTATCCCGCCTTGGGAGATGATTAGACCTTGGGCATGGTCACTCTTCTCGACTTGATGCTTTTGCTAAATGTGGACCAAGGACCTGGCACTTGAGTCTTTAAACTGGTTTGTAATAACTCTATTTCGTACTCCGATGATGTTTTAAACTTGGTGCTTGTGAATGGGAATGCTAAACTATTACGATCTTGGTCGTGCCGGAAAAGTTTGAAATCCTTTGAGATTTTGATATGACTACCGGGTTTATTAGGTCTCAATCATGTAGTTTGCCATGCTAATGGTGAATTATGTGCTTGTGCTCTAATAAATTGGTCGGTTCTATCACAGTGAGGATACTCCTCGTCCCCGCAAGGGAGAAATCATGGTTTTTGGGATATGGTGATGATGGGGTTGGGGGTCCCGGTGAATGGATTTCTTTGAGACTTGTGCATGTACTAGATGATTTCCATCTATAATCTGGATCCCAACTCCATCCTCTCCATCACCATTTTTATTGGTTTTTATGAAATGTTTCTGGGGATCGATCCCCATTTCAATCTGTTCTGCCACTTCTTCATACTGAGGAAGAAGGGGATCGAGACTAGGGGATCCCAAGTCACCGGGGGTGCTATGTATGGCTCTAGGATGGCATGGCGTCACACTGGTTGGGAAGCAAGCACCAGTCAGCTCCGAAGGGCTGGAACACTCACTGGTTCTACATGAGCCAGGATGTTGTTGGGGTATAGACCCTATATACCCTCGTGGCTGGACTTTGGGCTACTCGATACAAGACGGCCCAGACTAGAAGACGGAGGCTAGGCCATCATCACCCTGATCGGTGGGCTGGACAACAAGACAGAGCCCGTGGTCCACTATCGCCCAGGTCGGTGGGCTGCACGGGAGCTGAAGACTGCTTGGCACGCAAGGAGTCTTAGTCGGTTAGATCTTCGTGTCCTCCAAGGATGCGGCGCAATGTAACCGACCATAGGAAAACCCTAGATATGTAACCTTGTCTCTGGCTATATAAGGTGGACAAGGACCCCCTAGAACATAGAATCTTTCATCTCATTGTACTCTGGTACTCATCAATATAGTAGCAGAGACGCAGGACATAGGGTATTACACTTCTAAGTGGCCCGAATCTGGATAAACCCTGGTTGTTCTAGTTGTTTGTCTTGTGTCTCACCTCTTGATCGTAGATCTTAGCGCGCGCTCACTGCAATCTACTACCTCGAGGTATCCCATGGTAGATTCCCGAGGATATTTCATCGACAGTGGCGCGCCAGGTAGGGGAAGCACGATCTGATGAATAGGCAAGAAAGATGGTTTCGTTCCCTGCTTCCATGACTTTTGGCATCGGGTTGACCTTCATCTTTGGGATGTTCTCTTGGACTCCTGGAGTCTCAACGACCGCCATGATCCTGGGAGCACCGCAGCTTCACGCTGCATCCACGATGATCACCACCTTGACACCTGGCTTTGTCTTTAGACCACTCCTAGGACATCTACCACCGCCATCTACTGGCCGGTGTTCGTTCCGCTGTCAAGGACAACGCATCGATCGCTCCGATCTGTGTGGTTTCGTCAATCGGCGTGGTGTGAGACCCGTCAAGATCTAGGCTCAGATCGAGGTTCTTCATGAGCAACTTCGCTCTAGAGCTTCTCGCCCGGGTCACACTCATCGGCGTGGATGTACGAACCACTCTGACCGCCTGTTCCACCTAGATCAGAACCAAGACCACCACTGGGCGCTGCAGCCCAATAACCACGCTGGTTGGCCTTACAATCAGAGTATACTCTGATGTGGCCCGGATGGCTACCGGTGCTTGCCAGGACAAGATCCATCAACATTCTCAATGAGGTGATTTCATGAAGGGATTAGCCGGTCCGCTGGCTTAGGAGGCCGACCTGGGCATACAATCCTGGTCGATCCCACATGTTAGTTGGATCCAAATCAAAACGGACTCTGAGCTCTGCCACATGCGCGGCATGGCAGAAATTGGCGCAATTGTCCAAGACGCATGCGCTGGGCTAGCGAACGTTTAGATCCCGAGCTGAATGCTAATAGGGAGAGGGCCCCATCGGTTGTCACCTGTGGTGCAGCGCCAATGACAACAGATCCTCTGACCCAATTCCCGACAAGCAACCAAAGGGAGGGGGATTCGTCTCCCATAGCACGGAACCCTGTCTCATCACGCTACACCATGGACGCAATCCACGCCATGATACAGCGAGGGAAGGTGTTGCCTTTACCACCGCGTATGCCTAGATCCTCCCGAGCAGGGCAGCCAGCTCCTCGATCTTCGCCCCATGATATAGGGTTCATCTCTCTCTTCATGGAAGGACTATACTACAATGAGAACAGCCGAGATTGGTAGGAGAACTAGGATTCGACTCCACCAATTTCTCCCCAACCACCTGTTCCTAGCTTGCCAACTCCAGAACTCTGAGCTCTTGGCTCATCTTTCTCTGAAATGGATCTGTAGGGCTCTCTCTGATGAGATCACATGGCAATGGCGAGCCTCAACCACAACCGCGGTCGAAATCGCTAACAGGTCAAGATCTGGTTCCGCAGCCATAGCTTGATCCCAGATCGCCAAGTACGGGGTGTCGAGTTTTGAATCCAGATTCGCTCGCCACGTTAGCTGTCTACGCCAGTCCTAGACTATTTCCTTGAGTCGAACCTGCAGCCAGGACCTTCGACGCACCTGGAACGCATGCACACCAGCTGGTTCTGAGCTCCCCCATGCAGCATGGGCTCTCCCGAGCACTGGATCCCTCGATTGCAGAAGGCAAGCAACCCGTCCGGGAAACATCACGATCACCTTCCAATTCACCGTCACATTGGGTGAAGATGTTTTCCTAGACGGGTCCACCTTTCCCACAAGGAAACCAGAGTTCAGCCCTTCCTACTCTGAAGACTGTGTTCGATCATCCAGAAGTAAGCCAACAGCTTCCTCGATCACCCACACATCAGGAGCTGCGCAATACGGCTACAGTTTGTCATATGAGTAGGCCAATTCCGCCATCGCCTACATCTGAAGAGTTATACGCCATGGCCACATCCTGTCACAAACGCTTACTGGAGCAAGAAGGCGAAGACGACTTCGAGCATGTCTAGATCCCAGATCTAGGTTCGCATGCAACGGACGAAGAGCTCGACCATGGCAGCGACAAGAGGCCTAAGCATAGTTCGGCCTGGGACTAATCTGGTCAGGACCTGACCACCGCAGATGACCCCGATCACAAACTAGTTGGGCTGCTGTCAGGATTGCTTTGTCAACTTTGTCCATTTTAGTTTTCATCAACCATTTAGGTTTTTCCCTTCCCAACAAGTGCGTGCATCGCAGTTTGGGTGTACGGATGACATTTTTGTATTCCTTCACGTCAGGAGATTTAAAGATAAGTATCAATAAAAGTTAGTTATTTGTTTTTTATCTTCTGCCACAACAAGTTTTCTTTTCCCTAAACATAAAGAGGTTGAGTGGCCAAACTCATGTGCTGGGACTATCAGAAAAAGCACTGTCCTGGTTCCTCCGACCACGTGTCACAGCTCCACGCTCAATGACACAGGAGATACTGTTAGCTGCCCTCTAACGGCATCAGGTCCCTAGTGATCCTGGCTCCTATGCTGTTCACTAGCACATCCCTGATCGCCTGACAGAGCTGGTAGATCCTCTAATGAGTTACGTTACTGGACCTGTAACTAAAATCAATGATCTTCTCCCAAGAATGTGATTTTGTTCTTATAAACAAGAGATCTACCAAATTTTTGTCCTTTTCTTTTTTCAGAAGAGACTCATGTTGGGTTCACTGGATTAGCACCAGGGCACTAAAATATCTCTAGATATTTTCATTATGCATCGACCACCGACTAGAGAGGCTCTAGTTCGCCGCACCGGCATACAGGCTTAGTCACTAACTAGTTCCTACCTAGCTTTGTGGCCCGCCCTTTTCTCCCTCGACTGGCTCGAGTGCTTGGGTCCTCTCTACAAGATCTGGCATTGCTACCAGTTCCTGGTCGATGCAGTGGTTAAGCCAGACGATCTTTTCCAAAGATGGCTACCGTGAACGTTCAAGCACCACATGCTCAACGCATTGGCAGGTACAAAAAAATCAACCTCGATGGATCATTACACAGGAGAACGCATCAAGAAGCAGCAAAAGCAGGGCCCTCGGCCTTCATTCATCAATGAAGCATTTTTACAAGATAGATTGTAGCCTAACTACAACTCCTAGTCAAAAAGCTTGTTGACGACCCATTCGGCAGGGGTCACATTGACGATTTCTTCTGCCTCGCCGAAGAAGTCTGTGGCCTCCTCCTCCATGATCCCGATGATCTCAGGGTCGGCCATATCAAGACTGCGAGCGTCGAAGCCGGTGTGCCCACGGATGATGACCATGGCGGCGGCCGCCCCGTAGCGCATACCGTACTGCGCCACTGCGTTCACCTGTGGGGTGATTTGGTTCAGCCGCTGAACCACACTGTTACCCTGGGTGTTCACGAAGTTGGCAGCGGCGTTCCCTGCGCCCTACACCACCTCAAGGCACTGGGTCTGGTCTACATCAACAAAACAAGGAAGTAAGTCATGGAGAACACACAAATCCTTCGACGAAGAGACCTGATGGAGGAAGACCAGATAAAAGACGGGCGGCTTACCGGCAAGCTATGCGTCGGCCAACTTGGAGTTGCTGGCCGAGCACAGCAACCTCCATCGTCCTCCCTTGCAGTGCCTCCTAGGCTTCCTGAAGCTGGGTCCACAGGGCCCCAATCTCCACTGCTCGTTCCTCGGTGGCCAGATCGGCCGCAATAAGCTGCTGATGGAGCTCCGCGTTGGCGGTCTCCAGCTGCTCATTGCGGCCAACCACTTGCCAGTACCGTTCTTGGGTGAGGGCCATCTGGTCATAGTGTTGACCACCCAGTGGCACCAGCACACCATCAAAGTTCGAGGACGAGTCCGTCTCATCCCCGCCCTCGCCGACTGCCGGCGCAACCCCCACCACTACGGCTGGAGACGGCGCCGCGGCCACTACCGCCATTGCAGTAGGAGGCGGTGCTACTATAGCTACCTCCATGGTAGCGGGGGCTGGGGCCGCCTCCGCTGCCACCGCTGGGAGCAGATCAGTGACCGGTGCAGCCGCGGCCGCCGCGGCATCACCCAAATCCTCCCCGAAAGAGAGAATGTGGATCTCGGCCCTACCAGGAAAATCAAAGGAAGAGAAGATCAAATCGAAAACCCTAGCACTCCTAAATCCCCGACCAGCACGAAGAACAGCTTGGCTTACCCGGTTCATGGCCTCACCCGCCGGGAAGTCACCTCCTCTTCCGATGCTGCGGGACGCTTGCCACGGTGGTCCATCGATGTGACTCCAGTGGTGCCTGGCAAGAGTTCTCGGAGGCGGCAGATTTGCTTGGCAGCGATGGTTGTGAGGAGGTGCGTAGATGCAGAGCGTTCGAGAATTGAGCGAGTGGGTTAGTGCAAATGATTGCAAATGCGGGAACCGTCTCCCGTCCGGCGGAGCCTGCTATTTATACCATTTGGATGATGCCCTTTTGACATCTAGGGTAGGACCCGCTTGACTCGTGTGGACGTGGCTTGTGGGCTATCCTGGTCCCGAGTTTGAACATGGGCCGGGATACTATATTCCCCCCGTGCACTGGAATGCATATCTAATCTGATTTGTCACGCACGTGTCTGACAGTTTCAGGATTTAATCATAGATTTTGTTTTAATTATGTACTTCTTTCTGAATTTTTTCTAGATTTTTTTCCTTAAATCTGGGGACTGCTGTTGCAACTCAAATATCTTATTTCACACACCTAGGAATGCTGAGGACATGAGACCTATGCATACGCCCATAGAGGCTAAAGATAAGGTGAGTTCATTCTTTCATTTGCACAATGATTTTTGGTACAATTCACTTGGTTCCACATGTGCATGTTTTTATTTGAATGTAGGTACGAACGTGTCTCAAAGGGCAAACTCATCAAAATCCAACGTTCGGTTCGTCGGCAGACGGATAGGGCTTCAGTGGGAAGGCCATAACTCATGCATCCGGAGTGCGATTGAGGTCAATCAGCACTTGTTGGAAAGATTATTTGATCGGGAAGGAATCCAATTCATCATGACATTCTGTCACTATTTCTGCCAAGGGCTACATCATCATCATGGGCTTGTTATTCGCCATTGGGACTCTGACCCAAGTGAGAGCATGCCCCAAGGAGATGTGGAACACACCAAAGAAGCCCTTGGACATCCTCCTCCTTGGCCACCACCTTTGGATACCAGCAGGGACGTTCAAGCTAAGTTGGAGGCCCAATCCAAGTCAACTTCGAGGCCGTCTCAGGCTCCAGGAGCAGCATGCAAAAAACGAACACCCAGGTTGCATACGGACTCTGTTTTCGACGATCCACATATGGATGGAAATATAATTTGATAAGGAAACCAATGAAAGTGGACCCACATCAAAATTCCTTCGGGATCAACAGAAATCGTTAAAATAATTTGACATCTAGAATCTGTCAGAGCGCTGCATCGTCATCTTTTGGGCCATTTGGGCCTTGTAATGTGTCGGGGCTGTGTATGGACGTGTGTAGGGGTCCTTGGATGCCCCTTAGGCTATATAATGAGCAGCCGCTGTCTACATTAGGGTTTGGGTTTTGCTTAGATTATTCTATTCACAACAGTTTCGCCACGCCGTCGGTTTGTGAGACCCCAACTCATGAGATTAATCATTCATCTGCAATTGGTTGCATTCTTTCATCTTCTTGCTTGTGTTCTTCGATTAGCAGGCAAAGGACTTAGCCTTCTTGGCGAGGTCGACTGTGCTTCGATGGTCGATAACCAGAGGAGACATGGTGCTATGATTGCGGGGTTCAGAGCCGAGTTGTTCAGAAGCCGGATCGAATTATGTCGTGATTCCACCAAATCAAGAGTTATTAGAACCTCCCCATTGAGGATGGTGGCGTGGGTGAAGGGGATGGTGGCGGGTTCGTTCAGGGCAGAGGACGTTAACCACCTCCCCATATGGCCGAAGGAGGGGTATCTCGACCTGGTGAGTGCCTCGACCCATGCCTTTCGTATTTACATTTTGTCCCTTTTCTCCTTACCCTTGTCCTTACAGCTGAGTGTTTTCATGCAGGGGGAATCGACTACCGAAGATCGAGGCCCCCATTGAGGGAGGATGCTCCTGATCATCAGGTAAGATGCTTCACCGCCCAGCAGGAAAAGAAGCGCAAGGATGAAGAGAAGAAGAAAAAGGAAAAGAAGCTCTGGGAGCGTGAAAAGCGTGAGAAGCGTCGTGCGGAGCAGCGGCGCGATGGGCTCCCGGAGGAGGAGTCTACCTCAGAGGATGAGGGAGATGAAGATGATGACAATGATGATGATGTCAAAGGGGTGGCGGGGCGTCTTGAGCCCCTTCTATCTGGTCCCTCCTGTACTGACCATCTTCTGGTACAGGAGGATGCGCTAGAGCAGCGCGCCCCTCAGCCAGCAATGTCAACCTTGGAGCACCGATGAGGGAAAGGGTCAGCTGACCCCTCAACTCGGGGGGTTCGCCCTCCTCCCATCGTACTCGTGGTGGAACCCCGCCTTCTTCGACCAGGGAAACCCGGTCCCGGTCATCGGCGCGAGCGGGGCAGAGCCAAGCCCAGAGATGCCGTCGGAGCGAGGAGGCACGGCTACCCCACCGATAGCCCCCAGCAACCTTAGCCCTCTAAAGAGCTTGGCTTCGGGTGGGGCCTCGAGATCTGCTGGTGACTCGAGGGGGACCCGAAAGGCCTCTATCCCCTTTGGGTAAGTGTTGTCGATTTAAGTCTCTTCCCTCTGTTTTCCCATTCTGTGGTTCATTAAGTTTTCTACTTTCCTACTTCCCATCCAGGCCAAAATGCCGTATCGAGGAGGTGACCCTTGTGCTGGCTAAGTGGCTCAAGGTGGACGTGGCCACAAAGATGAGGGCCCTGGTCACAGGTGCGACGTCAAGGCCCTTGGCACCGTGGGAGGCGAAGTGGCCATCCTCAGCCCTCAGGGCTACAGCTCGTGGTAGGCTGACGGGTTCCACACTTGCTGCAGGGTCGAGTGACTCAGGGACCATGGCGAGCGGTGACTCCGAGCCAGGGAAGACGCAGGAGGGAAGGAGCGCCTCCTTGATGTCGATGTCCGTGGTCCCCTAGCTCGGCCCGACACCAGGAGCGGACTCCCGACGTCGGGAGCGCCTGACCTAGGCCAACCCAAGGCTTCTGTTTCCATGCTCGAGGCAGGAGTCCTCGAGAGCCACGAGCCGGGAATGGAGGTAGCCCCCATCGACCTTGAGGGTGAGGAGGCCGTCGAGGGTGAGGAGGTCGTCGCTCCTCCCTCCTCGATGGGGGAGCGGAAGCCGTGGCCGACGGGGCTACACGAGCTGGAGAGCCAGCAGAAGCAGGAGTAAGAGGCCTTGCAGGAAGAGGAGCTACTGCAGACGCTGCAGGAGGAGAAGAGGGAGCCATAGGAGCGGCAGGAGGAGGTGAAGCTGACTGGGGCCGAGCCCCACATCAGCAGGCGCAGCAGACGCTGCAGGGGGAACCGACGTTGCCGGACTTGCCGACGCAGGAGCTGCCCTAACCATCGAAGGCGGGGGAGGTCTCGGGACTCCTGAAATAGTGGGTGTCTATGATCACCCTCGTCGAGCTACTGCATGAAGTGGTGCTGAAACTCTTGACGCAGCTCGAGGAGGAGACCTCGGCACCAAGCCTGCCGGCAGACGTGTCGATGGTGGACCTGCCAGCGCCACAGGACGTGGCATTGGAGGAAGTGACAGCCTTGTCCCCTCCGTCGCCTCAGGAGGTGCCTGAGCCAGTGTCGAACCAGCCATCGCAGCCATCAGCCGCGCCGTCAGAGGAGCCAGCAATTTCCGGTTTGCAGGCGAAGCGACCGGAGGGGACGGCTACCGAGTTGGCAGAGTATGGTGGCACCCCACATGACGTGGTGGAGGAGATCGATTCCTTGGCGTGAACCAAGGTTGAGGCGGTCCTCCTGTACTAGGGCAAGGAGCGCATCATGCTCCGAGAGCTCGGTGACTCCAGCGCTCCCGGGATCGTGATGGATGACCCGGCGGAGGTCAAGTGCTGGGAGGACGTGGAGCGGTCCCGGGCGTGGCTGCAGCACTTCCTCAAGCTGGGTGTCAAGCTCATCGGGGATCTTGACCAGAGTCTCACGGTAAGTCCTTGTTTGGATCACGTATGGTTTTTAGCTTTTCCTGTATGGATTGCCTTAACCCTCGATTTCCTGTTTCTAGGACTTACGGAGGCGTTCCAACTCTAAGTCATACTTCCTCCATGAGACATAAAGCAGCCGGGAGGAAGTGCTTCACCAACTCAAGGCCGGCCGATCTGCACAGAGCAGGGTGGCCGAGGTCGAGGAGGAATTGAAGCAGGCCAAGGAGGAGGCCGCCAAGGCCAAGGAGGAGGCCACCCAGGCGTGGGAGGACGCCGGGGTGGCTTGAGGCAAAGCCACCCAAGCCAAGGAGGAGCTCAAGCAGGCCAAGGAGGAGGCCGATGTGGCCAAGGGTGAGGTGGAGAAGGTCAAGAGCGAGGGCACTCGCGCCCAAGAGCACATCAAGTTGCTCGCGGTGGAGGCTCGAGGCTCCGTGGAGCGTATCCGCTTGCTCGAGGCCAATCTGGCTGAAGTCTCCACGGCGCGTGACACCCTCTCCACCTTGATCAAGGAGGAGAAGGGTCGAGCTGACATCCTAGAGACCAAGCTCGAGGCGATGAAGGCTACCCTTCAAGAGAAGGAGCAAGCCATCATCTTGGATGGCGGCGCCCCCGAGACCCTTCGGTGTGAGAAGATGGAGGTGACCCGAGCCTTCAAGGAGGCATAGCGGGAGTGGCACGAGGTTCGGGCAGAGCAAACGCTCTGCTAGGGGACCGCAGTGCCCTCGAGTCCCGCTGTGCCAGTAAGTTCCTTGGTGGGCTTTGGCCTATTCCTTCCCGTATGACTTGCTTAACCCTTGTTTTGTCTTTCAGGCCTGGAGGCCGAGCTGCTTTCCACTCAGGCCGCCGCCAAGGTGCTGCAGGAGAGCCTCGAGGTGGAGGGGCCTTCTCAACAGGTTTCGGGTTGCCATCAACAGGCTCTATACCTCCTGGGAGGTCGAGCCCATCAAGGTGGCTGAAGAAGATGTCTCGGGAGCCGTGTTCGTCGACCGGCTCTACCACCTTGATGCCACCATTCAGGATCGCGTGCGGGAGGCACTCCACACCGGCGTGAGCCGCGTGCTGGCGGTGGTTTCCTCTGGCTTCGTCTTTGACATGGACGTCATTGCCCAAGGCTTCTTCATCCTTGACATCTCAAAGACCGATGCCAAGAACGAGGAGCGATGTCGAGGGCTAATCTAGGACGCCGAAAGGCCAGGGGAAGCACTGGCAAAGCTGTTTGAGGATGAAGTCCTCCCCCGTGAAGACGAAGGGTACACTGTCGAGGAGGGCGATGGTGGAGACGGTGCAGCGGGCCTGTAGGAAAAATTGGGCGAAGGTGCCCATGTAAATAAGTTAGTTTTTTGTAACTTAAATTTAGCGTGGCCTCGAGGGCCTTTAAAACATTTATGCACTATCGTAATGCATCCAAATATTTCAAGTTTGAGCCTTCTTTGTTTTCTTTCACCTAGGTTTTGCTTCTTTGACGAAGTGTTCGACGCGTGCTCGTATCCCTTGAGGGGGGAGTGAGTGGAGGTACTGTAACAACCCAAAAATTCGAACTACAAAATTTTTTCGACAAAACCTCGAGTGATGTGGTGCGACATGTCATCATCTACCCCTTACATATGCATCAACCCTAGCATGTCATGCATGGCATTCACATGTTGCAAATTAATTAATATCTCATAACAATGCTCTATGTTCGCTTGTTACATTTTAATGTTTCATTTGTTTAATCATCATGTTGCATTAAAAGAGTGAGTTGGATTTTTATTTGGTTTATGAGTTGGATAATAAAAATAAAAACAAATATTTATTTTGACAAATAAATATTAAGGGAATAATACCCTAGAAG
>CM041630.1:33793021-33858028 GCA_023333625.1 Bothriochloa decipiens | reverse complement strand
TGTGGCGATGTAATAAGTTATTGTAACTCCCTCTATTTGCACTCTTTTGTTCGATGTATGGATTATGGATTCAACTGTTATCGGGTAATGTGATTTAAATGGTCATATTACACTCCGACACTGTGGATTTCCCTTAGCGGAAATCAAGGTCGTTTCAGGTACCATAGCCCAGATGTGTAGGAGAGCTCTCGGCTTGATAGCCCTTGACCCTTAGGGAATTCAAGGCATTTTCCTCTCAGTCGTGAAGCGCGTCAAAGCGAAGGAAAGAAGAGACGCTCGAGCTTCGGTCATCTGACCTTTGCTTTTCTACTAAGCGTTCGATGCATGCTCGTATCCCTCGAGGGGGGAGTGAGTGGAGGTACCATAGCCCTGGGGCATAGGAGAGCTCTCGGCTCAACAGCCCTCATCGACCTCGAGGGAGTTCGAGGCGTTTTCTACTTAGTTATGAAGCAAAGGGAGACGCTCGATTTTTTGAAAAAATCATTCATATTTTTAGGAACTTAGGGGGTTCCCCCGTTAGCCCCCAAGGGAGGCTCGACTCTGGGGAGATAGGGTCAAGGCTACCTCTTGCATGTATAATAATAAGTTTGAACTTATAATTGAAAGTACTTCTTATATTTGTCATGCAAAAATGTATGAAACATGCAAGAATGTACAAGGGCATCGGTGCCCTAGGGGTAGAAATGACGTAGCTGTTCGATGTTCCATGCGTTGGTGAAGGTTTCACCCTTGTTGTTTGCTAGCTTGTACGTTCTGGGCTTCAGCACCTCAGCTATGTTGTATGGACCTTCCCATGGTGGAGTCAGCTTGTGACGCCCCTTGTTGGTCTATCATCGACGTAGGACGAGGTTTCCAACTTGGAAGTCCCTCGAGCGCACGTGTTTGTCATGGTAGCATCAAAGTTTCTGCTGATACCTCACGAAGTGAATTAGCGCCATGTCTCAAGCCTCCTCGAGCTGGTCAATGGCGTTTGCGAGGGCTTCTTCATTGGTTTCCTCATTGTACGCCTTTAGTTGAGGGGAACCATACTCGAGATCAGTAGGGAGGACGGCCTCAGACCCATAGACCAAGAAGAATGGTGTTAACCCCGTGGCTCGACTAGGTGTTGTCCTTAAGCTCCATAGGACCGAAGGAAGCTCCACAACCCATTTCTTTTTGTGCTTGTTAAGGCGGTTGAAGATTCCTGGCTTGAGGCCCTGCAAAATCATGCCATTGGCGCGCTCGACATGGCCGTTAGTTTGAGGATGAGCAACCGCAGACCAGTTCATACGGATGTGATGGCGATCGCAGAAATCCAATAACTTTTTGCCAGTGAACTGTGTGCCATTGTTAGTGATGATGACGTTTGGGACCCCGAAGTGATGGATGATGTCGATGAAGAACTCGACCGCTCGCTCGGAGCGGATGTTGCCGATAGGCCGGGCCTCGATCCACTTGGTAAACTTATCGACAGCAATGAGTAGGTGCATGTACCCCTTGGTAGTCCTCTTGAGAGGCCCCACAATGTTGAGCCCCCAGACCACGAACGGCTAGGTGACGGGGATCATCTGTAGGGCGTGAACTGGAAGGTGCGTCTGCTTGGCATAGAATTGACACCCCTTGCACGAGCGGACAATGTTGATGGCGTCAAAAACGGTGGTCGGCCAGTAGAAACCCTGTCGGAAGGCATTGCCGATGAGGGTCCTCGGTGCTGCGTGGTGGCCGCAAGCCCCCGAGTGTATGTCCTTGAGGAGCCTCCTGCCTTCTTCGATAATGATGCAGCGCTGGAGGATGCCTGATGGGATTCACCTGTAGAGTTCCCTGCCATCATCGTAGATGATGTAGGACTTGGCCCGTCGCGTGATCCGACAAGCCTCGGTCCAGTCTTCTGGGAGTTCCCTTCGAATGAGGCAGTCGAGGAAAGGGACTCGCCAATCCAGAGGTGTCCCCTTGATCTCCATGTCCTCGGCCCCAGTCGAGGGGGCCTCGGTCGAGGCCGCGGTGTCGAGTTTTGAGGGTGTGGTGCTAGCCCCTGAGCCCAAGTCGACAGAGGGCTCAAAGAGGTCCCTCGAGAATACATCTGGACGGATAGTACTTCGAGTTGATGTGATCTTTACGAGCTTGTCCATAGCTTCGTTGTAGCATCGAGCAATATGATTGAGCTTGACACCGTGGAATTTGTCTTCCAGTTTGCACACTTCATTGTAGTAGGCTTCCATCTTGGCGTCATGGAGCTCGAGGCCTTCATCACTTGGTCGATGATGAGTTGCGAGTCACCTCGAATGTCTAGGCGTCGGACCCTGAGTTCGAGGGCAATACGCAACCCATTGACAAGAGCCTCATACTCCATGATGTTATTGGAGGCGACAAAGTGGATGCGAATGACGTAGTGCATGTGGACTCCGAGGGGTGAGATGAAGAGCAAGCCTACTCCTGTCTTCATGAGTGACCCGTTGATGTACATCGTCCATAGCTCGGCTTGAATTTGAACTAGCAGTGACTGGGTGTCGGTCCACTCAGCGATGAAATCCGCCAGCACCTGAGATTTAATGGCCTTCCATGGTGCGTAGGTGATGGTCTCGCCAATGAGCTCAATCGACCACTTAGCAATTCTTCCAGCAGCCTCCCGGTTTTGGATGATCTCCCCCAAGGGGAAAGAAGACACCACGGTAACCGGGTGGCTGAGGAAGTAATGTCGGAGCTTACGATGCGTAAGGACGATGGCGTAGAGCAGCTTTTGCACCTACGGGTAGTGGATCTTGGTTTCCAAAAGCACTTCACTGATGAAGTAGACCACCCGCTGGATGGGCAAGGCGTGCCCTTCCTCTTGCCTCTTGACCACTATGGCCGCGCTTACCACCTGAGTGGTTGCGGCGACGTAGAGGAGGAGGGGCTCGGGCGGTTCAGTCGATGTCGCTGATCGAGGAGGGACGAGGACCGGGGCAGAAGTCAGCATGCTCTTGAGTCTGTCGAGGGCCTCCTCGGCCTCCGCGGTCCATATGAAGCATTCGGATTTTTTCAAGAGGCGGTACAGGGGCAGGGCCTTTTCCTCCAATCGTGAGATGAAACGGCTAAGAGTCGCGAGGCAGCCTGTGACCTTCTGTATGCCCTTGAGATCTTGAATCAGACCCATTCGTGTGATGGCTGCGACCTTCTCAAGGTTGGCCTCGATCCCACGCTGGGAGACGATGTATCCGAGGAGCATGCCCCAAGGCACTCTGAAGACACATTTCTCAGGGTTGAGTTTTATGTTCTTGGCTCGAAGGCATCCGAATGCGATTTTGAGGTCATGGATGAGGTTGTCAACTTTCTTGGATTTTACCACGATGTCATCGACATAGGCCTCGACTGCGTTGCCTATGTGTTCGCCAAAGACATGGAGCATGCATCGCTAATACATCGCCCTGGCGTTCCAAATGCCAAAGGGCATGGTCACATAGCAGTACATGCCGAAAGGTGTGATGAAGGAAGTTGCGAGCTGGTCGGACTCTTTCATCTTGATTTGATGGTAGCTGGAATAAGCATCAAGGAATAAGAGGGTTTCACATCCCACGGTAGAGTCAACAATCTGATTGATGCGTGGTAAAGGAAATGGAACTTTGGGACATCTTTGTTTAAACTAGTATAGTCAACACACATTCGCATTTTTCCATTCTTTTTCTTAACTAACATGGGATTAGCTAACCATTCGAGGTGATGAACCTCCTTGATGAATCCAGCCGCCAAAAGCCTGTGTACCTCTTCGTCGATGATCCTACGCTTCTCCTTGTCAAAGCGGCGTAGGCGTTGCTTCACCGGTTTAGACCCGGCTTGGATCTCCAAGGCGTGCTCGATGACTTCCCTCGGTATGCCTGGCATGTTCGAAGGACTCCACGCAAACATATC
The DNA here is from genome assembly GCA_023333625.1 of Bothriochloa decipiens. Classification (NCBI taxonomy): domain Eukaryota; kingdom Viridiplantae; phylum Streptophyta; class Magnoliopsida; order Poales; family Poaceae; genus Bothriochloa; species Bothriochloa decipiens. Next base: position 33,854,164 of record CM041630.1, on the reverse strand, counting down.
GGTGTTTGCATCGAGAAAGTTGATGAGCACTGCTTCCTATTTGCTCCCGAGGTTGGCACCGATCGTTAGCACCTTCTTGCCGGAGCAGCTCGAGTCGAGGAGGAGTTTCTTGGTGTCTTGTGCTGGCTCGAAGCTACCGGCGTGACGCTTAGGTTTGGGCACCTCGTCGGCGAGGTGCTCGAGGGTCAAGGCTATCATTGCATTTTTCTTGACGGCCTCTCCATACTCGATGCATTCGATGTCGCAGTCGTATGCGTGCTCGTATGAGGAGCCAATGGTGATGACGCCTCTGGGCCCTGGCATCTTGAGCTTGAGGTAGGTGCAGTTTGGGATCGCCATGAATTGCGTGTAGCCCGGTCGGCCGATGATGGCGTGATAGGTTCCGTGAAACCTGACCACCTCGAAGGTGAGGGTTTCTTTCCTGAAGTTGGCGGGGGTGCCAAAGCGACGAGAAGGTCGATGCGGCCGATGGGAAGAGCCTTCTTCCCTGGTACGACGCCATGGAAGCCCCCGGTGCTAGGTTGGAGTCGGCACCTCTTGATCCCCATGATGTTGAGGGTTTTGAGGTAGATGATGTTCAGGCAGCTGCTGCCGTCCATGAGGACCTTCGAGAGGTGGGTGTTGACGATGATTGGGTCGACGATGAGTGGATAGGCCTCGGGGTTGGGGACGTGATCCGGATGGTCATCGCGGTCAAACGTGATGGGTGCATTGGACCAGTCGAGGTAGTGGGGTGTCGTGACTCAAATGAAGAAGACTTCTCGACACTCCCTCTTGCACTGTCGAGGTGTGAGCTGGGTCAAGGGGCCTCCGTAGATCATGTAGCAATTGTAGACCTCGGGGAATCTTCCGTCTTCCCTGTTGTCTCCCTCATTGCCACCCTGGTCTTTCTTGTCATCACCCTTCTTGACGCCCAGTTGCTTGAAGTGCTTTCAAAGCATGCGGTAAGTCCTTGAGTTTGTGTTTCGCCCCGTCCTTTTGATAAGGGCAGGGCTCCTCAAGCATCCTATCGAAGATGGCCCCTACGAGGGGACCTTGAGGTTTTTTATGCTCAGCTGCTATGACAAGATCATCGTCTGCAACCTCATGCTTGCCTTGCTGATTCTTCATCTTCTTCTTCTTGTTCTTCTTCAAACATTTGTTTGAGCCCCCAGCATCGACTGCCAGTGCCTTTCTCTTGTCTTTTTCGTCATCGAAGAAGGCTCCGACTGCCTCCTCACCAGCCGCGTAGTTGGCGACCACGTCCATGAGCTCGTCAACGGTGTTGGGGCGGTTGTGCCCCAACTAGCAAACTAGGCCCTTGCAGGTCGTACCCACAACAAATGCTAGAATTACATTGAGATCAGAGATGTGGGGGAGTTCGATTCAGAGCTTGGAGAAATGCCAAGCAAAGTCACATAGAGACTCCCCTGGTTTCTGCTTGTAGTTGCGCAGTTCCCAGGAGTTTCCAGGATGCACGTAGGTGCCCTTGAAGTTCCCCTTGAAGATCCGGACCAGGTTGACCCAGTCATGAATCTGGTCAGGGGGAAGCTCCTTGAGCCATCGACGCACGGTGTCAGATAGGAACAGGGGAAGATGACGTATGATCGTGTGATCATCACACGCTCCACTTGCCTGACAAGCCAGTCAAAAATCGGCTAGCCAGAGCTCGGGTTTGGTTTCGCTGTTGTACCTTACGACGCTTGTGGGGGGTCGAAACTTGTCGGGCAGCCAGGCGTTGTGGATCTTCCTGCTAAAAACTCGAGGACTCAGTGGCTCCGGGGCCCGTCGGTCTTCATCGCTATCGTAACGTCCCCCACAATGGGCGTTGTACCCTCGATCCTCAGCGTCCCCGTGTTTGCGCTTGCGGTTCTTGATGATATCGAGGCATGCATCACGTGGGGCGCGGTTGTCGATGATACGATCTCGGGCTGGTGTCTTCTTCGCTCGGGGGACCGCCTCTTGATCGACTAAGTCCTCCCTTTCAGGTCGGGAGGGCTTGTCCTGTGGTTCAAGAGCTGCCCCTCGATGCCTCGAGGCTAAGCTCTCAGCTTGCTGAACTGCAACAACTTAGAGAAGACTCTCGATCTTGCATTGTACCCGTCGAGCTTGCGAGTTGGATGGCGTGGGCATATTGTGAAGAAACATAGCTGCCGCGACAATGTTCTGGCTTGCTCGAGGGTAATGATTGACAGGATGTTCGGGTGCCCGGCCCTCGTTGATCTACCGGTTGACCTCTCGGGCCCTGGCTTGGGCTCTACCGCCGGGTGGTGGTCGCTCCTGCTCGAGGGTTCACTCGAGCTGGCACAGTCATTCCTGGTTGTCGATGAGTTTAGCCTGCAACTCCTGAATTTGTGCCAGCTATGCATCCTACTCGTTAGGACAGGGGCACGCCCCCCGGGGTGTGGCTGGTTGTCGAACCTCTGCTCTGGGGGAGCCCTTCCCGCCGCAGCGATAGCCGCGTCGGTCATCGGATCAACAGTGTCCTCACTGGAGGCAACGTCAGCATCGATGTGGAGACACTCGTGGGTAGGGTCCCAATGGTCAGAGCCAGAGTCAGGGTCACCGCAGTAGAAGACGGGGAATTGTCCCCGCGCCTCTTCCTGCAGCTGCTGTCAAAGTGTGCCGATGATGTACCTCCAGGGGCCGGGTGCTCTCACGAAGCCCAAGTCCACGGAGGCCAGCATGACCATCCCCACATCCGTCATTGCTCGAAGGAGGGCACCTGGGCGGTCCCCTATCGTGCTCATGTTGGCATGGGTCAAGGTCGAGAACGCCTTTGCCGCATTGTTGAGGCCGAATGGGAACCGTCGATGATGCTCGAACAGCTCATGCAGAAGTAGGCTCGACGTCGTGGGGACTGCGTGCATCGAGGGAGCTCTACCAGGCTCCCTCAGTGAGTGTATTGCGAAGGTGAAGTTGAGGTTGTCATGGAGCCCTGCCGGTCCGTCCTCTGCTCCCAAACTCAGGTTAGATAATCCCCCAACAAGGGGCTCCTCATCACTGGTCAGGAGCGAGGGGAATGCAGCGGGCACCAATCTCGACTCAGGTTGATGGCAATGACGGCGCTGATCGTGCCTCCTTCTGGTTGCGACAGCATGGTGGCAAGACCGGCGAGTGCCCCTTCCTGAGCGTGGGGGCACACTACGACCTCTGCTTAGGTCACTAATCGAGAGCAGGGTCATGTCATAGCCCTGTCTGAGGGACATGAACTCCAGGCTCCTGAACCAGATCACCATAGCATGAGGAAGTGGTGAAACAGAGTTGCCCATCCAAAAAGAGTGGCGAGAAATCATTGGTAACACGCAGGACCCCTACCTGGCACGCCAACTATTGGTGTTTTGACCCCGGGGGTCAACACCAATGAGTAAATTCATAATTGCGTGCTCCCTTAATCCGATGGGTGATGCAAGAAGGACACCACGATTTATCCTGGTTCGAGCAAAAAAGGCCCTACGTCCAGTGGGGGGAGGATAGTTCGTGTTATCTTGCACCGAAGCACTAGTACAGGGGTGAATACAAGCGGGTGTGAGAAGTGTGGGCTTGAGCTCGAGCGTTTCAGGTGCTTAGCTCTCTACACTGTCTCACAATGTTGTTCTGTGATCTAAGCCTTAGTGTATGAAGCTCTAGGATCTCTTTTTTTCTCTCGGCTAAAGTCCTGGCTCCCCCTTTTATAGGCGAAGGAGGGGCACAGGAGTACATGTTTTTAGTGCAAACGTGGTCGGTGACGTATGACATTGATGCCGATCATGTCGGTGTCGCTGTAGAGGTGTGTGTCGATATGGGAAGCCCTGCGGCCGTCGCGTCGGTAGTTGTTGAAGTGTTGACTGAAGTTGTTGAAGTCCCGCTCGAGGGTCGGCGTGACGGTGTCGAGGGGCGACGGTCGAGGCCTTGGGTCGAGACGAGGGGCTCGAGTCGAGGGGGTCAAGGCTCATCGGATAAGGTCGAATCTCAGGATATGCAGGGAATATGTGTCTCAAGGGGGTACTGGATGGGGCACAGTGCTCTGTATGGCATGGCAGTGAGGTACGATCTGTGGGATTCCAGGGTATGGGCGATAAAAGCAGGATTTGACTGCCATACCCGTAGCTGTTTTGATAACTGTGGCCTTACGGTTAGGCGGGAGCCGGTAAAATGCATTGAATGGGCCTGGATCCGTACTGAGAGTAGGAAGCCGATGGTCTTACCATGCTTGAGGGCTGCCCATTCGCATGGGTGAAGTTCTGTCCTTGAGGCTGGCCCGTTCGCCCAGGCGGAGTTCCGTCCTCGAGGGGTCGCTCGAGTCACACCCTCGAGAGTACAGTCTCGGTCCGTACGGTGATCCGTCGAGCATGTTGTGGTTTTGGGCTGTCGACACCCGTTCATGGGCCGGTCCAGCATGCTTTAGTTTGTGGATTTCCAAGCGGTAATGAGGGATGTCATTGGAGGGCTTGTGTTGCTGACTTTGGGATCCGCCCAGTTAAATGAGGGCTTAGGGTATCCCTTTCCCAGGTAACTGACAATCCTGTAGAAAATGATGATGATCAGTAGACCTCAAACAACGTATGTGTGATGAAGAAACACCATTTGTAAGTTGTGCCGAGCACTGGGTGCTCGTAAACTTTTTAGCCTTTTGATGCAGACATGGTTGGCATGTTTAAGAGGGTGATAAAAATGTTGCCATTTTTTAGATGCATTATAATGCGTGGTTCATTTTTCAAAATCTGTCGACAATTAAGTTTTACCCCAACCCTCGAAGCAAGCTAACCCTGTCAGGTAACTAGAGATGCGCTAGTGAACAGGTAGGACCGCCAGGATCACTAGGTACCTAGCACCTTTAGGGAGCAACTGCTGAAATCTCCTAGTGCCATTGAGCGCGGAGCTGTAGCACATCGTAAGAGTTTTCTGGTTAGTGCCTTGTCAAGCCGTTCTTGTCGGGTAGAAAGCAAAGTTTAATTATGACTTATGCAGGGCGCATGTATGATAGGTATGTACACAAATGCAAAGTTGGGACAAGAATAGAAATAAAGGACAATCTTTATTAGATAAAAAATTGGGTACATATCTTATTCTATGGATAGAAGCATATTAGGTGTCGATGTGCCAAGGGTTGCTTTCCTTGACACCCTTCATTGTCTCCAATTGGTCGGATGTAGGGCGTGTGATAGCCTTAATCCTAAATGGCCCTTCCCATCTTGATGACAATTTGTGCAGACCATCTTCTTTCTAGATTCATTGTAACAGTTGGTCACCGACCGTGAACAGCCTGCCTTTGACATTCTGGTTATAGTACCGGCGCACTAAGGCCAGGTACTTAGCCGTTTAAGCACATGATTCAAGTGCCATCTCCTCCTTAGCGATGACATCTATTTCTTAGGTGTCATTTGAGGCTTCCTCGTCATAGTGGAGAACCCATGGTGAGAGGTGAGCAACCTCAGCTGGTAGGACAGCTTCGGAACCAAACACCATAAAGTATGGGAAACTCCAGTGTTACGGCTGGGCTAAGTACGAAGTCCCCAGACCACTGTAGGCATTTCTTTGAGCAATCGACCAGGTTTGAGGTCTTCATCATCCCGGTACACCCTCTTGCGCAGGGCATCAATGATCATTCCATTGGCTCGCTCCATTTGTCCGTTGGCTCGAGGATGAGCAATAGACACGTACTTGACCTTAATGCCATTATCGTCAGAAAAGTCAAGAAACTCATCGCTGGTAAAATTGGAGCCCAAATTGGTGATAATGGTGTTGGGTATGCCAAACCGGTGGATGATATCATTGACAAACTGCACTGCTTTCTATGATGAGGCTTTTTTGATAGCTTTATACTCAATCCACTTAGTGAACTTTTCGATGAGCACAAAAACATATCTATGACCGCCATGGGCTTTCTTAAAGGGGCCGATCATGTCGAGTCCCCAACATGAGAACGGCCAAGAAACCAGAATGGTTTGGAGTTCATTTGTAGGGACATGATTTTGCTTGGCGAACATCTGGTAGTTCTTGCACAAGCGCACGTAGTCTTCTACGTCAGAGACAATAGTAGGCCAGTAGAACCCTGCTCGGTAGGCTTTGCTGACCAGCGTCCAAGATGCAACATGGTTACCACAAGTGCCTGCGTGAATATTTTTTAGAAGTTCTTTGCCCTCCTCGGGGGTAATACACTTCTGGTATATCATGGACCTTGGGCCTTTGCGCATCAGCTCACCGTTGACCATAAGGTAGGCACTGGCTCTATAGACCAGCTGCTGGCATTCAATTTCGTCCTCTGGAACAAGGTGGTCATTCAGGTATTTGATAAAGGGCTCTCTCCAGTCTGGCTGGGGACACGCCTCCAACCTAGCTGGCTCATCAGCCAGCGATAGCTAACTACCTTTGTCAGATCCCTACTGGCCAATGTGATCTTCTTCTACCACTTGATATGTGCCACTGAGCACTGCTACGAGCTGGTCAGTAGTGGGACTAGATGCGGGTGCTTCATAACCCTGATCAGGGATCGAAGGCTTAATTAGATCTTTGATGAAAACACCAGGTTGGACCTTGGCTAGGGATGATCCAAGCTTAGATAACTCGTTAGCACCTGTGTTCTCGGAACAAGGCACATGATGGAACTCCAATCCATAGAACTTGTTCTCCAGCTTGCAGATTTCAGCCATGTAGGCATCCATCTTCTCATTGACAATGTCCCAGTCTTTGCTGACTTGTCGGATTACCAGAGCAGAATCCCTGTACACGAGGAGTCACTTTATGCCGAGCTCGACTGCTATGCAGAGGCCGTGGAGGGCTGCTTCGTACTCGGCCATGTTGTTGGAAGCCTTAAAGTGAATGCGCAAGACATAGCAGAGTGTATCTTTAGATGGAGATATAAAGTAGACCCCTACCCCGGCACCATCGATGTTCAAGGAACCATCGAAGTACATCTGCTAGTGGTCAGCAGATGTATCAGCCATGGGCAGGTTGAGGTCCAACCACTCCACAACAAAATCTACAAGGGCCTAAGGCTTTACAATAGTATGACTACGACAGTTCAGCGCGAACTCGGAGAGCTCTAATGCGTATTTGACAATACAGCCACTGGCGTCTCTGTTGTAGAGGATGTCACCCAGCGCGGCTTTCATGACCACCGTAATATTATAAGCTTGGAAGTAATGGAGAAGCTTATGCTTGGTGATTAGGAGTGCGTAGAGCAACTTCTAAACGTGGTTGTAGCGCTATTTGGTCTCATTAAGGACCTTGCTAATATAGTATACTAGGCACTGTACTCCATAGACGTGCCTGGGTTCTTTGCATTCACCCACAATCACGGTGTTGACCACATTAGTCGTGGCAGCAATGTAGAGGAGGAGCTCCTCGCCCTCTTGTGGGACCGTGAGTACCGGGGGATTCGCAAGATACTCCTTGAGCTCCGTGATAGCCTCGTCGACCTCCTTCATCCACTCGAACTTCTCCTTAGCTTTAAGCAGCTTGAAGAAGGGAAGCCCTTTTTCGCCCATCTAGGAGATGTAGCGCTTAGGGCCGCTATACACCCGGTTAGCTTTTGGATGTCTTTGATGTTTCATGGTCGTTGCAAATCCAGCATGATTTGGACCTTCTCGGGGTTCAGACGTATGCTGTCTTGACGGACAACGTTGCCAAGCAGGATCCTGGAGGGGACACCAAAGATGCATTTGTTAGGGTTTAGTTTCCACTGGAACTTGTTTAGGGCCATAAAGGTTCATTCAAGGTTTGCTACCAGCGTACTAGATGCCCTAGTCTTTATTACCACGTCATCGACATATGCCTCGACAAGGTCATTGGCGATCTCCTTCTCCAGGAAGGCCTGGATAGCCCGCTAGTAGGTAGCTCTGCATTCTTGAGGCCAAACAACATGGTCTTATAGCAGAAAGCACCGAAGGGGTGATGAATGTGGTCTTCTCCTGGTCCTCCTTTTTGAGGGCTATTTGGTGATAGCTCGAGTAACAATCTAGGGAGGAAAGCAACTCGCAACCTGTAGTAGAGTCTACGACCTAGTCGATTTGAGGGAGATTGAAAGCCTACTTAGGGCAATGTTTGTTGAGATTGGTGTAATCAACGCACATTCTCCATTCATTATTCTTTTTGAGTACAAGAATCAGATTGGCTAACCAGTCTAGGTGATACACCTCTTTGATAAAGCTAGCTGTTAGAAGCTATGCTACTTCTACCCTAATGACTTCCTTGTGGTCACGAGCGAACCATCATATTTTCTGCTTGATCGGCTTAGCGGTCTTTGAGACATCAAGGTATTGCTCGACCTTTTCCCTAGGGACACCTGGCATGTCCACGGGTTTCCACGCAAACACGCTGATATGCTCTCGAAGGAATTGGATGAGCATGTCTTCCTATTTGGAGGGAAGGTTGGCCCCGATCTTCATCGTCTTTGAGAGGTTAGTTGGATCGAGCTGCATCAACTTGTGCTGCTTGACCTGGTTGGAAGGCCGTCGTGCAGCTCTGACTGGGACCTCGAGCCTCACGGGGGGTGTGTCCTTGACCTCTAGGCTGGTGTGCTCCAGGGCGTGCTTCAGCTCCTCGTACTCCATAGTGGCGTAGGCGTCAGACTAGCACACCTAGGCCGTGTAGACATTCCCGCACAGGGACAGGATCCCCTGCTCGGTAGGGAGCTTGAGCACAAGGTACCCATAGTGGGGAACCACCATGGACTTAGCGATCCTAGGGCAACCAAGTATGGCATGGGAGATGCCCTCAAAGTCAGCCACTATGACAGTGATGTGGTCGATACGGAAGTGCTGCTTTGTACCGAACTGGACAGGCAACGTGATCTGCCCGAGGGGGTATGAGGGTTTGTTGGGCACACTGCCCTAGAACAGAGACTCGTATGGCTTGAGCCTCTCGTTCGTCACCCCTAGCTCCTTGAAGGCCAGATAGAATAGGATGTTCAGGGTGCTGCCACCGTCTTTGAGCACTTTCTCAAACTGGACGCCGTCTATCACCAGGTCAAGGACCAGCGGGAACCGACCGACATCGGGCATCTTGACCCAGATGTCATTGCAGCTGAATGATATGGGCTGCTCAAACAGGGCTGCACCTTAACGTTTGCAACGATGCCGTCTAATGCTTGGATAGCCATGATGGCTCTAGTCAGTAGCTTTCTATCACGGGTGTTCTCCAACCTAGCCTTACCGCCAAAGATGACGGCGCTTATGTTCTTCACAGGATCTCTGTAGGTGTGCTTTGGATCCTGATCTTGAGCTTCTTCCTCGTCTGCATCCTCCTCTTGGATGGCTTTCTTGGCCTTGGCTTTGGGGGCTTGTCGTGGCTTTTTGCTCATGATCTTGTCTAGCGCCTCCTTCAAAACCCGGCACTTGCGTAGCGTGTGGCCCTTACCAGGATGGTGAGGACAGTCCTAGCTAAGGACCTTGTTGAGTTCTTCATGGTTCACCCAATTCTGGCCCTTCACCGCATTGATGGAGGAGTCTTTGCGGTTGCATCGGCCACCTTCGTAGTTGTCCTGACCATGACACTTGAAGGTGTGATCGTCGCCCCGGTTGTCAGGGTTGCGGTTACCGTGACAATTTTCGCAGCGATCATCTCACCGATCCGGCCAGCAGTCTTGATTGCTGTCGTGGTCATGGTCATCATCACGATGATAGTTGCGGGTGGGGGAATCGGATCCCCCTCATGCAGCCCATCGTCCAGGTGGGCATACCTGTGAGCGATGGCGAGCAGCTCTTCCATGTTTTGTGGTTGCTCCAGGAGAATTTGCTTTTTTAGATCCATGTTGTGTGGTTGGACCAGCCTAGCAGTGAAGAGGTCGATCGCTCCTGCTGGGGTGATGCCAGTCACATGATTCCACATGTCAGAGAAACACTGGATGTACTATCGCAGTGACTCGCTCTAGCGATGCTGAACCTGAGCCAAGGCGTACTAAGAGCTCGGTTGGATGCAGGTGGGCTTGAAGTTATCAATGAACATCTGCTTGAGTTGAGCCCAACTATGGATGGTGCCGGTACATTGGTGAAGCAGCCAGGAGGTGGCAATGTTGCTCAGAACTACTGGGAGGTACTTGGCCATCACACCCTCGTTGCTGCCTACTGCTCGGATGGCCACTTCGTACAGCATGATCTAGTGCTCAGGGTCATCCCTCCCATCGTACATCTTGACATCGCCGATCTAAAAGTTCTTCAGCCAGACGACAGCCTTGAATTCCTCCAAGAACAGCGCTGGTCCGCCTATGTTCCAGCGAGCCCGGTAGCGTTCGTCGAGGTGTGCGTGGAGGTCACGACTAGGAGGTTGTTTGACTACTTGGTTGCATTCGACGCGGTGGTTTTCCTACTGCCGACCACCACACTGGTGATTGCCTGGTTAGTGCTGGTCGACGCATGGCTCTTCACGTGGAGCGTCATTGGCGTTGACCTGCCGAGGCTGTACTCGTTGTACTCATTGGCATTGCCTGGTTGTACTCGTTGTCGGTGCCACTCTCTATGGGTTGGCGACGATGACTACGTCTGGACTACCATGACTGATGGGACGTGGTAAACGATCCGGCAGAACGGAGCTCAACCACTTGTATCTCAACGGCGATAAGGAAGTCCTTGATGGCCTCGACCCCGGGCGTGTTCGGGGGAAGGTTGTTTAGCCGATCCATAGCCACAGCTATGTTAGCCATGGGCGTCTCGTGGATGACTTGGTCTCCGACCATGTTGAAGTTGCCATGGAGGTTGTGCTGGTGGCGACGAGGCTGAGGGCCCACACCGTTGGCCCCCTGATTGGCTTTGACACCACCGTTGGCAGGGCCGTTGCCATTGATGACACCATTGGTGGGATCATCGCCGTTGGCAGCTTGAGCCTCTAAGAGGCATCGCCAATCGCGATCAGTGTTGCATGCTTCTCTTTGCACCCTCTGCTCGTCCATCTCGTTCGGGAGGGGGCTCATTGGCGCTGAACATGAACACCATGCCACGAAACCCTGGTAGGAATCTGGGGGTGTCACACCAGCGGACTAGGTCTAGCAGACCAGCGTGGTCGGGATCTCTGCCTCAATGTTCTCCTGACTCCGAACCTCAGGACTCTCTTCATCAGAGAGGAGGAACTCGGTAAGGTCAAAGGATCCAGAGGGTATATCGTTGAGCCTGAAAAGCAGGCCGAACATGACATCGTCCTCGGGGACCGTAGCGTGTGACCCAGAGGGGATCTGCCATAGGGCCACCATGCCGACCATGGGTCTAGGGTCTTTGGGAACATGAACCAGATTGGGATCTAGGTCGAGGAGGTGATCATCACGTCGTTGGGGAACATTCGTCAGGTTTCTTGCATAGGATATGGCTGCATTATTCAACCCGTGCAGGAAGACAGGAGCATTGCTCGGGCCAGGGTGACTAGATCTGCCGGCCCTGGTGTGGGCTACGCCTGCCGTGCGCGGTGCTGTCACCGCTGCGTGGCCCGGTCCTGATGGTATGGGTCGGGCCTACGCGCATGCTGGTGCATGTTGATGAACTCATCGAGCCTGACTGGAGGTGGTGCCCGGACGGCATCCAGATTTGAATCTGGTCCGCACGGGCGACGAGCCTGATTGTACGCATGACGCTGCTGATAGTGCTCCTGGTCAGGCGCCGGTTGCTGCTGACGGCACTGCGGCATAGTGGGGGTTCGCCTCGGCGAGAAGCCAGGGGTCCTCCACTGTGGTTAATAGGTGGTGCTCGGGCCAGGGCCAGATTTGGGTCTGGTCGGCGCGGGCCACCAGTTTGGCGCGTACGTCCTTACTGGTGCCAAGCATTGCCATCCTAACGGATAGGAGGCTGCCCTGGTGCCGCGGGTAGATTTGGATCTGCGCAGCGTGGTTGGTTGGCGCGGTTGCGTCATCATGACTGGACAGGGGTGAAGTCTAAGTACTCGGTGTGGAGGCACGCGGGAGTGGTCTCCACGTACTCGAGGAGTTTAGCCTAGCCTATCCCATGCTAATCGATCAGATCGATCAGATTAGAGTTGTCGATGTGCTGCCTCGGGTAGCGGGGAACCTGCCAGTTTGCCACTAGCGTGGCCATCCTTTCCACGTACATCATGGGCGGCTTGTACTACCCCAGGGCGGCCCTAAGATCTGGGTTGTTGGTGAAGAAGTTGGTGCAATTGGTGCTAGTGCCGCCTACGTTGCAGCCAGAGCTGGGACCGGCTGCGCTGCTCCCGTGAACACGAGCGACGTCGCCACACCGGTGCTCCAGGTGAAGGAGCCGATGGTGAGGGAGACACCCATCTCGAAGTCCATGGAAGCTGGGAATGAAACCATCTTGATCGCTTGTTGATCAGATCATGCATCCCCTACCTGGCACGCCACTGTTGATGAAACCTCATCGGCAGTCTACCACGGGATACCCTGAGGCAGTAGATTGTAGTGAGGGCGAGCTAAGATCTATGATCGAGAGGTGGGACGCATGACAAACAACTAGGACAACCAGGGTTTATCCAGTTTAGGTCGCTCAAAAGCATAATACCTTACATCCTGCGTCTCTCCTGCTATATTAATGAGTACCGGAGTACAATAATCAGGTGTCAGATCAGATGCATTCTAGGGTTGTCCTTGTCCACCTTATATAGCCGGGGAGAAGGTTACATATCTAGGGTTTTCCTATGGTCGGTTACATTGTGCCGCATCCTTGGAGGACACAAAGATATAACCGACTAAGACACCTTGTGTGCCAAGCAGTCTTCAGCTCCTGTGCGGCCCACCGACCTGGGCGGTAGCAGACCACGGGCTCTGTCTTGTCGTCTGGGCCACCGATTAGGGTGATGATGGACCAGCCTTCATCTTCCAGTCTAGGCCGTCTGGTACCGAGCAGCCCAAAGTCTAGCCACAAGGGTATATGTGGCAGAACCTTCTAAATCATATGGCCCACATGCATGATTATTGTCTAAACAGACTCCAAATAACCATGACTGTGTTCCATATGACTTAAAAAGTCTGTCGGGTAAATCCCAAATCATCCACAATTCTTCGAGCAGGATCAATCGTTATAGAGAGACATTGCAGCATTACAACAGTTTGATATAAGTAATATACATCTGAGTAAAACAGTGGAAGCCTTACAATAACATAAGTTTACAAACCCTTGAGTTTCAAATATTTACAACCATAAATTTAGATTGTACAAACCATAATACTAGTAGGGTAGCAGTAGATAACTTTATTACAGTACCAAATCATAAGCTCTGCCCAAGAGCTAAACAACTTACTCATCGTCGCTTTCCTCAACGACTGTCATGCAGCAGGATGCAAAGCACTCCTGCCCATGAGGCTCACCTGCAACAAGGGTTCAACAAACCCTGAGTACAAAAGTACTCAACAAGACTGACCCGACGGAAAAAGAGGGGTGGAGACTCAAGAAATGCAGGCTAGAGGGACAAGGTAAGGCTTGTAAGAGATAAGAAATTTTGCGGAAAGGCTTAACAGAAAGAAAAGTTTGCTTGGACTAGCTCCAATTATCAGCCAACTTTATTATTAAACCTTAATCTTTGTTCAAGTTGTTACTACGATGATGAACACCGATCGAGTCTTCTTCTCCAAGAAGCAACGACGATTTGAATCCATTTTCATACCCAGCTGGGACCTAGGTCACTGGAATACCAGAGACTTTAACTCCGATGCACCCTAGATGAACCGATATACCGGGATAACAACCGTAGCCATATATCACCACATGATACACGTGAGCTCTTCGGCCCAGCGTACCGAGATACGTGGGAACTTAAACCCCATAGTAAAACACACTATGACACATATGGGATCTCTGGCCCCACGATAGGTCACTCCATGACATACACGGCTCCAACCATCCGTATATCACTTCATGCATGTGGATTTCTAAATTCTCGATATCACCAGTTCACCAACGGACGGGACCTAGGGCATCAACAAACGAAAACACTATAGAGGGACTCCATTCCCAGTGCAAGTTAGCCGTCCGGACTCGATTTATTACTAATATCAAGATTCCAACAAAAAAACCAATCTCATCTTTTTCATTCTTTTGCCTTTGAACAATTAATTAAATAAGCAGGGCTAAGCATTACTACTTATCTTCTAAAGCAGGTAACAAGGAATAGGGAAATAAGACACGTAATGCAATTGGTGGGTTTTCACTCAACTCCTATTACTTGGTGCAACATATCATAGCTGAAGCGATAAAACTTTGATAAATAGAATAGGGTTTGAATGCATCCAGGGCTTGCCTTGATGTTTGGGGTAGATGGTCTCAAACTCTGGATCAACTCCCGATTCCTGAATCTGCTCGTCCTTGGAATCTGGTGCGACAACATTAACTCTCCGTTAACGGAAACTATTCGATAAATGATATGCATTAATATGATGGAATAGTAAACATGATGCTCGATGGATGCATGATCAGATTAAGGGATCGAATACAACTTTTCTTCACGATAAAGTTGCAAGCCAACAAAACTTCGCTTATAAAACTCATTAGGGTTAACTATGCCATTTAAGAAATTAATTGAACACATAAAATAACGTTAATTAAGCCCTAATGACATGATTAAGGTAAGCACAAATAATTAATTAAAGTGCCAAAGGTCATCAGAGTTAATGACCCAAGGTCATCAATCAATCTCAAAGTCAAACAAATCCTATAATGATTAAACTTAACTAAAGGGATTAATTAATTATTTAAAGGCATAAAATAAAGGCATAAAATTAAAGTTATCAAATTAAGCCCAAAATTTTATTTTAGAAAGCTCTTAGCCTAATTAGAAGGCAAAACAAATTTCAGAATTAAAAGCCAATTATTTTATTTACTAAAAATCATTGAAGGTCCATTTTTCAAGTAAAAGGGCTAATTTTAACATATGCAAAAGTTACTCAAGTTTGGCATTTCATATTTTTCCTAGGTATATGACATCATAAAGAACACTCACAAAAATTTTCAGAATTTTTGGAGCTATATAAGAATTACTATGATTTTTCAAAGAAAATAGCATTTAAATCATTTTCTAAAAATAGAAAAAGAAAATCGGCACAGTACTCCCGCGCTGACCGACGGCCCGTCGATGGTTGACCTACGATTACTCGCCGTCGGTGAGGTCTCCGGCGACCGGACTTGGACTATCGGACTCAGCTAGGGCGCGGCGGCGAAGCTCACCGGAGCTGTTTCCGGCGACAGCGACCACACAGACACACGCAGCACACTCAGGTGAACTCATTTGGCAACTATATGAAGCTAAACGGGAACTCCAGCAGCGGCGGCTATGCGCGCGGCGGCACTGGCAACGTTGCGCCGGCGGCGAGCTACGGTGGCCGGCGGTTATGACACGGGACTGATGAAATTGATGGCACAGACAGATGCAGGAGCTCACCACGGTGCTGTTGCGCACATTAATGGAGGCTCAGAGCGGCTGGGTCGAGTTGCGGACGTCGACAGTGATGGCGGCGGCGGCGCTCCGGTGGCAAAGTCGGCGCCACCGGCGTTCCTGTGGACCATCAAGCCGGCCAAGGTGTGCATAAGATGTAGGATAGCATGGAGAGCATAGTAGAGAGGTTAAAGGTAATATATATTCACCCTGTGCGGCGATCGGCGGCGAAAACGCTCGCGGCGGCTCGGCGACCGGCCGTGGAGAAGACGACGGCGCGTGGGCAGCTCGGGCGAGGAGAGCGAGCACGAACTGGCTCAAAATGACTGTGAGGATGTGGCGGAGCTATTGGCAAGAGCACTCGGGCAGTGGTGAAGTGTCGGTGGCGAATTTGAGTGGCGGAGCGAGGTCGTCGGCGACGGCGGCAGGAAGCAGAAGAAGAACTTGGCCACGGCGGGCCTATTTATAGGACGGAGGGGACGTCTGGACAGGCGACATGACGAAGATGAAGTTTCGCGCGTCCAGGAGTGCGCTGGCGGCCGAGCAGGTGCGGCGCTGGACGACGGCGCGCGTTGAGAAGCCGGCGATGGCGGCCGACGATAGGTTTCGGTACTGTTCGAGAAAATTACAGAAATTCTATTTGTTTAAAAATACAAATTACTCCAAAATTTATATAAGAACTTGAAAACCTCCAAAAATATCATTTGCATAACTTTTCGAGAGCTACACTTTTCCTTTAACTGGCATACTCAAATTTTGTTTGGATTATAAAATTTTAATTCAGATTTGAAAAGGGAATAAAACCCTAGAAACAAACATTTGAAATTACTTTTGATTTTTCAATAAAACTTGAAAATCTTCAAAACTATGAAATGTTTAACTTTCCAAATCAAACCTTTTTCATATACAAAAGTTTCCAAAATTATGCATAATTTTTGAATTATGGTTTTAAAATCAAAAGGGGACAAATAATGGAAAATTGTATTTTCAAATTCATTTGAAATTTCTTTTGGAAACTTTAAAAACTTTATATACCAACTTTGTAGCTCTTGTCGAGATCTACAAACTATCTTTTTAGAGTATCTCCAAATTCTTTATAGATTTTGAATTAGAGAAAAGGGGGTAAAACTAGGTTTCAGAATAAAGGGTTGTTGAAATAGAATTCAAACTCGATTTGGTTTCTAACTTAATTGGTTGGTTATTAGTGATCACAAACACCATCCAAGGACATTTTTAGGTTATTGACCCAATGACACCCTTGGTTGACCAAGTTGACTTTTGAAAAACCTTTTATAGCATTTCCAATTTGAATTTAAATTTGAATTGCCAGACTTGGAAGTAAGCTTTGGAATCCAAATTCAACTTCAAATATGGAAATAATTTTTAGGGTTAGACTTAGACTTATACACTATGCTTACACCTCAAGTACATAGAGTGTAAACACAGTTTACACCTCAAGTACATAGAGTATAAACTAAGCATTTGCGATGACATTCAAAAGTAGGGTTTTATTATTTCATGTGACAAAACATTCCAGAAACACAATCAACCTATGAAATATAAACTTGTTTTAGTTAATGCATATCAAGGTTGACTTAAACATGAATGCTTTGTAGTCCATATGATGATATGGCATGTTTTAGTTAATATAACACCAGAGGTGTTACAGCCTTCCCCCTTAAAGAAATCTCGTCCCGAGATTTAAAGTCTTGAGTGAAATAATGGAAAAGGAAATGTGTCAGGAAAACACACTTCAACTAAATTTATAAGGGAAAGGAATTGTACCACTCACATAGAGAAGTTACAACTCGTAGAAGGAATTATCACTTAGATAGAAGCATAAAACTCTGGGAAATTCTCCAACAGGTAATCCTCTGATTCCCAAGTAGCTTCTTCTTCTGAATGTTGATCCCATTGTATCTTGTACCACTTGATTGTTCTGCTTCTAGTAACACGATCCTTCTAATCCAAAACTCGGATTGGATACTCAGAGTAAGTCAAGTCAGGTTCAAGTTCAATACCTTCAACATCAACAACTTTATCTGGTACACGGAGACACTTTTTGACTTGGGACACATGGAACACATTGTGTACAGCCGACAATTGTTCAGGTAATTGCAGACAATATGCTGATTGTCCACATCTTTCTATAATTGGAAATGGTCCAATGTATCGAGGTGCTAGCTTACCCTTGACTCCAAATTGGGTAACTCCTTTCATGGGTGACACCTTTAGATACACGTGATCTCCCTTATTGAACCACAAGGGTCGACGCCTTTGGTCCGCATAACTTTTCTGACGAGATTGTGCCACCTTTATATTTTGTTGTATCTACTTAACTTTTGCTTTAGTTTCTTTTACCAGATCAACTCCGAAGAACCTTCTTTCTCCAGGTTCGGACCAACTTAACGGAGTTCTACATCTGCGACCATACAATGCTTCAAATGGTGCCATTTTTATGCTTTCTTGATAACTATTGTTGTAAGAGAACTCTGCTAAAGGCAAACACTCATCCCATTTCTCAAGAAAATTAAGAACACATGCTCTCAACATATCTTCAAGTATTTGATTTACTCTTTTAGTCTGACCTCCTGTTTGTGGATGGTAGGCTGTACTGTGCAAAAGGTCAGTACCTAAAGACTTGTGTAACTGCTTCCAAAACTGGGAGACAAACTGGGTGCCTCTATCAGAAATAATGGTCTTTGGTACTCCATGAAGACTTATGATGCGGTCAAAATACAATCTGGCATATTGCGAAGCTAAATTTGTACTTTGAACTGGAAGGAAATGTGCCATTTTTGTGAGTCGATCCACTATAACCCAAATTGAATCAAAACCTCTGGTTGTCCTGGGTAGACCCACTATAAAATCCATACTGATATCTTCCCATTTCCAAGCTAGAATGGGTAATGGTTGAAGTTCTCCTGCTGACTTTAAATGTACAACTTTGACTTTCTGACAAGTGTCACACTGAGCCACATACTTAGCAATTTCTATTTTCATCTTGGTCCACCAAAATTTTTGTTTCAAATCATGATACATCTTATTACTTCCTGGATGAATAGAAAACTTTGAAAGATGTGCTTCATCCAGAATCTTTTGTCTCAACTTAGGATCTTTTGGTATGACCAGACGATTCTTATACCATAAGACATCTGCTTCATCAATTGTGAAACAAGAAACCTTTTCTCTTCTAACTTTCTTTTTAATATGTTTAATGCCTTTATTACTTCTCTGTGCAGCAATAATCTAATCTCTGAGGGTTGTCTCAACAATAATGTTAGACAAACTTCCTTGTTGCACCATCTCTATACCCAACTTTTCTATGTCATGACATATAGAGATATCCAAAGGCTTCACTGTTAAACAATGACAATGACTTTTTCGACTAAGTGCATCAACAACTACATTTGCTTTACCAGGATGGTAATAGATTTCCAAGTCATAATCATTGATTAACTCTAACCATCTTCTTTGCCTCATATTCAACTCATCTTGAGTGAATATGTATTTCAAACTCTTGTGATCACTATAAATATTACATTTATTACCCCACAGATAATGTCGTCATATTTTTAAGGCATGGACAACAGCTGCCAATTCCAAATCATGTGTTGGATAATGCTCCTCATGTCTCTTCAATTGTCTAGAAGCATAAGCAATAACTCTCCCCTCTTGCATCAACACACATCCAATACCAATACCAGAAGCATCACAATAAACATCAAACGGCTTCTCAATGTTTGGCTGTGCTAGGATAGGGGCAGTAGTCATCAATTTCTTTAATTTCTGAAATGCCTCTTCATAGGCAGGTGACCAAATAAACTTAACATCATTTTTCAACAACTCAGTTATGGGCTTTGATATCTTTGAGAAATCAGGTATGAAACGACGGTAATAACCCGCCATTCCTAGAAAACTTCAAACTTGATGCACAGTCTTTGGTGGTTCCCAATCAAGTATATCTTTTACTTTACTAGGATCAATAGCCACACCCTTGTCTGATAAAACATGTCCAAGAAATTTCACTTCTCTCAGCCAAAACTCACACTTACTAAACTTGGCATACAATTGATGTTCTCTTAAACGCTGCAAAACAATTCTGAGGTGTTCAGCATGTTCTTTTTCATTTTTGGAATATATCAATATGTCATCAATAAAGACATCCACAAACTTATCAAGTTCTGGCATGAACACTGAGTTCATCAAATACATGAAATAGGCCGGTGCATTGGTAAGTCCAAAAGACATAACCAAATATTCATACAGACCATACCGAGTGGTAAATCCAGTCTTTGGAATATCTTCTGGGCGAATCTTGATTTGATGATACCCAGATCGAAGATCAATCTTAGAAAACACCTTTGCTTCTGCCAATTGATCAAAAAGCAGATCAATGCGGGGTAGAGGATACTTATTCTTGATTTTTACCTCATTCAAGGGATGATAATCCACACATAACCTCAAACTTTGATCTTTCTTTTTCACAAAGAGAGCAGGACATCCCCAAGGCGACGAGCTAGGTTGAATAAAACCTTTATCTCGTAGCTCTTGCAATTGAGTCTTGAGTTTTGCTAACTCAGGTGGTGCCATCCGGTAAGCTCTTCTGGATATTGGAGCAGTACCAGGCTTCAAATCAATTCTAAATTCCACCTTTCTATCACGAGGTAAACCCGATAACTCATCGAGAAATACATCAAGAAACTCACAAACCACTGGTATCTCCTGAATCTCTTTTACAGAAGTTGCACATACCTTTTGAACATTCCTTTTAAGTGTTGGAAGTTGGATAAGAAGTGAAGATTTGCAATTGGGTATGTTCAATCGCACAGTTCTATTCAGGATGTCTATCACAGCACCATGCCGTTTCATCCAATTCATACCTAGGATCACATCTATATCCTGATCCTTTAATACTATCATATCAGTAGGAAAAATATACCCACCCAAACTTACTGGCACATCATGTACCATTTCTTTAGTACACATACGCCCCCCAGGCGATTGTACAAAGAACTGTTCTTTCGTCCCATTATTGGAATTTCATGTGTCTTAACAAATGTACCATTAATGAATGTATGAGATGCAATAGAATCAAATAGCAGAATTGCAGGATGATCAGCAACAGGAAACGTACCATCATGACGAGCTCTCCTTTCGGGATTTCCCCAACTTAAGTGTAGAACACTCGACCAGACTTCTTCTCATTCTTACTGTTTGACATCTTCTGATTTCCTGCCTTATGCTGATTCTGTGTTTGTTGTTGTGGTGCAAAAGTCCTAGGGACATAAGAGTTATACTGCCTCGGATGCGGGCAGTTTCGTGAAAAATGAGCAGGCTTACCACAGTTATAACATGGGAAGATTGGTGGCTGGAAATTGGGGTTATGAACACCAGGGGCATTCGGCTGTTGTGGATATGGAAGATTAGCAGCAGGACGAACGAATGCCCGTTGCTATGCTTGGTATTGTGGTGGATGATAAGGCGGATGGAAATGATTCTGAGGGTGATAGATTACTTTCTGGCGTTTTGGGTTGCCACCAGAAAATCTAGAGGGTACACTTTTCTTCTTCTTGGTTTCCAGATGCTGATGATTCTTATCTTCATAAGATATAGCAATGTTCACTACCTCATGAAAAGTGGCATTTGGATTCCCCGTCATCATTCTTTGAATTTTACTATTTAGACCTCTGAGGAAACACTCTTTCTTTTTACGGTCAGTACTAACATAGTCTGACGCATATTGAGACAAGTGATTGAATTTGCCAAAGTATTGCATTACCGACATATCACCTTGCCTCAAGGAAAGAAATTCTTCAAGTTTTATAGTCAGGATTCCCTCAGGAATAAAATGTGCTCGAAAGGCTTCACGAAACTCAGTCCAAGTAATGCGATGACCTTTGGGCTGAGCAGCAACAAAATTTACCCACCAAGCCCCTATAGTACCTCTCAACTGATGGGCTGCAAACATGGGCTTCTGATACTCTGTGCACTCAATCAGTCCAAACTTCTGCTCCATAGTGCGGAGCCAATCATCGGCCTCCATGGGTTCATCTACTCTGGTGAAAATCGAAGAACGGGTGTTCGTGAAATCCACATATGTGGTTTCATTTCTATTGTTCCGACCATGATTTTCCTGTCTGGCATGATTCTGATTTTGAGCCATCATTGTTGTTGCAGTGACTAATGCTGCAACTGCATCAGCTAGAGTGGGTGGGACTGGTGGAGGATTTGGGATATCACCTCCATCATGAGATGAGCCAGCAGCGTCACGAGAACGGGTGTGAGCAGGCATCTGTTGATACACAAACTACACTTTATTCACAAAACCTTATGGGATGTCATAAGGATATATTACAATAGTGTAACACACTTATGATACACTACTTTTATTACAACAGTCTGCACTCCAGCAAGACTTTCCACACCTACTAGGCTTTAGAAAACAGGGAAAGGATATATTACACATTTCACTTCTAATATTCCTTATTCATCCTCCTCAGGATCCTC
This sequence comes from Bothriochloa decipiens, assembly GCA_023333625.1. Classification (NCBI taxonomy): domain Eukaryota; kingdom Viridiplantae; phylum Streptophyta; class Magnoliopsida; order Poales; family Poaceae; genus Bothriochloa; species Bothriochloa decipiens. The sequence goes on along the minus strand of CM041630.1, from coordinate 33,832,369 downwards.
TTCCTCTTCAGGATCTTCCGCCTCTTCAGGCTCTTCCTCTACTATCTCTGGATCTTCTTCTTCCATAACATCTTCTTCATCTTCATTCTCTATATCCATTTGGTTTTCTTCTTCTTCATCGATGACATCATCATCAACAGATTTTAGTTCTTTAGGATCTTCCTCTTCCTCATCCTGACCCATTACAAGACCAAAGGTCATCCTGGACTACCTGTCTTTGATACTCAGAATCCAATAAGTTATTTAACCTCACACATTCATCATCAGCTTCCTCTGCATATTCCTCCAAATCTTCCACATAATCCTCAAGTTCTTGGATACGATTATTTGCTGTATCTTCTCGTGCCCAAGCATCATTTCTTTGGTGCTTCGTATGCTTCCGGGATCACCTCAACTGAGTAATTTCGGCGGCCTCTTCAATCCTGTCGGCTTTAGCCCTCTCCAACTCGGACCTAAGCCTTGCTATTTTAGCTTGGGGATCCGGATGCGGATTGCTACTGCTTTCGCTAATCTCGTATCTGGGGGCTAACTGATGTCGAGGTACCCCCTTTGGTGCAGTGCTCTTACGAGGAGTTTGCTTGGTAATGGCCATCCTGAAGTAGATAGGTCATGAGAGATAAGGATAGATAGGAAGAAGTCTAAAGGTTAGCATGAAAAGGATTGACACTACTTAACCCAAACCACTTTAAAGGGGAAAGTAATTAAACAGATTAATTAAGCATGATGCATGAACGAACTTACGATCTAAACGTAAAAGAAAGCAACACTTTCATATAAATAGCTTTTATAACATAGGGCAATATAATATACTATTCCACCACCACACTTTGTAAAATCAGAATAAGGGTCAATAGAAAGAATCATAGATAAGGAATAAGCAATTTAGACCCAAAATAGTCAAGTTAAAATTATTTGACTCAAAACTTTTGAAGTTTTCACAAAAGAATGCTACAACAACTCTCCTTAACAACGATCCGGCTCTGATACCAGCTGTGGCAGAACCTTCTAAATCATATGGCCCACATGCATGATTATTATCTAAACAGGCTCCAAATAACCATAACTGTGTTCCATACGACTTAAAAAGTCTGTCAGGTAAATCCCGAATCATCCACAATTCTCTGAGCAGGATCAATCGTTATAGAGAGACATTGCAGTATTACAAGAGTTTGATATAAGTAATATACATCTGAGTAAAATAGTGGAAGACTTACAATAACATAAGTTTACAAACCCTTGAGTTTCAAATATTTGCAACCATAAATTTAGATTGTACAAACCATAATAGTAGTGGGGTAGCAGTAAATAACTTTATTACAGTACCAAATGATAAGCTCTGCCCAAGAGCTAAACATCTTACTCATCATCGCTTTCCTCGACGACTGTCATGCAGCAGGATGCAAAGTACTCCTGCCCACGAGGCTCACCTGCAACAAGGGTTCAACAAACCCTGAGTACAAAAGTACTCAACAAGACTGACCTGACGAAAAAGAGGGGTGGAGACTCAAGAAATGCAGGCTAGAGGGACAAGGTAAGGCTTGTAAGAGATAAGAAATTTTGCGGAAAGGCTTAACAGAAAGAAAAGTTTGCTTGGACTAGCTCCAATTATCAACCAACTTCATTATTAAACCTTAATCTTTGTTCAAGTTGTTACTACGATGATGAACACCGATCGAGTCTTCTTCTCCGAGAAGCAACGGCGATTCGAATCCATTTTCATACCCAGCTGGGACCTAGGTCACTGGAATACCGGAGACTTTAACTCCGATGCACCCCAGATGAACCGATATACCGGGATAACAACCGCAGCCATATATCACCACATGATACACGTGAGCTCTTCGGCCTAGTGTACCGAGATACGTGGGAACTTAAACCCCATAGTAAAACACACTATGACACATATGGGATCTCTGGCCCCACGATAGGTCACTCCATGACATACATGGCTCCAACCATCCGTATATCACTTCATGCATGTGGATTTCTAAATTCTCGATATCACCAGTTCACCAACGGACAGGACCTAGGGCATCAATAGACGAAAACACTACAGAGGGACTCCATTCCCAGTGCAAGTTAGCCGTCCGGACTCGATTTATTACTAATATCAAGATTCCAACAAGAAAACTAATCTCATCTTTTTCATTCTTTTGCCTTTGAATAATTAATTAAATAAGCAGGGCTAAGCATTACTACTTATCTTCCAAAGCAGGTAACAAGGAATAGGGAAATAAGACAGGTAATGCAATTGGTGGGTTTTCACTCAACTCCTATTACTTGATGCAACATATCATAGCTGAAGCGATAAAACTTTTATAAATAGAATAGGGTTTGAATGCATCCGGGGCTTGCCTTGATGTTCGGGGTAGACGGTCTCAAACTCTGGATCAACTCCTGATTCCGGAATCTGCTCGTCCTTGGAATCTGGTGCGACAACGTTAACTCTCCGTTAACGGAAACTATTCGATAAATGATATGCTTTAATATGATGGAATAGTAAACATGATGCTCGATGGATGCATGATCAGATTAAGGGATCGAATACAACTTTTCTTCATGATAAAGTTGCAAGCCAACAAAACTTCGCTTATAAAACTCATTAGGGTTAACTACGACATTTAAGAAATTAATTGAACACATAAAATAACGTTAATTAAGCCCTAATGACATGATTAAGGTAAACAAAAACAATTAATTAAAGTGTCAAAGGTCATCAGGGTTAATGACCCAAGGTCATCAATCAATCCCAAAGTCAAACAAATCCTATAATGATTAAACTTAACTAAAGGGATTAATTAATTATTTAAAGGCATAAAATAAAGGCATAAAATTAAAGTTATCAAATTAAGCCCAAAATTTTATTTTAGAAAGCTCTTAGCCTAATTAGATGGCAAAACAAATTTCAGAATTAAAAGCCAATTATTTTATTTATTAAAAATCATTGAAGGTCCATTTTTTAATTAAAAGGTTTAATTTTAACATATGCAAAATTACTCAAATTTGGCATTTCATATTTTTTCTAGGTAGATGACATCATAAAGAACACTCACAAAAATTTTCAGAATTTTTGGAGGTATATAAGAATTACTATGATTTTTCAAATAAAATAGCATTTAAATCATTTTCTAAAAATAGAAAAATAAAATCGGCACAGTACTCCCGCGCTGACCGACGGCCCACCGACGGTTGACCGGCGATTACTCGCCGTTGGCGAGGTCTCTGGCGACTAGACTTGGACTATCGGACTCAGCTTGGCACGGGGAGTCGATTGAGGTAGCTAACGGCGCGGCGGAGCAGCGGCGGCATCCACGCCGGCGGCCATGGCGGCGCGGCGGAGCTAGGGCACGGTGGCGAAGCTCACCGGAGCTGTTTCCGATGACAACGACCACACAGACACACGCAGCGCACTCAGGCGAACTCATTTGGCAAATATATGAGCTAAACGGGAACTCCAGTAGCGGCGGCTATGCGCGCGGCGGCACTGGCAACGTTGTGCCGGCGGCGAGCTACGGTGGCTGGCGGTTACGACACGGGATTGATGAAATTGATGGCACAGACTGATGCAGGAGCTCACCACGGCACTGATGTGCACATTAATGGAGGCTCAGAGCGGCTTGGTCGAGCTGCGGACGTCGGCAGTGATGGCGGCGGCGGCGCTCCGATGGCAAGGTCGGCGTCACCGGCGTTCCTATGGGCCATCAAGCCGGCGAAGGTGCGCATAAGATGCAGGATAGCATAGAGAGCACAGTAGCGAGGTTAAAGGTAATATATATTCACCCTGTGCGGCGGTCGGCGACGAAAACGCTTGCGGCGGCTCGGCGACCGGCCGTGGAGAAGACGACGGCGCGCGGGCAGCTCGGGTGAGGAGAGCGAGCATGAACTGGCTCAAAATGACCATGAGGATGTGGCGGAGCTATTGGCAAGACCAATTGGGCTGTGGTGAAGCATCGGCGGTGAATTTCAGTGGCAGAGCGAGGTCGTCAGCGACGACGGCGGGAAGCAGAAGAAGAACTCGGCCACGGCGGGCCTATTTACAGGACGGAGGCGACGTCTGGACAGGCGACACAACGAAGATGAAGTTTCGCGCATCTAGGAGCGCACTGGCGGCCGAGCAGGTGCGGCGGTGGACGGCGGCGCGCGTTGAGAAGCCGGCGATGGCAGCCGACGATAGGTTTCGGTACTATTCGAGAAAATTAAAGAAATGCCATTTGTTTAAAAATACAAATTACTCCAAAATTTATATAAGAACTTGAAAACCTCCAAAAATATCATTTGCATAACTTTTCAAGAGCTACACTTTTCCTTTAACTGGCATACTCAAATTCTATTTGGATTTTAAAATTTGAATTCAGATTTGAAAAGGGAATAAAACCCTAGAAACAAACATTTGAAATTACTTTTGATTTTTCAATAAAACTTGAAAATCTTCAAAACTATGAAATGTTTAAATTTCCAAACCAAACCATTTTCATATACAAAATTTTCTAAAATTATGCATAATTTTTGAATTATGATTTTAAACTCAAAAGGGGACAAATAATGGAAAACTGTATTTTCAAATTCATTTGAAATTTCTTTTGGAAACTTGAAAAACTTTATATACCGACTTTGTAGCTCTTGTCAAGATCTACAAACTATCTTTTTGGAGTATCTCCAAATTCTTTATAGATTTTGAATTAGAGAAAAGGGGGTAAAACTAGGTTTCAGAATAAAGGGTTGTTGAAATAGAATTCAAACTCGATTTGGTTTCTAACTTAATTGTTTGGTTATTAGTGATCACAAACACCATCCAAGGACATTTTTAGGTCATTGACCCAATGACACCCTTGGTTGACCAAGTTGAGTTTTGAAAAAACCTTTTGTAGCATTTCTAATTTGAATTTAAATTTGAATTGCCAGACTTGGAAGTAAGCTTTGGAATCCAAATTTAACTTCAAATATGGAAATCATTTTTAGGGTTGGACTTAGACTTATACACTATGCTTGACACTAGTGTAAACACAGTTTACACCTCAAGTACGTAGAGTATAAACTAAGCAATTGCGATGACATTCAAAAGTAGGGTTTTATTATTTCATGTGACAAAACATTCCAGAAACACAATCAACCTTTGAAATATAAACTTGTTTTAGTTAATGCACATCAAGGTTGACTTAAACATGAATGCTTTGCAGTGCATATGATGACATGGCATGTTTTAGTTAATATAACACCAGAGGTGTTACAGTATAGGGGGTCTATACCCCCACAGAGGTCTAGACCCAGGAAGGAACCGACCATGGGAAGGCGGTGGCTAGCCGGCCCCACTGAGGAAACGACCGCCCTCGGGACCGGCCGCCCCCTGGTGGACCCTCCTAGGCCTAGTCTTCTCAGGCGGTGCTCTAGGTGGTTCACCCAAGGCGGTTTCACCTCCTTTGTCACACCCTGATTTTGAAGGAATGAAACCAAGGCAAAAGCTCATGTGCTTCCAGAACAATTACACACATGAACAACAAATTACATGGTCCAATAAGCACAGTATAATGATTACATGTACCATTATTACATAACTGTCGTCAGAGTAAAGCGGAATATAAATCACATCATCCAAAACGGAAAACAACTAAGACGACGTAGACATAGTGACTCTATCTCACCACAGGAAGGTCGACGGCAGCATCACGACGCCTAATACCCCGGGTAGTTCTTGGGGAAGTCACCATCCGAGTCATCACTTGAGCATCCTTTTGATGGTGAATGAGCAAGGGTGAGTTCCATGTAGAAACTCAGCAAGTACAGGTGAAAAGTAATGACATGCAAGGTTAAAACAAGGTATAGCCAAAAGGTAGACTGCGATAGCATTTTAAGGTAAACACTTAAGATTTAACTTTGCAACCTATTCTCTAATCAACTTGGTTGAAGCTCCCAACCCTTCAATTAAGGTTCAAGTAACATTAATTGTCATGTAACAACATAGATATAAACATAGATCATTAAACATCATTAAACATGAGATAGCCATCTCAAGGGAACACAGGATAGCCATCCCGATAAAACCCAAGGTAGCAACCTCACAACATCACCACGATTTAACAGCTTAAACCATTTGGCTAAATCATGCAAGGATATAGGCCGCTCATGACCATGAGCACAGACGATATACCGATTTTAACTCTACACAGAGGTGTACACTTTCACTCTAGATTGTGATTACTCTTTATGCCCGAGGGGATTAGCCTCTTAGCCCATTAATGAGATAGGCTGGTAGAGGTCACAATGAGGTTCATCACAGGGTCATAGGCAGTGACAACTCGCTAGCAATGAGTCCAATCATATGGGCGACTTCACCGTGAGGTCGCCCGCATCACGGATCCCTAGCCTCTCCCATACTACAACTTGTAAACAAACCTTAGCGACCATAGCTATAGCCACCTGTCGGTAAGCTGTCCAACCTGCCCATGATGATCCTACTAATAGACCAAGCCAGTGCCCATTAGCTTGGAGCTGTATGTAAGTCCTAGGTTGCTGCTCCACGAACAGGTCCACAAGAGGGAGGAGACATGGACACCCACATCAACACGAGTCCCACTAGCATCCGTTTCCCCCTTCATTCACCGCCAACCAACGATGCAGAAATGCATCAACTCTCCAATGGCCGAAGCCAAGAGCCCAAGGCTCAACAGGTTAAGAAGCAAGTTTTATCTTCATTAAATGGTGAAAGCTGAGATAGGGCACTAGCAACCTAGAAGCCTATCAACTAAAACCCCATAGGATATCTTTGGGTAAAGTGGCTAGTAAGTCCTATGGTTTGCCGATTTAAGACACATGCAATGTATTTATAAACATGAATAGGTACAATATGTTCAAAAGAATGCCTGCACTTGCCTTGGTTGATGTCATGCTGCACATAGTCCTCTGGATCCTGCTGATCCTCATTCACATACATTTCGTTCTCTATATGCCACAATCATCACACACAAGCAATACATGCAAGCAAATGCACTTTAATTAGAATAGTACACCAAAACATGATAACAGTAGCAAACAATAGCATAGAACTATTCTACTCATCGAGACGATTCCAAAAGTATAAGATCACTAAAAACAGAGCTAAAACATGAAAGTTATGGCCTAAACAAGGCTAGGGTCTAAACTACAGAAAACAGGATTGAGATCTAAATACTTTTGAACTAAAAAGGACTAGATCATGATTAAAGGAAACTGCAGGGGCCTTTCTGCAAAAGTGCCACCGACGGCGGCATTGACTGCGCTGACAGCCACGCGGTGGCGTGGGAGCGGCCGAGTCCGGTGGACTGGCCGTGGATAGTCCCCGTGGACCGAGTCCACGGGTCCACGGTGGACCGGAGGCGGGGCTGGTTGACCCCGGCGACCAAGGCCATGTTAGTTGCCGGTGACCTCGCGACGGCAACGCTGCGGGGCACGCAAGGCCAAGGCAAGGCCACACACGCATTGCCCACATGCACGCACATGTGATACGTGGAACGGCCATGGTGGGGCGAAGCCGGAGCGGCGGTGCGACGTGCATCGGCAAGCGGCGGCAGCGCTCCTACGGCGGTGGATAGCGGCGCGCAGAGGGGCCAAAAGGGCATGTCGAGGGCATTAGCATGATCCTTGGGACTCAGTGGAGCTCGTTCATCAGCTCACCTTGGCGGCTGACGGCGGTGAAGGCAGAATAGATGGCGGCGGGAGCTCGGCGGCTATGGCGACAATGGTGGCTAGGGTTTCGCGATTCAGCAGGACTGGGTGGCGGCTAGGGTTGCGAAGGACGGCGTAGGGGGCTCGGGCGTCCGTTTTATAGGCGCACGGTGAACCTCAGTTCATGAGCGGCTACGAGCGCGCGGGCAGTGTCGGGGTCCGGCTCGGTGTCCGTCTCCGGGTAGGAGATGACACTGTAGCTGTGGGCCCCACCCTTGTGGGCCCCACAGCAGCGCTGGGCGGGCGACATGGCACTATGAGCTGTTGACATCAGCGGTTGGCGCAGGTGCTGATGCAAGCAGGCGCGGCCTGCTGCTCTTGCTGGGCCGGCCCAAAGCACGCGCGGGCTAAGCGGGCCGCGGCGCTGGGGCAAGCTGGGCCTTTGGTGGCTTGCTGTGCTGGGCTGCCTGCGGGCTTGCTGCACTGGCGGGCGGGCTTATGGCCACTGGTGGCTAGTGCGGGCCACTGCCGGCCGGCTGCTACTGCTGCTTTGGCCATGGCTAGCCAGTGTTGGCGGTGGCTGGCTAGGGCTGGCCACACTTGGCCAGTAGGGGCTAGGAGTGGCCAGGGCCCACTAGGGACTGGCCTAGGCTAGTTAGACTAGGTTTAATTAGTCTAGAAGTTAGAGGGGACAAGTTAGAGCATGTTAGGAACTAGAAACCGAAACAAAGATTAAACAACAAGCTCAAACAAGTCAACCATAAAACTATGCAGCAGCATGAATACAACAATGCATGGTTTCTAACGTGCTACATATTTTAAAGTAATTCATAAAACCTTTATAATTGGCCTATGAATGTAAAGCATCTATACAGAAATAAAATCAAATTCATTTAAAATTTAAAGTTCAAAATTAGTGTGTTATAAATCTACCCCAATAAAAGAATCTCATCCTCGAGATTAGAAGACTCAGGAAACAACTCTGGATATTTTGCCCTTAGATCCTCTTCTTTTTCCCAAGTAGCCTCATCCTCTGAGTGATACTTCCATTGCACTTTGCACCACTTGATAACCTTACTTCTAGTGACTCTCTCGGCGATCTCCAAAATCCTAGATGGACTGTCATCATAAGTCAAATCCTTCTGTAAATCCATTTCCTATATAGGCAACTCCTCTTCTTTGACCCTCAAACATTTCTTGAATTGAGAGACATGGAACACGTTATGCACATTGAATAAGTAAGCTGGCAACTCAAGCTGATAAGCTACTTCTCCTCTCCTTTCCAGAATCTTGAAAGGACCAATGTACCTCGGAGCTAACTTTCCCTTGACCTTGAACCTCTTGAGATTCCTCATTGGAGACACTTTAAGATAGACATAGTCACCAACTTCAAACTCAAGCTCTCTTCAACAAACATCTGCATAACTCTTCTATCTAGACTGAGCTGCTTTCAGATTATGCCAAATCACTTGGACCTGCTCTTTTGCTATCTTCAAAGCATTAGGGCCAAAAACTTGTCTCTCTCCAGCTTGATTCCAGAACAAGGGTGTTCTACACTTTCATCCATACAATGCTTCAAAGGGAGACATCTTGAGACTGGCCTGACAACTATTGTTGTGAGAGAATTCAGCATAAGGCAAATTATTGTCCCAACTGTCATTAGACTCCAGGGCGTAGACCCTCAACATATCTTCCAAAATCTGATTAACCCTTTCTGTCTGACCATCTGATTATGGATGATAAGATAAACTAAACCTTAACTCAGTTCCCAAAGCTTCATGTACCTTCTCCCAAAACTTAGAAGTGAACTATGTACCTATATCTGAAATGATCCTCTTAGGAACTCCATGAGCACACACAATTCGAGCCATATACTTCTCAGCCAACTGTGCTCTAGTATAAGTGGTCTTAACAGGTATGAAATGAGCAACCTTGGTCAAATGATCCACTATTACCCAAATAGAGTCAAAACCTCTCTGAGTTCAAGGTAAACCCACGATAAAATCCATACTGATTTCATCCCACTTTCATTCAGGTATCTTCAACGGCTGCAACAATCCTGCTGGCCTTTGATGTTCTGCCTTTACTCTCTGACAAGTATCACATAATGCAACATACTCCCCAATGTCCCTCTTCATACCTTTCCACCAATAGTGTTCCTTTAGATCCTGGTACATCTTAGTACCTCCAGGGTGAATAGAGTAAGATGACTCATGGCACTCTTGAAGAATAGTATCCTTGATTTTTTGAATATCAGGCACAACCAACTTGTGCTTATACCAGAGTGTCCCTTATTCATCAACACTGAATCCTGGAGCTCCATCTTGACTAACCAACTTGACAATCTCCTGAAGTTTCTCCTTGGTTTTCTGACCCTTCCTGATCTCCAGATCAAGTGTCGGTTCCACATCCATAGAAACTCCCTGAGTGTTAGCAACAAACCTCAAATTGAGATACTCGAATTCAGCTAGCAACTCTTGAGGTAACTCCATTACTTCTAACATGTTCAGCTAACTCTTTCGGCTTAAAGCATCAGCTACCACATTAGCATTAACAGGATGGTAGAGAATCTCTAGATCAAAATCATTAATCAATTCTAACCATCTTCTCTGCCTCAAGTTCAAGTCCTTCTGAGTGAATATATACTTCAAGCTCTTGTGATCTGTGTAAATGTTACACTTGTGACCAAGGACATAATGTCTCCAGATCTTCAATGAATGCACTACAGCTACCAATTCCAGATCATGAGTTGGATAATTCAATTAATGCTTCTTCAACTGTCGAGAGGCATAAGCAATGACCTTACCCTCTTGCATTAACACACAACCCAATCCTTGTCTAGATGCATCATAATAAATAGAGAAGTCCTTCATCCTATCTGGCAGAGCTAACACTGGTGCTGTTGTCAACCTCTTCTTCAATTCCTCAAAGCTGGTTTGACACTATTCTGTCCATTTGAATGGTTTACCCTTCTCAAGCAAGGAGGTCATAAGCTTAGCTATGGTAGAGAACCCATCTAAACCTCTTGTAGTACCCAGCCATTCCCAGAAAACTCCTAATATCCTTGACATTCTGAGGTGGACTCCACTTAAGCACATCTACAACATTCTTAGGACTAACTGTAACTCCATCTTTGGAAATAAAATGCCCAAGAAAAGATACTTCCTTCAACCAGAATTCACACTTACTGAACTTGGCATAAAGCTAATGTTCCCTCAACTTCTGCAATACCAATCTAAGATGCTCTTCATGTTCTTCCTCACTCTTGGAATAATTAGAATATCATCAATGAAGACAACCACAAACTTATCAAGATACTACATAAAAACTTTATTCATCAAGTACATAAAGTAAACTGGAGCATTGGTCAACCCAAAGGACATCATTGTATACTCATACAGACCATATCTGGTGGTGAAAGCAGTCTTTGGTATATCACTAGGTCTAATCCTCAACTGATGGTAACCTCACCTCAAGTCTATCTTAGAAAAGACACTAGCTCCCTTCAACTGGTCAAATAGATCCTCAATTCTAGGTAAAGGGTACTTATTCTTAACAGTCACCTCATTCAGAGATCTGTAATCTACACACATCATCTATATTCCATCCTTTTTCTACAAAGATTACTGGGGCTCCCCAAGGTGATGAACGGGGCTAAATGTAACCCTTAGACTGTAATTCTCTAAGTTGTGACTTAAGTTCTTTTAGTTCATTAACAACCATTCTATAAGGTCTTTTAGCTATAGGTGCAGTACTAGGTAACAAATCAATGATAAACTCAATCTCTCGTTCAGGTGGCATACCTGGCAAATCCTCTGGAAAGACATCTGGAAAGTCCTTGACCACTTTGATATTCTCTAATGGCTCACTGCTGACATGGTTCACTATTCCTTGATTCTGAGATGGCAGAGGAATCACAACATCGACCACATCTCCACTAGGTGTAGTCAAGCTCACTGTCCTTTCTGAACATTTAATATTTGCTTTCTACTTGTTTGACCAACTCATTACCAAAATAGGATCAAGACCATTGGACTCAAGCACTATAGGTCTAGCAGAAAACTCTACCCCCTTAAATCAATCTTTATATCTGGACACTAAACATTTGAATCCATATTTCCCCAGGCATTTTAACATTCATAGCTCTAGGCATAAGTCAGGTTGGTATGCTATGCTTATGAACAAAATGACTACCAATAAATGAATGTGATGCACCAGTATCGAACAGAACTAAAGCTAGATGAGAATCAACAAGGAACATACCGAGCACCACATCTGTATCTTCCTCCGTAGTCTCCACCTTGACGTGGTTCACCTTCACAAAATTCTGTGGCTTCTGATTCTGAGGGCAAGCATTAGCATAGTGTCCCACCTTGCCACACTTGAAGCAAGCATTGCTGGGGTGCTGTTGGTCTTCACAGGAGCACTGTGGGGAGCATTCTAGCAAGGAGCCTGATTGTTTTGATGAGGGGCTTGACCATTCTGGTGCTGCACTTGATTACTATCATTGCTGGAGTTGTTGTTGCGCTGACCTCCCTGCTGTGCCTGATTCTTCCCATACTGATAAGGGGTTGACCATTCTAGTGCTGCACTTGATTACTATCATTGCTGGAGTTGTTGTTGCACTGACCTCCCTGCTATGCCTGATTCTTCCCATACTGATAAGGAGAACACTGCTAGTAGTTCTGGAAGTTGTTGAAGTGAGGATAGTTGCTGCTTCCCTAATCCTGGTACATGCTAGCCTTCCTCTTCTTCTTCTTGTCCTCCATCTTGTTGCGCATGCTCCCAAGCACAATGGCCCTATCAACCATTTCCTAGAAATTGGCATACTTGACATTGGCCATCATGTAAGCGAGTCCATCATTCAGCCCTCCTAGGAAATGTTCCTGCTTGTCCCGGTCTTGCTCAACATCCCTAGGTAAATAGCGAGATAAAGCAATGAACTTGTCATGGTACTCACAAACAGACATGGAGCCTTACTTTAGATCAGAAAACTCCTTCTTCTTCAGCTACACTAGTCCAGCTAGAACATGGAACTCCTTGAATGCCTCAGTGAACTGCGCCCAAGTGATGGTGTCAGGAGCTACATGAGCAAAGTGGTACGAATCCCACCAAGAAGCAGCTGCTCCCTATAACTGAACAGATCCATAGAGAACCTTCTCCCTGTCATTGCACTGAGCGATCTCCAACTGTTTCTCCACATCCTTCACCAATCCATAGCAACAAGAGGGTTAGGGGAATGAGAGAAGAAAGGTGGACGCCCCTTCAAAAACACACTGTGCCTGTCCCTGGGTGGTGGTGGTGGAGGGTTCTGATTGTGGTGCGGATTCTGGACTTGGTTCATTGCCATATTCTGCTATAACATGGTCATCATGGCATTCATGCCCTGCATGAACTGAGTCTGCATGGCCATCATCTGCTCCATGGTATGTGGAGGAGGTGGTGGTGGAGGGTTCTAGTTACTCCCACCAGCACCACTAGCGCCACCGGTGTTGGTTCTCCTGGTGTTAACCATCTGATGCAAATAAATAGCAGGGTATAAGGATATGTAGTCTGAATATATATAAATATGTCTGTGCTAAATGTAAACTGTGAATTTAACTACAATAATATACTGTCTCCTCATATCAATACCCATCTGACATAAACTCCAACAACATAATCACTGACAATAAGCAAGTATATAATCTCCAAACTAATAGCTGATATGAACAAGTGACAGCAGGCTATGACAGAATAACTGATATGATGAAGCAGAAAGAGAGATAAAGCACAATATATAAAGAGAGACCCAAACCCCGAATTACTAAATAGAGTCTTAAACTTATATAAATAGGATAAGTGTGGACATCACCCCACAACTTATCTCAATCATTACAAAGATGTGAATCAAACATACTTCATAATGATAAACAAGTTCTCACACCAATAAAGCAAAGCACACTAGCACACTCGCACTAGACTCAAAACAGACTCGATAGCTAAACGTTTAACGTGCTAATGTAGCATTATTTATTACATGAAAGGGACATCCTAGTCAATCCTAGTATGTCCTCCAGCTGCTCCATAGGGGATGGGGTCACGTGCAGGTGACAGAGCAGGCCACTATGGTGGTGGTGGTGGTGGCACTACTCCAGTGAACTACGTCTCCAGCTGAGCAATCCTCCTCCTGTCCTCCTCTAACTGCAAGTGCACCTAGCATAGCTCCAAGAGAATGAAGTGCAGCTCCGTGTTCAGATGTGCCAACATCTGAATAGTGGCACCCAGCCTCGGGTCCTTCCCAGCAGTAGTAGCGACTCTAGCAGCAATCTGACCATGAGTGTGGCGAGGGAAGTAGCGGCGTATGTCCTCACTGATCATGTGGAAGTACTGCTCCCTGTAAGCAAACAGGGTCTGACGTGCTGCATCCATGATGCCTGCCAGCTGGGTAGCTCTATCTGCTAGCGCCTCATAGACTGAAGCAACTCAAACAGCATGCAGGGTAGGGTTGGGGCACCCAACATAGCACCCAACCCTCCAGAAGTCCGCGTAGACAGGATGGCTCCAGAACTCGCTACGGTACTCCACTCCGACCATCCCATGGCCGAAGAGCTAGTAAAGAAGCCTCATAAGATGAGCATGGAAGAAGTCATCGCCACCATCACGAATAGTGAGGGTGATGATCCAGCCGTCGTGTGCCTGGTACACTCCCTGGACTCCATGGCCGCTAGGACCTCCAGGGCCGCCAGGACCTCCTGGCTCGCTTGGACCTCTTGGACCTCCTGCACCTGGTGCCCCAGGGCCTCCTGCACCTGGTCCTCCAGTGCCAGTCCTCCTCCTGGTGCTCCTGGCTGCTGCTCAACCTGGTCCCGTGCTCGCTGCTGCTATGGAACGAGCGCCGGGCACTGAACGTACTGACCCCCAAGTACGAGGATCACACCGTTGTCAGGGTGCTGGCTAGGACAAAACTTGTAGTGGTGCATGTGTCCGGTCAGTGGGTACTCTATGGGATGCCTAGAGCGACGGTAATTAGTGGAGCTCTTGCGACAGGTCAGAAGCTGGCGCACCATCTAATAAAATGCAAAGATCAAAGACATGCAGCAAACAGTTAATAGATCATGCTAGAGGAAATAAACATGTCTATGATAAAGGATAATATATATATAAAGAGTGCATGCATAGATATCTAGAGATAATGATATAAAAGCTATAAGTAAATTGAAGCAAGAATAGCATGCATTCTGTGGTATTTGTAGTAAAACAAAACAGCATAATGACATGATCATAATGAAAAAAGCATGGTAGTAACTTATAAGATAAGATAATAATGATCAATGAGATAGTAATAAGAGTTGAAGTAAATGCATATCAAGATAATGAATGATATAATAAATGGAACATGCTAAAATATGATGAGATATGCAATATCTTATAAAGGTCAACCTAAGACGGCCATTTCTAACTAAGGCTTCATGATCCTACAGTCAACACGGCCCTGGTACCACTTTGTCACACCTTGATTTTGAAGGAATAAAACCAAGGAAAAAGCTCATGTGCGCCTAGAACAATTACACACATGAATGATAAATTACATGGTTCAATAAGCACAGTGTTCGAATAAAACATAGTATAACGATTACATCGTACCATTATTACATAACTATCATCAGAGTACAGTGGAATATAAATCATGTCTTCCAAAATGGAAAACAACTAAGACGACATAGACATAGCGACTCCATCTCACCACAGGAAGGTCGACGGCAGCATCACGACGCCTAGTACCCCGGATAGTTCTCGGGGAAGTCACCATCTGAGTCATCACTTGAGCATCCTTTTATTGGTGAATGAGCAAGGATGAGTTCCATGTAGAAACTTAGCAAGTACAGGCAGAAAGTAATGATATGCAAGGCTAAAACAAGGTATTGCTGAAAGGTAGACTCAGGTAGCATTTTAAGATAAACACTTAAGATTTCACTTGCAACCTATTCTCTAATCAACTTGGTTGAAGCTCCCAACCCTTTAATTAAGGTTCAAGTAACATTAATGTGTCATTTAACAACATAGATATAAACATAGATCATTAAATATCATTAAACATGAGATAGCCGTCTCAAGGGAACACAGGATAGTCATCTCGATAAAACCTGAGGTAGCAACCTCACAACATCACCATGAGTTAATAGCTTAAACCATTTGGCTAAATCATGCGAGGATCTGGGCCGCTCGTGACCGTGAGCACGGACGATACTGTTTTTAACTCTGCATAAAGGTGTACACTTTCACTCCAGATTGTGATTACTCTTTATGCCCAAGGGGATCAGCCTCTTAGCCCATTACTGAAATAAGTCGGCAGAGGTCACAATGAGGTTCTTCAAAGGGTCATAGGTAGTGACAACTCGCTAGCAATGAGTCCAAGCGTATGGGTGACTTCACCGTGAGGCCATCCCCATCACGGATCCCTAGTCTCTCCCATACTACAACTTGTAAACAAACACTAGTGACCATAGCTAGAGCCACCTGTTGGTAAGCTGTCCAACTTGCCCATGATGGTCCTGCTAATAGACCAAACCAGTGCCCATTAGCCAGGAGCTGTGCAAAAGTCCCAGGTTGCTGCTCCATGAACAGGTCCACAAGGGGAGGAGACACGGACACCCTCGTCAACACGAGTCCCACTAGCATCTGTTTCCCCCTTCATTCACCACCAACCAATGATGTAGAAATGCATCAACTTCTCCAATGGCCGAAGCCAAGAGCCCAAGGCTCAATAGGTTAAGAAGCAAATTTTATCTTCATTAAACAATGAAAGGTGAGATAGATCACTAGCAACCTAGAAGCCTATCAACTAAAACCCCCATAGGATATTTTTGGGTAAAGTGGCTAGTAAGTCCTATGGTTTGCCGATTTGAGACACATGCAATGTATTTATAAACATGAATAGGTGCAATATGTTCAACAAAATGCCTGCACTTGCCTTGGTTGATGTCCTACTGCACGTAGTCCTCTAGGTCCTGCTGATCCTTGTTCATGAAAACATGCATACAAATACATGCAATACATGCAAGCAAATGCACTTTAATTTGAATAGTACACCAAAACATGATAACAGTAGCAAACAATAGCATAGAACTATTCTACTTGTTGAGATCATTCCAAAAAGTATAAGATCACTAAAAACGGAGCCAAAATGTGAAAGTTATGGCCTAAACAACACTAGGGTCTAAACTGCAGAAAACAGGACTGAGATCTAAATACTTTTGAACTAAAAAGGACTAGATATGATTAAAGGAAACTACTAGGGCCTTTCTACAAAAGTGCCAATGAGGGCGGCATTGACCGTGCTGATCGCCACGCGGCGACGTGGGAGCAGTCGGGTCCGGTGGACCGACCGTGGACCGTCACCGTGGACCGAGTCCACGGGTCCACCGTGGACCGGTGGCCGGGCGGGTTGACCCCGGCGACCAAGGCCATGGTCGCCAGCGGCGACCTCATGACGGTGGTGCTGCGGGGCACATGGGTCCAAGGCAAGGCCACGCATGCATTACGCACGCACACGCGCACGCGATAATCGGCACGGCCGCGGCGGGGCGAAGCCGAAGCGGCGGTGCGACGCGCGTCGGCAAGCGGCGGCGGCAGCGCTTCAACGGCGGCGCATAGCGGCACGCAGAGGGGCCAAAAGGGCATGCCAAGGGCACCGGCATGATCCTTAGGACTCGGCGGAGCTCATTCATCGGCTCACCTTGGCGGCTGACAGTGGCGGAGGTGGAATCAACGGCGGCGCGGGCTCGGCGGCTATGGCGGCTAGGGTTTAAGCGAGACCGGGTGGCGGCTAGGGTGGCAAAGGGCGACGCAGGGGGCTCGGGCATCCGTTTTATATGTGTGTGGCAATCCTCGATTCGCGAGCGGCTACGAACACGCGGGCGGAGTCGGGGTCCGGCTCGGTGTCCCTCTCCGGGTAGGAGATGACACTGTAGCTATGGGCCCCACCATTGTGGGCCCCACCTGTCAGCCGCAGTGGGAGGGCGACACGGCGCTGTGAGCTGCTGACGTCAGCGGCTGGCGCGGGTGCTGATGCAAGCGGGCACGGCCTGCTGCTCTTGCTGGGCTGGCCCAAAGCATGCGTGCACGGGCTAAGCGGGCCGCGGCGCTGGGGCAAGCTGGGCCGCTGGAGGCTTGGTATGCTGGGCTGCCTGCTGGCCTGCTACACTGAGTGGCAGGCCTATGGCTGCGGGTGGCCAATGCTGGCCACTGGCGGCCGGCTGCTGCTGCTGCTTTGGCCATGGCTGGCCAGTGTTGGCCATGGCCGGCTAGGGCTGGTCACATTTGGCCAGTAGAGGCTGGGAGTAGCCAGGGCCCACTAGGGACTGGCCTAGGCTAGTTATACTAGGTTGAGTTAGTCTAGAAGTTAGAGGAGACAAGTCAGAGCATGTTTAGAATTAGAAAGCAAAACAAAGATTAAACAACAAGCTCAAACAAGTCAACCATAAAGCTGTGCAGCGGCATGAATGCAACAATGCATGGTTTCTAACGTGCTACATATTTTAAAGTAATTCATCAAACCTTTATAATTGACCTATGAATGTAAACATCTATATAGAAATAAAATCAAATTCATTTAAAATTTAAAGTTCAAAATCAGGGTGTTATATCCTTCCATACCTGGAGATGCCCGAACCGTCCTTCCCTAGCTATAAATAGATGGTGCTCCACCATTCTACACACAGACATTCATTTGGAGTCACTCACCTCACACCTCTCACTTAATCCTTAGTGTAGTTTTAGTAGTTTGTGAGCAAGGCAAAAGCTAAAAAGGAGAGCTTGTCTCCTTAGAAGAAGAAGAACATCTTGGTATGAATACAATTCAGTTTTCTTCCATGAGCAAGTTCTTATCATACTTATATAATCATGCATATGAACTAGAGTATAGTTATGATCATGTTATGAGCATAATATTTGAGCTAACACATAGTTTATATGTTATGTTCTTGACTTATTCATCATTGTTCTTCATCGTTCATCGAATTAGTATGAATAGAGGAAGAACTAGGGATGTGGTGATGGCTCGTTGTGCCTTCTTGGTTGCTCCTAGCCTAGCCTGTCAATCCGAAGGGTTGGAGTCCGTGGGGGTTAAGAGTTGTTTCCAATTACACGGGCATGGTGCTCGGGTATGCGGAGATCGGCGAATATGTTGATATCCCATGGGCAGAGGGGTAGGTGGGCAGGTGGTGACAACCCTATCCATCCCAAGCACTACCCCACATTCGGGTATTGAGTAGGAGTTTGTAAAGTCTTTATCAGCTGGAAGACCAGCTGTGGGGATCTCTCTATCATCCCAAACTTAGTTCTCACACTAGACATGCTAGTTAGATGCATTTCTAACAGTTATCTGCATTGTTATATATGATCAATACCTACTCTGTTTAGTTACATTCTTTTATTCTTTATTTATGTTATATCCTTGAAGTTACTCAGATGTGTGTCCACTATCTTGAAATCATGTCTTACCCCTGTTTACTCTATGTCTACCATTGCACTTAATAAGTGATCATCTTTATACCACGCTTGATGCATGTTGCCCTCCTAAGAAATTATAAATATGACACCCTTGAATACTGTCGATGAAATCTCGTCGGTAGTCTACCACGGGGTGCCCGGGGTAGTAGATTGCGGTGAGGGCATGCTAAGATCTACGATTAAGAGGTGAGACGCAAGATAAACGACCAAGACAAACAAGGGTTTATCCAGGTTTAGGCCGCTCGAAAGGGTAATACCCTATGTCCTGCGTCTCTGCTACTGTATTATTGAGTACCAGAGTATAATGAGATGAAAAGTTCTGTCTTCTAGGGGGTCCTTGTCTGCCATATATAGTCGGGGGACAAG
This sequence comes from Bothriochloa decipiens, assembly GCA_023333625.1. Taxonomy (NCBI): domain Eukaryota; kingdom Viridiplantae; phylum Streptophyta; class Magnoliopsida; order Poales; family Poaceae; genus Bothriochloa; species Bothriochloa decipiens. Next base: position 33,812,872 of record CM041630.1, on the reverse strand, counting down.
GTTACATATCTAGGGTTTCCCTATGGTCGGTTACATTGCGCTGGATCCTTGGAGGACATGAAGATCTAACTGACTAAGACTCCTTGCGTGCCAAGCAGTCTTTAGCTCCCGTGCGGCCCACTGACCTGGGCAGTAGCGGACCACGGGCTCTATCCTATCATCTGGTCCATCGATCAGGATGATGGTGAACCAGCCTTCGTCTTCTGGTCTGGGCCGTCTAGTACCGAGCAGCCCAAAGTCTGGTCGTGAGGGTATAGGGGGTCTATACTCCCACGGCTAGTCTCCGAGCATCATGTATTTTGAGGGAGACGCCATCTTGACCTGTACCGAGTAGTGAAAATGCAGACCACGTGATGCCAATCGGTTAAGATGCAGACCACCTGACGCCGAGTAGCGAAGATGCCGACCACATTGTCTCGACCAGCACTGATGCTAGTCACACTGACCTCACCAGCACGGATGCTGACCAGGCGGTACTGTCAAAACTTCTCCTGAGCAGTTCATGAGTCTGCTCCCGACCACAACTTCTGTCAAGGAAGGTGGTCTATCGAAAGATGCATGATGCTCTAGAAAAAAGAAAAAAATCATTTTATGCCCTGAGACGTGGGCCCACGTTAACACTTGATACGGAGAATCACTAGAATGCCAACATGAACCATCCATAGAGGTAGGAGCATCGAACCAAGAACCAAAGATAGGCCCAAGTCACCGTGAGGAGACATGGGCCCACATAGTCCCCAAGCTCAATAGAAGATAGAATATGTTGTATTGAGCTTTTTGAAGAAAAAATTCGAGAAAAAACTCCAGCCAAGTGTGACAAACGCTTAATACCCAAATCTAGATCTGAGAACTAAAGATAGGCCCAAGTTATTGCAAAGTGACGTGGGCCCATGTAGTCCCCATGCTCGATAGAAGATAGGACATGTTGTATTGAGCTTTTTAAAAAAAGTCAAAGGCAGTGCTAATTAGGCAAGGCTAGTAGGCAAGGACTAAGGCATGTGCCAACTGTCTAGCAGTCCCCGACTGTGCTCGAGAAACCTCATGGGATCGACCGGGCCAATCGCATCGGGAGACTACGGTTTGTGAGCACTGCATAGGTGAAAAAGATTGTCAAAAAGTCCCCAAGTGTGCTTGGAACATGCATGGGGCCAAACGGGCCAAGGGAGCCAGGATCCAAGGGTTCACAAGCGACGCTGGGTGGATAACTAGCAAGCAGTCCCCAGGTGTGCTTGGAACATCGCATGGGCTCGACCGGGCCAAGGCACCGGGAATCCCTAGTGCGCAAATACCACTAGGTGAAAGATTGGCAAGCAGTCCCCAGGTGTAAGAAATTTGACCCACAACAGCAGTCCCTAGATTTAAGGATAAAATCCAAAACAAATTTGGAAAGAAGTAAGCAATTAGGAAGAAATCTAGGGTTGAATCCCGAAATTACGCGACAATACGGATTAAATATGCATTTTAGCGCATAGGGGAATACAGTATCCCAGCCCACGTCCGCACTCGGGGCCGGGACGGCCCACAAGTCGCATCCACATGAGTCAAACAGGTCCAACCCTAGAAGTCAAAGGGATATCGCCCAATGGGTATAAACATCGGGTGCCGCTGGACAGGAGGAGGTTCCCAAACGTGCAATTAATGCGTTCTCTGCTCCTTCTCCACTTCGCACGGTAACCGAAGCGATCAAGTGCAAAGGAATATCTCTACCTAGGCGCATGGCGCCTCGAGTCCTCCGAACGGGTGCCATCTATAAATCAGGCCTGTGAGGCCAGTGCACTCCACACTCCTGCCCTGGCTCTTCCGCTCCCAAATCCTCCGTCTTCTTCCCCGTCTCTCCTGTTCTCCATTGCAAAGAAAACCCTCGGCGAGTACCATTGAAGTACATCGATGGATCCCCACGGCAAGCGCCCTGCATTATCGGAGGAGGAGGTGACTTCTTGACGGGTGAGGCCGTGGATCAGGTGAGTCGAGCTGTTCTTGATCGGGGATTTGGGGTGTTAGGGTTTCCTATTTCATCTTTGATTTCTTTGATTTGTAGGGCCGAGGTCCAAATCCTTTCCTCCGGGAAGGATTCAGGTGCTACCGCGGTGGCCGCGGCTGCGCCGACCGTTGACTCACTCCTGGTGGTAGAGGCGGAGGCGGCCCCAGCTGCTGCGGTGATTATGGTAATGGCGCCGTTCTCTGCTGCTGTAGTGGCGGATGCTGTGGTGCCTGCTCCTGCCACTGCGGTTGTAGTGGCGTCCATGGCTGGAGAGGGCGGTGAGAACTCCGCCAAAGCCGATGTCGTGTCGGTGCTGCCAGGCGGTCCGTTTTACAGCCAGATGGTCATCGCCCGAGAGTGGTACTAGCAGGCGGTCGGCTACAACAAGCGGCTAGAGACTGCCAATGCGGAGCTCCACCAACAGCTCATCGCGGCGGATCTGGCCATGGAGGAGCGGGCCGTGGAGATTGGGGCCCTATGGGGCCAGCTTCAAGAAGCCCAGGCGGCACTATAGGAGAGGACGGCAGAGGTTGTCGTGCTCGGTCAGCAGCTCCAGGCCGTGGATGCGCAACTCACTGGTAAGTCACACATCTTCCTCCATTTGGGCTTTCGATCAAAGGTTTCGTCTCACCGTTGCTTAGTTCTTTGTCTTCTTGATGTAGACTGGACCCAGCGCCTTGAGGTGGTGCAGGGCACGGGGAACGCCGCCACCAACTTCATCAACGCCTAGGGGAACAGCGTGGTTCAACGGCTAAACCAGATCATGCCCCAGGTGAACGTGGTGGCGTAGTACGGCATGCGGCATGGGGCAGCGGCAGCCATGGCCGCCATCCGTGGGCACACCGGCTTCGATGCCCATGGTCTTGACTTTGATGAGCCTAAGATCATCGCGGTCATGGAGGAGGAGGCCCGAGATTTCTTCATCGAAACTGAAGAAATAGTCGACGTGACTCCTACCGAGTGGGTCGTCAACGAGCTTTTTGACAATGAATTGTAAATAGGTTACAATGCTCATTGTAAAAATGCTTGTTGATGAATGAATGAAGGCCGGTGGCCCTACTTTTGTTTCTCCTTGATATGTTCTTCTGTATACCAACCCATCAAGTTTGGTTTTTACTTTTTGTTCCTACCAATGCGTTGAGCATATGGTGCTTCATGGTGACCATCGTCGGAGGAGATCACCTGGCTTAACCATGGCGTTGACCAAGATTTAGCAGGGTGCTAAATTTTGCGGAGAGGTCCGAAGTACTAGAGCCAATTGAGGGCGAAAGGGATGGGTCATAGGTCTTGGTGAACCATTTTAGTGACTTAACCTGTATGCCGATACGACGAGAGGGAGCCTCTTTGGTTGGTGGTGCATACTAAAAATATCGAGAGATATTTTAGTGCTTTGGTACTTAAGCCCGATGATTCCTACTTCGGTATCTTTAGAAAAAAGAACAAAAAATTTAGTAGATTTCCTGTTTATAAAGAAGGAAAAGAATGCTTTCTTAGGAAAAGATCATTGATTTTAGTTGTGGGTTGCATAGTCGTAACTCACAAGAGGATGTATCAGCCCTATCAGGTGACCAGGGATGTGTTAGTGAAAAGCGTAGGAGCCAGGATCACTAAGGACCTGATGCCATTTAGAGAGCAGCTAACAGTATCTCCCGTGTCATAAAGCACGGAGCTATGAGACGTTTAGGAGGAACTAGGACAGTGCCTTCTCCGATAATCCCAGCAAGTGAGTGAAGACATTCGACCCTTTTATGTTTAGGAGAAAACTTGTTGATTTTAATCGTGGTTTATGTGATGTAACTGATTAGAGGATCTACCGGCTCTGTTGGGTGACCAGGGATGTGCTAGTGAACATCGTAGGAGCCAGGATCACTAGGGACCTGATGCCATTTAGAGAGCAGTTGACAGTATCTCCCATGTCGTGAAGCGCAGAGCTGTGTGACGTGGTGGGAGGAACCAGGACAGTGCCTTCTCCGGTAGGCCCAGTAAACAAGTTTGGCAACTCAACCTATTTATGTTTAAGGAAAAACTTGTTGTGGCAGAAGATAAAAACAAAAAACTAACTTTATTGAAACTTATCTTTAAGTCTGCTGAAGCGAAGGAGTACAAAAACTCAGAGCACACACTTGTCGGGAAGGAAAGAACCTAAATGATGAAAACTGAAAAGGACAAAGTTGACGAAGCACTCCTGACAATAGGCCCACTTGTTTGCGATCGAGGGCCGTCCTTAGTGGTCGAGCCCTGGCTGGATTAGTCCTGGGCTGAACCACGCTTCGGCCTCTTGTTGTCACCGTGGTCTGGCTCTACATCTGTCATAGGTGAAGCTAGATCCGGGATCCAGATGTGCTCGAAGTCATCTTTGTCTTCTCGCGCTAGCTGACATCTGTGAGCGGCCATAACCATGGTGCGTAACTCCGATGGCTTAGGCGATGACGGAGGTGGTCTGTGGTCTTTTTTGTCCCATTATACAAGGTCACCCAACATGGTGGTGAGCTAGAGGGTGAACATGGTGTTCCCTGGACGGGTCTCTTGCCTTCTGCAATCGAAGGATCTCGTGCTCGGGAGAAGTGACGCTGGTCAGGAGAGCTCAGAAACTATAGCTGCGCATGCGCCCTTGGTGCGCTGAGGGTCTCAATCGTGGGTTCAACCCGAGGACATGGTGTAGGACTGGTATACATTGCTAACACGATGTGAGAATTTGGACCCAGAACTTGACTCCTCACGCTTGACGATCCTGGATCGAGTTGTTGCTACGAAGCCAGATCCTGATCTGCCAAAGACACCGACCATGATTGCGATCGAGGCTCAATGTCGCCATGCGATCTCACTGGGAAAAGTGCTGCAGATTGATTCTGGGGAGTAGATGAGCCAAGGGTTCGGGGTTCTAGAACCAATGAACCAGGAGAAGTTGATCGGGGATGAGCTGTCAGAGTCATGACCTGATTCTCCTGCTGATCTTGATTATTCCCATTGTGCGTAGTCCTTCCATGAAGAGAGAGATGGAACCCATATCATGGGGCGATGACCGAGGAGTTGGCCGCCCTGCTCGAAAAGGTACGGATGTACATAACGCCGAAGGTGAGATCTCCCCTTGCCGCATGATAGCGTGGATTGCCTCTATCGTATAGCATGACGAAACAGGGATCCTTATTATAGGAGATAAATTGCCCATTGAGAACCGTGTTGGAGGGTCCGTTGGCACTATGCCATGTGTGACAGGAGGTGGAGCTCTTGTCATGTCGTTATGCAGCTCAGAGTTCTAACGTTCGTTAGCCCAACGTACGTGTCTTGGATGATTGTGCCGATTTCTTTCGCGTCGTGCCGGTGGTGGGGCTTGGGGTCCGTTCGGATTCGGACCTGCCCGACGTGGGGGATCAGCTAGGACTGTGTGGTCGGGTCGGCCTCCCAAACCAGCGGATCGGCTAACCCCTTCATGAAACTGCCTTGCCTAGAATGTAGATTGATCTTGTCCTGGCAGGCGCCGGTAGCCATTCGGACCACGTCGGAGTATGCTCCAATTGTAGGGCCAGTCAGCACGGTTGTTGAGCCATGGAGTCCAGCGATGGTTTCGGTTCTGATCTAAGCGGAACAAGCGATCGGACTGGTTCGTGTGTCCGCGCCGACTAGCATAGCCTGGGCGAGGGGCTCCGGAGCGTTGCTGCCGGTGGAGAGCCTCGATCTGAGCCCGGATCTTGGCAGGACTCCACGCCATATGATGGAATTGCACTGATCGAAGCAATCGATGCGCTGCCTCTGATGGTGGAGTAGGCATCGACCATTAGATGGCGATGGCAGGTGCCCCAAGAGTGGTCCGGAGACCAAACCAAACGGTGCAGTGGTGATCATCACGGGTGCGGCATAAGGTTGCGGCGCCCCTAGGATCACGGCGGTCGTTGAGACTCCAGGGGTCCAAGAGAACGCCCCGAAGGTCAAAGTGTACCTAACGCCAAAACTCATGGACGCAGGGAATGAAACCATCTTGATTAGCTACTGATCAGGTCACGCACCCCCTACTTGGCGTACCACTGTCGATGAAATCTCATCGGCAGTCTACCACGGGGTGCCCAGTGTAGTAGATTGTGGTGAGGGCGCACTAAGATCTACGATTGAGAGGTGCAACGCAAGTCAAACAACCAAGACAAACAAGTGTTTATCTAGGTTCAGGTAGCTCAGAAGCGTAATACCATACATCATGCATCTCTACTGCTGTATTATTGAGTACTGGAGTACAATGAGATGAAAAGTTCTATCCTCTAGTGGGGTCCTTCTCCGCCTTATATAGTCGGGGGACAAGGTTACATATCTAGGGTTTCACTATAGTTAGTTACATTGCGCTGCATCCTTGGAGGACACGAAGATCTAACCGACTAAAACTCCTTGCGTGCCAAGTAGTCTTCAGCTCCGTGCGGCCCACTGACCTGTGCGGTAGCGAACCACAGGCTCTGTCCTGTTGTCCGGCCCACCGATCAGGATGATGGTGAACCAGCCTTCATCTTCTGGTCTGGGCCGTCTAGTACCGAGCAGCCCAAACTCTGGTCATGAGGGTATAGGGGGTCCATACTCCCACAAATACTGAGGGTTGAAATGCTACAATGATAGTTCTGTGCGCTTACAGATTCATTCTTAATTTTTACTGAGCTATCGATTGGCATACCTAAGTACCATTACTTAAGGATTGTAATTCTTGTTGCACCCCAAGGCGCCATGCATCAGTTTTGCATATCATAAGTAATAACGGTTAGGAAGGCCAATCAGGTGTTTCTAACTGTTATTACCAGACTGCATTACCTAGGCCAGTGCCATTAAGGGCCGAGGGTTACCTTTCTGAAGTAATAGTAGTTAGGGATGTCATCACAAGTTTCTAGAGTTATTGCTAAAGACAGATTTATAGTCTATCTTTAGTAGTAATGTTAAGAAATGCCAACAAGCATTTCTGGCACCGTTGCCGGGAGGGTAAAAGAAATATGCAACATCTAGCTTGGCATAAACATTGATTGCATAACAAGAATTGCTAGTCATAGTTTAAGCAAGCCAACTTTGCTATTTTCTTCCTCTTTTTATTGGAATGAAAACAAGATAGTGTATGAGCAGTTTTGCTCTGCCGGACAACTTCATCAGCAATCCGGAAGCACTCCTAAGGAATAAGAGGTCTCGTACCATTTCTTCTTCTGCTACTCCACCGGCAGATGAATCATTCACTCCCGCACCATCCGCTACTATCACCATGGCCAAGACACTCCGTGACTACTCCACCCCTGTTGTTGCCAACGTGCCCATTGGGCCCGCTGTCAATTTTGGGAATGAAAACTTTGAGATTCGTACAGGCCTCATCTCGATGGTGCAGGCGAGCCAGTTCTGTGGCTTGCCAAGTGAGGACGCAAATGCTCACTTGCAACACTTCCTTGAGCTGTGCGACTCCATCATCATCAAAGATGTCGCACAGGACAGTATCGGGCTCCTCTTGTTTCCTTTCTCCCTCACAGGGAAAGCGAAACAATTGTTCTATCAAAATAAGGAAGTTGTCAAAACATGAGACAAATGTTTCCTTGCCAAGTTCTTCCCCATGAGTAGGACCAGTGCTCTGAGAGGGAAGATATCAAACTTCCAGCAATCTTCACTTGAGTCCATCCTCGAAGCTTGGGAAAGGCTCCAGAGTACATCTGGGCCTATCCTCATCATGGAATGGAAGATTAGCTAGTACTCCAAAACTTCTATGAAGGCCTCATGGCCATGTAAAAGGGGCACGTAGATGCCGCAGGTGGAGGTGCATTCCTCTCTCTCACCATCACATATGCAACTACACTCATTGAGAAGATGGTGGCAAACCAGAGTTGGGGAGAGGGAAGAAAAACACAAAAAAGCCATGCATACCATGAAGGAGACAGATCTACTAGCCGCAAAAATAGACCTGCTATTACACAAGATGGATGAGCGTTCCACTAATCCTACCATGAGCACCGTCCAAGCCATGGACTCACACATGATATGTGAAGTCTATGGAAACGTTGGCCATTTAGGGAACAATCGCCCTAAAACGGGTTTTGCCAACCACAACAGCAAGGTAATAATGGGTGGAACAACCAACACCGCCCGCAAGGTAATAATTTCAATTCAAATCAACCTTCTTTGAGAGACCTCGTTGTGGTGCAGGCTAAGATCAAAAACCTGTCCTAAACCCTAAAACCTAAACCCTAAACCCTAAACCAAAAAGCTATCCTTCAATGAATACCCATTTGTCATTGTCTTCTTGTCTGACAGGAGTCATGAGGTCGAGTTCACTTCGTAACTGGAGAAACTCATTATATGCTACTCTTGACATGGGGAGTTTGAAACAATCTAGCAAAGCTTCAGAATTTCTTCTAATCATCGAGAGGGAGATGTGAGTGCCTTTGGCATGTGACATGAGATTAGGGTAGACATCTGAGTGAATTACTCCATCTATTATATCATCCTAGAAACCAACTATATCTCCCTTATTTGATATGCAGCTGGCCACAACTCTGTATTGGATGTTTAATCTGAGAATATCTTTCCACCAAAAGGAACCCTTCTCCTTGGCCAGGTGTGGAACTGAGTCTTGGTAATACCTTTGCCAGATCAGGTTTGCCCATTGAATATCTTCCCTCCTATAGTTTGTCAAGTTGCTTTAGCAGAAGGGCCTCATTTTGCAGGCTGAGATTGATCACACCTAGGCCATCCTTCTTTTTAGGTCCTTTAACTAATTCCCAGGCAGCAAGATTATACCCCCTTTTCTTGAATTCCCTACCTCTCCAGAGACAGTTTTTCCTATACTTGTCAATGATTTCCACAACAGTGATAGGCAACTTGTGTGAGCACATGTAATATGCGGGGAGGGAACAAATGACTGAGTTAGCCGATTGTAGTCTACCAGCCTTGGAGAGGAATTGAGATGTTGTTGACATTCTTCTCTCAGTTCTGCGGTAAGTGGGGCAAAATCCTTGACTTGAGTCTTGGTAAGACCCATGGGGAGCCCAAGATATGTGAAGGGGGATGATCCAACAATACACCCGAAGATGCTGGCTAAGGAATTGGCTCTGTCATGATCTATGTTGATGGGCGGATGTACTACTCAATTGATCGTTTCTTTTGTTTTCGTTCAGGGTTTACAGCTATAGGCAAAAAAAATAAAATTGGTTTTTATCTCTAGATCCCATATACTACTGTCAAATTTTGCAACATTCAAATTTGTGTGAATGTCTGCCGAGGCAAACCCTAAGCCCTAGAAGTATAGGAAAAACTGCAGGGTAAGGGCCAACTTATATCCTCGTCATTCCAAACGTACACCTCAAGATTAACCTTTTAGATGAAGCAAGGACGAAAATGTAAGCGAGTTGTTACACATATGCAGTCATGTTCCACATGCAAAGCTAGGCCATATAAGCAGGTGTTTCAGGTTAAGCAATTTTGGACGCGAGATGTTACAAGTATCGACCCATTAGCAATGCTATTGTAGCTCACTACTATTTGCCTAGAGAACTGGCGACTAGTTTCTACTTTCGTTGACATCTAATATGGCACTATGATGATGACATGTTGCACGGATGTGGTATAGGGATAAAAAGATAAATATATACTAAAACATGAGTAAAAACACATGTACAAAGTTATTCTTTTCTACAAAAGTTAAAACAGTTAGGGCATGTTCGTTTCAGCCTTTAACCGTTAGGGCATGTTCGTTTCAGCCCCAATCCATGCTGATTTGATAGGATTAAGTGGAATTTGGTCGCCTACAAGTCAAACTTCCCTTGTAAATAAAGGAACAGGCCCCTTAGAGAAACTTCAAAGACCACAAAGGTAAAGCCTTTCTCGGTTTGAAATCACAGTAATCAAATTACTATTAGTAAGTAAAAAAAATTAAGAACAAAGACACCATTTCACTTCTAAACAAGGGTAGCAACACTTAATTCATTCATTTGTGTCTAGAGTGGGAAACTTCGTCTATGAGTTCTATCGGGTCTATAAAAGAATTTTTAATTCACGTCTTTACTCTAACCGAATAAATGATAAGTTAAATCATGGCCAAATTCTATAAATGTGATTCAAACTTAACAGAATCAATAACCCTTCGGCCCAAGAAAATACAGAGAAATTGGTTAACATTTTTGCTTTATGAGAGCACGCACGATAAGAACCATTGTGTCACCAGAAGGCTTATTTATTTGCATAAATTGCACTGCCCTCCAGAATCGGAGGAAGCAGTACAAAAACTCACCACATCTGGTAAACATAGCATTAAACGAATTTACATTCAACCTTTTAACCAGAAAAGGAAGCTAGTTATATCAGCACTCTTGTCGCAGAGTTCTACTACCGTACCCACCCGATCAACATCCTCACCACTCTTGTCGCAGAGTTCCACTACCGTACCCACCCGATCAACATCCTCACCGACTGTCTGGAAAATTTAGATCCCAACTTCACCATGAGCGTTTCTAAAAAGATCCTTTGACAGATCTATGTTATGCATAGCATTGTGACCATCTCAATTGCCTTCTAAATCTGCAAAAAATAACCAGCAATCACACATGGAAAGAATCAATATATTTTTTCAATTGTTTGTTTTCAACAACTGCAGATACAAATACAAAATGCTAAAGTACATGTGAGTTCCAGAAGCTTAGAACTATCAATTACCATGACGCCACCATTTCCAGGGCTCCTATCACAAATGAAAAATTATAAGCTAGCGTTAACATGAATCAACATTTTCGGTCAGACCCATGAAGATGCAGATTTACCCCTAGGTCAATTCATTTCAATATCTTAATGTCAACATATTTAAAATAGGTGTGCCATGGTTTGACTATGGAAAGCAAGTGCTGATAGTTCCCCAAAACATTTCAAGCATAAACTATTGCAGGTCGGAAAAGTTTAACTGGGAAAATTTCAGATGTTAACAGGTACAAACCATTGTACCAAAAGGGATGGCTGGTTACTCTGTGTACAGATCATACTCCCTCCATTCCATACTATAACAGGATACAATTTGAGATAGAATATCAATAAACTATTTAACTCATTTGTGTAGATTATAGTAGCATCACCAACATCAAAATAATAACCTAGAATAGCACAATCATTGATATCACCACTATTTTTGGGTTGCCAGAGAGGGGATCCTTGGTGCAAACAGGATTTAAATCGAACTGGGGAGTGACAAAGAAATTTGTTAATTTTTTCGCCTATTTCTAATACCGCAGACATGGAATTACAAGACAACCAACTGCTGAATTAGGGCTTCCAAATTCAAAATACAACAAAGCTAGAAGGTCAGGGGGTGAGTTCCCGCAAAAACAAGTGTTCCTGTGCTTCCTTTTGTAACTGCATTATATATTCTCTAATGGACTTATGACCAGACTAGTGTTATATTGATTTTCATCTATTTGTTTTATGAGAAGTGACACCCCCCCCCCCCAAACATCAGTGTATAAAATAGGGTGACTTGAATATTGTGAAACCTCTCTTGGATTAAGGAAATACTCCCTCTGATTACAGAAACTGTCGTTTAGGAAGCATGTAAGTTATACCTATTGATTGTAATCAAAATACTCTCTGCGGTCCAGTTCCTAAGCGTTTGGGAGTTTTGGCAAAAGTCCAGTAAGTTTGGCATACAGGGTTTTCAATGAGCCTTAAAAGACTGATAATTAATTAGGGTCATGGGAGCCTAAGCATCTTTTACAATGCCATGTAGTTAAGCCTCCTGTTGGGCTGTAAAACGTGTGCTAGTAGTACTTTCAGAACAACCACATATATGCATGCATGCATGCCAGGAAACGAATCCAATACAAGGCTGCCATGCATGTAGAGGACTATATGAGATCAGCCTCCGATGCTGATTTAATACGACTCCTCAGTCTCCTCATGCTCCTTGATATCTGGAATTTGAGTTCGCGCGCCTTAAAACTAGACTGGTGGAAGTTAGGTGGAAGATATGCGCCAGTACAAAACCAAATTTGTCAAATATTTGTAAGCGGAGGGAGTAGATTCACTAGGACAATAAACAAATCCTATTACCTTTTAACTCTCCATGAACCCACCAGGTCTGACCTGTTACCTCTTATTAACGGAACGAGATCCCCTGCAGCTGCCCTCCGTGACTGCTGCCGGCAGTCGCTGCATCCACGCCGTCCGCTACAATCGAAGCGTCCAGCTTGTTCTGTTCGTTCGAAGCGTCCAGCTTGTTCTGTTCGTGGCAGGTTGTCTAGGCCCAGTAGCTCAGCAGCCCATCTAAGCCCATGAGGACAACGCAAGAGCACGCACTCCCATACACACGCAAGAACACCGCACGACCGCCGCCTAACTCGCTCTGCCCGAACACCCGCACGAGTTGACAGCGGCGCCGTTGTTGCTGCCAACGCTCGCTGCGTGGATGGCTCCAGTTCCGGCTCCTGCCGAAGCCCTGCCAAACGCTGACGAGTGAATCAGCTCCGCTGCCGAAGCCGCAAGGGAGCCGGAGCACTTCCTGTGCTGTGCGAACGGAGCCCCAAAACCGAGCTTCTCCCTGCTCGTCGTCCATCCGGGTGCGAAAATTCATGGGCCGCGGGCGAGGTCACGGCAGTGGTGGTGAGGTCACGGGCGGCACGGCCACGTGGCGCGCAGCACAATCCTACGACAAGCAACACAGAAAGAGAAGGATCTACTAGCAAGAATATGAGAAATATAGGGTCTCCAATATAAAAATATAACAGAAAAAGAAAACAATCGATGGCTCCAATAATTTAGAAATACAACAGGGTTCCCAATGCAAAAGTAACTCATCTTAACCGGCCGTGTTGTTGGGCCAGCGCAGCGTGGGAAGGAGGTGCAGTGCCTGAGCTCAGCTGTACCCTTGGATTGCAATGAACAGCAGAAACGCGGCTGACTGCCGGCAGCAGTCACGGAGGGTGACTGCAGGTGATCTCGTTCCCTTATTAACAGGGTGGTTGATAATCTTCCTGGATGGAAAGCATCACTTATGAATAAGGCCAGTCATTTGATCTCAGTATGGGTGGGTACTCAGACTGCTATCCTGATCTATCTTATGGTTGCCGTGGATTTACCAAAATGGGTGTTAAAAGTCATTGATAGAAAAAACGAGGCTTCTTGTGGAAGGGCGGCTAATGAGGGTAACTGTCTAGTATCAAGGGAAAGGTTCAATGCCAAATTCAGTTTGGGGCTAGGCATTCATAACCTTGAAACTTTGTGCTGGTCACTCTGTATCAGATGGCTGTGGGCACAGAAGAGTAGAAGACTGATGAGGAACATCTTTGGGCAGGTTTACCAGTTTTAGTCCGACGCATTGCCCAAATGTTCTTTGGTGTCACTGTACAAACCACAGTTGGTAATGGAACTTCAACTAAACTCTGGCCGGACCGCTGGCTTTTTGGTAAAAAACAATTGCAGAGCATGCTCCCAATAGATCATTCCCAAGAGAACCTTGAAACAACATACAGTGGCATTTTCACAGAAGTTGAGTGGCTGACATCAAAGGGAGCCTTAACAATTGAAGTTTGATGGAAATGGAATACTTGCAACTCTGGGACATGATTGACAATTTTGCACTTCAACAGGACATTTCCGATCAGCACCACTGGACTTACACAATCAGGCACTCTAGCAAATCAGGCTATGTGGCATTTTCACAGGCACCACAAATTTGCACCTTGGAAGTGAATCTGGAAATCTTGGGCCCCTCTTTGTCGCAAATTGTTTGTCTGCCTCGCGATCAAGAAGCAAGGGCTTCCCCACCATGCAGTTTACCCCTTGTGTGATCAGGCTGATGAAATAATCCAGTGTATCCAGATTGCTTGTGTGTTTGCAAGGCAGGTTTGGACAGCAATCTTTTCAGTGTTGGGGTTGCTACCTTTTGCACCACAACTACAAGACTCCCATTTTAGTAGATGCTGGAACAAGACAATTAAGGTGGCTCCAAAGGAGATAAAAAAAGCTTAATTCACTCATTATCTTAGTTGCTTGGGAGATTGGGAACATAGGAATGACTCGGTTTTTGAGATAGGTTGTACTTGTAGTCTGTTGAATGTAATCTGTGGTTTTGAGCTGGTGCCAAGGCATTACAACAGCTCCTTTCTAGATCGTTGCCACTGGCTGCTTAGGCTCCAGATGGGTTTTTTAGTTGTGTTTTTTTTTTCTTTGCAGGAGCGCTGCTGTTAGCCATGTGTTAGCTGGCCTAAGGAATTGGCGTTGCCTCTCCTTTAGTTTTTTCGTTCCTCTTCTTAATAAAATGACACGCAGTTCTGCTTCTTAGTTTTGAGAAAAAAAAAAATAAACCAACCCTCCTGAACAGAAACCAGACAGACTGTTAACATCAAAACTAATCAGATATGTAGGCCATATGAAGATGTGCCTCCATGGACCTAGCAGACCGTGCATAATAACATGCATAATTTTATGCTAACCCAGTCATCTCCTAGTTGTCCGTGTGGGAGACTAGCAGCTACAAGCAAACAAGTCATACCAGTCCTACTTATAGTTACTAGTTTGATAATTGATTTAATCTATTTTGATGTGAGGCTACACTATCTATAGATGGTAGTTTCAAGTCAGCATATTTTCTTATCATTGGTATTTCAATAGTAATGTGTTGTTAGAAAATTGTTGGCCCAGGCGCCCAGCTTCCTAATGGATTTGAAACCTTGCAGTGATGAAAGCGTAAGATGACCAATTACTAATATCTTGCATGTATCTAGCACAAAAACTATCCATCTTTTTGGTCCAGGATTCTATATACAACCAACAGGCGGACAAGTCTTCAGAAAACTGAATACTGTTAGAGTGAATAATTTTTATTATTGGGCTAACCCTAGGGAGGGTAGCTATATAGACATACATGGGCCTCATGGGCCTAAACCTTGTATACTCCAACACCCCCCCGCAGTCTGAACTACCGGCGCAGCGGAGTTTACAGGCTGGACATGAATGAAGAGAAGCAAGAACAACACACGAGCCCCCCCACAGTCAGAACTAGCCACCGGTGATGTTGAGGCTGGAGTGGAACTCGGCGAAGGTCGAGGACGGGAGACCTTTGGTGAAGATGTCGGCGAACTGGGAGGTGGTCGGGACGTGGAGAACCCAAACATCACCAATGGCGACCCGATCCCGGACGAAATGGAGATCGATCTCCACATGCTTGGTCCGCTGGTGCTGCACAGGGTTGGTGGAGAGGTACACAGCACTGACATTGTCGCAGTAGACCAGCGTGCTCCGGGAGAGAGGGCTGTGAAGCTCGACGAGAAGCTGCCGGAGCCAGGAAGCCTCAGCCACGCCGTTAGCGACAGCGCGGTACTCCGCCTCGGCACTAGAGCGGGAGACGACCGGCTGGCGCTTGGACGACCAGGACACCAGGTTGCCGCCCAGGAAGACGGCGTAGCCGGAGGTGGAGCGCCGAGTGTCCGGGCACCCGGCCCAGTCAACGTCAGTGTAAACGACGAGCTCGGAGGAGGAAGACCGGTGAAGGAGCAAGCCGTAGTCGACAGTGCCGCGGAGGTAGCGGAGGAGGCGCTTGAGAGCAGTGAGGTGGGGCTCTCGGGGATCATGCATGTGAAGACAAATCTGTTGCACTGCATAGGTGATGTCTGGCCTGGTGAAGGTAAGGTACTGAAGTGCACCTGCGAGACTCCGGTATGCCGTGGGGTCGTCCACTGAGGGGCCCTCGGCCTCTGACAACTTGCCTTGAGTGTCAACTGGAGTGGAGCAGGGCTTGCAATTAGTCATCCCAGCCCGCTCCAGGATATCAAGAGTGTACTGCCGCTGGTGAAGAAGAAGGCCGGCAGGACGAGGCTCAACAGTCACCCCGAGAAAATGGTGGAGCACACCGAGATCCTTCACAGGGAACTCCTGCTGAAGAGAGCTGATGATGCGGCTGAGGAGTGACGAGCTGGAGGCTGTGAAGACAATGTCATCAACGTAGAGCAGCAGGTAAGCAGTCTCAGCTCTACGGTGATATATAAACAGAGACGTATCTGACTTGGCCTCCACAAACCCCATTGTCACCAGGGAGGCAGCAAACCGGGAGTGCCACGCCCGAGGGGCCTGCTTGAGGCCGTAGAGAGATCTGTTGAGCCGACAGACCATATCTGGACGTGAAGAGTCAACAAACCCCGCTGGCTGGCTGCAGTACACTGTCTCAGTGAGAGTCCCGTGCAGAAACGCATTCTTGACATCCAGCTGATGCACTGGCCAGGAGCGAGCAAGTGCCAGTGAGAGCACCGTGCGGACGGTGGCCGGCTTCACCACCGGGCTGAAAGTCTCATCGTAGTCGACTCCAGGGCGCTGAGTGAAACCCCGAAGAACCCAGCGAGCCTTGTACCGCTCCAGGGTACCATCAGCCCGCTGCTTGTGCGTCCAGATCCACTTGCCAGTAACAACATTGGAGCCAGGCGGACGGGGCACCAGATCCCACGTCTGGTTGGCGAGGAGAGCTGCGTAGTCCTCTTCCATTGCGCGGCGCCAGTGAGGGTCTGACAAGGCGTCGCGAACGGAAGAGGGTACAGGACAGACCTGCGTGTCGCCGGACATCGCCGCAAGAGCCCGGGATCGCAGGGTACCCGCCGCGTGCCGCGTCACCATAGGGTGAACATGCCGCGGGTGGCGGTGAAGGAGCGGTGGGTGGTACACCGGCTGCACGATACGGGCTGCCGATGGCGGCGGCGGTGGTGTAGGCGTTGTCGGCGGTGAAGAGGCCACTGGCAGCGGCCGCGCCGCCGGTGGAGAGGACGCCCCTGGTGGCGACGGAGGCGTCGGGACCGCCCGTGCACGGCGCTGGTAGACAAGCACCGGCTGAGCGAACCGCGCCGGGGGCGCAGGAACCGGCGTCCCCGGCCCCGTGGCAGGTGGAGGAGCCGGGGCCGCACCGGAGAGCGGCGCTACCGGATCCGTGCAGGGCACAGGGCCAGGAGCAGCAGGGGCCGGGTCCACCGGCACCCGGCTCTGGTAGACAAGCGTCGGCTGGGCAAACCGCGCCGGGGCCGCAGGGACCGACGTCCCCGACCCCGTGTCAGGCGGAGGAGCCGGGGCCGGACCGGAGGGTGATGCTACTGGACCCGTGCAGGGCACAGGGTCAGGAGCAGCACTGGTGCGCGACGGAGGAGCAGTACCTGCAGGAGAAAACGGCAAAGGTGGCTGGACCACCATGTCAGTGGGAAACAGAGAGGCGAGGTCCGGGTCAGGGGTGGAGGATGGTGTGGCGGTGGTGGAGTAGGGGAAGACAGACTCATCAAACACCACATGGCGAGAGATGAGGACCCGACGAGAAGTGAGGTCAAAACACCGGTAACCCTTGTGATCTGGGGAGTACCCAAGGAAAACACACAGAGTGGAGCGGGGAGCCAGCTTATGGGGAGTGGTGGCAGTGGTGTTAGGGTAACACGCACACCCGAAGACACGAAGGTGGTCATACCGAGGAGGGGTACCGAAGAGAGCATGATACGGTGTGGGAGCTGGGCAGGCAGCGGAAGGAAGACGGTTAAGAAGATAGGTGGAGGTGTGAAGACTCTCTGCCCAGAAACGAGTAGGAAGCGACGCCTGGAGCAGAAGGGTGCGCATGGTGTCATTCGTGGTCCGAATCATGCGCTCCGCCTTGCCATTTTGGGAGGAGATATACGGACAGGACATGCGCAACTGAACACCGTGAGAGAGGAAGAAAGTGCGGGAGGTAGAGTTATCAAACTCACGGCCATTGTCACACTGTACGGCCTTGATGGTAAGGCCGAACTGAGTGCACACCCAAGCGAAAAACTGAGAAATAGTGGGGAATGCCTCGGATTTTGCACGCAAGGGAAAAGTCCACGAATAATGAGAGAAATCATCAACCACCACCAAATAGTATTTATACCCAGAAATACTCATGACAGGAGACGTCTATAGGTCGCAATGTACAAGGTCAAAAATATGAGCCGCATGTGAAGAAGAAGTGTAAAAAGGAAGGCGAACATGGCGGCCCAGCTGGCACGCATGGCACAAGTGCTCATCGTGAGCTCGAGTACAACGAATGTCAGAGCTATGACTAAGCTGCATCAGAGCATCACGTCCAGGATGGCCGAGCGGCGGTGCCAAGTAGTGGAGGAAGGCGTGGCGGCGAAAGCAGCTGACAAAAGAGCCGGCGAAGTAGAGGCCGGAAACCGAAGGGTGTAAACGGGCCCCGAGCTGTCACATCGGAGGAGCGGACGCCGGGAAGCCAAATCCTTCACAGTAAAACCAGAAGAGTCAAATTCAACAGAAAAGGAATTGTCAGCTGTAAAACGACGAATAGAAAGAAGGTTGTGAACCATAGAAGGTGCAACAAGAACGTCAGGAAGACGAAAAGAGCCAGAAACGCCGGCGGCACCCACGGATGTGACAGGAAGACACGACCCATTTGCGACCATGATGGACGAAGGATGGGAAGGAGAAGGAGGGTGCACAGAGGAGAGTATACCCGAGTCGGAAGTAGTGTGGTAGGTAGCACCCGAGTCAGCAACTCAAGTTGGGCCAGCAGGGGGAGTCAGGGCCATGGTGCTGAACGTGGACGCCAAGGCTGCCGGGTCCCAACTGACGGGCCCAGGTGAGGCGCCGGGAGGTGTCATGACGGTCCGGGCGAAGTGCCGAGAGGTGGGGCCCACGGAGCCTCGGAGTGAAACCCCGGAGCACTGGCGAGCATGGCCGTAGGCGGGTGGGACTCACCACCGGGAGCCTGGAAGGGCCACATGGAGATACGCCCTGCCCACGGGTTGTTGAAGGAGGGCCAGGATGTACCCCGTGGAGGCGCGGGCGCCGGGTTGCTCCCACGGCCGGCACCCGCACCACACCCCCGCGCGCGACGACGGCGGCCACCACGGCCCCCCCACCCCCGCTCGGCCCGGGGGAAGGACCAAGACGAGACGACTGCGGCGGAGCAGACGGGCGCGGCGGAGGAGTGGCCACAAAGGCAGTCGAGGACCCCGGTGCAGAGGCAGACCCGGGCTGAATGCCCTGAGTGAGCTCCTCCATGACAAGGTCGTCACGGACCTGCAGGAAGGTGGGGAAGGGCCGCTGCCGGGTGATCCACGTGCGGAGGTGGGCGTAGCGGTCGCTGAGCCCGCGGAGGACGTTGAGGACCAGGATGTGGTCCTCCACGGGCCAGCCAAGGTCGCCGAGGGAGTCGGCCATCCCCTTCATCCGGCGACAGAACTCGCTGACGGAGAGGTCGCCCTGGACGAAGGTACGGAAGCTCGCGTCGAGATGCAGAGCCCGTGCCTCGGCGTTGCCCAGAAACTGGCCCTCGAGGGCGAGCCAGGCCCGGCGAGCGTCGACGGAGTTGCGGGAGGTCGTGTAGGTCGATGGAGATCGTCCCGATGATCCAGGAGAGCACGATACTGTCGAGACGGTACCACGCTGGGGTCTGGACCGCGACCGAGGCGTCGGTGAGGACGTGGTCGTCGAGGGCGTAGCGGCGGAGGGTGAGTAGGACCAGGTCCCGCCAACGGGCGTAGGCGGGCGACTCCGGCTCGAGGACGACCGGGACGAGGTGGCGGATGTTCTGGACACCCCCGGCCTGGTAGTGGAGCTGCGCCACGAGCTGGTCCGCTGGGTCGTGCCAGAGCACCGCGGTGTGGGACACCGGATGGGCCGGTGTGCCGGAGAAGGAGGCCCCAGCGCCGTACGAGGCAGGAGGGGCGAGGAGCTGCTCCGCCTCGGCGATCTGGCGGGCCAGGGCGTCGACCGCCTCGCGCTCGCGCTCCCAAGCGAGGGCGGCGGCACGAACACGGGCTTGGCCCTCCGCAGCAGCCACCCGGACCGCGACGAGGGCGGAATCCGAGCGCGCCTCGTAGGGTGGGGCGGGGAAAAACGCCAGTGGGCCGACGATGGTGCCTGCCAGGGGGTCCAGGCCGCCGGCGCCT
>CM041630.1:33711181-33783021 GCA_023333625.1 Bothriochloa decipiens | reverse complement strand
AAATACATGAAAAATCTAAGCATTTATAGTAAATCATCATTTGTGCATGCTATGCAAAGTTAAGTAAATAAAATAGAAGGGTAAGGAAAACACTAACCCCTCGAGTGCAAGAATATTGCACAGATTATGTAACTCAGCATCAGGAAGCTGAGTAAGGATTTCATGCACATTAACAACCTGTTTAGCACAAGATGGTGGAACTTCAATATCGCTGCCTTGATTATTATCCGGGATATGACCTTGAGATGGTGTCCCATCAACTAATTCAATATCCAAACTGTGAGGTGGACAATCAATTTGGGATGCAGCATTGTTAACAACTACTTCAAGCAAACACATCACCTGGAGCGCAAAATTAAAAGGTATGAGAACTATTTGAAGTGAACCAAAAGCTAACATACACTAAAACAAGTGTTGATAAATACCTGCTCAAGATATACTCGACTCCGCAGAAATAAGGGTTTATTTAGAAGCTTAAGAAACAATAGAATAGGTGTATAACCCTCTGAAGATGGTTGCACCATATTCGGCGTTGGACTTTCTTGAGATGTCTCTTTATTGTGCTGTGATGTCAAACAGTTTGAACTAGCTGAAGGATTGAAATGGATCAAAAGATCCGCAACAGAAGGATGGTTAGAAGCAAGATATGTCAGGATTTCAAGAAGTCGGCGTGTTACAAGTGGAGGTAGACCTGGAGAGATGAAGTGCAAGCATATAAGGTAGCTTAAGTACCCAATAACATTGTTGAATAATATAACAGGGAAGAAAAAAGGAAGATAATACAGAGTATAAGGGAGAGCCAAAGGTTATAAAACAAATTACAAAAGAAATAAAATAGAGAATATTACCATTTGCAGAGTAAGGTTGTGCGTAAACAATGTTCCACTGACATCCATGTAATCTATATGTAGCCATGCAATCAGATAAGCTAAGCCCCTCAGATTCAGGTTTAATCATGTTGAGCAGATGGCCAACCAAGGTAACACGTGTGACACTATGTGTGCATAAATTGAACATAAGCCTTTGAAGAAGGCCTTTGCTGAGTGGCTGCAAAATTGTGGAATAGTTAAGCAGTTTAGCTTAAGGAAATATGGGCAAAAACCTAGTAGTAAGGAAAAGCAAGTGACAATTAGCAACATTTTCAAGTCATCTTTATTGATAATAAGGAGAAGCAAGTGACAATTAGCAACATTTTCGAGTCGTCTTATTGATGCCTTATTTGCAAAAGTTATTTTTGTGCATGCCCACTAAAATTCTGACCAGGGACTGATTTTGCATAGCAATTAAAAAAATAAATTTAAATTGAAAATATAGAAACAGGACAAATATTACCAATCCATTAAGTCCTCTTTCTAGTCTAAAATGGAATTTAAACATCATACTTCTGAGGATTGTTGGATTACATAGTTTAAGAGAAGAAACAATATGCAAAGCTTCCAAATAATATGCTATTGTCCATAGATGAGACACATATATAGGCTTATACCTACCATACATTTCAATTCAATTTACAGATTATTTCATAGATGGTGAAGTTTCCATAATAATCTAATAATTTAGCAGAGACATGGTTGCACATTGTTCTTATTGTCTTGAGCAAGTAGGATGTAGAGAAAAGATAGCAAACACAGTTGGAGTGGGATAATAATAGATGTGAAACTCATCCCAATAACATTTAATTTTGCAAGTTCATTTCCAATGTAAACTTACTCCCTCCACCACACAATAAATGCAAAGTTTGACTAGAAATATAGAAAATAATATCAATATTTGTATCTCCAATATAAGTTTATTATAAAAGTATATTTCATGGTCAATCTAATGATACCTACTATGCATCATAAATATTAGCATACTTTTTCTATATATTTGATCAAACTTTAAAAGATTTGACTCATTGGGAAGCGAAATGTACGTTTATTTTGGGGCAGAGGGTATATGTGAATGGACAATTTGACACATTAAAGCTTCACAGACAAATATATTTAATTTTTTCTCGAAAACGCAGGAGAACTGCGCTTCATTATATTAAGATGATAAAAAAGGGTAAGAACCCATACACTACAACATACTCTCCAGCAGCAGCAGCTACAAATATATTTAATCTTTCAACAAGAAAGTTTTTCAGTTCTTGTAGAGGACAGGAAAAGGCTAATGGAGGAAATTGCCTGGTAGCCAGGGAAAAGGTTCAGAGACCTTTTGAAAATGGAGGGCTGGGCATTCACAATTTGGAATATTTTGGTTGGGCACTTCGGATCCACTGGCTTTGGGCACAGAAAACAGATCCTTCAAGACCTTGGGCTGGTCTCACCATCCAGGTACCACAAAAAGCTCAAGCCTTGTTTCATATGGCGGTCGATGCAATAGTTGGAAATGGGGACACAATTTTATTCTGGTCAGATCGCTGGATAAATGGCAACACTTTGGCAGAAATAGCTCCCAACCTTTATAAAACCATCCCCAAAAGGGTGGTGAGATCAAGGACAGTAGCACAAGCTCTAAATAATTGGGTCTGGGCGTCTGACATAAAAGGGGCTATCACTGTCCCAGTCCTAATGGATTTCCTTAGGATTTCAGAATTGTTGGATGGAGTGGTATTGTAGCAGGAAGTCCAAGATCATTTTCGTTGGAAGCTGACCCAAACGTACATATAGCAGCAAGTCCGCTTACGAGGCCTTCTTTGTCGGTTCCATAAAATTTGCAGCATGGTGAAGAATCTGGCGTAGCTGGACACCTCTACGCTGCAAATTCTTCGTTTTGTTGGCATTAAAAGGAAGGATCTGGACGGCGGATCGCCTGGCCAAGCGTGGGCTGCAACACCCAAATGCCTGTCCTCTGTGTGACCAGGCACAGGAAACAGCCCAGCACCTTCTTTTATCTTGAGTGTTCACTCGTCAGGTTTGGTTCTTCATTTTCCATTATCTGAACCTGGTCGTCGACCTGCCCACGGCTGAGTCCTCTAGTTTCTCAGCTTGGTGGTGCAACTGCATCCGGGCAGCGCCAAAAGATATGCGGAAAGGTTTAAACTCCCTCATCATACTTGTGGCCTGGGAAGTTTGGAAGCACCGCAACTCCTGTGTGTTTTAAGGGGTATGTCCAAGCATCCAAGTTCTACTACAAACAGTGGCAAATGAGAGCTCCTTGTGGTGTATGGCTGGGGCCTCAAAGCTCCAGGAGCTTCTCGCTAGGTCGCTTGTGCTGGGCACTTAGGCGCCTTGGCTACTGGTCAAGTCTGTAAATTTTTGTTTTTTAGTTTGGGTGGCTGTGTTGCTGTGCAAGGATAGGGGGTTCTTCCCTAATCTTTTGTATTTGATCACTTTCTTTCTTAATGAATGACGCGCAGCAATCCTGCGTAGTTCGAGGGAAAAAAAATTAATCATAGTGATGAGAAAATGCACACCTCTGATTGCTTTTAGAATTTTACAGGGGGTGTCCCCACCATGCAAGCCTCTATCATTTCATTTAGCATTTTGGAAACTAGCGCATTACAAGTTTACAAGGTGAGTTTTGCACTATGCAAGTAAATATATGTGCATGCAATATTATATTAAATCATAAAACTATAGAGCAGTGCCCAAAACCACCCTATTCCTACATGTTTACAATGTGAGGTTTGCACTATGCAACTAAATATATGCATGGAATATTACACGACATATACCCAAAACCACCATATTCAAGAAAAAAATACAGTTATCTACTAGAGCATATGCACAGTGTGAACATTACCGGAGCAAGTTGCAGAAGGCGAATTAGTGCCCGCAAAGCTTCTGAGTCCAGAAGCGGGATCCCCTCCACATATTTACCCTTTGAACTGCCTGGTGTAGTAGAAATAACCCTTCTACCCACAGTAACACCAACAGCTCTGTCTATAATGGTCTGATTATCAGTTGGCAGCCTCCTCCCGCCAAGCCTATAGCTTCCACCAAAAAGGCTCCCTCTAGCACGATAGCGACTCAACTCTCTGTCCCGTAGCATTTGAGCTTCAGCAAGTAAAGCTGAAGGAAGGGCAGACAGAACAGCTTCTGATGAGGTCAAAAGCACCTGCGCAGTAAAACAGGTCAGTATTAGATTAAACAGGTATGTAAATAAAAACTTACCTCTCCATCATGCAAGGACTGAAAATTTGCTAAACTTGAAGCATTACCTCTTCACGTAGATCAGGAGGAAAAGTTGCTATAATTGAAGCGTTATCCATATCTACTGGCTGTCCAACTGGTTGAGAGTGGGCAATCCTCTGTGCTCGCTGCTGGGCTAGAACCTCAGCCTGTATGTCTGGTGGAAGGGCAGCCAAAAACTCAGGATCTATTTCCTCTGCAGCTGGGGGGGTATAGAAAGCAGCTGGGGCAGAACGGTTCTGCTGAGAAGCAAGGACTTCGGCACGAAGATCCTCGGGCAACGCTTCAAGAAATGTGGGATCAATTTCATTAACACTGGAGGCCTCATTAATAGCATTAGGTTGCTCTGTTTGAGGCTCAGCTTCTTCATGCCTCCTAGAAGACAAAACATTGCCATCAGAAGCAGGAACTGAGTTCCCAACCTCATTTTCAGCAATATTAACACTGTTCATGTCAACATCAGCATCCACTGCTGCAGAATCTACATGAGCATCACTCAGCTCAGGAGCAGCACTTGCAGAAGTGACAAGTGCATGGCAGCTTGACTCCAGATCAGATGGGGCTTCCCTAGAATCATTACCCAAGTGAACTTGTTGAGGTGCTTCAATCTCATTTTGCATAATATGACCATAACTTTCATTACCAGACAAGGAATCTCTTTCTGGATGACTATCAAGCTGTGCATCAGCAATACACATCATTTCGTCACTCTGAGGTATAGTGTTAGGATCATCAGGTGCTGTTTGCCGCACCACTTCTTCAACGTGGTTATCATAAACAGAACAACCAAGCTGCTGATTTACGTGCACATCTGTAGGACAGAGGACATCATTAGCAGGAGCAAGTCCTTGGTTACCAGTACGAACTAGCTGATGGCTGCCATCAGGTTGAGAAAGAGGACCGGTTGCTACAGGTCCAGCACTTCCTACATTTGGTAACACTAACTGTGCATTCACACCGTTGCCAGTCTGTTCAGGCTGCACCTGAGGGACATTATTTGAATTGCTAGCGACAGTTAACTGTGACACAAAATGGCCTTCCACTGCCTGAGCAACAGCAGCTGCATGATTACCTGCCTGTGGTTGACCATCATCAGTCCACAAATTATCTCCAGGGCCCTGCCTAATTCGGAGGGAATCCATACCAAGTGAGAAATCTATCAAAGGTGGCGGAGCAGTACTTACAACACGTTCACCAAACACTGGGGGGACAGTTTCTGGTGGAAAGCCAGCATCTAACATGTATAAGGGGATGTCTGAATTCCCGAATAGCGTGTGCAGATCTCTTGAGGAGGTTCCTCCAGAGGGCCACGCTAAACTAGTTCCCTCCCTAGATTGTGCTGGCCTGACAAGCAGTGGATGAAGAAAGGCATTCCCATCAGTCCTTGGTCGATCCAGAAGTGACCTACTTCCGCTTTGGCGCCGCCGCTCAAGACCAAGTGAACGATGCAGGTTAAATGAATCATCTGTCCCCACACCATGAAATGACTCGGATGATATATCAATAAAACCACTGGAGTCTGCACGACCCCTGGAAAATCGCAGATGATGATCCATTCCAGTTAAGCTCTCCCTCCATCTTACTTCTGTAACACGGTTCTCAAGAAAGTCATCATCTTCTTCATCCATAAGGTCATCATTGTATTCATCACCAATTGCATTGTTCTCCTGGTCCTCGATATCTGTGTCAGCTATGGACATCAAACCAGCTCCTTCATCTGCTATTTCCTCATCATCTTCATCCTCACCTTCCTCCCCAAGATCCTCATCTTCCACACCCATTTCATCATCAACTTGATGTTGCGCTGAGAAAGTCAAACCAACATCAGTACTAGTAGCCATTACATTACCTTCAATAGCTTCTTCTCGCATGAACTCCACAGCTCTCGTTGGAGGATTGCCATTTGAAGTATTATTGTCAGCTAGATCAACTCCCATTTCTTGTTCAAGAGGTTGGTCAAAGTTTTCATTGTTGTTCCCACCGATATGAGACAGTTCTTGAGCTTGCTGACTTCCAGATTGGATGATGTCATTAGTATGATGATGTATGTCATCTGTAGTTTGCTCATGGATTACAGTGTCATCAGCTTCACGTGTTTGTTCCTGTGACCCTGGTAATCTGTTCTTGGTAAATCGATCTGTCTTGAGGACTTGATCGCTGGCATAAGCAGTCCTAGTGAGGCTATCCAAAGCCTTCAGTATCAGGTTGACAACCCTTGCAGCATCTGGGTGGTCAAGATCAATTACTTTCAGCAAACCAGAAAGAGATTGCACCATTCCACCGTCTACCATAGGTTTTGCAATATCATGTGAGCAACCAAGAAGAGGCAAGTCGCTCTGACTATTCTGCAACAATATGGAATTCACAAGCTCAGTGAAAGCCAAAACTTTTCTGTCAGGTATTAAAGATCCTTTGGAGGTGTTGCTTGCTGAACCAATGAAATAGTTAAATGCCTTTACAATTTCAGAAACAACCCTTCTACGACCTTCAGCAGATCTGCAGCATAAAGCTACCAAGAACCAGGAAGCTCTCTCAGACAACTTACCAATCCAATCATCTGAGGCATCAGCCATTTTGACAGGAGGTAGAGGAAGTAGCAGATAGAATATATGATGCAGTAAACCACTGTGTCCAGCAACTTGATTACAATTTCGTGACTGTGATATCTCTGTATCCCGTCTCAGAATTATACTTGCTGCATGCACATACATGAGGAGTATTTCACTCATCAACTTAAGGACAAATGCAAACTTTGACAGCAAGGCAGATCTCTGAGAGAGAGCATCACCATCCAGCTCTTGTCCATCATCAACTTTAGATTTGCCCTTCATACTTGGTTCATCAACATCCATTGGAATCAACAGGGAATAACCATCAGACCTATGTTCTTTGCTTGCAGATGGATAACTCATAATGATCTCAAGAAGCTGATCAATCACTTGAGAAAGACTAGCAGACACCTTTTTGTGGTTCCGTGAACATCTGTTTGGTGTATCAACTGATTTAACCTCAGCAGTGAACCGAACAGGCTCATTACACGGCACACCACTTTCTGTTACAGGAAATTTCTGTTTCTCCCTGTCTTTCTCCTTGTCCTTCAACAACACTACATTCATTCTCCCTCCTGAATAATCCAATTGGCAGACTGAAGTTACAGCCTTCATGAAAATCACAGGATCTCTAGATATCAGTGGTGCCATAATTGTCAGAAATGAGCGAGGAGTACGACTCCCAGGGTTACTTAATGACTGTCGTATCTCCAATTCCATGGCACTCTGCAAGGTATGGGGATCCTCAATGAGGTGGCGCACAATGGCAGATGCTAAGGTCTCAAAGCCAGGAAAGATGCAAGTGCCTGGGAGATTTAGAAGAGATGCTAACCCACCACT
This sequence comes from Bothriochloa decipiens, assembly GCA_023333625.1. Lineage (NCBI taxonomy): Eukaryota > Viridiplantae > Streptophyta > Magnoliopsida > Poales > Poaceae > Bothriochloa > Bothriochloa decipiens. The sequence goes on along the minus strand of CM041630.1, from coordinate 33,775,514 downwards.
TTCAAAGAAGCGGGCAGCGAGAGCATGTGTTTTTGTCAAACGAGCACTGAGCTGAAGCACAGCTTGCATAACTGTTGCAGGCACACATAGCTTAATGAATTCACAGCAGAAAACCAATGCCTTTTGGCTCTCTTGATCATTCAAATAGCCAGTAGACTTCCCCAAAACCTTTTTAAAGAAATTAGCACTTGCATCATCTACTGAATCAATAATTTCAGTTCTATTTTCAGCAGTTGGTAATGGATTTGCCTTGCTATCAGCACTGGATGCATCAGAAATTGACTTGGATACAACATCCATTGATTCCAAACTGAGCTTTGGATTAAATTGTAGCATGTTATCCAATATAAGCAACAGAGCACTGATATAATTCCAAGTCTGAGCTGTCTGGTCTGTCCTTGATTTAATACTTTCTAACATGTTAAGAACTTGGGAGATGACACCATTTTCAGCACTAATTTCACGTATGCCACTGTCTTCACTCAGAAGCAAAGCCAACAAATGAGCAACAGCATACAAAGCACCCATATCACCTGTTGTATCTGATGAAAAACATCTTAGTTGCTCAAAAAGATACAGTACTACTCGCTTGCAGTATTCACCCTTGTTCCGGTTGCATAGTGTCACTAGAAGGTCAGTGAATGGGAAAGCCATGGTGGAATTGCTAGAGCGGAAAACCTTCGTCGACACAGTAAGGATGTCATCCAAAGGGAGCACAAATACACCTTTCTCTTCAGCAATGGCTGTATCATTCTTATTGCCCCCATCCTCCTTGGGTGGTTCAATGGAGCTTCCAAGTGACAAAGCTAACGCTTGTGCAAGCTGCACATCTTCCTGAACAACTTCTTCTGGATGGCTGAATAACCAATCTGTTGCCATCTCCACACTATTAGTTCTGACGCTTCTAAGAGCTTCTTCTGCCCTAGCCCTTGAAAATCCCATTTCAACAATTGTAGCAATAGCAGATTCATCAAGAGGGGGGCTAGTAACACGCTGGTTGGCAACTTCAACACTACTGCGACTTTGCTTCGTATCTCCAACAACAGAGCATATATTGTTCATAATTGCCACCAGGGAGGTAACAAGAGCTGGGCTGCACTCAGGAAACATTGTATGATTCCAAACAGGAAGAACTGCATCAAGAACTTGAGATTGGAGCATGCGAGCAAATGATTCTGGATCTGAAGGCACAGGGAATAGATTAATTGACAGCTCAGTTACAGTAGGCTGGACAAGAAGCTGATTATGAGAAGAGGATGGAGACAATAGGAACGTAGAGTTCACACAATATTCTAGAAATTTACAGTAACTCTGTAACGTATCCAGCAGCCAGGAATTGTGAGACACCTTCTCACTAACAGAGGAACCTTGATCTGTGGAAGCAACCAAGACAGAGAAAGGAAGTGTCCATAGTAGCTGACTGGTGGCTTCAAAGGTCGTTAGAACTTCCTTGAATGTTCCGTTCACATAGAAGCTATTAACGAGTGCAGAATTACATAAGCGGCGTCTGCTGTCAAATGTAAGCACAGCCATGTCTTCCACAACCTTTCCAAGGTAACGGCATTTCACAGATAAACACATCTCAAAACCTGCAGTAGAATGTCCAGAGAAACCAAGAGCACTAAGAAAAAATTGTGCTAGTGCAGTCACAAGACTTCTCGAAGCTGGGTTAAGGTTAGAGTCAGCCCGACTGTGAGCCGCTAATCCTTTGACAAGGCTACAAAGGAAGGAACGGATGGTATAGCCAAATTTTGTCAGAAGTTCAGAAACAACAGCATCAGGGCTTTTCTTTAGAGCATCATGACTCCTTGATGTCTCTGCTGGAAAACAAGGACCATCCAAATCAGTATTTGTTGCATTAAACACTCCATTTAGACGGCCACTTATCCTGGATAATGAGTATCGACCATGGCGGTACATATTGGCAGCAGATCGCACAGTTGAAACAAAATCTTGCTCCATGCTCCAGGGTGATAAAGAAGCCCTTGCTGAAACAGGATTCATATATCTTGAAAATGGTGTTGTATTCGTGTCATCATCACTATCCCTTTCAAAAATTGAAGCATCCCCAACCAAATCATCTTGATCTACCTCTTGCTTATCCACCTTAGAATCACTGAGTAAAGATATCTGCCATGTGACTTCAATATAAACATTCCCTAATTCCTTCAATATCTCAGCATCAGCAAAAGCCAGTTCTGAGACCATAATGGTAGTTCCCTTCAGAAGAAAATTGGCAAGAGATAAAAGCCCTTCAAGCGTAGAAAGTGACTTCAGAAGAGCTGATTGCTTTATAGGTTCGCTATCAACCAGCTTAGTTCCAGAGATTGAACCCAACAATTCATTGGCCGTTTTAAGGTGGTCTCTAAAGAATGAGCACACTGCTCGTGTAAGAGAAATAGAATGCTGAGGTGAGAAGTTCTTGAATGCAACGGAAATACTCTGACCAATTGAAACAGATACAGGTATTGATGGCAACTTAAAGAGTTGGAGAACAGCTTCAATACCTTTGTTCTCAATAAATAACCTACATGTATCAGTATTTTGCAGAACAGTTTCAAGGAGACGAGCAACATTGCATATGCACTCAGGAAGAAATAACTCAATGGATGGTGATGTCAAAGCATCTAGAGGACCATCAACTGTTTTGACTGAGCATCCTACCTCAGGAGGTACACCCTCACCCTGTGTTGTAGCTACCTCCACATCAGTATCCATGGGAACAACTGCAGAGGAAGTATCAGATTCCTTACAGGAAAAAGAGTCACCACCACACCCTACTTTAGAAATAGTGTTCAAGATTTCAATAAACATGCTAACTCCAGAGGATCGTAATGATGATGCATGACGCATTAATTCATCAAGTCCACTCGATAAGGCCCCCGTTGTGTCACCACTAAGAGCTTTCAGATATGATCTAGAGGTAAAGATTTTCACAAAACATCTTAAAGCATTTCGGTCCTTTACCAATTGAAGACCATTATTGCTTAGGCACAATGCATCTAAACATTGTGGTATGCATGAGACTACATCAGAGTTATAAAGTACACCATCCATTATGGCATCAAGAAATGCTTGTGGCAAACCAGCTGCATCAAGAACAGTGTAGCATGTTGGATCTTTATGTATGAGATCACTCATAACATTTGCAGCAAGTGAGAAAACACCACCACCAAAGTCCTTGCCTCTCTTAAAAATCTTACATAAACATGGGGGTAACACATTCTCTTCTGAACCATCAACACGAGCAGAACTACCAGGCACATATGTTGCCAGAGATATTGTACGTAGTAAAACTTTCATTAAGTTCTTCCTATGATACAAAATCAAGAATTCAGAACATGAAGGCTGTATATCTTGCAAAGGTGGACAGCTTTCAACCTCTTTTCCTTTATTGTTAGAATGAGATGCTTCAATTTTTTTTGAAATAACCTCAACTTGAGATACTTCTATCTTGAGACGAGCAATAGTGTCATCTAGTCCACCAAGATCTCTAAACAATGCTGAAGAAGGATTGTGATAATCCAGGAAGCTCTCAATGACATGCACTGCCGTACTAACTAGATGTAAATGCTCTGTGTTTGTGTCTTTGAGAAGAGGCAAAATAGTGGGTATAAAGCCTGCTTCTTGTAGAGCTAGAGAACCTGGTGTTGATGATACCAGCATTGATACAAGTGAGAGAAGTGCTTCGGCAAATACTACGGACCATTTCATAGAACCATTGATGATAGAGTCCACAGCCTTCTGTATGAGACTAGGAAGGATACCACAATGACCACCAGAAGTTACTGAGGACAATACAGTAGGCTGGTGAGATCGATCTTGGCACAGTGCAACTAATGAAAGGATTCCCAGTACCCTAATTTTTTCTGGTATCTCATCCTCGTAGCTAAGCAGCGATAACAGCTCATCAATGAATTCTGGTTCGTTGCTCAAAAATGTTGATAGACCTTCCGAATCATGGCCTGCTTGGACAAGAATAATAAAGGCATACAGGCGGATACAGATATATTGGTGTCGACATGTTAAAGAGTCAAATGCCCTTGCAAATCTCAGTCTTGTAAGAAGAGGGAACCTTAAAGCATGTGGCACACTGTAATCCTTGATTAATCTGTCTAGTATTTCAAGATCTGTCTCCTTGCAAGCATTGACATTCGATAAATGAATTACTTCCAACCTGTTCTCATTCTTTAGACACTGGGATTTCTCTGATTTATCAGCAGCACGATAGAACTCAAAATGGAGAGTGGAGCCAGCCTCAGTGGAAATTGGATCAGATACACTGGGCAGAGAACATGATATTAATCCAAGGCCGCCTTCTTTTCCACCCCAACCTTGAGAGAAGGCAAATAACTTTGAAGCGAGAGATGCACTGTGTATTGAGCTTTTCCCAACTGACTTGTCCACAAAAGCCATTAATGTCTGCAAGCTTGCTTCAATAATATCTGCATCTGTAGATGCTAAAAGGGCAGACAGATGCTGCTGTAACAAAAAAATACATAAATTAGCAGTATACTACTGCAAATGAATAAAACCAGAAACTTATGCTGCTCCCTTATAGTAAATAAATACGAAGGGAAAAACAAATAGGTCTGCAGATAAACAGGACATGCATAAAGTGCTGACCTCAAAAAAACTATAAAAGTGTCTATTTGTACAATTTTCCAATATTAGTTTTGATACTCGGAGAATTTGAAGGACTGCTTCTCGGGGAAATGGGGGATCCACATCAAGAAAATTATCTTCAAGATGCAAATCTTTCCTTGATTTGATATAATTCTCAAAGAAAGAACCAAAGTGATTGAAAAGGTCCACCCAGTGATGGAAATCCCCCTACACCAATTTGGTACCAAGAGATTAGAATTAATAACATCACCACAAAAGATGCTATACATAAAAAGTCTGATGTACACACCTTGTCAAATTCCCATGCAAAATCCTTCAGTGGCAATTCTACATTCTCAAGAGGAATGGTGGTAACACTGTTGATGAAAGATTTTATATTTTGAGGCTGCAAAGAAAACAACATACATTGGTGAAAGGTACAAGATATGGAAAAAAAAAGGATCTGCTACATGCTTTAATGATCATATGTAAAGCAATAAGCAAATGCAACCATCTTGTGCACACAAATGTTTCATATAATGTCACACAGAGGTTGATAAACACTAGAAACAACTGTGTACTTTTTTCATTAATATATCTCATAAGTTCCTAATACTCACCAGAAACTATATAAGTAAATAATGTCTTCTCAGCCAATTCTAAAATGTTTTTCCTCAAATAAATTTCCTAACTGTCTAATGTTAAGTGTCTAAATAAAGTAAATATGATGTGTACCGTTAACCTATGGACAATGTTCCTCCTATCTTCAATTTGAACATTTAGCATTTTTTAGATGAAAAGATTAAAGATGACTTATTATAGTTTTTTAAGCCAACATCGAAGTCGATAAACCGATATCAAGAATTGACGGTGGTACCATATACTTTTTTGTAAACACTTGATAATCTGGCCGCCCCTATATCTAAATCCTGGCTCCACCCCTGTATCTAAGGTCTAAAGTTTCTTCTTGTAATAAAAGACATGACTATTGTCAATTGCAGAGACTAAATAACATACACAAGGAACCCAGTGATCCCCGAAAATAAAAAATAACCTGGGCTTGTGGCATCCTTAAACTCAACAAAACCTACTACCACCTGGAACTGGAATCAACACTACCAGCAGTAAACCTCACAGGTAGTAGAACTCCTGACGATAACCCAATTCAGGTTTAACTACCGCACATATGAGGTTTGGCCAACTATAGATCTAAGACATCTTGTAATCACAAACTACTGTCGCAAAGATTGCAGACAATGAACACTACAAAAGCCACGATGACGTCTGGAAGTTCACGAAAACCAAAAGCACCCTGGCACGCAACTTCCTGACCGCCTAAAAGGAACAAGAATCGACACAACGAGCTAAACCGCACTAGTAGAAAGAAGCCTGGGAGCAATACCCTAATCCTTTCGCCTTCGCAACCGCCGCGATCAGGCGATCGGCACATAGATCGCGGGGATCGAGTGGGAGCAGGGTAACCGAGGGACCAAGGCAACGTACCACTTCTACCGCGCGTCGCCGCTTGAGCTTCATACCGCAATTCGCATCGCCGGGAAGAAAATGACCTCCGCCGCACCGTCCGCCTCCGCAGGGGGCAACCCGCTGCGCCGTCGCCACCGCAGGGGGCAACCCGCTGCGCCGTCTGCCTCCGCCTGGGGTCGCTGCGCCGTCGCCTGAGGCAGTCGCTGCCGAGGCTCCGAGTGGTTAGGGTTTTACGGGGGCACTGGCGTGATCGCGGAGAGAAAGCGAGGAAGGGAAGGAGATGCGCGTGTCGTCCTGGAGGGGGAGGCGGCGAGGTAAAGGAGAAGAGGCGTTGTTATGTGACGGTGACGGTTACGAAAGCATATGGTAGAGGCGTTTCTTTTTTTTTTTTGTTTTGTTTTTTGAGAATGAGAGGCGTTGTTATGTGACGGTGACGGTTACGAAAGCATGGTAGGAGTGGACTCTCTTGGTGCCATCAAGGATTGTGTGCTTGATTTTTTAAGACGTTGTTTTCATTTATCAAAATATGCTCGTGCATTTGCACCAGGACAAACAACTTATTGAGTGGTTACGTAGACATCGATTTGGAGATATATATAAGTATATGATCGTCTTATCCGTTCTAATATGCTTGAAATTGTTATAATGTGTAAACTATAAGGATAATTAGAGCGACGTAGCACTATCGTAAATTGTTGGCCAGCCTTTCTCATAGTATAAACCATATATATGGATTGAATATTATGCCAAAGCACAGGTCTGTGCCTAGCCTAGTCTCATGTGAGCTACGGTGCCGCTGTGTATGGGTGGGGTAGAGGTTCAGGGGGTTTTCTTGACCTGCATGAGAAGGTCTCCTTCTTAAACACAATGCCCGGTGGTCAGAGAGGTTATGATTAATATACGATAAATAAACCAGGTAAAGTATTGTTCTCGATCATCACTATCGTTGTCAGAAAATTTTTGGCTTTGGTCTTGAAAACTTGTGTGCTCCCAATTTTCATCAAAAGAGCCTAGTGGCTTCATTTGGAAGGAGATATTGTTGTTGTAGGCACAAATGCTAACGTTGCTTGTCTTCGGCCTACTCATGCTATGGTGGTGCAAACTTCTCCTTAAACCTTTTCATCGCCGACGTCTGGGGCTCGGTGGCTGTTGGCGGTCCTTAACTCACATTTTATACCACCAATAAGAATATAAAAGGCACATCCAAGTTAGTGAATAGGGCTTATTGCTAACAATTTCCATAAGTTTGGGGTGTTTCACTTGTTTTGCAGGGCTTAAATAAAAATACATCTAAAGTGGGCCGAAAGAAGAGAAATACAAAGGAAATAAAATCCTACTTTGGCCCATATCAAAACAAGATAAAGAAGGCCCAATCATTCATCATATTTGGGCCAAGGGCCAAAACAGGGCTGGTCCACCATGCAACCAAGGCCCAGACCCAGAAAGCCCAGTCGCCATAGCCCAGAAGAGAGGAGGTTGAACTAAAACCCAAATCAAATCAGTCCAACTTGGCGAGTGCACCACATAAGCCAACTCAAGATGCCGAGACAAGCACGTCCACCAATTTGGGCCGATTTGGCTCTGGACCAGGGTCGCGCGCCCAAGTCCTGTAGCCAAACGGGCCCATCTTTGGTCGGTCGGTCCAAGGCGACGCGGGGAGGTCGGTTCTGGTGCGCACTCGTATATGGAAGGTGTAAAACCGCCCTATGGAGGTCGATTTGCCCCTTTCCATGTGGGGATGGCACATTGCCAAGGACCCCCTCCTCTCCACCTATAAAAGGAGGGCAATTCCTCTCCCATTTCATCAACACATCAAGGGAGAAAGAGCCACCACAAGTTTAGAGCTAGAGCAGCACTCCAAAGGGCTATGCCCTAGTAGTTATCTAGAGTTAGAGAGTGAGATGTGAGTGTGAGCGGGGAGTCGCCGGGCTTGTCGGCGCCTCCCCAACCTTGTACCTCTACGGATATTCTACTTGGCTCCTTCATGAGATCTTGGCTAAGTAAGTATTCGTGTTTCCTACATGCTCATAAAGGTCTTTTAGCTTAGCTTGATCTTTTCTTGCTTACGGGTTCGTCGTCCGTCCCCATGGCGAATGCTCTAGTAGATGGCTCTTGATAAAGACGGATGTCCCTAGCAGAGGCTAGAGTAGTAGTCGCTAGCATAGACGTGGTGTCTAGGCTAGAGGCTACCTTTGTTTGCCTCACATCCCACGGTTGAGGGGTAGGCGGTGGGGAGTGACCTAGTATCATCCGTCCTTTGTAATCCCCCATGTTCGGGTACGGTGTAAAGCTACAGGCCGGTATCACTGTTGGTATTTGTTAGCGTCACTTAACGGGGTTGTCAGTCCCGACACTAAAAACACGTGACGACGGTTCTGTAGGTTAGGAAAGGATTCTACAAGCGCACAGACCTATCGTGTAGCACTTCGCCTGGGAGTACTAGTGTCGATTTATTTATTCCCAAAGGAAGGCGCGGTGATGGTGGATCCTTGGGTAGAGTATGGCGAATTATTGGGCGAAAGGTAAAAGGGATAAATGGGGTGATAACTAAGGATAACTTAGAATCTAAGATAATCCTAGGATCGCTACTTCACTCTCAATGTGTGCATTCGGGTGTAATCTAGGTAACTAAGGTAGCTAAGTGAATAGAGAGATTATATCTAGTAAAGAGGCGTATGCGCTCCCGATTAAATGGGACACAACGCACCATGAGCCTTATGTTTTAATAACTAAATTGTCAGTGTCCTGACCTAGGGGCCAAGCACCAACGAGTGAATTTGTGCTGCGTGCTCCCTAATCCAGATGGTGATGCAAGAAGAACACATGATTTTTATCCTGGTTCAGGCAAGAGAAGGCCCTACATCCAGCGGGGGAGAAAGATTGTATTATCTTGCACCGAAGTGCTTATACAGGGGATACAAGTGAGCGAGTGTGAACCAGGGGTGTAGAGAAATGCCTAAGCCTAGAAGCGCTAGCCTATGCCTTGCAACTGGGGTGCTCGGATTTCTCTAAGTGTTGTCCGATGCTTGTTCGAATGCCTGATACTAGCCCCTGATGGCCCCTTTTATAGGCCAAGGAGAGGCTTAGGTGTACAGGAACCCTAGGGCTATTGTAGGCGATGACGTCGAGGGACTGATGCCATTCATGTCGTGGTTGTTGTAGAGGCGTGCATCGGGCATGGTCTGCCCTGTAGCGACATGCTTGGAGACGATGGTTGTCCTTCTGGTGTGTCATGATGACGCCGTAGGTGGTCGGTGAAAGACCCGTGCCCATGCGGTGGCGTGTGAATCCCTGTAGACGTCGTATCGGGAGTTCTTGGAGTGTTGACCGGGGGCGTCTAGGTCTAAGTCGAGGGGTGGTCGAGGGGATCGAGGCCTAAATGATAAGCTTGAGCCCCGAAAAATATGGTACGAGTGTTGACGATCGCGTCTCGAGGGTGCGCCTAACGGGGCACAGTGTCTGGCATGGTGTAACAGTGCGGTACGATCCGCTGATTCTCCGGGTATGGGCAGTAAAAGTAGGATTTGACCATCGTACCCGGTCACTGTAACCCTGCTATGGCCATGAGGTTAGGCAGGAGTTGGTGGGAGCATTAAATGCCCTGGATCCCATACAAGGAGTAGGTGAGTCATAGGGGGAGCAACAGTCGACGGGGTGTCGTCCGCCCTCGCGGAGTTCTGCCTCTCGATGGGGGTCGACTACTCGCACTGCGACCTGTCAATCGAGGGCCCTGTCGAGGGTGGACGTGCGTGGATTAGCGCTCTTTGTTCGTGGGCTGGCCCAGTGTGGCTCGGTCTATGGGAGTTGGGCTCGGCTTGATTCATGGGGAGCTTCCTCGGGGATTTTACGCTAATTGTTCAGGGATTATTTCTCCTGGGTCGAGGTTTATGGTACCCCCTTATCCGGGTACTTGATAGTAGCCCCCGAGTATTGGTGCGAGTGCTGGTACTCACACAGAGGCTCATGAACTAGAGTCCTAGCGCTTGTCGTTCTCCAAAGGGTGCGCGCAAGCGTACCCTTCGGGGCTAACCCCTGAGGCCTTGGTGGAGTAGGATACTCCTCTGAGGGCTTTATGCGATTCTTGTCGAGGGGTGCTCGAGTGGTCGAGCCCTGGGTGTATTTGACCCTCTTTCGTTGAGGGGTGCCGAGCGTAGTCGAGCCCCCGAGCCTCATGTGGCTGGGTCTTTGCTAGCTTTTGGCGTCCATCCCCATGAGTCCTTTCGATCGGCTATGGGGTGAGGAGCATCATACTACCCTCGACGGGCGAGTCTTGTCGTCCTCTGTCGAGCTGTTATCGGAAAATTCAAGTAAGAGCTTGACAAAGAACGACAAGACTCGCCTGTCGACTAGTAGCCTCTGAGGCGCTCTTATTGAAGCAAACCAATTGGAATCATGGATGCCGACCCCTTTCAATTGGGTTCGGTAGCTTGATGCCTCCCTCCGTGGGGATTCCGGAGTGGACCTTTAGTTTTTCCTTGAATATGTCCGGGGGGGCCTCGAGAGTTTGTTCTCGAGCTGGGGCCTCGCGTTGGCTCCCCCTAGTCATCCCTGACTCAGGTACTCGAGGGCGGTTGTCGAACCCTGACCGAGGGCCAGCCTTCGCTCCCTCGAGATTTTTACATGGGGCCGGGGCTTGCTTTCCTTCTCGTGGAAGATATCGTGGCTGATAACTCCTCCCATTCATTGGCCATGGCTTTTTAGGCAGGAGACGGAGTGGCACGGTCGTGAGGGAAGTGGGCAACGACTAGAGACCGAGCGCGTGACGCGTGTCCCTGTACCCGGGAATCGAGGGAGTGGTTAGGTATGAGCATTGAATGCAAAGATTTACCTGCTCCCCGGCTGGATCCGCCCATTGCTTCTCGGCCTGCCTATAAATTTGGGGTTAGGGTTTCACCCGTCCCCATCTCGCCTTCTCGCTTCTGCCACCGCCGCCACCAGAGACCAACGCGAATCAATCTGTTAGAGCAGGGAAGAGAGGGAGAGAGAGAGATCGAGAGAGATTGGGAATCTTCCCTCCCGTCCGTCCGCCGAGCAGATTTGATCCTCCACCATGGGTGTGGAGCTTCTTCCCGCGGATGACTGGCTTCTGTCAACCGTGACGGTGCAGGAGTTATAGAAGCTAGTTGACGATGGGCTCCTCCACCCCATCACCTCGGACGACCAGCCGGAGCGGATGGCGCCGCCGAGGAACCACCGGGAGCCGTACCCGCTGGTGGGTTACGTCGTGAGCTTCATCGCTTCCACAAGATGGGGCGCCGCCGAGCCGATTCATGCGCGCGCTGACCCACCACTACAAGGTCGAGCTCCAACACTTATCCCCTAACGCCTTCTCCAACGCAGTGATCTGTGCCGCCGTTTGCGAAGGGTACCTGGGAGTTGTGGCTCCATCTCTTGAAGGGGGAGTTCTTCTCCAAGCCGGTGTCGCCGGGGAAGAGGAGCATCGTCCATGCCGGTTGCTGCAACTTGCGTTGAAGCGGAGGATCAGTATATCCCGACAGGGCTGATTTCCAATCACAGTGGGTGGCACACCCAGTGGTTCTACCTTCGGAACGATGACGGCCTGCTGCCGCACTACATCGGGCGTACCATTGTGGAGCGCCCTTACCATTGGCCGCACGGTGTGGCAGGGGAGGATCAGGCGAGGCTGGACCCCCTCCTCGACGTGCTAAGGACGTTGCGTAACCAGGGCCTAATCGCCAAGATCATCATCTCGGCCTTCCATAGCCGGTGGGTCCTTCCACTGATGCGGTGTTCGCTGTGCCTAGATCAGATGGGGCCCGGAGTGCCCTTCGAGGGGTGCCGAATGTCGGCCGAGGACCTTCCCATCGAGGAGGCTGTGAGGCACGTGAAGGGGGCGGTTGCTAGATCTTTTACACCAGAGAAGGTGAACAATATCCCGATGCTGCCGGACGATGGCCACATACCGCTGGTGAGTGTCCCAGTCTATTATTCTTGAGTTCTTCTTTTCTTTGCCCCGTCTTCATGTTCTTCTATCGCAGGTTTATGTGCAGGGCGTCATAGACTTCAGGAGGTCGATGCACTCGGTCAAGGAGGATGATCCTGATCGTCAGGTGAGATTCTTCATTGCCCACCAGCAAAAGAAAAATAAGGATAAGAAAAAGAAGGAGAGAAAGAATGTAACACCCCAAAATTTGGACTTTTAAAAATAGAGTTAAAATGATTTATTTATGAATTTTTGTGCTCATGAAATATAGAAAAGATAATATTTTTCATTATATTAAAATGAACCATAGGTTTAGAAACATGGTTGTGCATACATGCTGGTGCATTTATATATTTTTGTGATGTTTGTTTTTGACCAAAAGTAAGAAGGATTTAAAATCTATTTCAAAATGTTGAGTAAGTCGTTTATCTTGTTCCAGCTTATCCATGTCCTTTTCTTGTAATCAAATTCCTTGCTTCTATGCCTAAGCTTTCTTTGGGAGCTTCTTAAAGTCTTTTCCTTATAACCCAAAATCACTCAGTTCAGTCCTTTGTCCGCGAATCATTCTCCTTGGGAATTTTCTAGTTTTTTTAGAACTTATTCCCACATGACTATGAGCATATTCTAAGTTTTAGTTGCTCTAAAACATCTTCTTATGAGCTCGAAATAAACATCTTCTTATGTTTGATCCGACGACCGTGGTGCATCCTAGGGGGCAATATAAGCAAGGCCCCTGGCCCTGGGAGAAAGGGGAATTCATTATTCATATCTCATTGTGGAGATGTAGAGGCGTCCCTCGAAAGGATGATCTCTCATCTCTAGAGAATTAGGGCTAGACATTCCAATGTGGTAGATTAGTTCAAGTTGAGAGTTAGGGAGAGCGGAGCTGTGCTCTGGTTCTAGAGAAGTCTTCAGGGGTTTGGTATGTCTTTGTATCTACTCTTTGCAAGACTTATGCTTTAATATATATTCATCTTCTCTATTTCCTTTATGCCTTTTATATGCATGATTAGTATAGTTGTTACATCTTGGCATGGGATCTTTGCTCGTATTGAGTGCTCTAGTCGTAGGCCATGATTAGAGTAGTAATCAATAGATTAGACAGGGTGTTTAGTCTATAGGTTACCTGAGGTTGCGCCCAATCCTACGGTTAGTTGTGGTAGCCCCAGGGGTGACAGCTCTATAAGGCCTTTGTATTCACCACGTTCGGGTTGGTGTTTCGTAGAGCTTTTGGTAGCAATCCCCGGACTACTTTCTTCCTAGTCTTCTTCGAGAGTCGGAAAGGACCTACTGCTCCAAAGTGTCATGTGTGTGATCGCTATATCTACCCATACCTTAGTTACTTAGAACCAAAGTAATAGAGAAGTGCATAGGAACCTTGATCTCTCCCGTTGTCCTCTCACTTTAGCTATCTACTCATTTATCATTTAATTCTCCTGTGTGCTATCATTCACATATCTATCATATATCATTTACCTCTGCTTTAGTCTAGTCGGTTTACTAAGTTATTGGATGCATGATAGTGATTTATCAGATTCTTTAACCCATGCTTCCCTGTGGTAAAATATAAATAACGATACCTGGATACTCCCGGTAAAATGCTATAATGGTATTTTCTGTGCGCTTGCAGAATCCTTTATATTTCAGTTGCACTTAATTTATACCAACAAGCATTTTTGGCGTGTTGCTGGGGAAGCATTTGGCGTAAAGATTTTGATAATGATCTTGATGTCTGCTAATTTAGTGTATCACTAGATTTAGTAGGATTACCCCTTGTTCTATTGAGTTGTGGAATAGACAAAAGAAGTTTGTTTTGAACTTCCAACAAGATTCCATAAGAAAAAGAAGAGACCTTGACGAACCCAGGGTGCCACAACATTCAACATTCGTCAACGTTGGAACCCTGCCATCTTACAGGTTTGTGTACACATATATATTTCTAACCATGTGTAGATTAGAGAAAAGGTCGTTGTCACAATAATTCAACTCACATCTCAAGTGACGAACATTGAAGCTGCACTACTCACAACCATCATGTGAGTCATGGAAAGTGTGATCAAGAAAAGGTAAGACAGTCTTGCTCATGGACTTTAAATTTATGAGTAGTTATGTTTTACATTTTTTGCATCACATTGCACGTTTGCTTTCAATAATCCATGTGCTTCCTTTAGTTTAGATTTTAGCATTAGTCCACTACATGTTTACTTTAAATCATACATGCATCCTCTCCTCTTTGTTTAGTTTATGTTTCCTCAAATTCATTGCATGTTTAGTTCCTTGCATACATTCATATCATCTGCTTCAAAAAAATAAAAAAGTTCCTCACCATGATCATACTCTTTCATCTCTATTTGAGTAAATCTCTATAGTGCTTTCATGCTACCTTTGTTTGCTATAGTATGCTTTGGTTTAGAAGTATTACCAAGGGTACTTCCAAAAGTCTTTTAAATTAAGCATGGTGCTTAGGTTAAAATGCCTTCCTTGATTAAATTAGACATGGAGTCTAGTTTGGTTATAGAACTAAAAATGTGCTATAGTAGATATTGGTTATTTTGTTGGACTAACCCCTACAGAAAACTCTCAAATCCAATTCGGGTAAGAGATGAACTCACATTAGAGATGAAGCAAGGCATATGATGAACTACAACAACTTTGTGCAAAAGACATGGATCATTCATCATCTATGGATAAACTGTAAGTATCAAATATCACTCACTATGTCTTTTGCTCTAAGTTACCTTTGCCTTGAACCATGCTAGAATGCAGAAAACAAATAAAGTTTGATAAAACAAAATATATGCTAAAATGCTCCTAAAATCACCCCTTCATTAGCATTGATGAAATTCATATAAATTGTGGACAACCCATATTTTGAAATTATTGTAATCCTTTGGGTATGTGTCCACTAACATTTTGCAGGAAAAATGAATATAAGCCATGTCTGTTCATGGCTTGGCATGAACCTGCCAAGACACCACTTTAGTAATGGAATAAAATAGAGACAAGTGCCCTACAGAAGATCTACATCAAGAGCATTCACCCAAATAAAGTGGTTGAACAATGACTAGCCATGAGGAAAGTGAAGACATCATAGCATTGAGTCTTGCCAAAACTCAAGCTAGGATGCCAATGAGAAGCAGGGTGCAACTCAGCTTGGGGGAGAAAGGTTGATGATTCTTATAAAGATAATCCAACAATGCTCTTCCTCCTCTCAAGCTCTTGTCGCTGTAGCACGCTAGTTTGCAATCCTTCTACTCACTTCTACTTTCTCTCTACAAGTTTGAATGATTTTTATTCCATAAATGCAAATCAATCTTAAGACAAAATAAAATCAATCCTTGAGAAAAAAAGTAATGATGAGTAAATGTTCTATGATAATTAAAATATCCAAACCAACTTTTCTGTAGCATATAATATGACCTTTAGCTCTATGACAACACCACCCTTATTATGATTTGTACATTTCCTTCGGATATGTGTTGTCCACTAATCCTCTGTAGAGAAGAAATAATGAAAGTAGAGTAAAAGGTCTGGACATAATAAAGGAGGAAGAAGGAGTGCAGATCTAGAAGACAAGATGCTCATGAACAAGTGTCAAGGAGAGAGGCAAACTCCAAGAAGGAAATGACCACTAGAAGCATCTACTCTTCATCACAGGGTGCTCCTATGACAAAGGTAACATCCGATGGTAAGCGGTCATTATTTAAAAAGCTCTACCTTGACTCTGGTACACACCTAAAGAAATTAATAAACATGTTTGAGTTATAATTTACCTGATTCAACCTAACTAACTCAACATGTCTTAATTCCCATGCTTGTTCATGACACCACTCTATTGATTTCATAGTTATAATTAAATGAGCTAAATGTTGCTAAAAATGTTTGAATGCTACATTCATGCTCCTTCTATCATGTCACCCATGTTTTAAAGAATGAACATTGTGTGTTAATTTTATGATGTCTAATGTGCCTACGGTTAGAGTAGAATAAATAAGGTTATGGTTCTGTTGGTGTTCCTCCACCAACAGGACCCATGCACTTGATCTCTATCTTGTCTTTGCAAGCAGGACACCTTTCAAGCAAAATACAGGGAAGATAGATTCCCCAAATTCTACAAGTGGAGGTTCTAAGTTTGCAAACGAGCACATTGAAGTTACCATCTCAAGAGGCGCAATCATCAAGGTCTCTCCACATTTGGGATAAGATGATGCACCTAAGGAGTAAACATGGCAAGAAGTCATGTTCGAAGGACTCAAATCATCAAACCCTCGCCAGGGAGGTAAACTTGGTAGTTATCTATATTTCCTTTTTTAGCAAGAAGTCATGTTCGAAGGACTCAAATCATCGAACCCTCGCCAGGGAGGTAAACTTGGTAGTTATCTATATTTCCTTTTTTAGCATTGCATAAGTTTTATGTTAGCATGTTTACTTTTCCATATTAGCATAATCAACTTATGTTGCACATTTACTTTATTGCATCTGCATAGAAAAGAAAAAATATGTGTTATTGCATTGCATCCTAAAAATGTTGAGCCCCAAGTGAGTAATTCTGTGGCGTGTAAGAACCCATAGAGATAGTCACCGTGGTGGCATAAAAATAATTATGCATTCATTTTTGTTGCATTTTCTTTGCATCATAAAAAAGAAAAAAATAAAATTAGAAAGAGATCCTGAATTGTGCTTTGAACAATAATCATATATGAAGCTTTAGGCAACCATGACTTAGGTGGACAACCCCTAACACTTAACCAAGTTCCATGAGTTTTGTTGTCTATTTGAGCTCCATAGGATTTGAAGGATCAAGAACAACTGACAAGCAAGTGGATGTTCTGACCACTGTTGGAATGCTATCTCAACAGTCACCAATATTGGTGAGAGGAAGCATAATTCCACTGCCAGTCTGCTGCACGTCAAGAGTGAATGACTATATCAACAACTAGCTTGGGGAGGGCATCCCCCGTGTATCTAGCTAAGTATTTCTTTCCCTCTACAGTTATTGAGCTTGCTTTGTTTAAAAACAATAAGAAGATACATAACCTTAAAACCAAGCAAAGATTTCTTTATATATATTATATGTGATCTTTAATTTTAAAATAAAATAAAAAGAAAGAGTACACAAAGGTTTTCTTGCTAAATGAATTTTGAAAATAATCTCTGGACATCGAAATGATGAATAGTTGCTCTGCCGTAATTTCTTGCAAGTACCTAGTTTTCAGCCTCGAACTCTCCCGAGTTTTGGATAAAATTATTTTGACCTAAGATTTGCTCTGAGCTTGAAACTTATAGGTAGCAAATGTTTGATCTAAGTCTAGGTAATTGACGGATATGATTTGAGAAGGTCTGAGTTGCTATTTATCTTATTTCTAGTGACACTAGAGTTCTAGAGATTTATCTTTTGAAAAACATAAAAATGTTACGATGAGTTCCTGTATGACAAGAGCTTAGATTTCTACCACAGCCATATATGCATGCTTGCTAGAATAAAAAAACTTCCATATTTGTCTACTACTTGTGTACATTGAGTTTGGTCTAGCTGTGTTGACCCTTAGGAGCTTTTCATGCGGTTAAATCAAGATCATACACACTTTGCTTCCTTGCTACTTCTACCATGAAAGTACGCACCACCATATTCACCCATTTAGATCCTCTCAAAATTATTCTACTCCTACACTGGGAGTGAACACCAAAAATATTTCTCATAGGTTTTTCCTTGTCTGCTAGCCAAGTTTCAAAATAAATGCTCTAAGTTTTTATCATTTTCTTTATCCTCTCAAAAGTTCCATTGCATTAGAGTCGGGCTATTAAAAAAATTGGAAGTTAAAAAAAGAAAAAAGATAAAAAACGTGTGATAATTAATATATATATATAGAGAGAGAGCAAAGCCCCAGTTTTTCAAATCTTTCCAAGTTCCAAGTTGAGAGAAGTTACCCTTTGTAAAGGAGCATTGTAGAATTAGACTTTCACCCCTTCTACCTTCGACAAATATTCTCTTCTATTTTGTTCACTACTCATTGCAACCACACATGCACATCTTGATTTGATTGTATGATGAGTTCCTCTGGCTCCATGGTTGGACTAGGCAACATATGTATTGCAAGTATGTATGAGCTATTTCTTTTCCACCTATGAACTCCACATAATTATACTAGATGTAGGGTGAGAGAAAAGACACAATGCTACTATGCCTTATACTAAAAAAATACCCCATATTCTGAGAGAAAAAGGCAAACCACCATAGTTGCCTTGGTGAGAATCCACAAATACCACATATGAGAGACCTGAGAAAGTCATACAAAAGAATCTCTGAGTTTTATTTTGAAAACTTACAAAAACTCCAGAATGAAGGTTGATTGAAGAACTCAAGACATAGTGCTTGACTTGATCGTTCTTCTTTCAATTGCTCAAGACCCAAGTGAAGGCTATAAGCCCCATGGTTGAAGGTAATATGGGTAAGTTGAAAGTCATGAAGGTTGACTCTAATCTGGAGGAGAGTTCTTGTTTGAACGCATTTGTACTTTTAAAGTGTGAAAGTATTGTAGCAACTCCAGATCCATCACTGAGTTTATCTTTGCTTAGGGACAAGCAAAGGATAAGCTTGGGGGAGTTTGTTGACGGTAGATAACTCTAATTTTTAACTGTCAACGAGACATGAAAAAGGACCTAAACATAAATACCATCTAGATATAGGGGTTATACTAACGGAATTCCACAAGTTTTGGTGAATGTCTATTTTTATAGGGTGTCAGCTGAAAAGAACCAAGAAAGGTCCACATGGCAGGTTTACATAGAGATAAAGGGCGAACATGTACTTTTCTGTGATCAGAAAGGTTCGAGAAGGCACTGGACCAAACGGGAGCCCGAACCTGCTCGGTGGCCGGGTGGCCGCCCACACAATTGGGCGGGCGCCAGCTAACCTGGACCAATCAGGTCCAGGCTCGCGGTCCTGCCTCCACCGCCTTTGAGGATGAATAATAATCGTCCATTTAGGTTGGTTTGATCCGACGGCCATGGTGCATCCTAGAGGGCTATATAAGCAAGGCCCCTGGCCCTAGGAGAAAGGGGAATTTATTATTCATATCTCATTGTGGAGATGTAGAGGCATCCCTCGAAAGGATGATCTCTCATCTCTAGAGAATATGGCTAGACATTCCAATGTAGTAGATTAGTTCAAGTTGAGAGTTAGGGAGAGCAGAGCTGTGTTCCAGTTCTAGAGAAGTCTTCAGGGGTTTGGTATATCTTTGTATCTACTCTTTGCAAGACTTGTGCTTTAATATATGTTCATCTTCTCTATTTTCTTTATGCCTTTCATATGTATGATTAGTATAATTGTTACATCTTGGCATGGGATCTTTGCTCGTATTGAGTGCTCTAGTCATAGGCCATGATTAGAGTAGTAATCGATAGATTAGACAGGGTGTTTAGTCTATAGGTTACCTGACGTTGCACCCAATCCTACGGTTAGTTGTGGTAGCCCCAGAGGTGACAACTCTGTAAGGCCTTTGTATTCCACCACATTCGGGTTGGTGTTTCGTAGAGCTTTTGGCAGCCTTCCCCCGACTACTTTCTTCCCAGTCTTCTTCGAGAGTTGGAAACGACCTGCTGCTCCAAAGTGTCATGTGTGTGATCACTATATTTACCCATACCTTAGTTACTTGGAACCAAAGTAATAAAGAAGTGCATAGGAACCTTGATCTCTCCCGTTGTCCTCTCACTTTAGCTATTGTCACACCCCAAAATTCGTATTTTTGGATGTGACTTAGACAACACTAAATAACATTAAATGGTTTTATCATTTTTCTAAAATTCCCAGCTTCATTGAGTTGTTGATATTCTAGATAGTGGAAAATGTGTGTTTATAAAATTTTTGTAAATCAATTTAATGATTTGTTGCATTCAACCCTTTGCATAGTGCTTATGTTTGGAAAATTAATTTAAATGTTTTCACGAACGTCTAGGTTTTGATCCCGACTTTATCTCCTTAAATATCAAATCAATATCTAAAACTCCAATCAAGTCTTCTTCTCATCATCCTTCAAAATTCTTGCATGACATGTTCACTCTTTCTCTCATTTCTTTCTTTCCCAAACTCTTAGTCAATTTGGTGTTATGAATTGTTGGGCTAATATTTTCTTGTATCTTATCCATTCATACAAATGGATCTCAAATTGAGTTGAAGCCTAGATTTTCACTTAACCCATCATGACACCCAAATTTATCATCTTTTTGCCAATGGATCAAGTCAGCAACTCCTGGCCTCGTCTTGCTTTTGTGCCAAGTGCAAGTCAACCCAACATTTCTTTTCCCTTCTCCCACATCCTGGCCGATCCCCTCCATATCTTCCACATGGAGATGTCATCCCTCTACTCCATGTCGCTATATGTGTCTTGTGGACTTTCTGGGCACACATATAGTTAGTGCTTGGTCTTCTTTTGGAAAACCAGGTGCTACAGCTATCTACTCATTTATCATTTAATTCTCCTATGTGCTATCATTCACATATCTATCATATATCATTTACCCTTGCTTTAGTCTAGTTGGTTTACTAAGTAAGTAGATGCATGATAGTGATTTATCAAATTCTTTAACCCATGCTTCCCTGTGGTAAAATATAAATAACGATACCTAGGTACTCTCGGTAAAATGCTATAATGGTATTTTCTGTGCGCTTGCAGAATCCTTTATATTTCAATTGCACTTAATTTATACCAACATCTGTCTTCTTTGGTTTGTACCTCCGATCTTGGAAGACCAAAAATCATGGAAAAATTCTGGACAATAGAAGACTTCAGCATGTTCCTCTGACCACAAGAATCACCATCAAATCTATTATGGTTTGGAAGATATAAAAATCACAAGACGATGAATCTACACTGTTAGGAATCTAGAACAATTTCTGTTGTGTGTTGTTTTCGACAACCTTAGCTGCCAAATCTGAAAACGTGATCTGAAGGAGAGTTGTAGAGGATTTTATAAGCGTTCCAATGGTATAAGGTATGCTTCATTGCATCAACAAAATGTGAGTTATGGCTGTTTTAGTGTGCTGCTGTTTCTATGCTCGTGAGGAATTTCAGATTTCCTGTTCGTGCCTAGGCACATGAGTCTCTTTAGGATGACAGAAGGACACATGATGATAATCAACTCACTTAGAAGAAGAAGCAAGTTAACCATTGGTGCCCCTAGTGATCTTTCTTAAGGGGGTAGCCATGATGAAGAAGCTATAAGATGAAGGTTCATGCATTCAAGCATTCTACTTGGAAGAAGCAGTCATGGCTAGAGGTTATCCATGTACAAGTGTCCTTTGCTTTGATAAGTGATTTGGTGGATTGTTTCTACAAGGAGCTCAAGTAATCATCAAGATTTTGGTTTTACTTCAAGATGCATCAATTGGGAATTTAACCTTCAATTCACAACAAGTCGGCGTTAATGACAAAGGAGCGTGAAGATGGATTTATCTATGGTTCAATGATAACTCAAAAGACCTCACTGTTATGCCAAGCATGTCAAGAACTTTGATTGAATGAAGTTCTCTTCATGGTTATGATATGTCTAATGGTGCAATTACATGAAGAAATCAAGGAAGATGTGTTGAGTTCCTGTTCAACTATGTGAGAGTGATTTAGAGATATTTAACATGGTAAGATTCTATCAAAGGTTCATTGGTGGCGTTTTGCACAAGAGTTTTCTCTATAATGCATCTTGCCAAGATTGTGGGTGTGCTCTATGTAAGAAAAAGTAGTGGGTTATGTGTCAATTATGGAGGCGTGCGTTGGACTATTCAACATATGGGAACCGTTAGTTAGTGTGGAGCATAGAGTTATTTGCTTTGCTTGGACATGAGGAGTAACATCAAGGCTGATCATAAGAATTCAAAGCATCTTTACTAAAGTCGAGGTTGATCTAGTGACATTATTATTGGATTGGAATTGACTATGAACTGGAAGTATGCTCTCACAGGAGTGAAGGAAATGTTGTTATCGATGCCCTTAGCAAAGGAGAGTTAAGCTAAGAAGATTCGAACGACACCTAAATCGAATTATGTGTGTGGAAATTGAGCGAAGACACTAATACTACAAAGATGGAAATTAACAAAGTTCACCTTGGAACAAGAGGAGTGGCCTAATAGTTGGAAGCTACCCAATGGTTAGTTTGGAGTTACCTGAGAGCTGTTTAGAGTGTTTGTAAGAATCTTGGAGTTAGTGATCATGTTATTTGGATTAAGGCTACCACGATATGCAAACTAAGGTGAATTTTATAGCAGTGAGGTGGAGCTACACAAGGCGGTGAAAAAGATCTATCCGAAGTATCTCTATCTCTAATCACCATCTTCTAAATCTTGGGACGAGATTCATCTTAAGGGGGTAGAATTGTAACACCCCAAAATTTGAACTTTTAAAAATAGAGTTAAAATGATTTATTTATGAATTTTTGTGCTCATAAACATAGAAAAGATAATATTTTTTATTATATTAAAATGAATCATAGGTTTAGAACATGGTTGTGCGTACATGCTGGTGCATTTGTATATTTTTGTGATGTTTGGTTTTGACCAAAAGTAAAATGGATTTAAAATCTATTTCAAAATGTTTAGTAAGTCGTTTATATTATTCCAGCTTATCCATGTCTTTTTCTTGTAATCAAATTCCTTGCTTCTCTGCCTAAGCTTTCTTTGGGAGCTTCTTAAAGTCTTTTCCTTATAACCCAAAATCACTCCGTTCAGTCCTTCGTCCGCCAATCATTCTCCTTGGGAATTTTCTAGTTTTTTTAGAACTTATTCCCACATGACTATGAGCATATTCTAAGTTTTAGATGCTCTAAAACATCTTCTTATGAGCTCGAAATAATTTATTTAGGTAGCTCATGTTCCAAATGTCTCTAGGATTTTTCTCCAAATTTTTTTTGGAACTTTTGGACTATTTTTCGTTGTTTAAAAATCAATTCTTGACTTTTCTAGAATTATTTTAATCATAAAAATAATTAATTCTAAAAATAATAAAGTCTCTCAATTTACCCAAAGCCCTATGTCTATATTTATTAATGCCTTTAATATTTATTTAGGCCTATTAGTAAAGGTGGAAGCTGAAATATCAATTAGCACCATATCGCTAGTTGATGTAAATGTAGTGAGTTCTTCACCCTATATATACGTATCCAACCCTTGAGCAAAGCACCTCAAAACTACCATGAGGAGCCCCTAGTTTGGGAAATCCCTCGTGTAGTAAATAAAAATTTTATCCTTCTACTTGGTGTCACCGCCGGCCAACTTTGACGATTCATCAGGCGAGCTTTTCTAATCAGCTCGACATCTCGAGCAAATGACATTGTCGCCACAAGGTAGCTCTCGTCATTTTATGCCATGGTCTTTCTTTGTATCAATCCATCCATCCTCTGTTGATAGCGTTCTCTTCTTTGTTTTTCGGTGGCGTTGTTGCTGTTTAATCTTGGTCGGTCCTTCCTACAGCGTCACCGTTGTTGCCTCATCATCGTCTGGTGAGCAGGCCTAGTCGAGGCGCCTCGCTCTATCATCTTGTGCCGCACGGCCTGGCATAGCTGGCCGGCTGAAGAGGCCCCCACGCAAGCGGCAGTAGGAGCAGTTTGCGTTTTTTGCGTCTGTATCGAAGTCAAGGTACGAGATGAACTATTTACAGTTTTGCCACTCTGTTCAAAAACTTATAACTTTTTTGTTTTTAATCCAAATCGATCCGTTTAAGTTGCGTTAGATTCGTATTTATAAAATTTATCTGTTAGTACCACTGTTAGATTTATTTTCAACTTTTAAAATTTATGCTTATATTTAATCTATTATTTTATTAAAGAAAATCTTGTTTAATTCATAACTTATTCGTTCTAGCTCCGTTTTCTGTGATCTTTACGTCCATATGATTGTAGTAAAATGTAGATTGATTTTAAAATATTTTTAATCTATTTTACTATGGTTGGTGTACTGTTCTTATATTGTTCCTTTGTTTGCTTCATGTATAATTGCGTAGATTGCTTGTATGGTGTTCTATGATCTTATCAAGTCGGTGAGCTTTACGTTGGTGATCTACAAGAAGTTTATGATTAAGAAGTAGTTTTGTAAAGGTTTGGACTTGAAGAAGGTGTTAGGAATATGCCCTAGAGGTAATCATAGAGATAATAATATTCTGGTTGTATCTACGACATGCATTAAGTGTTCTTTGAATATCCATTATAGACAACTTGTGTTGATTGGCAATTATGTGTATTGTTGATGGAACTCAATTACTTGAATGGTTATTCTAAAGTTATTCCTGGTCAGCGTTCTTGTGATAACACTCTTGAATATTAGACCAGCACATGTATTAGTTGATGGCTATGTTTCACAAGTCATGGACATAGAGATGTCGAACTAATTTGTGGGCACATGTGAGACATGTAGGCTGGACAGACCTGACATGAGAAAGTCTCTATTCACATCATGTACATTATGTCCTTAGACCTGAGATTGTGGTATATACTCAAGATGTAAAACGGCCTACTTAGGGACTGTCAAACGCTACTCCATAACTGGATAGTTATAAAGGTGGTCTTTGGGTGGTCGGGAAGCATGCTATGAGGCATAGACAATCAAGATGGAATTTGCCCCTCTCTATGCGAGAGATATATCACTAGATCACTCAAATGATTGGATCAACAAATGCATGGCTGGCTTGGGTTAAGTGTTAACCCACGAGTTGAACCATATATCGAGTGGCAAAGGGAATAACTTGTATATGGTCATAGTGGTTCGTCTGATATGATCTTTGCGTATGCATAGGAGTTTTCGTGCCTTACTGGAGGCCACTATCAACTATTGGGTGAGTAGGACTACTCGACCCATGTCTATGTATGCGTGAACCCAAAGGGTCGCATGCTTAAGGGTTGGAAGCCTAATTCGGGTTGGACCCGAATTAGACAAGGCTTAGGGTTTCCTGATGGGCCTCCAGGTCAGGGTCGCATAGGGACGCCTATATAAGCAGGGGGTAGGGGTGAGGCAAACCTGATCCGCTTGATCTATTTAGCCACCATCGCCCACCCCACGCTCACGCCTTTTCTCCTCGTGGACCTAGCAGTCCGGTTGCGCGTTACTTCTTCCCGCACATGTGTCATACCTCAGAGATGCTGCATCTACGGTACAAGGACGGACCTCTTCGATCACGGTGGTCGGCAACTGGTCGGCGACTAGTTGGACTGGTCGAGAACATGCTGGGATGATCCGTGAGCGAAGGAAATACTTGACGGATGACCATGCAACTGCACGGCACTGCTGCGACGCGTTCGACTACATCGGGTCTTCCGCTGCACCTGCGTGTCTAGTGGTAATCCCGTGACCTATATGTGGTAGTAGATCCTAGTTTATGAGGTAGAAATGTTTTATTTTCTGGCTAGCATAGCACCCTCATAACCCTTCAGTGGTATCAGAGCCGTAGCTACTTTGTTATAGGTCCGGCTGTGGCATATGGTGATATGCGCCATTGTAGATGAGTCTTTGGTCTTGGTTCATCGTCTTGCCACGTTGGTCTTATAATGATCTACTCGTACCGGTTGGAATTCTGCTATCCGAGTTAAGTGATACATGTAAAACCAGTCATGGTGAGTTAGAGATCAATCAGATTGATCAAATTGAACCCTAGGTCAAGTGCCAAGCACATGTGATGTGCGGCGGAGTAGATGCGATCTATTGCCGGGCACCGGTTTGCCGTGAAAAGTGTTGTTCGATAAAACAACTGTAACTTGTGAACCGTAACTCGAATTGGGACGAACTCTAAATAGAAATCATAGAGAATGAAATTTTACATTCGATTATCCACGGGATCAACGAAATTAGATTTGCGAAAAACTACTTGGAAAATAGAGTTTTAGGCCTTACAACGTTAGACATATATATCGGCTAACTCTGTTTTACAGAAATTTGTGACTGTATAGCCCTTATGTGCATGAGATGCATGTATGTAATTAATTCATGGCTTGCACATCATGAGGACAATATGGGCAGGAGCCATAAAGATATTGTCACCTTAATGTAATGGCCTGTGTGCCAATCTATGATGATCCGCGACTATGTAAATTTAATTCACAGTAGTGATAGCTAGTCTTGGCGGATGCACCATAGATGGATGACATACACGGACCATGGAGATGGAGATCGCCATGATGAACAGATTGGCAATGAGATGAAGATCTCAAAGGAACAATGGGCTATACCAAGTCATATCTGTGTTTATGTCGTTCTTACTATGTTCTACTTGCACATGCTATAATGTTTTGTCTACGTTCATGCGGTTGTAAAGTAGAACGATCCCTCAGCAATGTTTAAGTTGCATGCTTCTCCAAACCTTGCACTGTCACAAGTCTTGTACGATCATTGGTGGGTCTATGAAATTAGGGTGCCACTGGTTTTTCTTAACTAGGCAGGTTTGTATCGGATACTTACAGCAAGAAGGTTTGGTTACTTAAACAAAGTCATCCTAACGGTTAGGGACTTTGAAGCATGGAAAGATTGAGTGCTCAGCATAGAGATGTTGGACCAACAACAAGAGTCATATGAGATATGATTAGTAAGGTGTTGCTTACCGATCTACCATACCGACCAGCGGTGATGCTAAAGCTCACTGGTCGGCATGTTAGTTGTGGGTCTTGAATCACTAAGTATCAATAGAGGGATATTGATTTTAGTGGCAGCAGATTCTATGTGATATGATTTACTCTTCATGGATACATTGTCTTAGTATTTTGCATTACTTTTGTTGTAGATAAATGGCCGCCCACAATCAATCATTTTCTTTGCGTACAATACTTGAGAAAGATAAGTTGAATGGAACAAATTACGCGGATTGGATCCGCAACTTGAGAATTGTTCTCAGGGCTAAGAAAAAGGAAAAAATTCTAGAAACCCGATTGCCAGATGAGCCTGCTGATAATGCAACTGCTGCTGAAAGAACCGCTCATAGGAGAGCATTAGATGTCGACCTTGAAGTGAGTAGCCTTATGCTGGCTTGCATGGAACCTGATCTGCAGATGCAGTTCGATAATAATCATTCAGCGAACGATATGATCATGGTGCTTAAAGAGATGTTCCTCACGCAAGCCAGGATTGAAAGGTTCAATGTCTCTAAGGCGCTTGCTGAAACCAAGCTTGCAGAAGGCGCAACAGTTGGACCACACGTAATCAAGATGGTTGGTTACACTCAGAGGTTGGAGAAGCTAGGCTTCCCAATCGGCCAAGAGTTGGCTATTGATTTTATTCTCTCATCTCTTCTGCCCAGTTATGGAAACTTCATCTTGAACTAGCATATGCATGGGACGAAGAGAGGCTTGAGTGAATTGTGTGGCATGCTAAAAACAGCAGAAGCCGACATCAAGAAAGGTGTCGGTAGTAGCCAAGTGTTGGCGGTCCAGAATAGGCCTCGGCTCAAGAGGAAGGGCAATTCTTGGAAGAAGAAGAAGGGCAAGGCTAAAGATGAGATCTCTAAGCCAAACCCATCTGTTGCCAAGGCTGGACCATCTGCAAATTCAGATTGCTTTTACTGTAAGAGGAAAGGTCACTGGAAAAGGAACTGCAAGGAGTACTTGGCATCCTTAGAGAAGGATGGCAGCGGTAAAGGTATTACTGCTACTTGTACTCTTGTTTTTCACGTTATGGACATCTTTCTTGCTAACTCCTATATCAATTCTTGGGTATTTGATACCAGATCGGTTGTTCATATTTGCAATACGATGCAAGGAATGATAAGAAGTAGAAGTGTTGAAAAGGGAGAGGTTGACTTCCACATGGGCAACAATGCAAGAGTTACTGTGTTAAACATCAGGACGATGCAACTTCACCTGTGGTCAGGATTTATCATGGAATTAAATAATTGTTATTTTGTTCCTAGCTTAAGTTGAAACATTGTGTCACCTTCATGCTTGATGAAGGATGGTTATTCTTTTGTGAGTAAAGACAATGGTTGTCTGATCTCCAAGAATGAAATATTTGTGGTTTTTGCATCTATTGTGAATGGGTTATTTATATTAAATCTTGATGATGCACCTGTCTGTAATGTTAGTGCTAAAAGGCCTCGGCTTAATGAGTTAAGCCCTACCTATATGTGGCATTGTCGTTTGGCATATAAGTGAGAATCGCATGAAGAAGCTCCATGCTGATGGGCTTTTAACTTCATTTGATTTTGAATCTTACGAGACATGTGAAGCTTGCCTGCTCGGCAAGATGATCAAGGCGCCTTTCACAGGTTTTCCTGAGAGAGCATCTGACTTGTTGGAACTTATACATACTGATGTGTGCAGACCACTGAGCATGACAACTAGAGGCAGATTCCAATGCATCATAACTTTTACTGATGACTTTAGTAGATATGGTTATGTCTACTTAATGAAGCATAAGTCTGAAATATTTAAAAAGTTCAAAGAATTTCAGAATGAAGTAGAGAGTCAACGTGGCAAGAAGATTAAGGCTTGCGATCTAATTGTGGAAGCAAGTATTTGAGTCATGAGTTTAGCAATCATCTTAAGAGTTGTAGAATTGTTCCACAACTTATGCCGCCCGAAACACCGCAGAGAAACGACATGTCTGAGCATCGTAATCGGACTTTGTTGGACATGGTTCGGTCTATGATGAGCCGGTTAGACCTACCTTTATCATTTTGGGGATACGCTCTAGAAACGGCCGCTTTCACACTAAATAGGGACCATCTAAGTCTGTAGATAAGATACCATATGAGATGTGGACTGGTCGGTGTCCCAGTTTGTCTTTCCTAAAAGTTTGGGGTTGCAAAGCTTATGTCAAAAGGTTGATATCTGATAAGCTAGCACCAAAGTCGGACAAGTGCTTCTTCGTGGGATATCCAAAGGACTAAGGATGTGTTCCTAATCTATGGAGGGGAGGAGGAGCTCGTTGTAAATGGTTAGACTGATGCTAGCTTCCAAACCGATGTGGATGATTCACTATCTCACTCAGGTTTTGTGTTCACAATAAATGGTGGTGCCGTAAGCTGGAAGAGTTCCAAGCAAGAAACGGTGACCGATTCTACAGCAGAAGCCGAGTACATTGCGGCTGGTGGTGCTACAAAGAAAGGTGTTTGGTTGAGGAGGTTCCTCATTGAACTTGGTGTGTTTCCTAATGCATCGAGCCCATTGAATTTATATTGTGATAACAATGGGGTGATTGCTTAGGCTAAGCAGCCTAGGGATCACCAAAAGAACAAACTTGTACTCTGGAAGTTTCATCTCATTCGGCAATTTGTGAAACAAGAAGAGATCAAGCTATGTAAAATACATACGGATTTGAATATAACAAATCCTTTGACAAAGGCTCTCTCATAGCCTAAGCATGAGGCGCACATGAGGTCTATGGGGATTAGACATCTTAGAGATTAACTCTAGTGCAAGTGGGTGATTGTTGGGAATATGCCCTAAAGGTAATCATAGAGATGATGATATTCAGATTGTATCTATGACATGCATTAAGTGTTCTTTGAATATCCATTATAGACAACTTGTGTTGATTGACAATTATGTGAATTATTTGTGGAACTCAATTACTTGAATGGTTATTCTAAAGTTGTTCCTGGTTGGCGTTCTTGTGAGAACACTCTTAAATATTAGACCAGCACATGTACTATGTTTCACAATCATGTACATGGAGATGTCAAACTAATAATGTGGGCACATGTGAGACATGTAGGCTAGACAGATCCGACATGAAAAAGTCTATATTCCCATCATGTACGTTATGTCCTTAGACCTAAGATTGTGGTATGTACTCAAGATGTGAAACGACCTACTTAGAGACTATCAAACGCTATTCCATAACTAGGTAGTTATAAAGGTGGTCTTCGGGTGGTCGGGAAGCATGCTATGAGGCATAGACAATCAAGATGGAATTTGCTCCTCTCTACGCGAGAGAGATATCACTGGATCACTCAAGTGATTGGATCAACAAATGCATGGCCACGCTTGGGTTAATTGTTAACCCACGAGATGAACCATATATCGAGTGGCAAAGGGAATAACTTGTATGTGGTCGTAGTGGTTCATCTGATATGATCTTTGCGTATTGTTGGCGTTTCTTAGCATCACTACTAAAGATAGACAATAGTCCATCCTTAATAATAACACTAGAAACATAAATTGACATTCCTAACCACCATTACTTTAGAAAGGTAACCCTTGGCCCTTAATGGCGCCGGTCTAGATAATGTAGTCTGGTAACAATAGTTAGAAGTGCCGGATTGGCCTTCCTAACCATCATTACTTATGATATGCAAAACTATATACTAGTTCATATATTGTGCTCATAACATGATCATAACTATATGCTAGTTCATATGCATGATCATATAAATATGATAAGAACTTGCTCATGGAAGAAGACCGAATTGTATTCATACCGAGAACATCCCTTCTTCCAAGGCGACAAGCTCTCCTTGATAGCTTTTGCCTTGCTCACAAACTACTAGAACTATTCTAAAGATACAAGTGAGAGGTGTGAGGTGAATGACTCCAAAAGTGATGTGTGTGTTGGAAATGGGGGAGCTCCCTCTCTTTTATAGCTAACTAGGACGGTTTAGGCGTCTCCAGATATGGAAGGAGGTGAAACCGCCTATGGGGAACTGCCTAGAGCACCGCCTCCGAAGGATGGGGCTAGAATGGCCCACTTGGGGACCGGCCGCCCCTTGGTGGGGCCATCTGGCCACCGCCTTCGGGTGTCGGTTCCACCCTGGGCCTGGACCTCTCCCGTGGTTGCGGTCAGGCCCAGATATGCACCGAAGGTGGACTTCTCTATTTTCTTTGTTTGCGCATTTTCTGAATTCGTCTTTTGGCTTTTGCGCTTTCTTCATGATGTTGCGTATTTCCACTTGTTACACCATAAAACCTGCAAAACATGAATACTTGGGGTACAAATGGAATTTATTAGTAGTAAAGGCATATGTGCTAGAATACGTTTGTCTTTCTTCCTCTTAGTCTAAATTGGCAGTATATAAATAATCCATAAGGACCGCCAACACGTATGCATAGGAGTTGTCACGCTTGCTAGAGGCCACTGTCAACTATTGAGCGAGTAGGAGTACTCGTCCCATGTCTATGTGTGCGTCAACCCATAGGGTCACACGCTTAAGGGTTGGAAGCCTAATTCGGGCTGGACCCAAATTAGGGCCTAGAGTTTCCTGATAGGCCTCCAGGTCAGGGTCGCATAGGGATGCCTATATAAGAAAGGGTTAGGGGCGAGGCAAACCTGATCCGCTTGATCTATTCAGCCACCGTCGCCCACCCCACACTCACGCCTTTGCTCCTCGCGGACCTAGCAGTCCAATTGCGCATTGCTTCTTCCCGCATGTGTGTGATACCACAGAGGTGCTGCATCTACGGTACAAGGATAGACCTCATCGATCATGGTGGTCAGCAACTGGTTGGCGACTAGTTGGACTGGTCGGGAATATGCTGGGATGATCCGTGAGCGAAGGACGTACTTGACGGACGACCCCACAACTGGACTGCACTGCTGCGATGCGTTTGACTACATCGAGTCTTCCACTGCACCTGGATGTCTAGTGGTAATCTCGTGACCTATATCTGGTAGTAGATCCTGGTTTATGAGGTAGAAAAGTTTTTTTGGCTAGCGTAGCACCCTCATAACCCTTTAGAAGGATTTAAGCATAAGGCAAGTATAGTTGGTACCATCCTTGTTACCTATTCACTATACATAATAAAATCATATGCATGTGTCTCTTTGCTATCCTTTTAAGGTTTCCTAGCTTTGAATACCAGTTTACCTTGGTAACTGGGGATGATGCATATGGGTAGTTTATGGTAATGCTTTATAACCATAATCTTGTAACTTGAATAATGACTATGCAACTAATGTTTAAAGATGGTTTTCAATAAGATCTAAACTATAAGTGATCATCCAGGACATAATGTACAGCTGTGGGGGCTACATGGCTCTGGCTCTAGTTATTCATAGGACCTTTTCTAGCAAGTTAAAGGATCTGCTAGTTGAGTATAGGGCTGCCTCTTCATTATGTGTTATAACTGGGATGTGCCATAATGGGAGAGGGGTTTTCTACATTTAATGACCCTGCGGCCCTAACTTGTTAGACGAATCTATGAGTGGCTTTATGTGGTTTTTCAGTGTTTGGGAGTTATAAACTCAGGCAGTTGGAAACCATGACTCATAGTAAAAGTGTACACCTCTGCGTAGAGTTAAACCGATATATCGTCCGTGCCCACGGTTAGGGCGGCCAAGGGGTTCTTATGGAATGGATCATCAATTCAAATAGTGCTACCTATTAATGATATTTTTATTATATTCTTAATCATGTTCACCTGATCATGTTGTTATGGGTTTGCTACTACCTTGATGCTAATTGCTAAAATGTGACATATACTAAAAGCTAAATGTAGTTAAGCCGTGTCAACCTTTTTGAGCTTCATGAACCCCATGCTATACTTGTTGAGTTCAACATGGACTCACTCTTGCTATTTCCCTACCACCTTAGGAGATGTTTAGGCTTGTGATCAGCCAGTCAGTTGGATCCAGTGGAGTGGAGTCCTTACCTGAAGATCAGAGTTGTTTTCTTGCTGAGTGCTACCTAAGGGTATATCTCTCTTATACTAAGTACGTTATGTATTAAGCATTGTTTAATGATACTACCCTTTACTTGTAGCTATATGTGGGAATTTGACTCCCAGGACTCACATATGATGTATATCCGGTTTTATTCTTAAAACCGTGTATTACAAAGAAGAAGAGCCTCGAGCGCCTGGCGCGTGACCAACGTCGTGCGAAGTAGAGGCACGAGGGGCTTCCCGAGGAAGAGTCTCCCTCTAAAGAAGAGGAGAGGGAGGAAGACGAGGGAGATGATGATGAGTTGATGACGAGGTGCAGGCGCATCTTAACGCCTTGCTGCCTGATCCCCCAAACTGACGTCCGTTTTACACAGGAGACGGTCAAGGCGGGGTTGACTTCTTAGGCGTCGAGGATGGCCCTGACATCCATCGAGGGTTAAGAGGCGAGGACCTCGGAGCAGCCTCGGGAGAGGACAATGACCGACCCCTCGACCCAGGGGGGTCGGCGTCACGGTGCACGTGCGGGGAGACTCCGCCACCTTCATCACGGGGCAAGTTCAGCACGCTGTTGGTGGTCCTTAGTGGCCTTTTTCTACCGCCAATATGTTACTAAAATAAATAGTAGGTAGGGCTTTGAAATAACATTTCCACAAGTTTTGGTGTATACTTGACTTGCAGGTGCGACATGTGGAAATGCACAAAAACCATAAAAGCACATTTTAGAATTCGTATTCATAGAAGGCACAACCAAAAGATGA
Organism: Bothriochloa decipiens; assembly: GCA_023333625.1. Taxonomy (NCBI): domain Eukaryota; kingdom Viridiplantae; phylum Streptophyta; class Magnoliopsida; order Poales; family Poaceae; genus Bothriochloa; species Bothriochloa decipiens. The sequence continues at coordinate 33,742,160 of CM041630.1, read as the reverse complement.
AGAGAAGCCCACCTTCATTAGCATTCTAGGCCCATTCGTAACCACAGGAGTAGTCTAGGCCCAGAGATGAGCCAACCGCAAAAAGGCGGTGGCCAGATGGGCTCACCAAGGGAACGATAGGTCCCGGGACCGGCCGCCCCCTAGCTGGCTCATTTCAGGCCCAGTTTCGATAGGCGGTTCATAGGCGGTTCCCCAATGACGGTCTCACCTACGAATGACATAGATGGAAGGTGGAAACTACCCTTTTGAGGTCAGTTTGGATCCTTCCATATGGGGATGATCCTTTAGCATAGAGCCCCCTCCTCTCAAGTTATAACAGGAGGCCTTCTCTCTTCACAACATTCATCAACACACCAAAGGAGAACAGCACCACTATAGTACTTGTGTATCATTCCAAAGGGGCTATGCCGTAGTAGCTACCTAGAGTTAGAAAGCGAGATGTGAGGAAAGAGAGCGGAGAAGTGCCAGACTTGTTGGTGTCTCCCCGAGCTTGTACCTCTACGAACAAGTATTTGGCTCCTTCACGGGATCTTAGCTTAGTAAGTGTTCATGTTTCTTATAGTGTATTAAGTGTTTTGTTTAGTTGAGCTTTATCTATACTTGTTTGCAGGATCACCATTCACCCCTTGTGGCGGGTGCTCTAGTAGATGGACCCCAGAGATGGGTAAGCCTTAAATTCATGCTAGAGTAGTAGTTGACGGCTTAGGCGGGGTGTCTAGGCTTGAAGCTACCTTCATTTGCCTCGTAGCTCGACGGGCAGAGGGTTAGGTGGGCAGGTGGTGATAGCCCTGTTCGTCCCTTGCACTCCCCCACATCAGAGTACGACATAGAGCTGTAGGCCAGCAATGCTTGGCAGACCAGGTGTTATCCGGTGCCCGAAGTAAGCAAGTAGAAGTTTAGCATCGCTGTTCTTAAGACCAAAAAGCTATAGGAATGCATCTCTACCCCCTTTCTATCTCTACCCTTGTGTTGTTCCTTAGGTGAATTAGCTAGCAGAAGTACTCTGTTCCCTGTGGAAAATACGATACCCTAAATACTTAAGGGTGAAGGCTACAATGGTATTTCCGTGCGCTTGCGGACTTTTCTGCTAATGCTAAGAAACACCAACAAGCTTTTCTAGCTTTCCGTGCGGATCTTCAAACCTAGTTAATCCTCGTATCTGTATCCTTATTTTTAAAAAATACAAAAAATATTTTATATTTTATTTTATAAAACAAAATATTACTTCTATCAGATCCTTCTACCATGAAGCCAATTTCATTTCAAAAATTTTCTTCTTCAAAGGGGGAGTTCTTGGAGCCACATTCTTTTTCAATTTCAAACCTTTCATCTAGCCATGAACTCTTCCCAAAATTCAAAGCCATGGTTCGGGCAAATCCCTTCTTTGGTCACGACAACGAAGACTCTTTTGACCACTTGCGAGATTTCGAGGAATTGTGTTTATGCCTAAGCATTCCTGGCATGACACAAGAAACTCTTAAGTGAAAGTTGTTTTTGTCCTCCCTCAAGGGGGAGCTGAAGCAATGGTTCACTAATGCTGTAGGAAGTATGAATGGGGACTGGGAAGAACTTAAAGACAAGTTTTGTCTTACATTCTTTCCTGTGTCCCGTATCAACTCCCTACCAGGGGCAATCCTTGATTTTAAGCAAGACAAGGAGGAATCTATAGGTGCGGCCTGTGCTAGGTTTACAATGTTAATACATGCCAGCCCAGATCTATCTTTACCCGACAGCATGCAGTTGCATCTCTTTTATTCGGGTCTAGAAGAAGATGTCGCCCTATGCCTTGACACGGCTGCTGGAGGGATGTTCTCACATAGAACCATGACGGAACAGAGGAAAATCCTTGATCACATCCTAGGGAAGCACGCTTCCCCCGTCGTAGAAACCAAAACCCTCTAGGCTATAGTCATGTCAAGTGTGGTGGAGCCCCCATTAGTTGAATCCAACCTCGTACCATCCATATAGGTTCAACTCATGAGCCCCCACCCAAACCATGAACATCGAAGGGGGCAGTTCTCCATCCTTCGAAGTTCCTCATAGGATGTCCCTTGGATGAACTTTTCAAAGACAAATCTTCCCAAGGGAACCCTAATGAGAAGTTTGGAAAAATTGCTCTCACCACTCACCTAGAAACTCCAATGGTAGAGCATCTTCCTAAACATAACCCGTTCGAGGAGGCGAATTTTATTTCTCTGTTCATTTTACATTCTTGTGAAAATGAACGTCCATCGTCACCCTTGCTCAAACATAAGCCATGTCCATCTGGCATTGGAAATGTTGCTCTTGATAATGGCCGGGATGCAACATTAGTTCCACATGAAAACATCCATGCCACGGACATGCCTGAAGCAACTACCCTAGAGACTAAGCAGCAGCCTGCTAATGAGCATGCTAACATCCCTTATGAGACATCTCATATTTCATGCTCAATTTTGGAGTCTTTAGAGTTTGTTCCGCTTCTGACTCTACACTTGGCTTTTACACAAAAGTCCAAGTGTGGGGGAGGATGGTGAGAAGTCCAAGTTCCATACATACCTAGTGGCCATCATGATGATGTCAGCCCTGCCTTGCTAAAAAAAGAGATGTTATAAAAAAAGAAAAATATATAAAAAAGGGCGAACTAAAAAAATAGATTAAAAAAAGAAAGAGTCTCACCCATGGCCATGCACACAACTTGTGTATGAGTTAGCCTTGGTAATCACCCGAATTGGAGCTCGTACACTGAAGCCACCATTGCAGCTATTACATCACTTCCATTCACATATGCTGCAGGTAAGTATATTCAGGTATACAAAGATAATGATTGTTCACCAAATCCCTTACCCATTCTTTTCTTCATACAAGAACATGATTTCTTTTGTTCTTGTCACCTACTCTGGTTTGGGTGTATTTGTATACTGATCATATACAGTACATCCATAGGTCCTTTTAAATTAAGCATGGTGCTTAGGTTAAGATGGCATTCTTTGATCAAAATTTGACATGGAGTTAAATTTTGATCAATGAACTTTGAGTTGCTGACGTAACAATAGAAGTATTCTTATTTGGAGATGAGCTAAGGCCTGTTCTACTCTGTATCTTTTATCTTAGCCTTGCTTGAGTTGGATGAACATAGAAAAAAATTAAATAATGGTTATCATAATAAAATTTAGGCTCCCTGGTAGAGCCCTTATTTGTTTCTTTTTCTTTTGTTTTGGTTAAAAATAAAACAGGTACAAGAACAAGTGTGGAGGAGATCTCTCAAGCACAACTAAAGCACACTCATGATCTCCCCTGCATGTTGCACAACATCGAGTGACTCATCACGCAGAAGGACAAAGACACATGACTACCATTAACTCCTTCATCTTTAATGGTGGTTTGTGCAACTCTATCCTCACATCTCCCTAAGTTTTGAAGTTTTAAATTTGATAAACTAAAAATGCAAAACTTTTGATACGCCATCTCCATGCTTTCCTTTGATAAAATTTGCATACTCCTTATTCCTTGCTAATATTCCTATAACTTGTGAACAACTATCAAGGGACCCCACGTTGTCTAAGTAATTGGAGTATGTGATATAGCTGGATGATTTGAACCTTGCTCTTGACTTAGGATTTATTTTACAAAATCAAAATACAATAGCATGCTCCTCAATGATAATGAATTTCCTACCAAGGCCATATGACATGTTTTATTTATGCAACCTTTAGTCATATGCTGCTTCTCGAATCATTGAGTTTGGTCAAATTGTTGTGACCTATGTGAGATTATGGTCATACACCCATGATTGAGATTCACATGCACCCACCAATAAAATGCCGACTCTTACACTAAGAGTGGTGCACAACATGCAACCATTTCATCCACCAAAACTGCCAACTCTCACCCAGAGAGTTGCACACTCTTCCACCAAATAAAAATGCTGACTCTTACCCTAAGAGCCGCGCATTTGTTATCCACCAAATAAAAATGCCGACTCTCACCCTAAGAGCTGCGCATTCTTTCTCCACCATATAATTACTCCTTGCATTGCATCATGACATCTCTCTGTTCAAAGTTTTCATTGCCATAAGAAGAGATATGGGCTATGTTTAAAAAAATATATATGCCAAGGGGCATAAAAAAAGAAAAAAAAGAAGAAAAAATAATACATGTTAAGGGGCATGAGAGAAAAGAAAATATTCCAAGCAATAAACAATTGGAAAGTCCAAAGCCCCGTTCAAAAAAACATAAGAATATTTCCTTTTTATAGCCCATACTCTTCAAGAATCATCCATCCATCAATAAGGAGAGTCATGATGCATGGAGTACCCAAAAATATTTAGAATTAGGAAGCATCCTCCATTCCACACACTTGCACATCTCAATCTAGTGTATGACTTGTATCTCCATGTGGTTCAGTTTTTGACTTGAAAATATATGTGATGCAAGTATGCCCACTTTCATACCTACCCAAAAACTCCACTTAAAAGCTTTAGAGATAGGTTATGAAAAGAAGGCAGTTTCAAAATGCCTTGGTGAGGAACCACACACATATATGAGCGATTTGAGAGTATCATTTGAGGAGCGAGGCTATCTTTTATTTTTCAAAAATCTTATAAAAATTCAAGTTTTGAGCTAACTGATGCAAGCGGATTTGAATCCATGTTGTTCCATTATTCAATTACCTAAGACAATGTGGTATACACTTTGAAGTTCACAAGTGCAGGTGAAGCTTGGAATAACTTTATGCAGATTTTAAATCAAGGAGATAAACCCGCTTAGTCCTTCAAAACTTTACTTGAGGACGAGCGAAGAACTAAGTGTGGGGGAGTTGTTGGCGGTCCTTAAAGTCTATTTGTAACCACCAATATGTTACTAGAATAAGTAGTAGGTAGGGCTTTTATCTAACATTTCCACAATCTTTGGTGTATATGTGACTTGCAGGTCTAACATGTGGAAATGCACGAAACTCTACAAGAAAGCGCATTCTAGAAAACACATTTAGAAAAGGCGTAATCAAACATAATAGAGAAGGCCCACCTCAGCATTGAACTAGAACCAATCGTAACCACAGGAGCAGTCTATTGCGAAGGCGGTGGCTAGGAGGGCCCACCAGGTGACCGACCGTCCCCGGGACCGGTCGCCCCTGGCAAGCCCATCTCGGGCCTAGCTTCAACAAGCGGTTCATAAGCGGTTCCCTCAAGGCGGTTTCACCTGCTTCCATATGTGGAGACGCCCGAACCATCCTACTTGAGCTATAAAAGAGAGGGAGAGCTCCCCCAAATGAACACAGCAAGGGAGAAGAGCACCACTATAGTATTTATGTATCATTCCAAAGGGGCTATGCCCTAGTAGCTACCTAGAGTTAAAAAGCAAGATGTGAGGGAAGAGAACGGGGAAGTGCCAGACTTGTCGGTGTCTCCCCTAGCTTGTACCTCTACGAACAAGTACTTGGCTCCTTCATGGGATCTTGGCTAAGTAAGTGTTCGTGTTTCTTATAGTCTATTAAGTATTTTGTTTTGTTGAGCTTTATTTATACTTGTTTACAGGATCATGGTTCGCCACTTATGGTGGGTGCTCTAGTAGAAGGACCCCCAGAGATGGGTAAGCCTTGAATTTATGCTAGAGTAGTAGTTGATGGCTTAGGCATGGTGTCTAGGCTTGAAGATACCTTTGTTTGTCTCATAGCTAGACGGGCAGAGGAGTAGGCGGGCAGGTGGTGATAGCCCTATTCGTCCCTTGCACTCCCCCTTGTCAGAGTACAACGTAGAGCTGTAGGCCGGCAATGCTTAGCGGACCAGGTGTTATCCGGTGCCCGAAGTAAGCAAGTAGAAGTTTAGCATCACTGTTCTTAAGATCAAACAGCTATAGGAATCCATCTCTACCCCCTTTCTATCTCTACCCTTGTGTTGTTCCTTAGGCGAATTCGCTAGAAGAAGTACTCTGTTCCCTATGGAAAATACGATACTCTAAATACTTCCGGGTGAAGGCTACAATGGTACTTTTGTGCGCTTGCGGACTTTTCTGCTAATGCTATGAAACACCAACACACACTCATGTTGGTGCTCACCGAGGAGGAGTATGACTTGGCGGCGTTGTTGAGGCCGAAAGGGAATGGCCGATGAGACTCGAACAGCCCATGCGGGAGCAAGTTGGGTGGTGGCGTGGTTTCTCCCACCGGGGAGACTACACCCCGGTCCCTTTGGCGAATACATGGTGAAGCTGATGTCTAGGTCATCGTGGGATCCTCCTGGCTCACCCTTTGCACCCAAAGACAGGTTAGACAGGCCCCAACAAGGAGTCTCACATCACTAGTCGGAGGTGTAGTGGCCACGGTGGACGCTGCTTCACCCACGAGCAGGCGACGGTGCTTGTGTCGATCGTGCTGCCTCTTGGCCGCACACACATGGTGAGAGCAGCGAGACCGACGTGCTGTCCTCCCACTCGTGGGAGGCTCATTGTTGCTATCCTTCGAATCTCTGGGTGGAAGCAGGATCATCTTCTAGCCGCGGCCGAGCGACATGAACTCTAGGCTCCTGAACCAAATCACCGTGGTGAAAGGAAGTGGAGAAATGGGGTCCTGCCATCCGAAAGAATGGTGGGAAATGGTCATGACACGCAGATCCCCCTACCTGGTGTGCCAACTGTTGGTGTCCTGACCCGGGGGCCAAGCACCAATGAGTGAATTTGTGTTGCGTGCTCCCTAATTCGGATGGTGATGCAAGAAGAACACATGATTTTTATCCTGGTTCGGACAAGAGAAGGCTCTACGTCTAGCGGGGGAGAGAGATTGTATTATCTTGCACCGAAATGCTTGCACAGGGGGGATACAAGCGAGCGAGTGTGAACTGGGGGTGTGGAGCAATGCCTAAGCCTGGAAGCACTAGCCTATGCCTTGCAACTGGGGTGCTCAGATTTCTCTAAATGTTGTTCGATGCTTGTTTGAATGCCTGATACTAGCCCCTGGTGTCCCCTTTTTTAGGCCAAGGGAAGGTTCAAGTGTACAGGAACCCTAGGGCTGTCATAGGCAATGACGTCGAGGGACTGATGCCATTCTTGTCATGGTTGCTGTAGAGGCGTGCATCGGGCATGGTCTACCCTATAGCGATGTGCTTGGAGCCGATGGCTGTCCTTCTGGTGTGTCATGATGATGCCGTAGGTGATCAGTGAAAGACCCATGACCATGCGGTGGCGTGCAAATCCCTGTAGATGTCGTATTAAGAGTTGTTGGAGTGTTGACCGAGGGTGTCGAGGTCCAAATCGAGGGGTGGTTGAGGGGATCGAGGCCTAAATGGATAAGGCTGAGCCCCGAGAAATAATGTACGAGTGTTCACAATCGCGTCTCGAGGGGGTGTCTGACGGGGCACAATGTTCGGCATGGTGTAACAGTGCGGTACGATCCGCTGATTCTTCGGGTATGGGCGGTAAAAGTCGGATTTGACTGTTATACCTAGTCACTGTAGCCGTGCTATAGCCATGAGGTTAGGCAGGAGTTGATGGGAGCATTAAATGCCCTAGATCCCGTACGAGTAGGTGAGCCATAGGTGGAGCAACAGTCGACGGGGGTCGTCCGCTCTCGCGGAGTCCTGCCTTTCAACGGGGGTTGACCACAGGCACTACGACCCATCAATCGAGGGCCTGTCGAGGATGGATGTGTATGGATTGGCGCACTCTATTTGTGGGACAGCCCAATGTGGCTCGGTCTATGGGAGTTGGGCTATGTTTCATTGAAGAGTCGTTGGCTTGATTCATGGAGAGCTTCCTTGGGGAATTTACGCTAATTGTTCGGGGATTATTTCTCCTGGGTCGAGGTTTAGGGTACCCCCTTATCTAGGTACCCGACATAAATCTAGTGTGGTGGACTACATAGGCGATTAGGGCTGTCACACATATTGCTAACATCTCCAGAGACCTAGCCGTACCTGAAGTTAAGTTATAGCCTAAGCATCGCGCTTAATCTACAAGCTTACTATCTCTACTTGAGCTCGAAGCAGAGACACCTTAACTGGACAACAGAAAAGTACTAGATAAATATATCTATCACTAAGTTAACTTGGTAAACCTATGCCTATAATCAAATCTTAACCTCACTACTAATAAATAGCAGGAAAGAAAGACTTGAATGTAAAGGCGTAAGTAAATACTTAATGAAATACTTGAAGTAAAGTACTTGTATTAAGTAGATAATGTATGATTACAAAGAAGTATACCGAACTCGAGGACTCCTGGAAGACTCTTCTAGACTCCGAGGCGGAACTCCACCCGACTGCTCTCTTATTGCAGGCGACTGCTACTCTAGCTAAGCTGGAGCTAGAGTGAGATGGCACTTAGCACTATAGCTAGAGCTTCCTATGCTAACGCTCTTGCCTTCTTGTGCTTTTGAGGAAGTGATGTAGTGATGATTGCTTCAATGGCTGAGGTGCCTTTATATAGTGATGGGGCACCAAGAGGTACTTGTAGGCAAAGAGGGAGGTCGGTTTGCCAGCACTGCCAAGGCGGGCGCCCTCGCTAGGGTGGGCACTGTCCACCTGGTACCGCCTCATGATCAAATAGCCGTGGCCCATCCCCTCAGGTCAGTTGCATGCTGGTTAAGTCAGTTTGGAGTTGGTTCCAACCGACTTAACCTCTTGTGTGCATGACAATGGGCCCCATGGATCCAAGTGACTTCACTCGAGAGCCCTTGGATCAAGCCGACTTGATTTCGATGGTTGGGAGACGTGGGAAGGTGTTGTCATGGATTGGTGACGTGGCTGAGTTCGAGAGCCGGCACCACCAGGGCGGGCACCCTGGGTCCAGGGTGGGCACCTAGTCAGGGCGGCCGCCCGGACTCTGGGTTATATTGCCATTTCCATGACGTTTAATATTGCCATTACCGAATTCAAAGTAAATTCATACATTGTCGGGTTATATTGCCATTTATTTAATGAAATGTTGATGGTGAAAAACAAGGGTTAGCGACCATCAACACACTAGTGGGGATTTGGCCTTTCAAGATGAAATTCCTTATGATGATTCCGTTATGGTCATCAAAGAGTAGTTTCCATGACGTTTTTGTCACTTTGGTCATGAAACTATGTGATGATTTCCCGAAAACTACATTTTCGTGACGTATTTTAGAAAGGTCACGGGAACCGTCATGGAAAATGTGATGAAATCATCACGGAGGTGTTCGTGGCACTGTTCACCACTAGATGGTGATGGTTTCACAGATATCCTTGAGTTGTGACTGTCAAAATTCATCACTGATCCCCGCGCCGCTCCATTTGGCTACGGGTGCCGGTGCCATTTGCCTGGTGGAGAGCCACCTTCCCTCATACCTCCATCCGCCATTAGCACTCCATCACTAGTACCCCATCCGCCGTTAGTCGTGGGACCCACCTATCACTCAGTCAGACACTTCTCCATCTGATGTTATGGGACCCGCCGTTACCCATCCATTTTGAATGGGCGCCACTCTCCATCCAGCATGCGGGACCTGCGTGTAAGTTTGACCAGACTTCACCGATCGACCTGTGGGACCTACCTGCTAGGATAACCTTGAGGCCACCACCCTTTGTCGACTAACATGTGAGACCCGTCTGGGACCATTCAACATTCGACGAGTGGGATCAGCATGTTAGTTAGATACGACCCGCCACATGGGACCCATTTTTGTTCCCCTTTGTCAACTGACACGTGGGTCCCGTCTAGGTCCGTTCACCATCCGACGTGTGGGATCAGCGTGTCAGTTTGATGGGAACCGCCACTGGGGACCCATCTCTGTTCATGTGGGGCCACCCTTTCTTAATGGACCTGTGGGACCCGTCTGGCACCCTGTTGACACCAGAAGTGGCTAGCGGTTATACCGCAAGCGTATGGTAGTCAATATAACCTTCACCAGGAGTATTCCAGGTATTGTAAATTCCACAGGGAACGTGAAGTGGTTCAACTAGGATCAAGATCATTAGGTGGTGATCAAAGGGTATAGGATTGGGTATAGAGAGGTCTATCTAGTGGGAATATCAGGTGTTAGTATTTATTAACGCAAACAGATAAATCCGCAAGCGCACGGATACCATTGTAGCTTTCACCCAAGAGTATTCCAGGGTATCGTATTAATCCACAGGGAAGCAATGGTTCAAGATAGTGATAGTGAACATCCTGTAACTAGACTAAAGTGGGCTAAGCAATATTTAAGATAGGATGACACCCAAGAGGTTCTACTCATAGATAAGTAAATGCTTGAGTAGCTAAGAGGGAGAGCACGGGAGTCTTATGTTATTTCTAAGCAAGCACAACTCTAGCCATGGATTATTGTGATATATATGTACCAGGAAATAGAGGGATTCACATGCACTTTGGAGTGCACCCGCTCGAAACTCACCACAGCAAATGGTTTCGACACAAAGCACCTGGAGCTCTACTACACAGACTAAACCCATCGTGATGGACTACACAGGCAAATAGGGCTGTCACCACCTATTGCTACCACCTCTGGAGATTTAGGAGCAAACATAGGTAAGCATATAGCCTAAGCACCATGCTGAATCTATATACTTACTACTCTAATCGCATATGACTAATTAGAGCACCTTAGCCGGGCGGTGTTCTCGCGCAGGATATAACCACACTAAACAAGGCTAACATGGTTATCACTAGAGCATAGCTAAAGGACAAGACTATTACTTGAAGTAAAGACTTGGAAAAGTACTTATAGAGAAAGTAATATCTCTATTGCAATAGGGAAAGTGTTACCAGAGCGGTATAAGGCTATGCCGACTCCTGAAGACTTCCTCCTGACTCTGAGCAGAGCTCCCGCTAAGACTACTACTAGAGTTACATATTGAAGGGTAGAGAGAGAGAGCGCCTTCTTGGTGTGTGTTACAAATGAAGGATTAGGGACCTATTTATAGTGATTTGGAAGTCGGTAGCTCTGGCAGCGGGGGCGGGCGCCTTGGGTCCAGGGTGGGCACCCTGGACACACCATCCACTCGCACTGACCTTCGATCCAACAGCGATGGCTCACTCCCCCAAGTCAATTGCATACGAGATAAGTCGGTTTGGAGTCGGTTCCAACCGACTTAGCCTCCTTGGGTGTATGACAATGGGCCCATGAATGCAAGTGACATCCATTGAGCGTCCTTGGATCAAATCAACTTGGTTTCGATGGTTGAGAGACTTGGGATGTTGTTGTCGTGGATTGGTGACGTGGCTGGGTCGGTTTGGTGGCACAGCCAGGGTGGGCGCCCTGAGTTAGGGTGGGCGCCTTGAGTCTAGGGTAGGCGCCCTAGCCCTGGCTGGGTTGCTGGCCCTGCCACATTTCATTGCCTCCATTTGGTCCATTTGCACTTATTTTTGGTACTTTTCCTGCATACAAATATAAACTCCAAGTACAAGTGGAACTAGGTGAATTATAAACATAAATCATTACTTGTATTGTTGGTTGTCCTCATTTTGATGCAATAATGATGGTCAAATTTGCTAGTTAAGGACCATCAACAAGCTCCCCCACACTTAACCTTTGCTCATCCCAAGCAAAGATGTGGGCTTAAGCATGTTGAATCAGGAATTGCTACAATGTGACGCTCTGCAAAAACTCATATACAAACCAATACTACTTTTTGAGAAGAGCAGGTTAGAGTTAGAAATCCACCATTAATCTTAGCCATATGGGGCTTATAGCTTTCACCTTGTAATATGCAAAAGTAAGATAGAGCAGTAGGTAGAAACTTTGTAGCTTGCTTTGGTAAAGCCGAGACACTTTCTGGAGGTTTTCAAGACTTTTAAAAGAAAAGCATGCCTAAATTCCTCAAATGGTACACTCAATCACTCAATGGTGTTTGATAATTCTCACTAAGACCTTTTGTACCTATACTAAAGCTTATGTGGAGCTCATAGGTAGAAAAGCATAAGCAGACTTGAACTGAATATATTGCTAAGTTAGACACTTAGATCAAAAGGAGCAAGAAGGCATACAAAATGATCAAGATGTGCAAGTGTGAATATTTGGTGGAGCTCCTTTGAGACATTCTGATGGTAACTTATTTTTGAAGACAGCATGGCTACTCGCTATTCTACATGTGACACTTGGTCCTTTTTTCATTGAGAACACTCATTTTTTCTCTCACAGCGGGTATTGAGGCTTTCGCTGTATCATCTGTCATTTGGGGACTATATCCCTCTTTTCTCTAATTTTTTTCTTTTGGTAGCACATGCCCTTCAAAAATATGTCTCAACTAGTGTATGGAGCTAGTTGCATATTTCCGATGTGGAAACAGCAGGGGGTGCATAATTATTTGGTGGTTGCACACTTCCAATGTAGAAGTTGCAAGGGGTGCACGTGCAAGTGATCTTGATCAAGAAGCATGACTAGTTTCTCTACTTAGATCAATAAGACCTAACCAAGCTCAAAACAAACGAGTGGCTTTTTGTGGGGCTTTCCTATCTAGCGAACATGTACATGGCTTGTGACAGAAATTTTAACACCATCGAGGAACTTTTGGCAAGGTTTTGAGAATATTTAAATAAAACTCCAGATTTGTCTCTACCATTTCTCAGACAAGTTAAAAGATTTACTCTATTCACCACCACATCTTATCTAACAAGAGCATAAACTTGGTTATAGCAAGTGCAACCCACAATAGCGTTTGACTTAAGATAAACTCTAGTTTCGCATGCTCAAAACTTAAGCAGTAAAGGGTTGTATGAAGGGCTTTTGTGAAGTATTATAGAGTAACTGTTCATCACTTCCAACAAAACTTTAAGGTCTCAATTTAAGATAGGTACTTAAGTCAAGATTAATATCACCTCTTTTTGCATCAGATTCTAACGAAGAACACCATATGATTTTAAGCTTGATTTTTAACATGTAGCATTACCAGGATATCAAGCTTACGATGAAAAAGCAAGAGTGGCAGAGGGGTGCAAACTAGTGTGCCAAAATGGCGGAGGCTGAGAAGGTTGTATATACAAATTGCGCAGCCTCCCCCACACTAGGACTTTTATGTCTTTGACATTAAAAGTCTGGTGTCCATGTTGGTCATCCCTCGAAATTGACTCCATTGCTGAATGATGTCTTGCTCAAATTGTTCTACCATGTTGTTTTGACCCTTCATTCTCTTTTTTGTTCATCCTGCAAGGTTTAGTGACAAGCATACCCGAAGGATACAAAGTCTACCAGATGCATTTGGTTCTCGCTTTTACAAGGATGTTTTTATTACAACTTTCTTTTAGGTGAGAATAAAAAAGAAACAACTTATGTTTTGTTTTTGAGGCACAGGGCAAGGAGCAAGAATCAAATCTCTAGACATGTATTCCCCTTGTTCTTTTTTTAATCTTGAAACGTTTAGTGAGCAAAGACACAAGAGGGAATTTATCTTAGAGCACATTATTTCCTTCCATTTTTTTAGGGAGGTCTTATTAGGAGAGTGGTTGCAAGCTTATTATGCTAAGAGTCAAAAATTATTTTTTAACATAAGATAATGTTGTTTTAATTTATTATGCATGAAGGGAAAACAATTTTATTGGAAACTAAACATGCACGAACTAAAATATTATGCAAGAATTTAAATGTGGGATATATACCGGTTTACCTTTTGGCAAGGGCTCATTGTTTTGAGTCAATTCTCCATTGAATTTATCTCGAAGACTTACCCACTCAAATTGTCAATTTCCTGCAGGGGTTAGTCTAGATACGCAACCAATGTCTACACAAGCGGTTTTAGTTCAATAATCAAACTAGACACCATGTTTAATTTGATTAAGGTAGGCTATTTAACCTAAGCACCATGCTTAATTTAAAAGGCCTATGAAAGTTTGATCATCGCATCCAAATTTCAAACTAAACACCATACTTAATTCAAAAGATGCGCGATCATCATCCAAACCAAAGCTTACTAGCATAGATAAGGGTAGTATATGTATGATAAACATGAGACTGATTCAAATGGATGTGTGACCAATGGTTGATGAATAAGAGAACCAATATTTTTTATATGCAAGGCAATGCAAATGGGATGGATGAATGCAATTGAACAAACATGCAGTGGTGGAAATAAAATTAGAATGCATAAAATGTTTTTGGGTTGGTTCTCTCATACCTTGATTGATTCATCACTCACAATTTGTGATTGAATTGTGGGTGATGTAATGTAGTCGCTCTATCACACATATGATGAATTTCTTTCATCTTGATGGCGACCTTTTCTCCATCTGCACAGAATTAGTGTGCACATATACCTATCTACATGATGGCAGGGTGGTGGTTTGATTGTTCAAGAATGATCAGGCAACCTAGGCTCGTGATAGATGTTTTAACCACAAAAACTAGTGGGAACTAAGTTAGCAGATACCAAGATCAATAACAAAATCTTTACGCCAATTTCTTTCCCAGCAACGGCGCCAGAAATCTTGTTGGTATTTGTTAATGCAAACAGATAAATCCCCAAACACATAGATACTATTGTAGCTTTCACCTAAGAGTATTCCAGGGTATCGTATTTATCCATAGGGAAGCAATGGTTCAAGATAGCGATAGTGAACCATCCTGTATCTACTGTCTAGTATACCAACTAGACTAAAGTGGGCTAAGCAATATTTAAGATAGGATGACACCCAACAGGTTCTACTCATAGATAAGTAAATGCTTGAGTAGCTAAGAGGGAGAGCATGAGATTCTTATGTTACTTCTAAGCAAGCACAACTCTAGCCATGAATTATTATGGTATATATGTACCAGGAAATAGAGGGATTCACATGCACTTCGGAGCGCACCCACTCGAAACTCACCACAGCAAATGGTTCCAACACAAAGCACCTGGAGCTCTACTACATAGACTAAACCCATCGTGATGGACTACATAGGCAAATAGGGCTGTCACCACCTATTGCTACCACCTCCAAAGATTTCGGAGCAAACATGTTGGCGTTTCTTAGCATCACTACTAAAAATAGACAATAAGTCCATCCTTAATAATAATACTAGAAACATACATTGACATTCCTAACCACCATTACTTTAGAAAGGTAACCCTTGGCCCTTAATGGTACCGGCCTAGGTAATGCAGTCTGGTAACAATAGTTAGAAGTGCCGGATTGGCCATCCTAACCATCATTACTTACGATATGCAAAACTATGGCACGATGCCGTGGGGTGCAACAAGAATTACAATCCTTAAGTGATGGTACTTAGGTACACCAATCGATAGCTCAGTAAGAAATAAGATTAAATCTGCAAGCGCACAGAACTATCATTGTAGCATTTAAACCTGTGAGTATTCAAGGGTGTCGTATTTATAATTTCCCGTAGGAGGGCATGATGAATGCATCTAGTTTTGGTATAAACATGATTACTTTCTGAATGCATAGGTAGACATAGCATAAAGAGGGGTAAAAATAGGTTCTCAAGATAGTGGACACACACATCGGAGCAACCTCAAGGATAAAAGATAAATAAAGAATAAAAGAATAACTACATAAGCAGGCATTGGTCTAATACAACTATGCAAAGAATAGAAAATAACATATAACTAATATGATTCGAGTTAGGACTAAGTCTAGGATGATAGGGAGATCCCCGTAGCTGGTCTGCCAGCCGATAGAGACTTTACGAACTCCTACTGAATACCCAAACGTGGGGGAATGCTAGGGATGGACAGGGCTGTCACCACCTTCCCACCTACCCTCTACCCGTGGGGTACCCACATATCCGCTGATTTCCGCATACTCGAGCACCACGCTCGTGTAATTGGAAACAACTCCTGACCTCCCGGGACCCCAACCCTTCGGATTGACAGGCTCGGCTAGGAGTAACCATGACGGCACAACGAACCATTATCCCATCCTTAGTTCTTCCTCCATTCATACTAATTTGATGAACGATGAAGAACATTGATGAACATATCAAGAACAATACACATAGACTATAGACTAGTTTATATGTCATGAACATAATATGAGCACAACTATACTCTAATTCATATTCATAGTCATATAAGTTAGATGTTCTTAATGCCTCCAAGGAGACAAGCTCTCCTTGATAGCTTTAACTTGCTCAACTACTAGTACTAAACTAAAGAGAACAAGTATGAAATGTGAGGTGTAGTGCTCCAAATGATGGTGTGTGTATTGAAGGGTGTAGGAGCCTCTCTTTTATAGCTCAAATAGGATGGTTCGGGCTTCTCCCCACTTGGAAGGAGGTGAAACCGCCTTTAGGCAACCGACCCATGCACCGCCTGAGAAGGCTGGGCCCGGGAGGTCTCACCAGGGGGCGGCCGGTCCTAGGGGCGGCCGGTCCCCTGGCTGGGCCACTGGCCACTACCTTCGGGTGGTCGGTTGCTCCCTGGGCCTGGACCTCCCCCGTGGTTATGGATGAGTCTAGTTCTGTATTGAGGTGGGCTTTCTCATTTTTCTTGTTTTGCGCCTTTTCTGAATATGTTTTCTTGAAGTGCGCTTTCTTGTGTACTTTGCGCATTTCTACATGTCAGACCTGCATGTCACATATACAACAAAACTCGTGGAAAGATTAGATATAAGCCCTACCTTCTATTTATTTTAGTATTAAAATGATGTTGGTAAATAGATGCTAAGGATCACCAACAACTCCCCCACACTTGGTCCTTTGCTCGTCCTCGAGCAAAGTGCTAAGGACCAAATGGGTTCATCTTCCTTGTCAAAAGAATCTGCATACAAATTATTCCATGCTTCACCTGGATTTATGAACTTCAAAGTGTCTACCAAGTCATCTTGGGTAATTGAAACATGGAATAGCTTGGATTCAAATCCTCTTACTCTGTCCCTACGCAAAAACTTGGGTGTTTGCAAGATTTTGAAAAAGTAAACATAGCTTATGTTCCTTGAATGATTCTCTCAAGTCATTCATATTTGCAAGTGGTTCCTTACCAAGGCATGAAAAACGTGATGCCTTCGCTTGATCATCCTACTTCTAAAAAGGC
Organism: Bothriochloa decipiens; assembly: GCA_023333625.1. Taxonomy (NCBI): domain Eukaryota; kingdom Viridiplantae; phylum Streptophyta; class Magnoliopsida; order Poales; family Poaceae; genus Bothriochloa; species Bothriochloa decipiens. The sequence continues at coordinate 33,725,262 of CM041630.1, read as the reverse complement.
TTATCTGGAGCTTTGAGAATGATGACGCATACTTACCCTGCATGTGTTGTCAAGTCAAACCTCAGACCATACCGGAGGGAGTGCGTCATACCCCTAGATCAGAATGTGCATGTATGTGGAAGAAAATGAAGGTGAAAACCTAATTCTAACTCTTTTTGATACTCCATGCATCATGACTCTCCTTTGAACAAAACTTAGGGGATATGGTTATAGAAACTTCATCAAAATTATATATTTTTTGAACGGGTATTTGAATTTTCTTTTCCGTTTATTCTTTATGCCCCTTGGCATAGTTTCTCTCTTCTTTTCTCTTTCTTTCTCTTTTTTCTACCATAGTCCCATATCCTGTATTGGCATATAAAAAACATTTTGAAGGAGATATCATGATGATAAGTGGATGGAGTAAGACTTTGCAAATGGAATGCATGATTCGTTAGGGTGAGAACTAGCATTTTTATTTGGCAGAGAAAGTTGCGTAGCTCTCAGTGTAAGAGTTGGCATATTTTTGGTGGATGAATGAAGAGCATGTTGTGCGCAACTCTCAGTGTGAGAGTCGGCTTTATTTGGTGGGTGCAAGTGAATTCTGATCTTGGGAGCATGAAACATCTCTCAACAGTGGTCACAAAATTTGACCAAACTCAACACAAAGTAAGTAGCATATGTGGAAGGTTTATCATATAGAATCGTATTTGGCCTTGGTAGGTATGTGCTTAAACATTCAAGGAACATGCTATTGAATTTTTGTTTTGTAAAATAGATCCCAAGTACTTTGCAGGAACAAGCAAGTATCATGTCATCCTACTATATCTCATCCATCAATTACTTAGATAAAATGGGGTCCCTAAACAATGTTCATAAATCTATAGGAATATTAGCTGGGAATAAAAAGTATGCAAACATTTCGAACATAGGAGACATGTTTGATGGAGTATGAAGGAAACATCATTTTAAGCTTTGTCTTTGAAAATCTTTTTGATGTGAGAGGGGGAGAAATTGCACAAACCGAAATTTGATTTTTTTGTTGTGCAGTTGTACTGGAGAATCCTCCCCCACACTTGTTTTCTTTCCTGTCTTGGTTAGTCACAAATATAGATATGGAGAAAACAAGTGCACACAATATATATGTAAAGATAAAACTTTATTCATTGATAACTTTGAATAGCCACATTACATTGTAAAGGAAATCATTGGGAAATAAAAGATCGTGAAAAGGGAAAAGTGCCTAATCAAACTCATGCAGTAGGTGTGTCTAAAGATCTTCAAGGAGATGCCCAACACCTAGGGCTTCAGCGACCTTTCTAAGTCTAAGGTTGAACTTGAAGCAAAACTTATTGACATCGTCACTAAGGTCCCTAATCTCAGTGTTCTTCGCTTCTAGGTCATCTTCTAAAACCCTTAGCACAGCACGCAAGCTAGCCTGCTTGGCTTTGAGGCTAGCGAGGATATTAGGATCATCCTCTTCGTCACTGCTTTTATACTACCTTGCACGACGTTTGATGGTTGGCTAGGGTAGGTGCCTTCTAATCCTAGGAAGGGTGCTAGAGGATTCTGTCTCCTTGGCCTTGCCAGTCAACTTGTCACCAGCATGTTTGCTAGGCCCACTACAACTAGGGGTCTTCCTCTTGAGACCAACAGCGCTGGTGGTAGGACGGACATCAATGTTTTTGTTCTTGGCGCCACCTTTAGGTGCACGGGAGCATGCCGACAAGATTGCTAAAGGCTTCTCTTTCTCAACACGGACTTCCTCCCTCGCTAAGGAACTCTCTTGGTAAGGTGCTATGTCTAGGTTTGCTATGGCCTTTGGAGCATTGATCAGCGAGAGGGCATAGCTAGACATGGTTAGCACTTGGAGATGGGAGAGCTTAGCAATCTTTGCAAGAGGGAGAGAAGGAAAGGTTGGTGTGAGGAGAGGAGAGGCAAGGAAAGGTTGGTGTGAGGAGAGGAGAGGCCTATGGGGGTTTTATAGGTGCTACCGTGGTCTCTGACTAGGAAACAACTTGATCATAACCGTGGACGCGATGCTAGAAGGATCAGAGGGGGACACGAAAAAGATTGGAGCGATTTGGCTTGGCCAGGGGGCGGCTGGTTCCCTGGGTCCACCTGCCAGCCTCTGGCTTTCAGCTAGGTGCTCCCTTGTTTGCATGGATCTCTTTCCCTGTTGCGATCAAGTGTGATGCGCAGTGAATCAGAGTGATAGTGTGTGATAGAGTATAGGATATGAGTGATATTCATGAAAATGTGTTCAAGATCAGACTATCATGCATTTATGAGAGAATATTCCTATGATCACAAAGGTTCATGTGCATGAAAAGGGAAAGATCATAGGGGCATTTTAGACATATCATAAATGCAACACTAGCACTAAGTAAGCATTTATTCGTTTGTAAAATATAAATACCTATAAATATATATATTTTTATTTTTTTAGAGGATAAAGAAATTATTTAGGCATTTATTTAAAGATAAATAAACTGCTAAAATTATTTAAAGAAAAAGTTAAGATAACTACCGATTTACCTTTGACAAGGGTCCACCTTTTATAGTCCGCTGAGCTCCTTTTCAGTGTTTGCTTGATGATGGTACATCCATCTTGGGAGAAGTAGACGGCTGTACCTGCTTGGGCCTCCACACTTTCTAAGTGATCTTGGGCGGTGTGGCAGTATGTTCAACTTTTTCTTTGAGTTTCCACACCGTCTTCTTTTGTGCAGGCTTTGGGATTTCTTCCCTCTTTTCTTGAATTTTATTTTTAGGAGCAATTTTATTTTTCTGCTCCCTATTGATATTTCTTTTGGGAGCCGCCTTTTATTTTGGCTTCGGCTTTTTCTTGGATTCTTTTGATATTTTTGATAAATTTTTCAAAAGTTGAGGCTGAATCTCAACTTCCTTGATACCTTGGGGGTTCAGCCATATCGGATGCGTATCATGTTGCATTCTTCTTGACGGTGAAGCCTGAATTCAAACTTTTCCTCTTGGCCATTGATATTGAAGTGGATTTCTCTAGCTCCAACATCAACCTGTGCTCCTGCCGTGCTCAAGAATGGTCTTCCTAGGATAAGTGGTGTTTCTTTAGTAAGCTCCATGTTGAGCACCACAAAATCCACTGGGACATATTACCCTCGAATCTTGACAGGGATATCTTGTGCAATCCCGTCTGGGTACCGAATTGAGGAGTAGACCAACTGGAGTGTCATGTTGGTGGGCTCCAAGTTGGTGAAATTCAGTCTATCAAAGACTGATTTTGGCATGATGCTTACGCTTGCCCCAAGATCGCATAAGGCATGATTGAATTGCTGGGTGCCAATGGAGCATGTGATTTTGGGGCACCCAGGGTCTTGCTTCTTCTCGGGCAGATAATTGAGTATAGCTGCGCTACACTCTTCCGTCAGCTTGACAACTTCTGTGGACGACAATGGTCGCTTGTTGTTGATGATGTCCTTGATGAACTTGGCGTAGGACGATATGTGCAAGACATCCATTAGCGAACGCTGACGTGTGTCTTCTCGACCATTTCCACAAATCGGAGGAACTGCTCATCTTCGGCCTTCCTCTTCTTCCTCAATCTTGTGGGGAAGGGCAACATTGTGGTGTCCACAAAGTTTTCTGGTGTCGTCTCATCCTCTGCAGGTTCTTCCTATGGTTCTGCTGACTCAACCGGTGTTTCCTCCTACTGCCTTGGAGTTCTTCCTATATTATGGTTAGGATGTGGTGGATCATGAGTGGTCTTACCCCCTCTCGTGGTCACAAATTAACATTTTCAACAGAATTATAAGGATTAAAAGTGGACTTAGCAGCAGAAGCAAGCTGAGCGATCTGGGTTTCTATTCTTTTATTGAAACTTAATTGATCTTTCACAGATAAGGACAGGCTATCAAGCTTGGTATTTATGTTTTCAAACATTTTGTCATTAAAAGAAAGCTTTTTCGTAAGGTTTTCATTTATCTTAGCCTATCCTAAAACAAGATCTTTCAATGAATGTTGGGAGGAATTAAAACTTGAATTAAAATTGGAAGAATTACCTTGGGGGTGGTTCTGATTATTCCACCCATTACCTGGTTGCTGATGTTGGCAAAACCCGTTGTTGATGAACGATGCTTCTTCCTAGGTTTTAGGACAGTTGTTCCCCAAATGGCCAACATCTCCATAGTTCTCACATGTCATGTGTGAGTCTATGGCTTGGACAGTGCCGGTGGCAGGATTAGTGGCATGTCCCTCAAGCTTCTTCATCAATAGGTCTATTTTTGTGGCAAGCAGGTCTATCTCCTTCATGGTGTGCATGCCTTTTTGTGTTTTACATCCTTCTCCCTAACTCTGGTTGGCTACCATCTTCTCAATTAGTGCCATGGCACTGTCAATGGTGAGAGAGAAACACGCCTCCAGCAGCGGCATCTACGTGCCCTTTGGACATGGCCATGAGGCCTTCATAGAAGTTTTGCAGCATGAGCCAATATTCCATCCCATGGTGGGACAGGCCCGGATGTAATCCTGGAGCCTTTCCCAAGCCTTAGGAATGGACTCGAGCGAAGTCTGCTAGAAGTTTGATATCTTCCCTCGTAGAGCATTTGTTTTGCTCATGGGGAAGAACTTTGTGAGGAATGCCGTGGAACATTTGTCCCATGTGTTGACTGCTTCCTTGCTCTGGTAGAACCATTGCTTCGCCTTCCCCAAGAGGGAGAAGGGAAACAAGCGAAACTTGATGCTATTAGGTGAGACATCTTTGATGATGATTATTTCGCATAGCTAACCATCCTAACCATCATTACTTACGATATGCAAAACTATGGCACGATGCCGTGGGGTGCAACAAGAATTACAATCCTTAAGTGATGGTACTTAGGTACACCAATCGATAGCTCAGTAAGAAATAAGATTAAATCTGCAAGCGCACAGAACTATCATTGTAGCATTTAAACCTGTGAGTATTCAAGGGTGTTGGTTTATAATTTCCCATTGGAGGGCATGATGAATGCATCTAGTTTTGGTATAAACATGATTACTTTCTGAATGCATAGGTAGACATAGCATAAAGAGGGGTAAAAATAGGTTCTCAAGATAGTGGACACACACATCGGAGCAACCTCAAGGATAAAAGATAAATAAAGAATAAAAGAATAACTACAGAAGCAGGCATTGGTCTAATACAACTATGCAAAGAATAGAAAATAACATATAACTAATATGATTAGAGTTAGGACTAAGTCTAGGATGATAGGGAGATCCCCGCAGCTGGTCTGCCAGCCGATAGAGACTTTATGAACTCCTACTGAATACCCGAACATGGGGGAATGCTAGGGATGGACAGGGCTGTCACTACCTGCCCACCTACCCCTCTGCCCGTGAGGTACCCACATATTCGCTGATCTCCGCATACCCCGAGCACCACGCTCGTGTAATTGGAAACAACTCCTAACCTCCCGGGACCCCAACCCTTCGGATTGACAGGCTCGGCTAGGAGTAACCATGACGGCACAATGAACCATTATCCCATCCTTAGTTCTTCCTCCATTCATACTAATTTGATGAACGATGAAGAACATTGATGAACATATCAAGAACAATACACATAGACTATAGACTAGTTTATATGTCATGAACATAATATGAGTACAACTATACTCTAATTCATATGCATAGTCATATAAGTAAGATAAGAATATGCTCATAGAGGAGAACTGATCTATATTAATGCCAAGATGTTCTTGATTCCTCTAAGGAGACAAGCTCTCCTTGATAGCTTTGCCTTGCTCAACTACTAGTACTGAACTAAAGAGAACAAGTATGAAATGTGAGGTGTAGTGCTCCAAATGATGGTGTGTGTATTGAAGGGTGTAGGAGCCTCTCTTTTATAGATCAAATAGCATGGTTCGGGTGTCTCCCCACTTGGAAGGAGGTGAAACCACCTTGAGGGAACCGACCCACGCACCGCCTGAGAAGGCTGGGCCCGGGAGGTCCCCGGGGGCGGCCGGTCCCCTGGCTGGGCCCGCTGGCCACTGCCTTCGGTTGGTCGGTTGCTCCCTGGGCCTGGACCTCCCTTGCTGTTACGGATGAGTCCTATTCTATATTGAGGTGGGCTTTCTCATTTTTCTTGTTTTGTGCCTTTTCTGAATTTATTTTCTCGAAGTGCGCTTTCTTGTGTACTTTGCACATTTCCACGTGTCAGACCTGCATGTCACATATACAACAAAACTTGTGGAAAGATTAGATATAAGCCCTACCTTCTATTTATTTTAGTATTAAAATGATGTTGGTAAATAGATGCTAAGGATCGCTAACAAAACACAGGTAAGCATATAGCCTAAGCACCACGCTCAATGTATATACTTACTACTCTAATCGCATATGACTAATTAGAGCACCTTAACCGGGCACTGTTCCCGTGCAGGATATAACCACACTAAACAAGGCCAACATGGTTATCACTAGACAAAGAACTGTTAGCAAAACATCTAACTAGCATGTCTAGCATTAGAACAAAGTCTGGGATGATAGGGAGATCCCCGCAGCTGGTCTGCCAGCCGATAGAGACTTTACGAACTCCTACAGAATACCCGAACGTGGGGGAGTGCTAGGGATGGACAGGGCTGTCACCACCTACCCACCTACCCCTCTGCCCGTGGGGTACCCACATATCCGCTGGTCTCCGCATACCTGAACACCATGTTCACGTACCTGGAAACAACTCCTAACCCCCGCGGACCCCAACCCTTCAGATTGACAGGCTAGGTTAAGAGCAACCAAAAAGGCACGATGAACCATCACCTCATTCCTAGTTCTTCCTCTATCCATACTAATTCGATGAATGATGAAGAACAATGATGAACAAGTCAAGAACATAATGTATGAACTATAGACTAGCTCATATATTATGCTCAGAACATGATCATAATTATACTCTAGTTAATATGCATGATCATATAAGTATGATAAGAACTTGCTCATGCAAGAAGACCAAATTATATTCATACCGAGAAGATTCTTTCTTCCAAGGAGACAAGCTCTCCTTGATAGCTTTTGCCTTGCTCACAAACTACTAGAACTATTCTAAAGATACAAGTGAGAGGTGTGAGGTGAATGACTCCAAAATGATGTGTGTTAAAAAATGGTGGACCTCCTCCTTTTATAGCTCAACTAGGATGGTTCAGGCGTCTCTAGGTATGGAAGGAGGTGAAACCGCCCTTGGGGAACCACCTAGAGCACCACTCCGAAGATTGGGCCCAGGAGCCGGCACCAGGGGGCGGCTGCACCTGGGGGCGTTCGCACCCCTGGCTGGCCCATCTGGCCGCCGCCTTCGGGTGATCGGTTGCTCCCTGGGCCTAGACCTCTCCTGTGGTATGATCAGGCCCAGGTATGCTCTGAAGGTGGGGTTCTTCTTTATTCTTGTTTGCGCATTTTCTGAATTTGTCTTTTGGCTTTTGCTCTTTCTCTGTGATATTGTGTATTTCCACTTGTTACACCATAAAACCTGTAAAACATAAATACTAGGTGTACAAGTGGAACTTTGTTAGTAGTAAAGGCATATGTGCTAGAATATGTTTGTCTTTCCGCTTTTTAGTCTAAGTTGGCGGCTTAGAAATGATCCATAAGGACCGCCAACAAGACCCCCAAGCTTAACCTTTGCTCGTCCCTAGCAAATAACTAAGTGTGGTTGTTGATCAGGAGTTGCTACTATGCCGATATAATTAATAGGTGTCATGCCTATAACAAAGCATTCATTCACAGTTTAAATAAGTTGGCATTCTATCCACTCTTTACCTTGATTCTCGTGGGGCTTGTAGCTTCTCCAAGTTCTTGGGCGGTTGCAAGACAGAATGGTTGTAACAGACTTACCATTCATTCATTCTTTGATAGACCGTCTATCCAGAGGTTTTATGATTTTTTATGCAAAATAAAACAAGTTCCTCAAATGATTCTCTCAATAGCTCAATGTGTATGATTACCTCACCAAAGGCATTGTAGTACTGCCTTTATATCCTACCACTAAAGCCGATAGTGGAGTTTTGGGCAGGTATAAAGTTGGGCATACTTACATCACCTGTATTGCTGAGTCAAAGACCGGACCACAAGGAGATACAAGTCATACACTTTGATTGAGATGTGCAAGTGTGTGGAATATGAGTATGGTGGAAACCTACTCTAATTTTTGGCACTCCATGCATCATGAGACTCTTTTATTGGATGGAACAAAACTCTTTGGAAAGATATGGGCTATACAAACATTTTTTTGAACGGGTATTTGATTTTTCTTTCCCATTTATTTTCTCATGCCCCTTCGCTCTTCTCTCTTTTTTTAGTATAGCCCATATCTTTTATTTGACATATGGAAGCTACTGGAGAGATGGTGAATGCAAGGAGTGATATATTTTTTGTATGAGGAATGCACGGCTCTCAGGGTTAGAGTCGGCATTTTTATTTGGTGGAAACTGGGGCGCAACTCTTAGGGTAAGAGTTGGCATATTTTTGTGGATGGAAAGGTGCATGTTGTGTGTAACTCTCAGGGTGAGAGTTGGCTTTATTTGGTGGGTGCATGTGAATCTCAATCATGGGTGCATGACCATAATCTCACTTAAGTCACAGGGATTTGACTCAACTCAAAGTTCCGCAAGCAGCATATGACTAAGGGTTTATAAAAAGTAGAAAATGTCATATGGCCTTGGTAGGTATTTCATAATCATTGAGGAACTTTTGATTTTTGAATTTTTGAAAAGAAAACTCCGGATATCAAGTTTCTCTTAGAACAATGTCATAGCAAAGTCTATTTATACCATCTCATATCTCGCAACAACTTAGAAAAGGATCATGCAGTTGCAACCCACAATATTTCAAGTTCTCAGAATGAGACATTTTTAGCTAACAAACTTAAATCTTGAGGAATACTAAATTATAACATAGGCACAGACATATTATAGACAAAGACACTATTCATCATTTCAACGGAAGAGAAACTAATATATACAAACACACATGGGAGTGGATTTTTTGGGAAGAAGATAAAATAAAATTACGGAATTGAACTGCTGAAAGATAAAGTGCAAGAATTTTAAAGATACATGTTGCCTCTGTGGGGTTTCCCCCCAAGCTAGCTCAAGGCTGCTGCCCAGGGAACTGTCCCATGGACTGAAGAAAGGCCATCTGTGCCTCGTGGCATCGCCAGTTCGCATCTTCGAGGTCCACGAAGTGCTGCTGGTACTGCTCATGCCACTGAGTGGAGGTCTGAATGTGAGCATTAAGCGTATCTTAGATCTGTCTGTTCTGTAGCTCTAGTCCTCCCATGCATGTGTTGAGGACATCTAGTGTGACCGGCTGTGGGTGAACTTGGGGAGGCATGCCTTCGGAATCTGAGGAGTGTGCATGCTCGTGATGCCCGGATCCTCCTACCTTGTGTGTGTGCTGCCACCCTGATCCTCCAGCCTTGTGAGGGTGAGAAGTGTGTCCCATGCTAAATCCATACCCAGGTGTGAACCCGGGTGTAGACATGACAGGGGACCGTTCCATCCCTGGTGTCATGGTGTGCACAACTGGTGGTGGCACAGGCTGTGCATGCTGTGTCGGCTCTGCATGCTGTGCTGGTTCCTCCTCCTGTCCTCTCCTCCGTGATCTCCTGCGAGAAATAAAACTCCTGCATCCTTTTTCCCTCTCAATGAGGTCAAAGGTGAGAGATGGGGATGGCACAAGTTGTGCATGCTGTGCTGGCTCTGCTTGCTGTGCTGGTTCCTCCTCCTGTCCTCTCCTCCATGATCTCCTACGAGAAATAGAACTCCTGCGTCCTTTTTCCCTCTCAACGAGGTCAAAGGTGAGAGATGGGGAAGTATATAAAGCGAGATCCGAGTTAGGTAGCGGAATCTCATTTGTATATCCCGGGTAATAAAACACTATTTTCTTTCCTGTTTCATCTTGCATTAAAATATGGGCTTGTGTCAAATAAACTCATTGATCATGATGCGAGGAGTGGAGAGGAAAACAATGGTATTAGCCGCATGAGGATCAACACTAGCAGCAAGATGAGTGATGAGTGAAGTGCACATGATAGGTGTGGAAGTCTTGAAAGAGTGCAGCCAATGCTTAACAATGTCAAAAACAGGAGCAACCATGATTTTCTTAAGCACGGCATAAAGCATCTTCAACTCAATGTCATAGGCATGGTGCGTATCATCTCTAGGAAAGAAGGAAATTGCAATCCACTTATGCATAAGCCTCAGAGTGGGATGATGGATGTTGTTGGAATTGGGTTGGAATTTCCCATTGAAATTCTGTCCAGAAATCAAATGCCAAAAAGTATGGTGATGATAACCAGAGAGAGAAAAACCCAAATCAACAGAGCATTGCTCATGAAAGCCTAAGCGAGCAGCAAGATCCTTCCAGTAAAGGTTATGCTCTTTCCCAAAGCAGTGAAAAGAAATACCATAGTCGATAATTTGCAAAGCGCCCAAAATTTGGATAGTCAAAACACATCGTTTCTTCGGTTGCCTTCCAGGTAGGCGTCGCCCAACCCCCATATTGGGTCATTTTTTGTCGTGATAGTGGGCTCAACCATCTGTAACATTGTGGTGTGCCCGATGTGTTTCAGAACAGCATATGGGGGATCGGCCGATCACCCCACACTTTTGATTTTATGTGATCTAAACTCAAAAACAGCGACAACCGTCAAGTGCACATGTCCTGCTGGTGGCAACACACCAGCGGGACTAAAATTCTTTATTTATTTAGACAAGAAATTTGATTCAACCAAAAACTTGATTCATTCAATTGATGGAAATAAAATCAACTTGTAGGCACTTTACAAATGTTGGAAATGAAAGAATTAAAAAGGGAAATAAACTAAAAGAGTGCCTACTAATTTAAATCCCAGGATAGTCTAGGGACAGGGTGGCTGCAAGAGATCCTCACGTCCTATGGCATTTGCGAGGCGCTTGAGCTTCGCATTGGTGCTAATGTGAAGATGGCGAAAGTAATCTATCATGTCAAGATTTGCCATCCTAAGCTCAGATACCGTCTCCTCTAAAATCCTATTTTTATTCCTAAGTGAGGCCGTGACTTGCATCAGCCTCTCCAAGTCCGTCTGCTCCCCCTGATCGTCTTGGAATCTTCCCACAGGACCGTTGATCGGTGGTGGATCCATCCTCCGATGAATGGAGGGACTAGCTAAGGAGTCATGAGACTCCCGTAGTTCCTTCCTCTCCTCCGTGTTGAGAGAGGGGACTATTGCCTTTCCTTTACCCGGCCTACCGCCCATGATCTGGTGGTTCTTCCAGAATGGGGGTGTGGTTGGAGTGTAGGATGTGGTGTAGTCCGTGCTCTCCATTGTGTTCAAGGAGATCATGATGGCATGCTGGTTCACCGCCATCGGAGCCTTTAACGCCAACTAACCCGTGGTGGGCCAAACCGGTGTGGTGGAACAAATTGGAGACTTCCTGATCTCCTGACGCGGTGTGAGAGACTGGGAAGTAGACATGGGCCTCTGGGGGTGCCGTGGGGTGGTCAGCCGACCCCTTTAGGCGTCGGGCGATGCCCCCAGAAGCCCTCGCTGCTGTTCCAACAGGTGTTGCCATGGCCAAAGGTACTGGATCAGCTACGTGCATGGCCATGGTGAGCTCTAGACTGTCTGTGAGTGATCTAATGGGCATGGGAGAGTTTGGACGATGAGGCATATTAGAGTTCTTGCTAGTGGGAGCCATTGGTGCTGGTCTACTGGTGATACGAGGGCTCAAGGGTTCAAGAAGGAGGCTAGAGGCTTGAAGGAATGTAGTGAAGAGAAAAGGAAGGAGAGGGGGAGTTTATATAGGTGCTAGGCAGGGTATGATGTGAACTAGGGTTCCCAATCTTTCGAAAGGTTCTATAACTCCCGATTTGGTGGAATCGCGACACAATTCGATCCGGCTTCCGAACAACTCGGCTCTGAACCCCGCAATCGCAGCACCACGTCTCCTCTGGTTATCGACCATCGAAGCACAGTCGACCTCACCAAGAAGGCTGAGTCCTTTGCCTGCTAATCGAAGAACACAAGCAAGAACATGAAAGAATGCAACCACTTGCATAAGAATGATTAATCTCACGAGTTGGGGTCTCACAAACTGACGGCGCGGTGAAACTGTTGTGAACAGAATAATCTAAGCAAAACTCAAAACCTAACGAGAGAGGCGCCAGCTGGTTATAGAGGTCTAAGGGTCGTCGCCACCCCTGGACGCGCCCCCTAATGGGCTCAACAATGATATACGGCCCAACGGACCAAAAATGGTGAAGCAGCACCGGAATAGATTCTGGACGCTAACTTGTTTCGATGTTTCCTGATGACTCTGAAGGAATTTTGACCTCAAACCAATGCCATTGGCTTCCTTATAAAATTATCTTTCCATCCATAGGTGGATCATCAAAAACAGAGTCCGGATGTGTCCTGGGCGTCCGCTTTACACCACACTAGTCTTGGACTCCGAAATAGGCTCGAAGTCGACTCGGTTTGGATCTCCACCTTGACTTGGCGCCCTTGCTGGTCCTCCATGCCTCCAAGCCATCCCTTATGCATCCCTTGGTCCTCTCCATGATTCCTAAGTACAATATAATCATTAGGTAGCAATCTATTCTCAAAATCATAAAAAGACTTCCTTAAGAACGAGCTCACCTGTAAATTTAATTGTCATGCGCGAGCTCTTGTGATTGGACCTTGAATGTCCAGCGGAGGATCATCTTGTGCATCCAATGGAGTGATGTCCTCACCATCCTCCCCCTCTTGAATTGGAGTCGTCCTCGACTCAAGGTCATCTTCTTCTCCCAAATATGGCTTTAAATCTGAAATGTTGAAAGAAGAACTAACCCCAAACTCGGGTGGCAACTCAAGTTTGTATGCATTATCATTTATTTTCTTAATAATTTTATAAGGACCAGCAGCTCTTGGCATTAATTTTGACTTACACAGCTCTAGAAACCTGGCTTTTCTCAAATGTAACCATACTAAATCACCTGGTTCAAGTTTAAGTTCTTTTCTACCTTCACTACCAGCAATTCTATACTTTTCATTCATCTTTTCAATATTTTCTTTAGTGGTTTCATGTAACTTACAAATAAATTCAGCACGTGCACTAGCATCACTATGTGTTCTTTCATGGGTAGGTAAAGGCAAAAGATCAATTGGAGCATGAGGGTTAAAACAATACACTACCTGAAAAGGACTTACCTTGGTGGAAGAATGTGTCACCCGATTGTAAGCAAACTCCACATGAGGCAAACATTCTTCCCACATCTTTAAATTTTTCTTCAAAATAGCTCTCAGCATGGTGCCCAAAGTGCGGTTCACTACCCTATTTGTCCATATGTTTGTGGGTGACAAGTTGTTGAAAACAACAATTTTGTGCCCAACTTATTCCATAGAGTTCGCCAGAAGTGACTCAAAAATTTGGCATCGCGATCTAAAACAATAGTAGACGTCATACCATGCAAACAAACAATATCTTGGAAAAAGAGGTCAGCAATATGAGTTGCATCATCACTTTTATGACATGGTATAAAATGTGCCATCTTAGAAAATCGATCCACGACCACAAAATACTATCCCTTCCCCTCTTGGTCCTAGGCAATCCTAAAACAAAGTCCATCGAAATATCTGTCCAAGGAATAGAAGGAACAGGAAGAGGCATATACAACCCATGTGGATTCAAGCGAGACTTAGCTTTTTGACATGTGGTGCAGTGTGCCACGAACCGCTCAACATCTCTCTTCATCTGTGGCCAAAAGAAATGTGTGGCCAAAACAGCTACCGTCTTTTTAGCACCAAAATGGCCCATCAATCCTCCTCCATGCGCTTCATGTAGCAACAAAAGACGAACAGAACCAACTGAAATGCATAGATGGTTAGCTCTAAACACAAATCCATCATTTATCACATACTTGTTCCACGTACGTCCCTCTTTACAATTTAGCAACACATCTTTAAAATCAGGATCAAGCGCATATTGTTCTTTTATTGTTTCAAGCCCAAAAATCTTACAATCAAGTTGGGACAACATAGTATATCATCTATACAAAGCATCAGCAATTATATTATCCTTCCCTTTCTTGTGTTTGATAACATAAGGAAAGGATTCAATAAATTCAAC
>CM041630.1:33656820-33710781 GCA_023333625.1 Bothriochloa decipiens | reverse complement strand
TCAACATTACCATCAGCATCATATACCTCATCGCCAGCATTGCTGCCATCATTATTTTCTTCAGGTGGTGGCGGTGCTTCTAGAGCAGTTACCCTATCGGTCAGCGTGGACAATCATTTATCCAATCTCTCAAGGGTGTTGCCAATCTTGAGATCAATGAGTGCAGCAGTTACCGCCTTGGTAACTGTCTCGTTCAAATCCTTCTGAGCATTGTTTATAACAGATTGTAGTTGCTCTTGGCTGACACACTCTGAAAACTCTTTGGGTGAATTCTCTCCCTCATCACCTGCCATTGTAGACACAAAACACAAGCAACAAATGGTGAAAGTTATCCCTAATAATCCTCTACAAAGGTGGAATGGTGCCTCTCAAATTTAGAGCAAAAGGCAACACCTTAACAAGTTCCGACCGGTTCTTACCAGCAAGGCACGGATACCTGAAAGACGTAGCGCTGAGATTACGGGTGTCAAAACTTTTGCTGTCCAGAAGTATATGTGGGGCTTAGGAAGGCTAGCCAAAAAATACGTGAGTGGTACACAATTCAAAGACAAAAAGTAATATTGAATTATAGTCCCAATTACTTGTTCTCGTTGCTGGCCTAACATGTTCCAAGTACCAAATGTGTGTGAATAAGGACAATGGAAGCACAAGTGTGATGGAGGGACAAGTATGAATGAAGCACAAAGCACAATGTAGCACACACAATCACAGAACAAGCAACTCTTTTTTGTTTTTTCCTCTAAACAAACTTTTTTTACTCTATTTTTTTTAAATTTTTCTCTGAACAAGTATAACAAAAGATGCAACCACAAAAATTTTCACCTACAACAGAGGTGGAATGTGGTCTATAGAAAGTCAGCACATTCTCTGAAAAGCATGCAAGAACCTTGTCAATTTTTTTCTTTATTTTGGCAAATTTTTTTGGCAATTCTAACTGGACCAAACAGGCCAAAGGTGAGTTTGGGTCGGCTCCAAATGGAGTCAAGAAGCTGCTGTAAAAATTTCAAATTTTTTGATAAATGAGCCAAAAGTTATGCCTGTTTTACCGAAGGTCTCTCAAGTTATGTTTCTCAGAAGGCACAACACGGCGGCGGCAGTTAGGGCGAAGCGTCCCTAAACTCCAACACCGATCACAACAGTAGGTATTCGGCTGATGATGCAAGGAGGGTTGCGATGCAAGCAACAATGAGCAGCTGGTGACCTATCTAGGGTTTGCGCGGCGGCGAGAATTGACACAAGGCGGCTAGCGGGGCAAGTCGAGTAATATGGTGGATTCGACTTGTTGTTTGGGACGGTGGAAGGGGATAGCGTTGAATGGAAACGATGGGGAAAACACACGACTGGACTCTAACACAACCTAACCAGCAACATGGCCCTGACCAGGACACAAATTCAACACTACGGAATCTGACAAGAACTATGCAAAGGCCAAATGTGGTTCTGGGATAAGGGAAAAACCTAGACTAAACAATTTTTGGATTTTTTGGATTATAGGACAAAGGTGAAAACAAACTAAACTAGGGTAAGGGCGAACCTGACGGTGTACCTGAAGCTCTGATTACCACTTGATGTGAACTAGGGTTCCCGATTGTCGGCGTTAGGAACCCGAGGGTGTCCTAAACCAATGAGTAATCATGTGTGTGTAACCCGTCCGGATGGGTGATGCAAGAAGGACAAAGCGATTTATCCTGGTTCGGGCAAAGAAGGCCCTACGTCCAGCGGGGGGAGAAGATTTGTATTATCTTGCACCTAAGTGCTTGTATAGGGGGAATACAAGCGAAAGAGAGAATTCGAGGGGGGTCGAGTGTCTATCAAAAGAGCTACTCAGTCTAGGAGTCTGCCTAGGTGTGTGTTCGGTCGTTCGAGAGATCGTTGTCCAGAGTTGTTCTTTTATTGGGTCTCCTGGCGTCCCCTTTTATAGGCCAAGGGGAGGCACAGGGGTACAAATATCCTGGTTCAATGACGTGGTGATGACATCGCGGGTCGTGGAGGTCAACCCGAGGCCTCTGCAGGGACGTGCGCTGAGCATGGCTTGTTCTATAGCGGCGTGGCTCGGAGTTGACAGCCGTCCTTCGAAGTCATGGTTGCTGACCGGTCGAAAGACGTGATCCCCTGTAGAGGACGTGCGAGTTCCTGTTGGGGTCGTATCGGGAGTTGTTGGCGTAGCTTTCGAAGTCGATGAAGGTTGACCGGAGGGCGTCGATGCGTACTGGAGGCCCGATCGAGGGGTAGCCTCGAGCGTAGTGGTTGAGCGGATAAGATTGAATTGAGGGAATCCGATGTCGGTCGTTTGTCGGGTAGCGTGTCGAAGGGGGCCTCGAGCTGTCTAACAGCACTGGGTATGGCGTAATAGTGCCGTGCAGACCAATGCATGTCCTCAGTATGGGCAGTAAAGCGGGATTCGACCGCTGTACGGACCACTGTGCGGACACTATAGCCATACGATTTGACGAGGTTAGCTAGTTTTGTATTAAATGCGCTATCAGACGCACCGGGAGTTGGTCGATCGAGGGGGGCTCGATCCTCGAAGTATCGAGACGCCCGTCCCGTCGGAGGCCTCGACACTTAATGCGGGATCCTCCCATCTCGAGCGATCATCAGCCAGTGACGTCAGCGTCTTGTCGAGGGTCAGATGGTGACGCCAGTGATTCTGTCGAGGGTTGTGGCTGTACTCTGTTGTGGGCCGGCCCAGTGTGTATTTGCCGATGGGCCCGGTGGGTCGAGGAGGTACGGCCTGGTCGCGTGAGATTAATCTGAGGCTAAACTCGGGGTCCAACCGAAAACAAGGAAGGTTTAGGGTACCTCTACTCTTGGTAACCGACAGTAGCCCCCGAACCTTCGTGTAAGTGTTGATACTTACACGGAGGCTTAGTTGAATGGACTTGGAGTATTGGTCGTATTCCAAAGGGTGCGCGCGAGCGCACCCTTCGGGTGTAGCCCCTGAGGCCTCGGGTGAGTAGAATACTCGCCCGAGGTCTTTTATTTTTCGTTTGGTCAATGCGTGTTCGAGTGATCGAGCCCCCGGGTGGTTGGACCCACTTTCGTCGAGGCCACCCAGTTGCGAGCCTGCTCCTTAGCTTCTTTCGTCGAAGCCGGTCAGGTGCGAACTCGACTTTTTAGTTTGACCCTCACGAACCCTTTCGATCGGGCAGATGGGGGAGAAGCGTTGTGCTACCCATGCTCGAGCGAGCGTCAACGTCTCAGGTGAGCTACTATCGAGAAATTCAAGTAAGAGGTCGTGCCCGGTTTGATAGGGGTCGACTAGTGGCCCTGAGGCGCTCTTATTCGAGCAAAACAGTGGGTCCCGCGGATGCCAAACCCTTTCGATTGGGTCCGGTGGCTCGATGCCTCCCCTCGAGGGGATTCCGTCGTGGTCCCTTAGTTTTGCCTTGAATGTGTCCGAGGGGGCCTCGAGAATTCATTCTCGAGCAAGGGACTCGCATCGGCCCTCCTCGGTCACCCCTAACTCCGGTACTCGAGGGCGGCTGTCGAACCCTTTTCGAGGGCTAGCCTTCGCTCCCTGGAGATTTTGAGGGCCTGGGCCCGTATCCCGTATCGTGGGAAGATCCGTCTTCGGATAACTCCTCCTGTCCATCACGCGTGCCTTTTTACGCAGAAGCCGGAGCGGTGCGCTAGTGGATGGTTCCTGTAGTTACAGCGTATTTCGAGGAGGATAACTGTCAGTTCTCGTTTTTCAAGAAAAGGTTCGAAGCGGCGTGGCCGTAATGTCACGAGAGTCGAAACGGCGTGGTCGTGGTAGGTGCGAAGAGCGATTGGCGGACACGCGTCTTGGGCCGATCGAGGCAGCCGACGAGCCTGGGGTTGAGTCGTGACAAGGATGAGTTGCACTTTCCTGTTGTTGCCGATGACGATGAAGGCCTGTGAGCAAGAGTTGGGCATGAGGGCCCCTGTAATTAGGATTTCGACTCGTGTCGACGTGGCCATGAGGGCCTCGAAACATAATGTTTATATGCATTTCGAATGCTTTCGAGTTCGAGTCTGCCATTCCTATCTTGCTCGAGTTGAGTTTTTACGCAGTCTTCCTGGCCTACGATTGTGCCCTTTGGTGTGGGGTGCGAGTGGAGGTACCATAGCCCTGAGGCGTAGGCGATCTCGTGGCTCGACGGCCCCTCGACCTTAGGGTGCTCTCAAGGCCATGTTGACTTTGTAGAAACTTGCATCGAGGCATATAGGAATGTTAGACATTAACTTTTTCGAAATCGTGAGTTCGAGTCTAGCATTCTTATTTTGCTCAAGTTGGGTTTCTACGTAGTCTTCTTGGCGCACAGTCGCGTCCTTAGGTGTGGGGTGCGAGTGGAGGTACCGTAGCCCTGAGGCGTAGGCGATCTCGCGGCTCGATGGCCCCTCGACCTTAGGGTGCTCTCGAGGCCATGTTGACTTTGTAGAAACTCGCATCGAGGCATATAGGAATGTTAGACATTAACTTTTTCAAAATTGTGTACTTTTACTAAGTCTTGTTAGCGCGCGGTTGCACCCTATGGCCTGGGGGAGTAAACGGAGATACCATGGCACGGACGCATAGACGATCTCACGGCTCGACAGCGCTCGAGCCTTAGGGTGCCACCGCGGCTTCTTCGACTATGTAAAAGTTTTTCAAAAAATGTAAGTTTTTAGGGGTGCAGAGGGTTCCCCCTTCGAGCCCCCGAGGGAGGTTCGACTCTATGAGGACAGGGTCGAGCCCACCTGTTTTTCATGAAAGAAAGATTTGGACACGGATGTACTCTTTTTTCATGGATTAAAAATGCGTATGGAGCCTCGAGGCTTTAAAGGCAAGAGTAACATAGCTGTTCGATGTTCGACGTTCCAGGCGGGGCGTCGATGTCCGTGGTGGCTCGTAGGAGGTGTCTCGGGAGATCCTTGTACACACTCGTCGTGGGTCGAGGCCCTCCTGTCTTTAGTCGCGGGTTGTTCTTCTTCTTCTTGGCCTCCTTCTGCCACCCCGGTTTGAACCTTCGGGGTTGGGCACCTTGGCTTGCGTTTGGCCTTTGTCACCGTCGAAGAAGACGCAGACGGCCTCTTCTCTGGCGGCAAAGTTGGCCACGACGTCCATCAATTCGTCGGCAGTCTTTGGGGGAGCACGCCCGAGCTCCCGGACCAGTTCCTTGCAGGTGGTTTCGGCAATGAAAGCCAGGATCACCTCTTCGTCGGTGACGTGGGGAAGCTCGATGCGCTGCTTGGAGAAACATCGAGTAAAGTCACGGAGGGATTCCCCGGGCTTCTGTTTGTAGCCTCGGAGTTCCCACCTGTTGCCCGAACGCACATAGGTGCCCTTGAAGTTCCCCTCAAAAACCCTGACCAGGTCGGACCAGTCACAGATTTGGTTAGGGGGAAGCTCCTCGAGCCACCGTCGTGCGGTGTCAGAGAGAAAGAGTGGGAGTTGTCGAACGATGGCGCTGTCATCATGGGCCCCACCAAGCTGGCACGCCAGTTTGAAGTCGGCAAGCCAGAGCTCAGGTTTTGTCTCACGTCGTATTTGACGAGACTTGTCGGGGGTCTCAAGGGGCTAGGCTGCGGCGTGCTGTGAATCGCACGGCTGAAGACTCGAGGTCCCGGCGGATCCGGGGATCGACGTCGGTCCTCGTCGCTGTCGTAGCGTCCGCCCCGATGAGCGCTGTAGCCTCGCGCCTCGGCGTCACCGCACTTGCGTCTGCGGTGTTCGTTGATGTCGTGACGCGCATCGCGGGGCTCGCGGTTGTCACGAACGTGATCATGGTCTGGGACCACCCCCTTCGAGCAGGGGGAGTCTACCGGCTGGGTCGAGGCCTGTCTCTCATGCCGCGAGGGTTCGTGGTGTTGCCCCGAGGCCGCACCTCGATGCCTCGAGGCAGAGCTTTCGGCCTGCTGAATGGCGGCCACCTCGAGAAGGCCCT
Organism: Bothriochloa decipiens; assembly: GCA_023333625.1. Taxonomy (NCBI): domain Eukaryota; kingdom Viridiplantae; phylum Streptophyta; class Magnoliopsida; order Poales; family Poaceae; genus Bothriochloa; species Bothriochloa decipiens. The sequence continues at coordinate 33,704,890 of CM041630.1, read as the reverse complement.
TGATCTCCTGTTGGACTCGCTGGGCTTCGGGATTCGAGGGGGCCGGCATGTTGCGAAGGAGCATGGTTGCTGCGACGACATTCTGGCTGGCTCGATTGAAGGCGGGACGTGCAACCGTATCCGCGCCCACAATCTGCCACTGCACTTGCCGCGCTCGAGCCTGAGCTCCTCCGCGTGGGGGTTCTGATTGTCTTGCTCGATGGCACGCTCGAGCTGACGCAGTCGCTCTTTGTCTTCATCGAGCTTGGCTTGAAGCTCCCGGAGCTGCGCGAGCTGGGCGACGCGAGTGCCCTACGAATCGCCCGGATCGTTGATCACGGCAGGGGGTCCTTCCTCCTGTCCCGCCGGGAGGAGGGGCCCACCTATTGCGACCGGTGGTGTGGACGCCTCTGCGAGACCGGCGTCGTCGTTGTCCGACGCGGCAACTATGTCGACGTGGAAACACTCTCGCGTGGGGTCATAGTAGCTGGAGTCGTAGTCGGAGTCGGAGTAGAGTGGGCAAGGCACGATGGTCCGCGCAAATTGTTTCACCTCCAGCCACCTTCGAAGCACGCGAGGGCGTGCGCCGCGTGGGCGAGGGTTAATTGGGCGTTCGGGGGCCAGTACCGGTTCCTCCCGACGCGCTGCTGCGCGTGGGGGGGTCTGGTGCGTTCCCTGTCCGCTCCGAAACCCAAGCGCACGATAGCGGGGGATGTCGAAGCGGCACTGTCGAGCCCAAATGGTAGCGCCGGTCGAGCGGCAAACTGCTCATGGGGCAAGAGAGCCGTAGACGTGCAAGGAGCGTTCGCCTGGGGAGAAGCGTTCAACCTTGGCGAGCGCTGCCCCACGTCGGGCCTTACGCGCAGTCGTGGGAGCCTCTGGGCCAGAGAGCTCAAGTCATCCACCGAAGACGAAGATGATGTGACGACCGTGGTCGCACGGCGGCGCCGCCTGCCCTGCGATCCACGTCTCCTTCTTGATTGGGAAGCGTGGTGGTGAGGACGACGCGGGGCTCCTCGCGGAGTCCCTGACGCGCCCCCGCTCGGGTGTCCGATTGAGAGCAGGACCATGTCAAGGCTCGTGCCAAGTGACATAAACTCCAGACTCCCAAACCAGATCACCGAGCCGAAAGGGAGCGATGGTACGAGGTCCGCCATCCGAACGAAGCGGTTTGACACACAGGTCCCCTACCTGGCGCGCCAACTGTCGGCGTTAGGAACCCGGGGGTGTCCTAAACCAACGAGTAATCGTGTGTGTGTAACCCGTCCGGATGGGTGATGCAAGAAGGACACAGCGATTTATCCTGGTTCGGGCAAAGAAGGCCCTACGTCCAGCGGGGGGAAAAGATTTGTATTATCTTGCACCTAAGTGCTTGTACACGGGGAATACAAGCGAAAGAGAGAATTCGAGGGGGGGTCGAGTGTCTATCGAAAGAGCTACTCAGTCTAGGAGTCTGCCTAGGCGTGTGTTCAGTCGTTCGAGAGATCGTTGTCCAGAGTTGTTCTTTTATTGGGGCTCCTGGCGTCCCCTTTTATAGGCCAAGGGGAGGCACAGGGGTACAAATATCCTGGTTCGATGACGCGGTGATGACGTTGCGAGTCGTGGAGGTCAACCCGAGGCCTCTGTAGGGACGTGCGCTGAGCATGGCTCGTTCTGTAGCGGCGTGGCTCGGAGTTGACAGCCGTCCTTCGGAGTCATGGTTGCTGACCGGTCGAAAGACGTGATCGTCTGTAGAGGACGTGCGAGTTCCTGTTGGGGTCGTATCGGGAGTTGTTGGCGCAGCTTTCAAAGTCGATGAAGGTTGACCGGAGGGCGTCGATGTGTACTCAAGGCCCGGTCTAGGGGTAGCCTCGAGCGTAGTGGTTGAGCGGATAAGATTGAATTGAGGGAATCCGATGTCGGTCGTTTGTCGCGTAGCGTGTCGAAGGGGGCCTCGAGCTGTCTAACAGCACTGGGTATGGCGTAATAGTGCCATGCAGATCGATGCACGTCCTCAGTATGGGCAGTAAAGCGGGATTCGACCGCTGTACGGACCACTGTGCGGACACTATAGCTATATGATTTGACGAGGTTAGCTAGTTTTGTATTAAATGCACTACCGGACGCACCGGGAGTTGGTCGATCGAGGGGGGCTTGATCCTCGAAGTATCGAGACGCCCGTCCCGTCGGGGGCCTCGACACTTAACGCGGGATCCTCCCATCTCGAGCGATCATCAGCCGGTGACGTCAGCATCTTGTCGAGGGTCAGATGGTGACGCCAGTGATTCTGTCGAGGGTTGCGGCTGTACTCTGTTGTGGGCCGGCCCACTGTGTATTTGCCGATGGGCCCGGTGGGTCGAGGAGGTACGGCCTGGTCACGTGAGATTAATCTGAGGCTAAACTCGGGGTCCAACCAAAAACAAGGAAGGTTTAGGGTACCCCTACTCTTGGTAACCGACACCGATCTTCCAAAAGGTTCTAATAACTCTCGATTTGGTGGAATCGCGACACAATTCGATCCGGCTTCCGAACAACTCGGCTCTGAACCCCGCAATCGTAGCACCATGTCTCCTCTGGTTATCGACCGTCGAAGCACAGTCAACCTTGCCAAGAAGGCTTAGTCCTTTGCCTGCTAATCGAAGAACACAAGCAAGAACACGAAAGAATGCAACCAATTGCAAATGAATGATTAATCTCACGAGTTGGGGTCTCACAAACCGACGGCGCGGCGAAACTGTTGTGAACAGAATAATCTAAGCAAAACCCAAAACCTAACGAGAGAGGTGGCGGCTGGTTATAGAGGTCTATGGGTCGTCACCACCCCTGGACGCGCCCCCTAATGGGCTCAACAAAGATACACGGCCCAATGGACCAAAAACGGTGACGCAGCATCGGAACAGATTCTGGATGCTAACTTGTTTTGATGTTTCCTGATGACTCTGAAGGAATTTTGACCTCAAACCAATGCCATTGGCTTCCTTATGAAATTATCTTTCCATCCATAGGTGGATCATCAAAAACGGAGTCTGGATACATCCTGGGCTTCCGCTTTACTCCACACTAGTCTTGGACTCTGAAACAGGCTCGAAGTCGACTCAGTTTGGGTCTCCACCTTGACTTGGGCGCCCTTGCTGGTCCTCCACACCTCCAAGCCATCCCTTATGCATCCCTTGGTCCTCTCCATGATTCCTAAGTACAATATAATCATTAGGTAGCAATCTATTCTCAAAATCATAAAAAGACTTCCTTAAGAACGAGCTCACCTGTAAATTTAATTATCGTGCGTGAGATCTTGTGATTGGACCTTGAATGTCCAGCGGAGGATCATCTTGTACATCCAATGGAGTGATGTCCTCATCAGGGTATTTCGGCGTCCTTAAAAAATTTTCGAAGGGGAGCGTCCTGGGGGACGAATGTGCTCGACTAGGCGTTCAAACTCCAGCTCGAGCACCACAAAAAGTGGGTCAGCTAATGCGCCTGTTTCAAAGTTTGAAATTGGAAATTTTGTTTTTGGGTTCCCACTCCTTTCCCTGCTGAGACAACGATTTGAACCGTGTTGAGAGGGCATCGCCTGACCCCCTATTTAGGAGTTCGGACTTGCCTGTTTTAGGCTTGGGGATCCCCAAAATGGTGTGAGTCGCCCAACCCCTAACTGATGTACCTAGACTAGATTATTCCTAAAACATCCTATCCAAATGATCAAGCAATGCAAGGAGAAGAAAAAGAAGTAACATGTAGATTTTATGGTTTTATGTTAAACATGAATTCTATCATTTCACATTCTTCTTGACTAGGTTCATGTTCAAGAAAACTTTGAGCCGATGCCCATTTACCTTAAAGACATTGTCGTCATTGTCCTAAAGCGTAACGGCTACATGCGTTGCGGCGTCGATCACTAGGAATGGACCTTCCCATTTGCTCCTTAGTTTTCCATGGCCAAATAGCTCGACCCTTGAGTTGAACATGAGAACCTTGTCCCCTGGATGGAATTCCTTTTGCTTGATCCTCTTGTCATGCAATTTCTTGGTTCTCTCTTTATAGATTTTAGCATTGTGATAGGCTTTCTCCCGCCATTCTTCTAGTTCTGGTATTTGGAGGTTCCTATTCCTTCCAGCTGAGGGCAAATCCATATTCCATTTCTTGATTGCCTAGTGTGCTTTGTGCTCCAGCTCTACCAGCAGATGGCATGTCTTTTGGCATACAAGTTGGTACGGTGTCATATCAATTGGGGTCTTGTATGCAGTCCTGTATGCCCAAAGTGCATCTGCCAGCTGACCTTTCCAACATGTCCCCTATTTCCTTGACTATTTTTTGCAGAATGTTCTTGATTTGCTTATTGGATGTTTCTGCTTGTCTAGTTGTCTGGGGATGATAAGGTTGTGTCAGTAAAGTGACTTTCTGATAGAAATGTTGTGTCTGCTTGAATATTTCCAATGTTGTGTCTTATCCCCACTTCTGATAGAAATCGGTGGAACTTTCTGTCAGTAAAGTGACTTCCTCCATCACTGATGACTAATCTTCGGGTGCCAAACCACGAAAATATGATCTCCTTGAACATCTTCCTTGCGTGTATGGAGTTAGTGTTGGCGTTTCTTAGCATCACTACTGAAGATAGACAATAAGTCCATCCTTAATAATAACACTAGAAACGTAAATTGACATTCCTAACCACCATTACTTCAGAAAGGTAACCCTTGGCCCTTAATGGCACTGGCCTAGGTAATGCAGTCTGGTAATAATAATTAGAAGTGCCGGATTAGCCATCCTAACTGTCATTACTTACGATATGCAAAACTATGGCATGGCACCGTGGGGTGCAACAAGAATTACAATTCTTAAGTAATGGTACTTAGGTACGCCAATCGATAGTTCAGTATGAAATAAGATTAAATCTGTAAGCGCACAGAACTATCATTGTAGCATTTCAACCCCTGAGTATTCAAGGGAGTCGTATTTATAATTTCCCGTAGGAGGGCAATATGCATCAAGCATGGTGTAAACATGATCACTTATTAAGTGCAATGGTAGACATAGAGTAAACAGGAATAAGACATGATTTCAAGATAGTGGACACACATCGGGGTCAACCTCAAGGATAAAAGAGAAATAAAGAATAAAATAATATAACTAAATAGAGCAAGCATGGGTCATATATAACTATGCAAAGAACTATTAGCAACACATCTAACTAGCATGTCTAGCATTAGAACAAAGTCTGGGATGACAGGGAGATCGCCGCAGCTGGTCTGCCAGCCGATAGAGACTTTACGGACTCCTACAGAATACCCGAACGTGGGGGAGTGCTAGGGATGGACAGGGCTGTCACCACCTACCCACCTACCCCTCTGCCCGTGGGGTACCCACATATCCGCCGGTCTCCGCATACCTGAACATCATGTTCACGTACCTGGAAACAACTCCTAACCCCCGCGGACCCCAACCCTTTAGATTGATAGGCTAGGTTAAGAGCAACCAAAAAGGCACGATGAACCATCACCTCATACCTAGTTCTTCCTCTATTCATACTAATTCGATGAATGATGAAGAACGATGATGAACAAGTCAAGAACATGATATATAAACTATATACTAGTTCATATATTGTGCTCATAACATGATCATAACTATACTCTAGTTCATATGCATGATCATATAAATATGATAAGAACTTGCTCATGGAAGAAGACTGAATTGTATTCATACCGAGAAGATCCCTTGTTCCATGGAGACAAGCTCTCCTTGATAGCTTTTGCCTTACTCACAAACTACTAGAACTATTCTAAAGATAAAAGTGAGAGGTGTGAGGTGAATGACTCCAAAAGTGATGTGTGTGTTGGAAATGGGGGAGCTCCCTCTCTTTTATAGCTAACTAGGACGGTTCGGGCGTCTCTAGATATGGAAGGAGGCGAAACCACCTATGGGGAACCACCTAGAGCACCGCCTCCGAAGGATGGGGCCGGGAGGGCCCACTGTGGGACCAGCCGCCCCCTGGTCGGGCCATCTGGCCACCGCCTTCGGGTGGTTGGTTCCACCCTGGGCCTGGACCTCTCCCGTGGTTGTGGTCAGGCCCAGGTATGCACCGAAGGTGGACTTCTCTATTTTCTTTGTTTGCGCATTTTCTAAATTCGTCTTTTGGCTTTTGCGCTTTCTTCATGATGTTGCGTATTTCCACTTGTTACACCATAAAACCTGCAAAACATGAATACTAGGGTACAAGTGGAATTTGTCAGTAGTAAAGGCATATGTGCTATAATACGTTTGTCTTTCTTCCTCTTAGTCTAAATTGGCGGTATATAAATAATCCATAAGGACCACCAACAAGACCCCCAAGCTTAAACTTTGCTCGTCCCGAGAAAATAGCTAAGTATGGTTGTCGATTAGGAGTTGCTACTATGCCGATATAATTCATAAATGTCATAGCTATAACAAAGCATTCATTCACAATTTAAATAAGTCGGCATTCTATCCACTCTTTACCTTGATTTCTCGTGGAGCTTGTAGCTTTTCCAAGTTCTTGGGCGGTTGCAAGACAGAATGGTTATAACAGACTCACCATTCATTCATTCTTTGATAGACCATCAATCCGGAGGTTTTATGAATTTTTGCAAAATAAAACAAGTTCCTCAAATGATTCTCTCAATCGCTCAATGTGTATGATTACCTCACCAAAGGCATTTGTAAAGCTTGCCTTTATGTCCTACCACTAAGGCTGAGAGTGGAGCTTTGGGCAGGTATACAGGTAGGCTTTATTACATCACCTATGTTGCTGAGTCAAAGACCGGACCATAAGGAGATACAAGTCATACACCATGATTGAGACGTGCAAGTGCGTGAAATGTATGTGGTGAAAACCTATTTCTAATTCTTTGCACTCCATGCATCATGACTCTCTTTTATTAGATGGAACAAAAATTCTTGGGAAGATACGGGCTATAGAAACATCTTTTTTTTTGAACGAATATTTGCCTTTTCTTTCCCATTCTATTTCCTCATGCCCCTTGACTTTCTCTTTTTTAGCATAGCCCATACCTTTTATTTGACATATGAAAGCTGATGGAGAGATGTCATGATGGCGAATGCAAGGAGTGAAAGCTTTTGTATGAGGAATGCGTGGTTCTCAGGGCGAGAGTGGCATTTTTATTTGGTGGAAGACTGGGGCACAACTCTCAGGGTAAGAGTTGGTGTATTTTTGGTGGATGGAAGGGTGCATGTTGTGCGCAACTCTCAGTGTGAGAGTCGGCTTTATTTGGTGGGTGCATGTGAAACTCAATCATGGGTGCATGACCATAATCTCACTTTAAGTCACAGGGATTTGACTCAACTCAAAGTTCTGGAAGCAACATATGACTAAGGTTTATAAACAGTAGAACATGTCATATGGCCTTGGTAGGTATTTCATAATCATTGAGGAACTTTTGAGTTTTGAAAATTTTTTAAGAGAAAACTCCGGATGCCAAGTTTCTCTTAGAACAAAGTCATAGCAACGTCTATTTGTACCATCTCATATATCGCAACAACTTAGAAAAGGATCATGCATTTTGAAACCCACTAGATTTCAAATTCTCAGAATGAGACATTTTTACCCAACAAACTTAAATCTTGAGGAATACTAAGTTATAACTTAGACACAAATAAATTATAGACAGAGCAACTATTCATTATTTCAACAGAAGAAAAACTAACATATAAAAGCACACATGGGAGTGGAATATTTTTTTTTGGAAGAATAAAATAAAATTACGGAATTAAAATTCTGAAAATAAAGTGCAAGAATTCTAAAGATACATATTACCTCTATGGGGTCCCCTCCCCCAAGCTAGCTCAAGGCTGTGGTCTAGGGAAATGTCCCATAGACTGCAGAAAGGCCATCTGTGCCTCGTGCCGTCACCGGTTCGCATCTTCAAGGTCCACAAAGTGCTACTGGTACTGCTCATGCCACTGAGTAAAAGTCTAAATGTGAGCATTGAGCGTACCTTGGATCTGTCTGTTCTACAGCTCTAGTCCTCCCATGCGTGTGTTGAGGACGTCTAGCGTGACCGGCTGTGGGTGGACTGGGGGTGGCATGCCTTCTGAATCTGAGGAGTGTGCATGCTCGTGATGTCTTGATCCACCTGCCTCATGTGAGTGCTGCCATCCTGATCCTTCAGCCTCATGAGGGTGAGGAATGTGACCCATGCCAAATCCATACCCAGGGGTGAATCCGGGCGTAGACATGACAGGAGTCCACTCCATCCCTGGTGTCTTCGTGGGCATGGTTGGTGGAGGAGTATGCTGCGCGGGCTGTGCTGGCTCCTCCTCCTATACTCCTCTCCTCCGTGATCTCCTATGGGAAATAGAACTCCTACGTGCTTCCTCCTTTTCAACAAGGTTGAAGGTGAGAGATGGGGAAGTATATAAAGCAAGATCCGGGTTAGGTAACAGAATCTCGTTTATATATCCCAGAAAATAAAACACCAAATTCCTTCCCGATTCATCACGTTTCAAAGTGTGGGCTTGCCCAAAATAAGATTCATTAAGCATAATGTGAGGAGTAGAGAGATAAACAATAGTGTTAGCACCATGAGGATCAACACTAGTAGCAAGACGAGTGATGAGTGAAGTGCACATGATAGGAGTGGATGTCTTGAAAGAATTAAGCCAATGCTTAACAAGGTCATAAACAGGAACAACCTTAATCTTTTTAAGCATGGCATAAAGCAACTTGAACTCAACATCATAAGCATGATGCGTATTCTCTCTAGGAAAGAAGGAATAAGCAATCCACTTGTGCATAAGCCTCAGAGTGGGATGATGGATGATGTTGACATTGGGTTAGAATTTCCCAGTCACATTCTGTCTAGTTATCAAATGCCAAAAAGTATGACGATGATAACCCGAGAGAGAAAAACCCAAGTCAACAGAGCACCGCTCATGAAAACCCAAATTTGTAGCAAGATCCTTCCAAAAGAGGCTATGCTCTTTCCCAAAGCAGCGGAAAGTAATACCATAATCGATAATTTGAAGAGTGCTCAAAATTTGGATGGTCAAAAGACGGGATCCAAGTTCATGCACAGGGGCAACTCAACTCCATCTAATATTCTCAAAAATAGTATTAAATTCATGATCCATACCTGTCTGCTGAAGAAGGATCGGGTTGAAAGCCGGTGTGTGTAGGAACTCGCATTCCTTTAGGAGGTTGTACGCTTGCATCTCCCGCTCATTCTCCAAGTCGATGAAGGGGGCGTCGGCCTCGTCGATGGCATGGCCTGTGGATGCCTCCTCTCCTTGCGGCAGGTGCTCTTCCCATGTCGGAGTGCTTTGACTAGACTCCTCGCGAGAGCAATGACCTTTCCAGAACATGCCAGAAATCCGACCTCCGATCCCACTCATGGTGAGTGAGCTAAGCACGAGAGCTTGAACTTGCTTGTGGTGGGAGTGCAAGAGGTTTTTGTTGTGTTTTCTTGCACTTGAGCTTTGTGGAGAATATTTGGAGAGTGATGGAGGGGGTGAACAAATGTGAGAATGAGAGGGGTGAGGAGCTCCACCCGGGATCCTGCTATTTATAGAGCTGATCACAGGTGGGGGAGCGTCACTTGCAACGGCTAGTAGCCGTTGGCAAAAGGCCGGGCCGCCTGGCTTTTGCACAAGGGGTGGCCACCCCTGGGACTGGCTGATCCCCTGGTGGGGCCGGTTCTGTCCCGCCTTTTGGCAGTGCCCTCCAACTCCTACCCCCATGAGGTAGCCGGTTACGAATGACTCCCTTTCACAATCTTGCTCCAGATTTTGATTTTCCACAAATTTATTTGAAACTTTTTGGTTTTCAAAAATTATTTAAAAATAAGATTTGAAAAGAACAAAATTCAAACTCTCAGAAAATGATTTTTATAAGACTTTTGAAGAAACTTTAAAAGAAAGAGTTTTATAAAAGTAGAAAGAGGAAACCCTATTTGAGAGCAAGAAAATAATTTTATAATATATATATAAAAACATTTTTTTAAAGAGATAAGATATAATACCTGAGTGGGGGCGCCTCCCCTAAGCTTGAATGTTGGTGTGGGCCCCTTCAGGTAATTTATTCTTATTTATATATATTTTTTCAAATATATCTTTTTTTCTCAGATAACTACCGATGATCTTCGGCAAGGGCTCAACGTTTATAGTCCGATGGCCAGACTCTCCTTCCTTCATTGCTCTGCAGCTGCATGAACAAACTTAGGAGAAGTCTTGGGTTTCCCTAGGATTTTTCCCATGTTGTTGACAGGGATAGAAGCAGCTATTTGAGCCATTTGAGTTTCTATCATTTTATTGAAACTTGCTTGATTTTTAATAGAAGAAGACAAAGTTTCAAGCTTAGCATTTATACTTTCAAATATTTTGTCATTGAAGGACAGCTTTTTGGTAAGACTCTCATTGATCTTAGCTTGTCCCATGACAAGATCTCTCAAAAAAGGCTGATTCGAATTGATATTTAATTAAAGTTATTACCTTGCGAGCGGTGATGGTTGTTCCACCTGTTATTACCTTGCTGTGGTTGGCGAAACCCGTTGTTGACATAGGAAGCTTCTTCTTGGGTTTCAAGACAGTTATTCCCTGAGTGGCCAACATTCCCACAGACTTCACACGTCATGTGTGAGTCCATGGCTTGGACGGTGCTTGTGGTAGGGTTGGTGGAATGATTGTCCATCTTTTTCAGCAACAAGTCTATTTTTGCGGCAAGCAAATCTGTCTCCTTCATGGTATGCGTGCCTTTTTGTGTTTTTCTTCCTTCTCCCCAACTCTAATTCGCCACCATCTTTTCGATGAGTGCGGTTGCATCTGCGATGGTAAGGGAGAGGAATGCACCTCCAGCTGCGGCATCAACATGCCCCTTCGACATGGCCGTGAGGCCTTCATAGAAGTTTTGGAACACGAGCCAATCTTCCATTCCATGATGAGGACAAGCCTGGATGTACTCCTGGAGCCTTTCCCATGCTTCGAGGATGGACTCAAGCGAAGACTGCTAGAAGTTGGAGATCTTCCCCCTCAGAGCACTGGTCCTGCTCATGGGAAGGAACTTGGCGAGGAATGCCGCGGAACATTTGTCCCACGTGTTGACAGCTTCCTTGTTCTGGTAGAACCATTGTTTCGCTTTCCCCGTGAGGGAAAAGGAAACAAGTGGAGCCTGATACTGTCTTGTGCAACGTCTTTGATGACGATGGTGTCGCACAGCTCAAGGAAGTGTTGCAGGTGAGCGTTCGCATCTTCACTTGGCAAGCCAGAGAACTGGCTCGCCTGCACCATTGAGATGAGGCCCATACGAATCTCAAAGTTTCCATTCCCAATATTGACAGCGGGCCCAACGGGCACGTTGGCAACGACGGGAGTGGAGTAGTCACGGAGTGTCTTGGCCGTAGCGGTAGTAGCGGATGGTGCGGGAGTGACCGATTCATCTGCCGGCGGAGTAGTAGAAGAAGAAATGGTGTACGCGACCTTTTCTTCCTTAGGAGTGCTTCCAGATTACTGAGGAATTTTTCCAACAGAGCAAAACCGCTCATACGCTATCTTTTTTCATTCCAATAAAAAGAGGATGAAAACAGCAAAGTTAGCCTGCTTAAACTATGACTACCAATGCTTATTATGCAATTGATGTTTATGCCAGCATGATGTTTGCCCTCGCCGGCAACGGTGCCAGAAATGCTTGTTGTTGTTTCTTAGCATCACTACTAAAGATAGACAATAAGTCCATCCTTAATAATAACACTAGAAGCGTCAATTGACATTTCTAACCACCATTACTTCAGAAAGGTAACCCTTGGCCCTTAATGGTGACGGCCTAGGTAATGCAGTCTGGTAATAACAGTTAGAAGTGCCGGATTGGCCATCCTAACCGTCATTACTTACGATATGCAAAACTGTGGCATGACGCTGTGGGGTGGAACAAGAATTACAATTCTTAAGTAATGGTACTTAGGTACGCCAACCGATAGTTCAGTATGAAATAAGATTAAATCTGCAAGCGCACAGAACTATCATTGTAGCATTTCAACTCATGAGTATTCAAGGGTGTTGTATTTGTAATTTCCCGTAGGAGGGCAATATGCATCAAGCATGGTGTAAACGTGATCACTTATTAAGTGCAATGGTAGAGATAGAGTAAACAGTAATAAGACATGATTTCAAGATAGTGGACACACATCGGGGTCAACCACAAGGATAAAAGAGAAATAAAGAATAAAAGAATATAACTAAATAGAGCAGGCATGGCACATATATAACTATGCAAAGAACTATTAGCAAGGCATCTAACTAGCATGTCTAGCATTAGAACAAAGTCTGGGATGATAGGGAGATCCCCGCAGCTGGTCTGCCAGCTGATAGAGACTTTACGGACTCCTGCAGAATACCCGAATGTGGGGGAGTGCTAGGGATGGACAGGGTTGTCACCACCTGCCCACCTACCCTCTGCCCGTGGGGTACCCACATATCCGCCGGTCTCCGCATACCTGAACACCATGTTCACGTACCCGGAAACAACTCCTAACCCCCATGGACCTCAATCCTTCAGATTGACAGGCTAGGTTAAGACCAACCAGAAAGGCACGATGAACCATCACCTCATACCTAGTTCTTCCTCTATTCATACTAATTCGATGAATGATGAAGAACGATGATGAACAAGTCAAGAACATGATATATAAACTATATACTAGTTCATATATTGTGCTCATAACATGATCATAACTATACTCTAGTTCATATGCATGATCATATAAATATGATAAGAACTTGCTCATGGAAGAAGACCGAATTGTATTCATACCGTGAAGATCCCTTCTTCCAAGGAGACAAGCTCTCCTTGATAGCTTTTGCCTTGCTCATTAACTACTAGAAATATTCTAAAGATACAAGTGAGAGGTGTGAGGTGAATGACTCCAAAAGTGATGTGTGTATTGGAAATGGGGGAGCTCCTTCTCTTTTATAGCTAACTAGGACGGTTCGGGCGTCTCCATACAGAAGGATGTGAAACCGCCCATGGGGAACCGCCTAGAGCACCGCCTCCGAAGGATGGGGCTGGGAGGGCCCACTGGGGGACCGGCCGCCCCCCTGGTGGGGCCATCTGGCCACCGCCTTCAGGTGGTCGGTTCCACCCTAGGCCTGGACCTCTCCCATGGTTGCGGTCAGGCCTAGGTATGCACTGAAGGTGGACTTCTCTATTTTCTTTGTTTGCTCATTTTCTGAATTCGTCTTTTAGTTTTTGCGCTTTCTTCGTGGTGTTGTGTATTTCCACTTGTTATACCATAAAATCTGTAAAACATGAATACTAGGGGTACAAGTGGAATTTGTTAGTAGTAAAGGCATATGTGCTAGAATATGTTTGTCTTTCTTCCTCTTAGTCTAAATTGGCGGTATATAAATAATCCATAAGGATCGCCAACAGTCAGCTGATCAGCATGGCATTGCTTCTACCCACTTGGACATGTAGTCCACTGCCACCAAGATATACCGCAACCTAAGATGGGGGAAATGGACCCATGTAGTCAATTCCCCATGCGTCAAATAACTCCACTTGCAGGTTGTTTGTGAGTGGCATGGCATCACGGGCATTGATGTTCCCGTGCTTCTGGCATCGAGCACTTCTCTTTATGAAGTCCTTAGTGTCTTCGTACATGGTAGGGCAATAGAATCCACTCTGCCAAATCTTAGCGTGGGTTCTCAATGCACCATAGTGGCCCCCATATTCTGCCCCATGACACTTCTCCATGATCTTGACAGCTTTAGGCATGGGTATACACCTCCTAAGCACACCATCTTGGCAGACCCGATAGAGATATGGGTCATCTAATAGGTGCACTTTGCTCTCCTTGATAAGCTTCTTCTTGTCTACCCCAGGTGGTATGTAACCTGAGACTAGGTAGTTGACGATGTTCACATACCATTAGACTGCTGAGACTCTGAGGAGTGTGTCGTTTCGAAGATAGTCGTTGATGGGTAGATCTTGTTTATCCTCGATTTGCATCCTAGACAAATGATCTGCTATCGAGTTTTCTACTCCCTTTTTATCTCTAATTTCTAAGTCAAATTATTGGAGTAGCAGGATCCATCTTATTAGTCTTGGTTTAGCATCTTTCTTAGTGAGCAGGTATTTCAAAGCAGCGTGATCGGAATAAATAACCACTTTTGCTCCTACTAAGTAAGATCTAAACTAATCTATAGCAAACACTATGGCCAACAGTTCTTTTTCAGTTGTGGCCTAGTTAGTGTTTTAGTAGCATATGAGATAGCATGATGTTTCTTATCTTTGGTCTATCCTAAAACAACACCAACGGCATAATCACTAGCATCAGACATTATCTCAAAAGGAAGCGTCCAATTAGGGGGTTGAATGGTTGGTGTGGAGATAAGTGCTTTCTTAAGGAAATGAAATGAATCTAAGCACTTATCATTGAAATCAAAGGGTGCATCTTTAGCAAGCAGGTTTGTTAAAGGTCTAGCAATCAGAGAAAAATCTTTTATAAACCTTCTATAAAAACCCACATGACCAAGAAAACTACGAACACCCCTAACGTTCATGAGAGGTGGGAGCAGTTCTATGACTTCTATCTTAGCTCTATCAACCTCTATCCCACGCTCAGACACTCTATGTCCTAGCACTATCCCTTCTCGAACCATAAAATGACATTTTTCCTAGTTCAATATCAAGTGCTTCTCGTGGCACCGTTGTAAATTCACTGCATGTGTCTTAAATCAGCAAACCATAGGACTTACTAGCCACTTTACCCAAAGATATCCTATGAGGGGTTGTAGTTGATAGGCTTTTAGGTTGCTAGTGCTCTATCTCACCTTTCACCATTTAATGAAGATAAAAATTTGCTTCTTAACCTGTTGAGCCTTGGGCTCTTGGCTTTGGTCATTGGAGAAGTTGATGCATGTCCGCATCATTGGGTGGCGGTGAAAGAAGGGGGAACGGATGTCAGTGGGCTTGTAGCGACGGGGGCATCTGTATCTCCTCCTCCTTGAGGTCCTTTCGTGGAGCGACAACCTGGGACTTCCGTACATCTCTAGGCTAAAGGGCTCTGGCTTGGTCGATTAGCAGGATCATCATGGGTAGGTTGGACAGCTTACCGATGGGTGGCTATAGCTATGGTCGCTGGGGTTTGTTTACAAGTATTTAGTATGGGAGGGGCTAGGGATCCGTGATGGGGGCGGCCTCACGGTGAAGTCACCCATACGCTTGGACTCAAGGCTAGCGAGTTGTCACTGTCTATGACCTTGTGAAAAGCCTCGTTGTGACCTCTGCCGGCCTATCTCGGTAATGGGCTAAGAGGTTGGCCGCCTCGGGCAAAAGGAGTAATCACATCCTGGAGTGAAAGTGTACACCTCTGCGTAGAGTTAAAATTGATATATCATCCATGCTCACAGTCACGAGCGGCCCAGATCCTCGCATGATTAGCCAAATGGTTTAAGCTGTGAAATCATGGTGATGTTGTGAGGTTGCTACCTTGGGTTTTATTGGGATGGCTATCCTGTGTTCCCTTGAGATGGCTATCTCATGTTTGATGTTGCTTAGTTATATATGTTTAAGTCTATGATGTTAAATGACACATTAATGCTACTTGAACCTTAATAAAGGGTTGGGTGTTTCAACCAAGATGATTAGAGAATAGGTTGCAACTTGTTCAATCTTAAATGTTTAACTTTAAAATGCTACCGCAGTCTACCTTTCAGCTTTATCTTGTACTAGCCTTGCATGTCATTACTTCCTGTCTGTACTTGCTGAGTTTCTACATGGAACTCACCCTTGCTCATTCACCAACAAAAGGATGCTCAAGTGATGACTTGGATGGTGAATTTCCTAAGAACTATCCGGGATACTAAGCGTCGTGATGCTGCCGTCGACCTTCCTGTGGCGAGATGGAGTCGCTACATCTACGTCGTTTAGTTGCTTTTCACTTTGGACGATGTGATTTATATTCCGCTTTACTTTGATGACAGTTATGTAATAATGATACGATGTAATCGTTATACTATGTTTTATTCGAACACTGTGCTTTTTGGACCATGTAATTTGTCGTTCATGTGTGTAATTGTTCTGGACGCACATGAGCTTTTGCCTTGGTTTCATTCCTTCGAAATCAGGGTGTGACAAAGTGGTATGAAAGCAGTGTTGACCGTAAGATCACGAAGCCTTAGTTAGAAACGGCCGTCTTAGGTTGACCTTTATAAGTTATTGCATATCCCATCATTTATTAGCATGTTCCATTTATTATCTTATTCATTATTTGGATATGCATTTACTACAGCTATTGCTACTATCATTTATTGATCATTTATTACCTTATCTTATAGTTACTACCATGGTTTTGTCATTATGATCATGTCATTATGCTATTTTGTTTTACTACAAATACCACAGAATGCATGCTACTCCTGCTTCAATTTATTTATAGCTTTCATATCACTATCTCCAGATATTTATGCATGCACTCTTTATACATATTATCTTTTGATCATAGACATGTTTGTTTCTTCTATCATGATCTATTAACTATTTACTCCATGTCTTTGATCTTTGCATACTAGTAGATGGTGCGCCAGCTTCTGCTCTGTCGCCTGCACGTGACCACATCCCCTATGGAGCAGCTGGAGGACGTACTAGGATTGACTAGGATGTCCCTTTCATGTAATAAATAATGCTACGTTAGCACGTTTGAACATTTAGCTTATCGAGTCCGTGGTGAGTCTAGTGCATGTGCGTTAGGGTGTGCTTTGCTTTATTGGTGTGAGAACTTGCTTATCATTATGAACTATGGATGATTTGTGTCTTTGTAATGATTGAGATAAGTTGTGGGGTGATGTCCACACTTATCATATTTATATAAGTTTAAGACTCTATTTAGTAATTCGGGGTTTTGGGTCTCTATATAGGTTGTGCTCTATCTCTCTTTCTACTTCATCATATTAGTTATTTTGTCATAGCCTGTTGTCACTTGTTCATGTTAGCTATCAGTTTGGAGATCGTATATATGTGTTATTTGCAAGAGATTATATATTTGCTATTCTGGCAGTGATAATATTGTTGGAGGTTATGTCAGATGGTTTATTGATATAAAGAGACAGTATATTATGTTGCAGTTACAATCATAGTTTATATTCAGCACAGATATATATGTTGAGACTGCATATCCTTATACCCTGCTATTCATTTGCATCAAATGGTGAACACCAGGAGGAATAACAACACTGGTGGCGCCAGTGGTGCTAGTGGGAGTAACCAGAACCCTCCACCACCACCTCCTCCTACTATGGAGCAGATGATGGCCATGCAGACTCAGTTCATGTAGGGCATGAACGCCATGATGACCATGCTGCAGCAGAACATGGCGATGAACCAAGTCTAGAATCAGCACCACAATCAGAATCCTCCACCACCTCCGCCCAGGGACAGGCGAAGTGAGTTTTTGAAGGGGCGTCCACCTTTCTTATCTAATTCCCCTGACCCTCTTGTTGCTATGGATTGGGTGAAGGATGTGGAGAAACAGTTGGAGATTGCCCATTGCAATGACAGGGAGAAAGTCCTCTATGGATCTGGTCAGCTACAGGGAGCAGCCGATTCTTGGTGGGATTCATACCGTTTTGGTCATGCAGCTCCCGACACCATCACTTGGGCGGAGTTCACTTAGGCGTTCAAGGAGTTCCATGTTCCCACAGGACTTGTGAAGCTGAAGAAGGAGTTTGCTGATCTGAAGCAAGGCTCCATGTCAGTTTTTTAGTACCGTGACAAGTTCATTGCTTTGTCTCGCTATTCACCTAGGGATGTCGAGCAAGACCTGGACAAGCAAGATCATTTCCTAGGAGGGTTGAATGATGGACTCGCTTACATGATGGCAAACATCAAGTATGCCAATTTCCAGGAAATGGTTGATAGGGCCATTGTGTTTGAGAGCATGCGCAACAAGATGGAGGACAAGAAGAAGAAGAGGAAGGCCAGCAATTACCAGGATCAGGGAAACAGCAGCCGTTCTCACTTTAATAATTTCTAGAACTACCAGCAGCGTTCTTCTTTTCAGTATGAGAAGAATCAGGCACAACAGGGAGGTCAGCGCAACAACAACTCCAGCAATGGCAATAATCAAGTCAGTGCCAGAATGGTCAAGCCCCTTGTCAGAACAATCAGGCTCCTCGCTAGAATGCTCCCCACAGTGCTCCTGTGAAGACCAACAGCACCCCCAGCAATGCTTGCTTCAAGTGTGGCAAGGTGGGACACTATGCTAATGCTTGCCCTCAGAATCAGAATCCACAGAACTTTGGGAAGGTGAACCATGTTAAGGTGGAGACTGTTGAGAAAGCTATAGATGTGGTGCTCGGTACGTTTCTTGTTGATTCTCATCTAGCTTTAGTTCTATTTGATACTGGTGCATCACACTCTTTCATTGGTAGTCATTTGTTCATAAGCATAGCATACCAACTCGACTTATGCCTAGTCCTATGAAAGTAAGAACACTGGGAGGAACCATGGACTCTAATGTCTGGTGTCCAGACATAAAGATTAATTTAAGGGGGGTAGATTTTTGTGCTAGACCTATAGTGCTTGAGTCAAATGGTTTGGATCTCATTTTGGGAATGAGTTGGTTAAACAAGTGGAAAGCAAATATTAAATATTTAAAAAGGATAGTGAGCTTGATTGCACCTGATGGAGATGTGGTTGATGTGGTGATTCCTCTGTCATCCAAGAATCAGGGAACAGTGAATAATGTCAGCGGTGAGCCCTTGGAGAACATCAGAGTTGTTAATGAGTTTTTAGATGTCTTCCCCGAGGATTTCCTAGGTATGCCACCTGAACGAGAGATTGAGTTTATCATTGATTTGTTACCTGGTACTACACCCATAGCTAAAAGACCTTATAGAATGGCTATGAATGAACTAGAAGAACTTAAGTCACAACTTAGAAAATTACAGTCTAAGGGTAACATTCGACCTAGTTCATCACCTTGGGGAGCTCCAGTAATCTTTGTAGAAAAGAAAGATGGAACACAGAGGATGTGTGTAGATTATAGATGTTTGAATGAGGTGACTGTTAAGAATAAGTACCCTTTACCTAGGATTCAGGATCTGTTTGACCAGTTGAAGGGAGCTAGTGTCTTTTCTAAGATAGACTTGAGGTCAGGTTACCATCAGTTGAGGATTAGACCTAGTGATATACCAAAGGCAGCTTTTACCACCAGATATAGTTTGTATGAGTATACAGTGATGTCTTTTGGGTTGACCAATGCTCTAGCTTACTTTATGTACATGATGAATAAAGTTTTTATGGAGTATCTTGATAAGGTTGTGGTTGTCTTCCTTGATGATATTCTGATTTATTCCAAGAATGAGGAAGAACATGAAGAGCATCTCAGATTGGTGTTGCAGAAGTTGAGGGAACATCAGCTTTATGCCAAGTTCAGTAAGTGTGACTTCTGGCTGAGTGAAGTTTCTTTTCCTGGGCATGTTATTTCCAAGGATGGAGTTACAGTTAGTCCTAAGAATGTTGCAGATGTGCTCAAGTGAAGTCCACCTAAGAATGTCAAGGACATCAGGAGTTTTCTAGGAATGGCTGGATACTATAGGAGGTTCATCAATGGGTTCTCTACCATAGCTAAACCTATGACTGCTTTGCTAGAGAAGGACAAACCATTCAAGTGGATGGAACAATGTCAGGCCAGTTTTGAGGAATTGAAGAAGAGGTTAACAACAACACCAGTGCTAGCTCTGCCAGATATGACAAAGGACTTCTCTATTTATTGTGATGCTTCTAGACATGGTTTGGGATGTGTGTTGATGCAAGTGAGTAAGGTCATTGCTTATGTCTCTTGATAGTTGAAGAAACATGAATTGAATTATCTAACTCATGATCTGGAATTAGCAGCTGTAGTGCATTCGTTGAAGATTTGGAGACATTATGTCCTTGGTCACAGGTGTAACATTTACACTGATCACGAGAGCTTGAAGTATATATTCACTCAGAAGGACTTGAACTTGAGGCAGAGAAGGTGGTTAGAATTGATTAATGATTTTAACCTAGAGATTTTCTACCATCCTGGTAAAGCTAATGTTGTAGCTGATCACGAGAGCTTGAAGTATATATTCACTCAGAAGGACTTGAACTTGAGGCAGAGAAGGTGGTTAGAATTGATTAATGATTTTAACCTGGAGATTTTCTACCATCCCGGTAAAGCTAATGTTGTAGCTGATGCTTTGAGTTGGAAGAGTCAGCTAAACATGTAGAAGTGATGAAGTTACCTAAAGAGTTACTAGCTGAATTTGAGTATCTCAATTTGGGGTTCGTGCTAACACTCAGGGAGTTTCTATGGATGTGGAACCGACACTTGATCAGGAGATCAGGAAGGGTCAGAAAACCGATGAGGAAATTTAGGAGATTGTCAAGATGGTGAGTCAAGATAGAGCCCCAGGATTTAGTGTTGATGAAGAAGGGACACTCTGGTATAAGCATAAGTTGGTTGTGCCTGATAATCAGAAAATCAGGGATACTATTCTTAAGGAGTGTCATGAGTCTTCTTACTCTATTCATCTAGGAGGTACTAAGGTGTACCAGGATCTAAAGGAACACTATTGGTGGAAAGGTATGAAGAGGGACATTGGAGAGTATGTGGCCTTGTGTGATACTTGTCAGAGAGTAAAGGTAGAACAACAAAGACCAGTAGGATTGTTGCAGCCATTGAAGATACTTGAATGGAAGTGGGATGAAATCAGTATGGATTTTATTGTGGGATTACCTCAAACTCAGAGAGGTTTTTATTCTATTTGGGTCATAGTGGATCGATTGACCAAGGTTGCTCATTTCATACCTGTCAAGACCACTTACACTGGAGCACAGTTGGCTGAGAAGTATATGGCTCGAATTGTGTGTGCTCATAGAGTTCCTAAGAGGATCATTTCGGATAGAGGTACACAGTTCACTTCCAAGTTTTGGGAGAAGGTACATGAAGCTTTGGGAACTGAGTTAAGGTTTAGTTCAGCTTATCATCCACAATCAGATGGTCAGACAGAAAGGGTTAATCAGATTCTAGAAGATATGTTGAGGGCCTGTGCCCTGGAGTCTAATGACAGTTGGGACAACAATTTGCCTTATGCTGAATTCTCTTACAATAATAGTTATCAAGCTAGTCTCAAGATGTCTCCCTTTGAAGCATTGTATGGACAAAAGTGTAGAACACTTTTGTTCTGGAATCAAGCTGGAGAGAGACAAGTATTTGGTCCTAATGTCTTGAAGATAGCAGAAGAGCAGGTCCAAGTGATTCGGCGTAATTTGAAAGCAGCCCAGTCTAGACAGAAGAGTTATGCAGATGTTCGCCGAAGAGAGCTTGAGTTTGAAGTGGGTGACTATGTTTATCTTAAGGTGTCTCCAATGAGGAATCTCAAGAGGTTTAAAGTCAAAGGGAAGTTAGCCCCTAGGTACATTGATCCTTTCAAGATTCTGGAAAGGAGAGGAGAAGTAGCTTATCAGCTTGAGTTGCCAGCTTATTTATCCAATGTGCATAATGTGTTCCATGTCTCTCAATTCAAGAAATGTTTGAGGGTCAAATAAGAGGAGTTGCCTATGCAGGAAGTGGATTTGCAGAAAGATTTGACTTATGATGACAGTCCATCTAGGATTTTAGAGACAGCCGAGAGAGTCACTAGAAGCAAGGTTGTCAAGTGGTGCAAAGTGCAATGGAAGTACCACTCAGAGGATGAGGCTACTTGGGAAAAGGAAGAGGATTTAAGGGCAAAATATCCAGAGTTTTTTCTTGAGTCTTCTAATCTCGAGGATGAGATTCTTTTAAGGGGGTAGGTTTATAACACCCTAATTTTTGAACTTTAAATCTTAAATGAATTTGATTTTATTTCTGCATAGATGATTTACATTCATAGGCCAATTATAAATATTTTATGAATTACTTTAAAATATGTAGCATGTTAGAAACCCTGTATTGTTGCATTCATGCTCCTTCATAGTTTTATGGTTGACTTGTTTGAATTCAATCTTTGCTTTGTTTTCTAGTTTCTAACATGCTCTAACTTGTCCCCTCTAACTCCTAGACTAACCAATCTACTCTAACTAGCCTAGGCCAGCCCTAGAGGACCCTGGACAACCACAGCCCTTACTGGCCAACTATGGCCAGCCATAGCCGGCCATGGCCAGCACTGGCCAGCCATGGCCAAGGCGATAGCAGCAGCAGCTGGCCAGCAGCAGCCAGGCTTGGCCACATTCGGCCACGGCCAATCAAGCCGGCCAGCAGCGCAGCAAGCCTCCGAGCGCACCCCAGCAGCCGTGCCAGGCCGCCCAGCCAGCCACAGTGCCGCGCGCCAGGCCGCGGCCCGCCAGCGCGCTTGCGCCCGCGCGGCCTTGATGGGCCGAGCGGCCCAGCAGGCCGCCGCGTCGTCCGCGCCAAACACCGCCCGCGTGTCGCCCGTGCTGCCTACACCAGCCGCGTGTCAGCGCCTCCGCCCTGCCACTGACCAGTGGGTCCCGCCAGCGGTGCGGCCTAGCTACAGTGTCATCTCCCCAGGGAGATGGACACGAGCCGGACCCCGACTCCACCGCACCGCACCCGTGCGCTCGGGCTCGGACTCCGGTCCGCTGCACCCTATAAAGCGGCGAGCGCCGCCTTCCGAGCCCTCCTTCAAAGCCCTAACCCACCGCGGCCATTCAGTTCGTCGAGAGCAAGAAACCCTAGCTGCCGGTTCTTCCTCCGTCGTTCGTCCGCCGCCGTCGATCTCGCCTCCGCCGCCGTCCACCGCCGAGGTGAGCCGTCCCTGAGCTCTGCAAGACCCCCAACGCCATCTTGCCACCCTCTGAGGTCACCCTAGCCCTCTCCACGCATCGCCGTAGGTCCATCAGCCGCCGGTTATGGCGCCACCGCCGTCCGGCCCCGCCACCGGCCATCACCCGCCGCCATGGGACCCGTAATCAAGTCCGTGGGGTTGAGAAACGCCTTCCCGTGCCCCTCGCCTTGTCAGCCGAGTGCCAGAGCATCGTTTCGGCCAGCTCCGATGAGCACGCCGCTGTCTTGGCCGTCGCTTCGACGACCCAGACCGCCGGATGTCCGCTCGCCGTTGGATCTGAGCCGGGCGGCTCAGATCTGCACTTGACCTCCAGTCAACCATGGGTCAACAGGGCCCATGCCTGCTGATGTGTTAGCTGACGTGGCTACCACGCAGGCACCACGTGTGCGCTGACCGCATCAACGCGGTCAGGCCGCCGACAATCTTTGCATTTTTGCAGAAAAGCCCCTTTTTTTTGTTTATTTATGATTTAGTCCTTCGCAGTTCAAAAGTATTTAGTTTTCAGTCCTATTTTCTGCAGATTAGACTCTAGTCTTGTTTAGGCCATAACTTTCACGTTTTAACTCCGATTTTAGCAAACTTATACTTTTTTGGAATCATCTCAACGCGTAGAATAGTCTTATGCTATTGTTGAGATGTTTTGGTGTACTACTCTAATTAAAGTATGTTTGCTTGCATGTATTGTGCGGGTGTGATGATTGTGGCGTATAGAGAACGAGACGTAGGTGAGCGAGGATCAGCAGGACCCGGAGGTCTACGTGCAGCAGGACATCAACCAAGGCAAGTGCAGGCACCTTTGATCATTTTGCGCCTATTCATGTTTATAAATTCATTGCATGTGTCTTAAATCGGCAAACCATAGGACTTACTAGCCACTTTACCCAAAGATATCCTATGGGGGTTTGTAGTTGATAAGCTTTTAGGTTGCTAGTGGTCTATCTCACCTTTCACCGTTTAATGAAGATAAAAATTTGGTCGTTGGAGAAGTTGATGCATGTCCGCATCGTTAGGTGGCGGTGAAAGAAGGGGGAACGGATGTCAGTGGGCTCGTAGTGACGGGGGCATCTGTATGTCTTTCCCCTTGAGTTCCTTTCGTGGAGCGGCAACCTAGGACTTTCGTACATCTCCAGGCTAAAGGGCTCTGGCTTGGTCGATTAGCAGAACCATCATGGGCAGGTTGGACAGCTTATCGACGGGTGGCTATAGCTATGGTTGCTGGGGTTTGTTTACAAGTATTTAGTATGGGAGGGGCTAGGGATCCATGCTGGGGGCAGCCTCGCGGTGAAGTCGCCATACGCTTGGACTCAAGGCTAGTGAGTTGTCACTTCCTATGACCCTGTGAAAAGCCTCGTTGTGACCTCTGCCGGCCTATCTTGGTAATGGACTAAGAGGTTGGCTGCCTCAGGCAAAAGGAGTAATCACATCCTGAAGTGAAAGTGTACACCTCTGCGTAGAGTTAAAATTGATATATCATCCGTGCTCACGGTCACGAGTGGCCTAGATCCTCGCATGATTAGCCAAATGGCTTAAACTGTGAAATCGTGGTGATGTTTGAGGTTGCTACCTTGGGTTTTATTGGGATGGCTATCTTGTGTTCCCTTGAGATGGCTATCTCATGTTTGATGTTGCTTAATGATATATGTTTAAGTCTATGATGTTAAATGACACATTAATGCTACTTGAACCTTAATAAAGGGTTGGGTGTTTCAACCAAGATGATTAGAGAATAGGTTGCAACTTGTTCAATCTCAAATGTTTAACTTTAAAATGCTACCACAGTCTACCTTTCAGCTTTACCTTGTACTAGCCTTGCATGTCATTACTTCCTGTCTGTACTTGTTGAGTTTCTACATGGAACTCAGCCTTGCTCATTCACCAACAAAAGGATGCTCAAGTGATGAATCGGATGGTGACTTTCCTGAGAACTATCCGGGATACTAGGCGTCGTGATGTGCCGTCGACCTTCCTGTGGCGAGATGGAGTCGCTACGTCTACGTCGTTTAGTTGCTTTTCGCTTTGGACGATGTGATTTATATTCCGCTTTACTCTGATGACAGTTATGTAATAATGGTATGATGTAATCGTTATACTATGTTTTATTCGAACACTATGCTTTTTAGACCATGTAATTTGTCGTTCATGTGCGTAATTGTTCTGGGCGCACATGAGCTTTTGCCTTGGTTTCATTCCTTCGAAATCAGGGTGTGACACTACCTTAGTTACCTAGATTACACCCGAGTGCACGCACTGAGAGTGAAGTAGCGATCATTACGCTAGGATTATCTTAGATTCTAAGTTATCCTTAGTTATCATCCCATCTATCCCTTTTACCCTACACCCAATAATTTGCCACACTCTACCCAAGGATGCACCAACACCCCGCCTTCCTTTGGGAATAAATAAATCAACACCTGGTACTCCAGGCAAAGTGCTACATGATAGTTCTGTGCGCTTGCAGAATCCTTTACTGACTTGCAGAACCGTCATCACGTGTTTTTAGTGTCGGGACTGACAACCCCGTGAGTGACGCTAACAAATACCAACAAACATTTCTGGCGCTGTTGCCGGGGAACAAACAAACCTGGTAGTGACGTTAAGAAGTGTCAACACACACGTATAGGGAACTCTTCGCCTAGCGAGGACTGTCACTCTCGCGCTATGTGTCCTACAGTACGACAAGCAGCTCATACTGGTAAGATGTCATCTAGACACCACGTCTATACTAATCTTACTACTCTAAGCGTAGCTAATGCTTAGTGAAATTCATCAAAGTAAATCAGTGCACCAGTAAAAGACTAAATACTGAAAGCACTGAACCAGAATATTAAATACTAGAAAAGACTCAAAAGTAAGACTTACAAGAAGACCCACTTCCGCTGAGGTGCTCCCTGAAGAAGACTCTCGACAGGCCAGGACTCCTCCTTGGAACTCCTCACTCTCTTTCCTCTATTCTAACACTAAGCTACTAAAGTAGTCTTGCTCCTATGATACATCCCTCTAGAGTGAAATACTAGGGGGTATTTATAGGGAAGGTAGAGTAGGGCCTACTCCAATGCCAGGTCAGCGATCCACGTGACCTCCATCATGAGTCATTGGTTGAAACCGACCTTGGAACCACCTCAAATGGATGATTATGATCACACCAGCTGCATGGAGGCATGCTTGAGTCGGTGGGATGCAACCGACCTTGGAAGCACCCAAGGAGGGGGTCAGTCGGCCCCCTCTATGATAGGGGGCCCACTTTTGGGTGTCCCCACATGTCATTGAGTGTGTTCCTGGTATTGGTTGAATTATTTTAATATCGATTTATTCCATGTGGGCCCATGAATCCTTGTGCGATGCTTCTTGAATGTTGATTTGAGGTGCACAAGTGATCCAAGGGTTGAGCTTGAGCTTGGAGGGATTCACTTGGATAGTGCCAGCATGGCACCTCCTGGGCCCATAGGGAGGGGGTCGGTCGACCCCCTCACTGTAGCTTCAGTGAGTCTGCCTTGCTCCTTGCTGCTTGCTCATTGTTGGCGGTCCTTATGGATCAATTCTAACCGCCAACTTAGGCATAGAAAGAGAGAGACAACTATACTTTAACACATATGCCTATGCTACTAACAGAATTCCACTTGTACCACTAGTATCATTATTTTTGTAGGAATTATGGTAAAACAAGTGGAAGTGCACAACACCAAGAAGAAAGGATAAAAGCAGAATATGGATTCAGAAATGCACAGACAAGACCAAGAGAGGAGCCCATCTTCGGTACATACCTGGGCCTGATCATAACCGCAGGAGAGATCCAAGCCTAGGAAGGAACCGACCACGGGAAGGCAGTGGCCAGCTAGCCCCACCGGGGGAACAATCGCCATCGGGACCGGCCACCCCCTGGTGGACCCTCCCGGGCCCAGTCTTCTCAGGCGGTGCTTGGGTCGGTTCCCTCAAAGTGGTTTCCCCTGCTTCCATGTGGGGAGGCGCCCGAACCATCTGACTTGGGCTATAAATAGTTAGGAGCTCCTCCATTCTTTACACACACCAACATTTGGAGCACTACACCTCACATTTCCTACTTGTTCTCTTGAGCATAGTGTTAGTAGTTGAGCAAGGCAAAGCTATCAAGGAGAGCTTGTCTCCTTGGAGGAAGCAAGAACATCTTGGTATGAATACAATTCAATTCTCCTCTATGAGCAAGTTCTTATCTTATATATATAGCAATGCATATGAATTAGAGTAGTCTTGTTCATATTATGATCATGACATATAAACTAGTCTATAGTCTATGTGTTATGTTCTTGATATTTTCATCAAAGTTCTTCATCATCATTCGAATTAGTATGAATAGAGGAAAAACTAAGGATGGGATAATAGTTTGTTGTGCCATCATGGTTGCTCTTAGCCGAGCCTATCAATCCGAAGGGTTGGTCCCGGGAGGTTAGGAGTCATTTCCAATTACACATGCATGGTGCTCGGGTATGCGGAGATCAGTAGATATGTCGGTGCCCCACGAGCAGAGGGGTAGGTGGGCAGGTGGTGATAGCCCTGTCCATCCCAAGCACTCCCCCATGTTCGGGTATTGAGTAGGAGTTTGTAAAGTCTCTATCGGCTGGTAAACCAGCTGCGGGGATCTCCCTATCATCCCATATTTAGGCCTCATACTAGTCATATTAGTTAGATGTATTTGCTATTCTTTGCATAGCTGTATATGACCAATGCCTGCTCACGTAGTTTGTTATTTTATTTCTTTATTTACCTTTTATCCCTGAGGTTGGCTCCTATATGTGTGTCCACTATCTTATGAACCTAAGTTACCCCTGTTTATGCTATGTCTACCTATGCATTGAATAAGTGATCATGTTTATACCAAAGTTAGATGCATTCATTCTGCCCTCCTACGGGAAATTATAAATATGACACCCTTGAGTATTCACGGGTTGAAATGCTACAATGATAGTTCTGTGTGCTTGCAGATTTTTTCTTATTTCTTACTAAGCTATCGATTGGCATAACTAAGTACCATTACTTAAGGATTGTACTTCTTGTTACACCCCAAGGTGTCCTGCTTTAGTTTTGCATATCGTAAGTAATGACGGTTAGGAAGGCTAATCAGACACTTCTAACTATTAATACCAGGCTGCATTACCTAGGCCGGCACCGTTAAGGGCCAAGGGTCCGACCTGTTGGGCTACTTGTCGATGAAATATCCAAGGCGGTCTACCATGGGGTACCCCGGGGTAGTATATTGCAGTGAGGGCTTGCTAAGATCTACGATCGAGCAGTGAGATGCAAGACAAACAACTAGAACAACCGAGGTTTATCCAGGTTTGGGCCGCTCGAAAGCGTAATACCCTACGTCCAGCGTCTCTGCTACTGTATTGATGAGTACTGGAGTACAATGAGATGAAAGGTTCTGTTGTCTAGGGGGTCCTTGTCCGCCTTATATAGTCGGGAGACAAGGTTACATATCTAGGGTTTTCCTATGGTCGGTTACATTGCGCCACATCCTTGGAGGACACGAAGATCTAACTGACTAAGACTCCTTGCGTGCCAAGCAGTCTTTAGCTCCCGTGCGGCCCACCGACCTAGGCGGTAGCGGACCACAGGCTCTGTCTTGTTTTCGGCTCACCGATCAGGGTGATGATGGACCAGCCTCTGTCTTCTGGTCTGGGCCGTCTTGTACCGAGCAGCCCAAAGTCTAGTCGTAAGGGTATAGGGGGTCTATACCCCACAGTTAGTCCCCGAGCATCATGTATCTTCAGGGAGTCACCGTCTTGACCTGTACCGAGCAGTGAAGATGCAGACCACACGATGCCGAGCAGTGAAGATGTAGACCATGTGACATCGAGAAGTGAAGATGCTAACCACGTTATCCCCACCAGCACTGATGTTGACCAGGCGGTACTGTCCATGCTTCTCCCGAGTAGTTCTTAAGGCTGGTCCCAACCACAGCTTCTTTCAAGGAAGGTGGTCTGTCGAAAGATGCATGGTGTTTTAAGAAAAGGAAAAATTCTTTTCACGTCCCAAGATGTGGGCCCATGTTAACACATGACACGAAGTATTGAGCTTTTGAAGAAAAAGTCAAAAGACACCTCTCATCAAGCAAGGCTAGGAGCCATCGAATAAAACATGTGACATGTGCCTAACAGTCCTCAAGTGTGCTTGGAACAACACATGGACTCGACCGGGCTAAGGACACCAGGAAACCATGGTTCGCAAGTGCTCCTGGGTGGAAAAATGTCAAGCAGTCCTAGGTGTTCTTGGAACAGCACATGGGTTCAACTGGGCCAAGGACACCAGGAACCCATGGATCACAAACATCACCGGGTGTGAAATTGGCAGGCAGTCCCTAGGTGTGCTTGGAAAAGGACATGAGCTCGACCGGGCCAAGGACACCGGGACCCCATGGTTCGCAAGCACCACTGGGTAGGGAACTATCGATCAGTCCCCAGGTGTATTTGGAACACATATGGGATTGACCGGGCAAAGACATCGGGAACCTATGGTTCAGAAGTACCACCAAACTGTCGAACAGTCCCTAGGTGTGGGAAATAAGGTATTTGACCCATAGCAGTAGTCCCTAGATTTAAGGGAAAAAATCTAGAACAAATGTGGAAAGAAGTATACAATTGAAACGAAATCTAGGATTAAATCCCAAAACTGTTAGACACATGCGCGACAATCTGGATTAGATACGCATTTCTGCGCATGGGGGGAATAAAGTATCCCAGCCCACGCTCGTATTCGGGACCAGGATGGCCCAGAAGCCGCGTCCACACGAGTCGCGTGGGTCCAACCCTAGAAGTCAAAGGGGTGTCACCCGATGGGTGTAAAGATCAGGCGCTGCCTGATGGGAGAAGGTTCCAGAACGCGCAATCAATGCGCCTTGTGCACCTTCTCCACTTCACACGGTAACCGAAGCGGCGGAGCGCAGTGGAAAATCTCCGCCCAGGCGCGCGACGCCTTGAGTTCTCCGGGCGGACTTCATCTATAAATCGGGCCGGTGAGGCCGCTTTATTCCACACTCGCGCCCAGCTCTCCTGCTTCCACATCCCAAGTTGTTGTTGCCACTCCCATTCTCCATTGCCAAGAACCCTTGCCAGGCACCACCAAAGCGCATTGATGGATCACCATGGGAAGCGCCCCGCAACGTCGGAGGAGGAGGTTACTTCCCGGCGGGTGAGGTCGCGGACCGGGTAAGCCAAGCCATTCTTGGTTAGGGATTTGGGAGTGCTAGGGTTTTCTGATTTGATCTTTGATTTCTTTGATTTGTAGGGCCGAGATCCACATCCTCTCCTCCAAGGATGATTCGGGCACTACCGCAGCGGTCACGGTTACACCAGTTGTTGACTCACTCCTGGCGGTGGAGGCGGAGGTGGCCCCAGCCTCGGCTACCGCAGTGGTGGCGGTAACGGCACTGCATCCTGCTGCTGCGATGGCAGAGGTCGTGGTGCCGGCTCCTGCCATTGGGGCGATGGTTTCGCCCGGGGTCGGAGACCAGGCGGACTCGTCCACTAACCTAGATGTCATGCTGGTGCCATCGGGCGGTCAGTATTACGACCAGATGGTCATCGTCCAGGAGCGGTATTGGCTCCACCAGCGGCTCATTGCGGCGGATCTGGCCGCTGAGGAACAAGCCATGGAGATTGGGGCCCTACGGACACAGCTTCAGGAAGCCCAGGCGGCGCTACAAGGGAGGATGGCGGGGGTTGCCGCGCTCGGTCAGTAGCTCCAGGCCGCGGATGCACAGCTTGCCAGTAAGTCACACATCTTCCTTCATCCGGGCTTTTGATCAAAGGGTTCGTCTCGCCGTTGCTCACTTCCTTGTCTTCTTGATGTAGACCGGACCCAGCGCCTCGAGGCAGTGCAGGGCGCAGGGAACGCCGCCGCCAACTTTGTAAACACCCAGGGGAACAGTGTGGTTCAGCGGCTGAACCAAATCACGCCCCAGGTGAATGCGGTGGCGCAGTATGGCATGCGGTATGGGGCAGCGGCAGCCATGGCCACCATCCGTGGGCACACCGGCTTCGATGCCCACGGTCTTGATTTCGGCGACCCCGAGATCTTCACGGTCATGGAGGAGTAGGCCCGAGATTTCTTCACTGAGGCAGAAGAAATCGTCGATGTGACCCCCGCCGAATGGGTAGTCAACGAGCTTTTTGACTAGGAGTTGTAGTTAGGTTACAATCTTCCTTGTAAAAATGCTTGTTGATGAATGAAGGCTAGGGGCCCTCCTTTTGTTCCTTCATGATGTGTTCTCTTGTGGACCAACCCATCGAGGTTGGTTCTTTCTTTTTGTGCCTACCAATGCGTTTGAGCATGTGGTGCTTCACAGCGACCGTCATTGGAGGAGATCATCTAGCTTAACCATCTCCTTGACCAAGGACTGGTAGTGGCGCCATATCCTGTAGAGAGGTCCTGAGCACTCGAGCCGGTTAAGGGTGAAAGGATGAGTCACAGGTTTCGGTAGGAACCGGTTAGTGACGTAGCTTGTATGCCGCTACGGTGAGAGGGAGCCTATCTGGTCAGTGACCAATGCATACTGGAAATATCTAAGAGATATTTAGTGCCTTTGGTATTTAAGCCAGATGAGTCTAGCTCCGGTGTCGTATAAAAAAGAAAAGGGAAAAAATTTGAAAGATTTCATGTTTATAAGAACAAAAACCGCACTCTTTAAGAAAAGATCGTTGATTTTAGTTGTGGGTCAAGTAATCGTAACTCATAAGAGGATCTACTAGCTCTGTCAGGCGATCAAGGATGTGCTAGTGAACAGCATAGGAGCCAGGATCACTAGGGACCTGATGCCTTTTAGAGGGCGGCTGATAGTATCTCCTGTGTCATTAAGCGCAGAGCTGTGAGACATGGTAGGAGGAACCAGGACAGTGCCTCTTCTGATAACCCCAGCAAATGAGTGCAGACACCCGACCCATTTATGCTTAGGAAAAAATCTGTTGTGGCAGAGAGTAATAAAAAAGAAAGACTAACTTTTATTGATACTTATCTTTAAATCTCCTGAAGCGAAGGAATACAAAATTGTTGTGTGTACACTAAAACTGTGATGCACACTCTTATCAGGAAGGTAAAAACCTAAATGGTCAACGAAAACTAAAAAGGATAAAATTGATGAAGCACTCCTGATGGCAACCCCACTTGCACGCGATTGGGGCTGTGTGCGATGGTCGGGCCCCTACTGGATTAGTCTTGGGCTGAACCGCACCTAGGCTTTTTGTTGTCGCCGTGGTTGGGCTCTTCGTCTGTTGCAGGTGAAGCTGGATCCAGAATCCAGACATGCTCGAAGTCATCTTCATCTTTATGCTCTGGGCGACGTCTATGAATGGACGCGGCCATAGCGCATAACTCTGATGGCGTAGGTGATGGCGGTGGTGGCCTGTAGTTTTCTTTCGTCCAGTTATACAAAGTCACCCAACGTGGTGGTGAATTAGAGTGACCGTGGTGTTCCCTAAACAGGTTTCTTGCTGTCTTCAATCGAGGGATCTCATGCCCGGGGGAGGCGACGCTGCTCGGGGGAGCTTAGAAGCTACAGCTGCGCACGCGCCCTCGGTGCGTTGAGGGTCCCAGCCGCAGGCTCAACTCGAGGGGACGGTGTAGGACTGGCATAAACAGCTAAGACAACGAGCGAGTCAGGACCCGGAACTTGACGCCTTGTACTTGTTGACCCTGGATCTTGTTGCTGCGAAGGCGGTTCCTGATCCATCAAAGACTCCGACTGCGGTTGCGATCGAGGCTCAACGTTGCCTTGCGATCCCACCGGAGAGAGCCCTGCAGATTGGTTTTGGGGAACAGATGGGCCGAGAGCTTAGGGTTCTGGACCGAACGAGTCAGGCACAAGTGGTTGGGGAGAAACCGGCTGAGCCAAAACCTGGTCCTCCTGTCAATCTCGTACGTTCCCAGCACGGCGTAGTCCTTCCATGAAGGGAGAGATGAACCCTGCCACATGGGGCGGTGACCGAGGAGCTGGCTGCTCTACTCGGGAAGGCCCAGACACGCATAGTGCTGAAGGAGAGATCTCCCTTTGCTGCATCATGACGTGGATCGCTTCCATGGTTTAGCGTGATGAGACTGGGCTCCGTATTATGGGAGATGGAACCCCTTCTCTTTGGTTGCCTATCAAAAAACAGGTTGAAGGATCTGTCGTCAACGCTATGCCATGTATGACAGGTGGTGGGGCACTTCCCCCGTCAGCGTACGGCTCAGGGTCCTGACGTTGGTTAGCCCAATGCACGTGTCTTGGACGATTGCGTCAGTTTCTGCTGCGCCGCGCTGGTGGCGGAGCTTGGAGTCCATTTTAATTTAGACCTGAGCGTCGTGGGGGTTGACTCAGACCGTATGCCCAGGTCGGCCCCCTAAGCTAGTGGAACGGGTAACCCCTTCATGAACCCGCCTTGCCAGGAACATAGACGGATCTTGTCCTGGCAGGCGTCAGTAACCATCCGGGCCACGTCGGAGTATGCTCCGATTGTAGGGCCAGCCAACATGATTGTTGAGCCGTGGAGTACAGCGCTGGTTTCGGTTCTGATCTAAGCGGAACAAGCGATTGGAGTGGTTCGTACATTCACGCCGACGAGCATAACCTAGGCGAGAAGCTCTGGAGCGTAGCTGCTAGCGGAGAGCCTCAATCTAAGCCCGGATCTTGGCGGGACTCGGACCACGCCGTACGATAGAATTGCACAGATCGAAGCGATCGATGCGCTGCCTTTGATGGTGGAGCGGACGCCGACCAGTAGATGGCAGTGGCAGGTGCCCCAGGAGTGGTCCAGAGATAAAACCAGACGGTGCAGCAGTGATCACCATGGGGACCGGATAAGGCTGCGATGCTCCCAAGATCACGACGGTCGTCCAGACCCCAGGGGTCCAAGGGAACGCCGCGAAGGTGAAGGTGCACCCACCGCCAAAAGTCATGGACGTAGGGAACAAAACCATCTTGCTTGTGTCGAATATGGATCGCGCACCCCTACCTAGAACGCCACTGTCGATGAAATATCCTCGGCAATCTACCATGGGGTACCCCAGGGTAGTAGATTGCGGTGAGGGCGCGCTAAGATCTATGATTGAGAGGTGATACGCAAGACAAACAACCAGAACAACCAGGGTTTATCCAGGTTCGGGCTGCTCAAAAGCGTAATACCCTACGTCTCGCGTCTCTGCTGCTGTATTGATGAGTACCAGAGTATAATGAGATGAAAGGTTCTATTGTCTACGGGGTCCTTGTCCACCTTATATAGTCAGGAGACAAGGTTACATATCTAGGGTTTTCCTATGGTCGGTTACATTGCGCCGCATCCTTGGAGGACATGAAGATCTAACCGACTAAGACTCCTTGCGTGCCAAGCAGTCTTCAGCTCTCGTGCGGCCCATCGACCTGAGCAGTAGTATACCATGGGCTCTGTCTTGTCGTCCGGCCCATCGATCAGGGTGATGATGGACCAGCCTCCGTCTTCTGGTCTGGGCCGTCTTGTACCGAGCAGCCCAAAGTCTAGCCGTAAGGGTATAGGGGGTCTATACCCCCACAGCTAGTCCCAAAGCATCATGTATCTTGAGGGAGTCACTGTCTTGACTTGTACTGAGCAGTGAAGATGCAGACCACACGACGTAGAGCAGTGAAGATGTAGACCATGTGACGTCGAGAAGTGAAGATGCTAACCATGTTATCCTGACCAGCACTGATGTTGACCAGGCGGTACTGTCCAGGCTTCTCCCGAGGAGTTCTTAAGGCTGGTCCCCACCACAGCTTCTTTCAAGGAAGGTGGTCTGTCGAAAGATGCATGGTGTTCTAAGAAAAGGAAAAATTCTTTTCACGTCCCGAGACGTGGGCCCACGTTAACACATGACACGAAGTATTGAGCTTTTGAAGAAAAAGTCAAAAGACAGCTCTCATCAAGCAAGGATAGGAGCCAACGAATAAAATGTGTGACGTGTGCCTAACAGTCCTCAAGTGTGCTCAGAACAACACATGGACTCGACCGGGCCAAGGACACGGGAAACCATGGTTCGCAAGTACTCCTGGTTGGAAAAATGTCAAGCAGTCCCCAGGTGTTCTTGGAACAGCACATGGGTTCGACTGGGCTAAGGACACCAGGAACCCACGGATCACAAACATCACCGGGTGTGAAACTGGCAGGCAGTCCCCAGGTGTGCTTGGAAAAGGACATGAGCTCGACTGGGCTAAGGACACCGGGACCCCACGGTTCGCAAGCACCACTGGGTAGGGAACTATCGATCAGTCCCCAGGTGTATTTGGAACATGTATGGGACCGACCAGGCAAAGACATCAGGAACCCACGGTTCGGAAGTACCACCAAACTGTCAAACAGTCCCCAGGTGTGGAAAATAAGGTATTTGACCCATAGCAGCAGTCCCCAGATTTAAGGGAAAAAATCTAGAACAAATGTGGAAAGAAGTATATAATTGAAACGAAATCTAGGATTAAATCCCGAAACTGTCAGACATGTGCGCGACAATCCGGATTAGATACGCGTTTCAGCGCACGGGGGGAATAAAGTATCCCGGCCCACGTTCGCACTTGGGACCAGGACGGCCTAGAAGCCGCGTCCACACGAGTCATGCAGGTCCAAGCCTAGAAGTCAAAGTGGTGTCACCCGATGGGTATAAATATCAGGCGCTGTCGGACAGGAGATGGTTCCTGAACGCGCAATCAATGCGCCTTCTGCACCTTCTCCACTTCGCACCGTAACCGAAGCGGCTGAGCGCAGTGGAAAATCTCCGCCTAGGCGCATGGCGCCTCGAGTTCTCCGGGCGGACTTCATCTATAAATCGGGCCGGTGAGGCCGCTTTATTCCACACTCGCGCCCAGCTCTCCTGCTTCCACATCCCAAGTTGTTGTCGCCACTCCCATTCTCCATTGCCAAGAACCCTCGCCAGGCACCACCAAAGCGCATCGATGGATCACCATGGGAAGCGCCCCGCAGCGTCAGAGGAGGAGGTTACTTCCCGGCGGGTATGGCCGTGGACCAGGTAAGCCAAGCCGTTCTTCGTTGGGGATTTGGGAGTGCTAGGGTTTTCTGATTTGATCTTCGATTTCTTTGATTTGTAGGGCCGAGATCCACATCCTCTCCTCCGAGGATGATTCGGGCACTGCCGCAGCGGTAGCGGTTGCACCAGTCATTGACCTGCTCCTGGTGGTGGAGGCGCAGGCGGCCCCAGCCCCCACTGCCGCAGTGGTGGCTGTAATGGCGCCGCCTCCCGCTGCTGCGATGGCGGAGGCCGTGGTGCCGGCTCCTGCCGTTGGGGTGGCGGTTTCGCCCGGGTCAGAGATGAGGCAAACTCGTCCACCAACCTGGATGTCATGCTGGTGCCGCTGGGCGGTCAGTGTTACGACCAGATGGTCGTCGTCCAAGAGTGGTATTGGCAGGCGGTCGGCCACAATGAGCAGCTGGAGACCGCCAACACGGAGCTCCACCAGCAACTCATTGTGGCGGATCTGGCCGCTGAGGAACGGGCCATGGAGATTGGGGCCCAGTGGACCCAGCTTCAGGAAGCCCAGGCGGCACTGTAAGGGAGGACGGCGGAGGTTGCCGCGCTCGATCAGCAGCTCCAGGCCGCGGATGCACAGCTTGCCAGTAAGTCACACATCTTCCTTCATTCGGGCTTGTGATCAAAGGGTTCGTCTCGCCGTTGCTCACTTCCTTGTCTTCTTGATGTAGACCGGACCCAGCGCCTCGAGGTAGTGCAGGGCACGGGGAACACTGCCACCAACTTTGTGAACGCCCAGGGGAACTGTGTGGTTCAGCGGCTGAACCAAATCACGCCCTAGGTGAATGCGGTGGCGCAGTATGGCATACGGTATGGGGCAGCGGCAGCCATGGCCACCACCGTGGGCACATCGGCTTTGATGCCCACGGTCTTGATTTTGACAACCCCGAGATCTTCATGGTCATGGAGGTGGAGGCACGAGATTTCTTCGCCGAGGCAGAAGAAATCGTCGATGTGACCCCCGCCGAATGGGTAGTCAACGAGCTTTTTGACTAGGAGTTGTAGTTAGGTTACAATCTTCCTTGTAAAAATTCTTCTTGATGAATGTAGGCTAGGGGCCCTGCTTTTGTTCCTTCTTGATGTGTTCTCTTGTGGACCAACCCATCAAGGTTGGTTCTTGTTTTTTGTGCCTGCCAATGCGTTTGAGCATGTGGTGCTTCACAGTGGCCGTCATTGGAGGAGATCATCTAGCTTAACCATGGCCTTGACCAAGGACTGGTAGTGGCGCCATATCCTGTAGAGAGGTCCTGAGCACTCGAGCCTGTTAAGGGCGAAAGGACGAGTCACAGGTCTCGGTAGGAACCGGTTAGTGATGTAGCCTGTATGCCGCTATGGTGAGAGGGAGCCTATCTGGTCAGTGACCAATGCATACTGGAAATATCTAAGAGATATTTAGTCCCTTTGGTATTTAAGCCAGATGATTCCAGCTCCGGTGTCGTCTGAAAAAGAAAAAGGGAAAAAATTCGATAGATTTCTTGTTTATAAGAACAAAAACCGCACTCTTTAAGAAAAGATCGTTGATTTTAGTTGTGGGTCAAGTAATCGTAACTCATAAGAGGATCTACTGGCTCTGTCAGGTGATCAGGGATGTGCTAGTGAATAGCGTAGGAGCCAGGATCACTAGGGACCTGATGCCGTTTAGAGGGCGGCTGACAGTATCTCCTGTGTCGTTAAGCGCGGAGCTGTGAGACGTGGTAGGAGGAACCAGGACAGTGCCTTTTCTGATAACCCCAGCAAATGAGTGTAGACACCCGACACCTTTATGCTTAGGAAAAAATCTGTTGTGGCAGAGAATATTAAAAAAGAAAGACTAACTTTTATTGATATTTATCTTTAAATCTCCTGAAGCGAAGGAATACAAAATTGTCGTGTGTACACTAAAACTGTGGTGCACACTGTTGTTGGGAAGGTGAAAACCTAAATGGTCGACGAAAACTGAAAAGGATAAAGTTGACGAAGCACTCCTGACGGCAACCCCACTTGCACACGATTGGGGCTCTGTGCGGTGGTTGGGCCCCGACTGGATTAATCCTGGGCTGAACCGCGCCTAGGCCTTTTGTTGTCGCCGTGGTCGAGCTCTTCGTCTGTTGCAGGTGAAGCTAGATCCAGAATCCAGACATGCTCGAAGTCATCTTCATCTTTATGCTCTGGGCGACGTCTATGAACGGACGCGGCCATAGCGCATAACTCTGACGGTGTAGGTGATGGCGGAGGTGTGGCAGAACCTTCTAAAGCATATGGCCCACATGCATGATTATTGTCTAAACAGACTCCAAATAACCATGATTGTGTTCCATAAAACTTAAAAGGTCTGTCGGGTAAATCTCAAATCATCCACAATTCTCCGAGCAGGATCAATCGTTACAAAGAGACATTGCAGTATTACAACAGTTTTATACAAATAATATACATCAGAGTAAAAGAGTGAAAGGATTACAATAACATAAATTTACAAACCGTTTAGTTCAAACCTTACAAATCATAAGTTGAATTATTACAAACCATAGTAGCAGTGGAATAACAATATAACTTATTACATCAACCTTGATTATATGCTCTGCCCAAGAGCGAGATATCCTATTCATCGTCACTTTCCTCGACGACGGTCATGCAGCAGGATGCGAAGCATTCCTGCACATGAAGCTCACCTGCAACAAGGGTTCAACAAACCCTGAGTACAAAAGTACTCAACAAGACTGACCCGACGAAAAAGAGGGGTGAAGACTCAGGAAATACAGGCTAGAGGGACAAGGTAAGGTTTGCAGGAGATAAGAAATTTTGCAGAAAAGCTTGAAAGAAAGAAAAGCAGTCTTGCTCAAGATCAAAATTACCAACCAACTTCCTTCTTAAACCTTTATTATTATTTAAGTTGTTACTACGATGATGAACACCGATCGAGTCTTCTTCTCCGAGAAGCAACGGCGATTCGAATCCATTTTCATATACCCAGCTGGGACCTAGATCACTGATATACAGGAGACTCTAACTCCTAAGCATATCAGATGAACCGATATACCGGGATAACAACCGCAGCCATATATCACCACATGATGCACGTGAGCACTTTGACCCAGTGTATCGATATACATGGGAACTTAAACCCATAGTATAACACACTATGACATATGTGGGGACTCTAGCCCACTATAAGTCACTCCATGACATACGTGGGAATTCTAGCCCACCGTATACCACTTCATGCATGTGGATTTCTAGTTTCTCGATATCACCAGTTCACCATCGACACGGGACCTAGGGCATCAACAGACGGAAACACTACAGAGGGACTCCTTTCCCATTGCAAGTTAGCCGTCCGGACTCGATTTATTAACTATCATCATGATTTCAACAGATAAAGCCAAACTCATCTTTTTCATTCTTTTACATTTGAACACTTAATTAATTAAGCAGGGGTAAGCATTGCTATGCATCTTCTAGAACAGGTAACAAAGAATATGGAAGTAAGACAGGTAATGCAGTTGGTGGGTTTTCATTCAACTCCTATTACCAAATGCATCATATCATAACTAAAGCAATAAAACTTTTATAAAATAGAATAGGGTTTGAATGCATCCGGGGCTTGCCTTGGTCTTCGGGTTAGATGGTCTCGGGCTCTGGATCAATTCCAATCTCCTGAGTCTGCTCTTCCTTGGGATCTGGGGCGACAATGTTAAACTCTCCGTTATCGGAAACTATAAGATACAATGATATGCTTCAACATGATTGAATAGTAAAAATGATGCTCGATGGATGCGCAACCAGATTAAAGGCATACTTACTAAGTTGCAAGCCACCCAAAACATACTTACTAAGTTCATTAGGGTTCACTACATTATTTAAGAAAGTTATTAAACACATGAAATAACGTTAATTAAGCCCTAATGACGTGATCCAGGTAAGCGCAAACAATTAATTAAGGTGCCAAAGGTCATTAGGGTTAATGACCCAAGGTCATCAATCAATCCCAAAGTCAAACAATTCCTATAATGATTAAACTTAATTAAAGGGGTTAATTAATTAATTAAAAACATTTAAATAAAGGCATAAAAATTAAAGTTGTCTAATTGAGCTCAAAATTTTATTTTGGAAAGCTCTTGGCCTAATTAGATGGCAAAACAATTTTTAAAAATAAAAGCCAATTATTTTATTTATTAAAAATCATTGAACGTCCATTTTTCAATTAAAAGAGCTAATTTTGACATATGCAAAAGGTACTCAAATTTAGAATTTCATATTTTTCCTAAGTGGATGACATCATGAAGAACATACACAAAAATTTTTAGAATTTTTGGAGCTATACATGAATTATTATGAATTTCTAAAGAAAATAGCATTTTTAAATATTTTCTAAAAATAGAAAAAGAAAAGAGGAAACAGTGCTCCCACCCTGACCAAGCCGGCCGACGCCGTTGACCGGCGATTTCTCGCTGACGGCGAGGTCTCCGGCCACGGGTTGGCACCTACACGATCACCTCGACACGGCGAGCAAACTGAGCTAGCTAACGTGGTGGCGGAGCGACGGCGACACCCACGCCGGCGGCCATGGCGGCACGGCGGAGCTCCGACGCGGCGGCAGCTCTCACCGGAGACTTTTCCGGCGACGGCGAGTGCACGGGCAGGTGCAGGACATCAACTCGAACGCGTTGGGCCAGAAGATGAAGCTATTCCTGGCCCCTAGCTCAAACGGCTACACGTGCGGTGGCGCTGGCAAAGCCATGCCGACAGCGAGCCACAGCGGCCGGACCCTACGGCGCAGGAGAGGTGAAATTGAGGGCATGGAGGGACGCAGGAGCTCACCGTGGTTCTGGTGCGCTTGAAGATGAAGGCTCGGAGTGGCCGAGTCGAGCTGTGGACGGCGGCGCTGATGGCGGCGGCGGCGCTCCGGTGGCAAGGACGACGTCACGGCGTGTCCTGTGTACCAGAGAGCAAACCACGATGCGCATGAGGAGCAGGATGGCACGGAGAGCATGATGAGAGGGTTAAAGGAAATATGTTTTCCACCTTGGCGGCGGTGGACGGCGAGGAAGCTCGCGGCGGCTCCGCGACTGGTCGCGAGGAAGACGACGTCGTGCGGGCAGCTCAGACGGCGAGAGCGGGCACGAACTGGCTTAGAGGAAGTGCAAGGTCAAGGCGAAGCTTCAGGCAAGATGAAGCGGGCAGAGATGGAGCGACAGTGGCGAATTTGGGCGGCGGAGCAAGGTCGTCGGCGGCGGAGGCATGGGGAAAAGAAGAAGAAAAGAGGCGACGGCCGACCTATTTATAGGGCAGGGGCGAGGTATGGACGGGCGACACGACGACGATGAAGCTTCGCACTTCCAGGAGCACGCTGGCGACCGTGGCATGTGCGGCGGTGGACGGCGGCGTCGCTTGAGAAGCCGGCGATGGCGGCCGACGATAGGTCTCGGTGCTATTCAAGCAAATTATAGAAATGCCACTCGTTTGAAATTATAAATTACTCCAAAATTTATATAAGAACTTGAAAATCTCCAAAAATATCATTTGCATAACTTTTAAAAAGCTACACTTTTCATTTAACTGGCATCCTCAAATTCTGTACAGAATTTGAAATATGAATTCAAATTCAAAAGGGGAATAAAACCCTAGAAATAAACATTTGAAATTACTTTTGATTTCTCAATAAAATTTGAAAATATTTAAAACTATGAAATGTTTAAATTTTCAAACCAAACCTTTTTCATATACAAAGTTTTCCCAAATTATGCATAATTTTTGAATTATAGTTTTAAAATCAAAAGGAGACAAATGTTAGAAAACTGTATTTTCAAATTCATTTGAAATTATTTTTGGAAACTTGAAAAACTTTGAATACCAACTTTGTAGCTCTTGACAAGATCTACAAAGTATCTTTTTAGAGTATCTCCAAATTATTTTTAGATTTTGAATTATAGAAAAGGGG
Organism: Bothriochloa decipiens; assembly: GCA_023333625.1. Classification (NCBI taxonomy): domain Eukaryota; kingdom Viridiplantae; phylum Streptophyta; class Magnoliopsida; order Poales; family Poaceae; genus Bothriochloa; species Bothriochloa decipiens. Next base: position 33,663,237 of record CM041630.1, on the reverse strand, counting down.
ATAAATCTAGATTTTGAAATAAAGGTTTTTGAAACCGAATTCAAACTCGATTTGGTTTCTAATTTAATTGGTTGGTTATTAGTGATCACAAACATCATCCAAGGACATTTTTAGGTCAATGACCTAATAGTACCCTTGGTTGACCAGGTTGACTTTCAAAAATCATTTTTATAGCATTCTAATTTGAATTTAAATTTGAATTGCAAGACTTGGGAGTAAGCTTTGAAATCCAAATTCAACTTCAAATATGGAAATCATTTTTAGGGTTGGACTTAGATTTATACACTATGCTTGACACTAGTGTAAACACGGTTTACACCTCAAGTACATAGAATATAAACTAAGTATTTGAGATGACATTCGAAAGTAGGGTTTTATTATTTCATGTGACAACACATTCCAGAAACACAATCAACCTATGAAATGTAAACTTGTTTTAGTTAATGCACATCAAGGTTGACCTAATAATGAATGCTTATAGCAGGTTTTAGTTAATATAACACCAGAGGCGTTATAGGAGGTGGCCTGTAGTTTTCTTCCGTCCAGTTATACAAAGTCACCCAACGTGGTGGTGAATTAGAGTGACCGTGGTGTTCCCTGGACAGGTTTCTTGCCTTCTGCAATCGAGGGATCTCGTGCCCGTGGGAGGTGACGCTGCTCGGGGGAGCTTAGAAGCTGCAGCTGCACACGCGCCCTCGGTGCGTTGAGGGTCCCAGCCGCAGGTTCAACTCGAGGGGACGGTGTAGGACTGGCATAGACAGCTAAGACAACGAGCGAGTCAGGACCCGAAACTTGACGCCTTGTACTTGGTGACCCAGGATCTTGTTGCTATGGAGGCAGTTCCTGATCCGTCAAAGACTCCGACCGCAGTTGCGATCGAGGCTCAATGTTGCCTTGCGATCCCACCGGAGAGATCCCTGCAGATTGGTTTTGGGGAACAGATGGGCCGAGAGCTTAGGGTTCTGGACCGAACGAGTCGGGCACAAGTGGTTGGGGAGAAACTGGCTGAGCCAAAACCTGGCCCTCCTGTCAATCTCATACGTTCCCGACGCGGCGTAGTCCTTCCTTGAAGGGAGAGATGAACCCTGCCACATGGGGCGGTGACCGAGGAGCTGGCTGCTCTGCTCGGGAAGGCCCAGACATGCGTAGTGCTGAAGGAGAGATCTCCCTTTGCTGCATCGTGGCGTGGATCACTTCCATGGTGTAGCGTGATGAGACTGAGCTCCGTATTATGGGAGATGGAACCCCTTCTCTTTGGTTGCCTGTCGAAAAACGGGTTGAAGGATCTGTCATCGACGCTGCGCCATATATGACAGGTGGTGGGGCACTTCCCCCGTCAGCGTACGGCTCGGGGTCCTGATGTTGGTTGGCCCAACCCACGTGTCTTGGACGATTGCACCAGTTTCTGCCACACCGTGTCGGTGGCGGAGCTCGGAGTTCGTTTTGATTTATACCTGAGCGTCGTGGGGGTTGACTCGGACTGTATGCCCAGGTCGGCCCCCTAAGCTAGCGGAACGGGTAACCCCTTCATGAAATCTCCTTGCCAGGAACATAGACGGATCTTGTCCTAGCAGGCGTCGGTAACCATCCGGGCCACATCGGAGTATGCTCCGATTGTAGGGCCAGCCAACATGATTATTGAGCCGCGGAGTACAGCGCTGGTTTCGGTTCCGATCTAAGGGGAACAAGCGATCGGAGTGGTTCATACATTCACGCCGACAAGCATAACCTGGGCGCGAAGCTCTGGAGCGTAGCTGCTGGCGGAGAGCCTCAATCGGAGCCCGGATCTTGGCGGGACTCAGACCATGCCGTATGATAGAAATGCATAGATCGAAGCACTCGATGCGCTGCCTTTGATGGCGGAGCGGACGCCGACCAGTAGATGGTGGTGGCAGGTGCCCCAGGAGTGGTCTAGAGACAAAACCAGACGATGCGGCAGTGATCACCATGAGTATGGCATAAGGCTGCGACGCTCCCAAGATCACGGTGGTCGTCCAGACCCCAGGGGTCCAAGGGAACGCCCCGAAGGTGAAGGTGTACCCACCGCCAAAAGTCATGGATGTAGGGAACAAAACCATGTTGCTTGTGTCGAATATGGATCGCGCACCGCTACCTAGAACGCCACTGTCGATGAAATATCCTTGGCAGTCTACCATGGGGTACCCCGGGGTAGCAGATTGCGGTGAGGGCGCGCAAAGATCTACGATCGAGAGGTGATACGCAAGACAAACAACCAGAACAACCGAGGTTTATCTAGGTTCGGGCCGCTTGGAAGCGTAATACCCTATGTCCCGTGTCTCTGCTAATGTATTGATGAGTACCGGAGTATAATGAGATGAAAGGTTCTGTTGTCTAGGGGAGTCCTTGTCCGCCTTATATAGTCAGGAGACAAGGTTACATATCTAGGGTTTTTCTATGGTCGGTTACATTACGCCGCATCCTTAGAGGACACGAAGATCTAACCGACTAAGACTCCTTGCGTGCCAAGCAGTCTTCAGCCCCCGTGCGGCCCACCGACCTAGGTGGTAGCGGACCACGGGCTCTGTCTTGTTGTCCGGCCCACCGATCAGGGTGATGATGGACCAGCCTCCGTCTTCTGGTCTGGGCCGTCTTGTACCGAGCAGCCCAAAGTCTAGCCGTAAGGGTATGGGGGTCTATACCCCCACACTACTCGGAGCTTACTGTCCAGTTGGTCCAACTGCTCATCACCACGGCTTGGTGTCACGCACCGTACAACCTTGTCTCTGACCTCGTGCTACTCGGGGACTTGTCCTTTGTCGCCAAGGCTCGGTGCCACGCACCGTACAGCCTTGTCCTGACCTCGTGCTACTAGGGGACTCGCCTCCGTTCCTTGGCTCGGTGCCACACACGGCACAGTCACGTCTCCGACCTCGTGCTGCTCGGGGACTCGTCATCATCATCTCGGCTCAGTGTCACGCACCATACAGCCTCGCCTCCATCGCTCGGCTCGGTGCCATGCACTGCACAACCTGTGCTCTGTCTAGGACTTACCTGGGGACTACGCATTCGACTTGCCACCCAAAGGTGTCTACGGACCATTGGTTCTCGGTGCCCCTCGACCCGATCGAGCCTGTGCTTCGTCCATGACTTACCTGGGGACTGCGCACTCGACTTGCCACCCAGAGGTGTCTACGGACCAGTGGTTCTTGGTGCTCTCGGTGTCCCTCGACCCGATTGAGCCTGTGCTCTATTTCCTAAGCAGAAGGCCATAGGTTCGTACCTGGGATTTTGCATCGACTTGTCACTTGGCACTGACTACGGATTAGTTAGTGCTATGTTGAGTTTTTTCTTAAAGGCTCAATACAACATTTTCTATCTTCTATCGAGCTTGGGGACTATGTGGGCCCACGTCACCTTCGGCGATGGGCCTATCTTCTGTTCTTGATTCGGTACACTTACCTCTACGGGTGTTTCATGTTAGCATGTCAGTGATACTTTGTGTCACGTGTTAACATGGGCCCACGTCCCAGGACGTGAAAAGAATTTTTTTCTTGGAGCACCACGCATCTTTCGATAGACCACCTTCCTTGACAGAAGGTGTGGTCAGGAGCAGACTTACAAACTGCTCGGGATGAAGCTGGTCGGCACTACGCGGTCAGCATCTTTGTTGGTCGGCACTACGTGGTCAACATCTTCGCTGGTCGGTACTACGTGGCAGCATCTTCGCTGGTCGACACTACGTGGTCAGCATCTTCACTGGTCGGCACCACTTGGTCTGCATCTTCACTGCTCGGCATACGACAAGACAGCGACTCTCTCAAGGTACATGGTGCTCGGGGACTAGCTGTGGGGATATGACCCCCATATACCCTCGCGGCTATACTTGGGCTGCACCATCAAAGACGGCCCAGCCCAAGATGAAGATGTGTGGCACACGACGCACGGTTTAGTAATAGTACCAAATAGGCTATTCTACTTATAACTCTGTCCCTTCGGCATATATAAGGAGGGGTAGAGGTCCTTTAGCAGAGGAAGGTCACCATGACCACACCTTTCAATACGGAGCAGATCTCTAGGATCTCTCTTGTAACCCAAATCTCCGCGATCTGGGGCATCACCTTTTCATCTCTTGTACTCCGGTACTCATCAATATAGTAGCAGAGATGCAGGACGTATGGTATTACACTTCCGAGCGGCCTAAACCTGGATAAACCCTGGTTGTCCTGGTTGTTGGTCTTGCATCTCACATCTAGATCATAGGTCTTAGTGTGCCCTTACCGCAAATCTACTACCTCAGGGTATCCCGTGGTAGACTGCCGAGGAGGTTTCATCGATAGGGACCAACAGTGGAGAACCGAAGAGACCGGCGGCGACGGCTGTTGGGCGGCGGCGGCGGCTCTAGGTCAGGCAGAATCATATCATATGGCTTTGGTAGGAAATTATTTATCATTGAGAGCATGCTATGGCATTTTGCTTTTGTCAAATAAATTCCATGTTCTTTATGAAAAGAACAAGGTTCAAATCATCTAGCTATATCACATTCGTCAATCACTTAGATAAAATGCGGTCCCTATAATAAGTGTTCACAAGTTCTAGGAATATTTGCTAGGAATAAAGAGTATGCAAATTTGATAATCAAAGTGTAGTATGGAGATGGTGTGTCAAAAGTTTTGTATTTTTTAATTCAAGTGGTAGAGCAACATTGGAGAGCCATATTTTTAACTAGATAGGGAGGAGTAAAAGCGCAAAAATCATAATTGCTCATGCTAAACAATTGCGCACCTTTTTTTAGAGGTGAATGTAGCGCCTCCCCCACACTTGTTTTTGTACGTGTCTTTTTGATTTTTGTAGGAAGAGAAAGAATACAAAAACAAATATAGATATTCTAACGATATAAAATTTAATTCAAAATGTGATGACCATGATACTCCTTTTTTTAAAGAATCTTTAAATGAAGTGGTTCAAGATGATATGTTTTAATACAAAGTTTTTGTTATAGCTTTACAGTGATCAAATCCAAATTTTTTACAACAAAACTTTATACTAAAACATGCTATATTTTATATTCACTATGTAAAACTACTCACGTAGAGTCCAACAAAGTTGAATTTTCCATTTTAGAATTTTTCCATAATTTACTATGATTTTTCAAACACTCAACGGAAAAAAATAAAAATAAAAAACTCGTTTTACTATAGCAAAACTGTCGAAAAGCACCCAAGGGGTAAGATAGACGATTTTGGATACTTCAGGAGGTAAATTAGACCATTTCATAGGTTGAAGGGTTATGTGTTCCAGGATTAATAGTTCAGGGAGGTATTTAGACTTTTTCTATTATATTAACAATTACAACACAAAGCTCCCACGCACATAGTTCTACCAAAACTGATTTTTATTAAAAATTCAAGTATAAACAAAATAGAATTAAATCCCTTCCCCTTTCCTTCCACTAGGAGTCTTTATGTTACCAGAAGTGAAAAACTGGTATGAACAACTAGCTAGCTACTCCGTACTCATGTGCATCACTGGTACTCTACCAGCACAACACTGGTACTCTTCACTAAAACCAAGATCAATTAAATCCTAGGATCAACTTCGGACGACTCTGCTCCTTGACTTCCAAGGTCTATTGAGAATCGAACTCACAAGCGATGATCTTTTCAACATCAAACAATAACCGAAAGAACCATTGAGCCAATATTACAAGAGATTTGTACAAGCAAAGGCATAAATACCAAATATTTCAGATGAAGTCGTCATCATTGCAGCAATCAAAGGACTGCGTGCAGGCCAACTTTCTTCACATTTCAAAAGACAAAGACCAACCATAGTGGAAAAATTATATGAAGAAATGAGGAAGTACTGTGAATCTGACGAAGACTATAGAAAGAAATATAAGAATAGAATGGAGACAGAAACATGTCAAGGCCGAATAACAATTTTCAGCACACAAGAATAACAAATGCTGAACGAAGACCATTTCAGAGGGTAAATCACATCAACAATTTAGGCAAAACCAACAATCAAGGCCAAAACTTGAACAATCAAAGAAATTTCCAAGACAACAAGAACTACAAAGAAAACTTCCAACAAAGGGCAAATTACAACAATCAAGGCAGGGGCTTTGAAAGGAAAATTTTGAAGCCTGAAGAAATGTATTGCATTATACACGACAAAGGGGCCGGCCACACTGTAAGTGCATTCGACCCCGATGTGGGTTTTGGATAATTAATGATAATCAAATTAGGGACTAACAAGTTTATCTAAGTGTATACGCAGGTGTTAGTCCATTGAAAGATTTGAATGATGAATATTTGGTGATACAAGCACCCTATATTTTATATAAATGGATGACGTTTCTACTCAAGAGAGCCATTAGATTTTATCTTTACTTGAGTTATAGGAAACGCCGTACTATCAAGAGGGATACAAATTAGGTTGGTATTTCGAGGTCTA
>CM041630.1:33572060-33646820 GCA_023333625.1 Bothriochloa decipiens | reverse complement strand
AAATATTTCTTTTAAGAAAGATAGGATTTGCAGTGCATGTCAAGCGGGGAAACAAGTTGGAGCTAAACATCGCGCTAAGAACATCATGACAACATCAAGACCACTTGAGTTACTACACATGGATTTATTTGGACCCAATGCTTATATAAATATTGGAGGTAACAAATATGGTTTTGTAATTGTTGATGATTTTTCTCGCTTCACTTGGGTGTTCTTTTTGAAAGATAAGAGTGAGACTTAAGAAATCTTCAAGAAGTTTGCTAGAAGAGCACAGAATCAGTTTGATGTGGAGATCAAGAGAGTGAGAAGTGACAACGGGATGGAGTTTAGGAACACCAACATTGAGAAGTTTCATGATGAAGAAGGGATCAAGCATGAGTTTTCGGTCCCCTACACTCCCCAACAAAATGGGATTGTGGAGAGGAAAAACCGAACGCTCATAGAAGCCGCAAAGCAATGTTGGATGAGTACAAGATTTTGGAGAAGGATTATTGGGCGGAGGCGGTCAACACGGCATGTCATGCAATCAACCGCCTATACCTCCACAAGATTAGGAACAAAACTACCTACGAGCTACTCACCGGTAAAAAGCCTAAGGTTGATTACTTTAGAGTTTTTAGATGCAAGTTGTTTTATACTTAGAAGGAAGTCCAAAAGCTCTAAGTTTGAACCAAAGGTTGATGAAAGTTTCTTACTTGGTTATGGTACTAATGAACATGGATATCGTGTTTTCAACAAGACCACCGGTCTCACTGAAATAACGGTAAACATGACTTTTGATGAATCTGACAGCTCTCAAAAGGAGAATGTCAATATGGACATTGTAGGTAAAGAGGAGCCTTCTCATAAAGTGATAAAGAAGCTTGCAACCGGTGAAGTGAAACCTGTTGAACAAGATGATGATGATGATGCACAAGTGCAAGTCCATCATGATCCGTCAGCATGACGTCAGCCCAGCTCCAGCTGCACTGTGCCCGCACGCCACATGGCCCAATCAGGAGCCACCACGTGTCGTGTCCAGGTTAATCTGCCCTTTTTCTTTTTTAGAAAATAGAATAAAGTTCAGAAATTCATAACTTCTTCATACGATCTCCGAAAAATATGAACCAAGTATCCAAATTTTCATAAAAATGAGATCTACGTGATAGGCTTATGTATGAGTGCATTTAGAATTATTGAATTTTATTGCTTCTTTGTGTTGACTCTGTAGGAGCCGCTAACGTGGCTATTATGTCTTGTTTTAGAGGAGGATCAGCTTGAGGAGGAGGACTACGAGTACGAGGAGGAGCTTGGTGACGACTTCGCAGGTGCCACACCCCACCCAACCTCGTAGATCCTATTACGCGTGGCATAATATCTAGCTTGCTAGTGCTTTAATTATGAATATCACCTGATGATAGGTTGCATGGTAGAACTGCTTGATGAGCCTTTACCTTGTCGCAACCTTACTCCTGCACACCTGCTGATAGGCTAGATGCTTGCTTATTTACTTATGATGCTTTACTTCTACTATGCTTATATCTATGTGATGATGATGCGTGGTGGAGAGTATGGTTGAATGGCTAAGGCAAGTGGTGCCACTTTTACTCGGGGAGAGTGCTGCGTGCGTCTTGGGTGTGTGGTGAGGGTTGAGTCGATCGGACAAGATTCTATGATGAGCCATGTGGGCAAGTCTTGCCAGGGAATGTGTTCTGGGCATTCCCATGTGAGGTGCTTGTGGCGAGCACATTGTGAGGTATAAGGAGATCCCGGGGGTGAGAACCTTCATGGAGCGAAGCCCCGGGTAGGAGGTGCTGTTGTAGCACGGACTGTTGTAGTCCCTAAGGGAAGATAATCCTGTCTGATCCCCCTAGGACCTGATATCTCTTGAGGACCGGAACCTTGGGACTTACGTGCTCACCACTCGCTCTTGTATGGGCGGGAGACGGATGTCTGACTAGCTAGGACGGTGCCACTACTACTAGGTTGTTAGCAGATAGTGTCGGGAGGTACGGGCGTGGAGACCCACACCCTCCTTAGACAGCATAGTGACCACGGGGGCCCGGTACTATGTCTCACAGTCTCAGTGTGCTGGTGGTACCTATCCGAGATGTCCCAGTACTGAGTGATAGGGTGGCATCACACTGGTTAGAAAGTAGCCAGAATCAGCTTAGGCGGGGCACCGCCAATGATAGTGATCTTGTGGTTACGGGAGTACACGCTCTGCAGAGTTTATGAATCTATATATATAGTCCGCGAGCCACTGGTATGGCTTTTTCCTAAGACCCAGGCTTCTCGGGAGTAGTGAGAGGAGTCCTTCTATTCTTCCCCCTGGTGTTACCCTTCCGGCTGTGAGCCACTGAGACAGGCTCCGAGAGGGAGTTGGACCTATCGACTGAGTGCGAGAGGGTGAGATGTGTGTGATGACGGAATGGGAAGGATATGTGGATGAGATGGGTTAAAACTTGATGAATTATATTATATAATATTGGTCACTACTTGCATAGGAAACCACAGCCATATATTAGGTCGATTTGATTATATCCTTTGCATCCCACCAAATACTACATAGCAAAAGCAAAGCATAGGGTGGGAGATGTGGCCAGTACAAACCGTACTGAAAATTATTTGGCAGGTGAGCCCGACTACGACTATGACAATGAGGAGGAGTAGACGTCTCATTCCTACGCTCAGGCTTCTTTTGGAAATGTATTGTACTTCCGCCTTCCGCAGCCGTTCCAGAGGCTGCTGCTACTGTGATGATTCCGCCAGTGTGGCGGCAAACTATTTATGTAATTCCCCCTAATTGTACTCTTTTATTTGATGTATGGATCCTGTATCGACTGTTGCGAGATAATGAGTTGGTTTGATGTTCCGAGCTATTATATTATCCGCCATTCTGTGCATTTTCCCTTCATGGAAAAATTGAGGATGTTTCACCAGGGATCCTTCGCCGCTGCCTCTAGCTCCGCTGCGCTGTCACCGCAAGACCAATGGGCAGATATTCTTCCATTTTCAGGGGATATATATCAAGTAATGTACTCTGGCAACATGCTCCACATGAGGCAGATGACTGTCCCTTACGGGCGGGGACTGCCCAACTAAGGACTGTCCTATGGTACATAAAAGAGATATGGCCGGACTTTTCCATGGTAAACGAAAGTGAAATGGTCGGACTATCCCAAGTCCCAAGTCTTGGCTAGTGGTAGTTCATATCTGCTAACACAGAATGTTCGACCACTATATAGTTGACTGCGTAGGACAAATAAATAATGGGTTTGTTAGTTTTGATTATCGTGCCAATCCGTATGCGCTGATACAAAACATCAATTGCCTACCTGCTGGTTCCAACATTACAGCGAGGAGGAAATCTCGCCGCATCGTAATGCAAAATGGATCGGGGAGCCATGGTGTTGGAATGCTACTGCATACGTATATCTGATCTCATAGGATGCGGTATTGGTGATGCACTCGCGGTGGAATGGATTGCCGCAACACAGCACATTCACACTATGGGCGGCCATTGTGTTTTGGCAGAGGTAGGTGTCATGGAAGGAGAATAGAATAGGTTGCTTTTGACTTGGTGGCCTAGTCCCAAGTGTTGTCTCCTGGTAGTTGAAATCTGCTAACATAGAAAATCCGACCGGTACATAATAGACCTCGTAGGACAAATAATAATGGGTTTATCAATTTTGATTGTTGTATCAATCAGTATGCACCGTTACAAAACATCATTTGCCTACCTGCTGGCTCCCACATTGTAGCGAGGAGCAAATCTCGCCGCATCGTTATGAAGGATGGATCGAGGAACTATGGGGTTAAAATGCTATTGCGCACGTATATCCAAAGAAAAGTAGCTTTAACAGCCATTAACATTTTCCATGGTACAAGCTCGTCAAAATTTAGAATAGTAGCACATAGATATATATAACAAAAACAAGGATTGCAGTTAATGGAGCTATAACCATTACAATTTCAGCTAAATTATGTCTAACCATCACACTTACAATACCATTACAAATTCAGCTAAATCAAGTCTAACAATCACACTAACAGTCAGTACACGAGCTCAGCTTCTTCCATATGTTATAGACATAGATAACCAGGATGACTATTACAACAATTTTGAAGGAGTAAGAGGGTGGAGCAGGTATTAGGTTTTGAAGACAGATGTCATCATCAGCAGCCAAGGGTGGATTTGAGATGTTTGCTCTTGAGTTGAAGGCAGCAATTGCATCTTCATAGGAGTTATACCTTTTATATGAAGCACCAGAGAACCCATGAACTTGGTCCTGGCAGTCAGCCCAGCTGTGGAAAACCCCTCGCCTACCAGTCGAAGCTGTTGCCCATGCCATTGTCTATCTTGCCACCCTCTGTCTTGCACCAGAGAACCCATGAACTTGGTCCTAGCAGTTAGCCCAGCTATGGAAAACCCCTCACCTACCAGTCGACGCCGTTGCCCATGCCATTGTCTATCTTGCCACCCTTTGCCTAGTCCAAGTTTGATGAGGTGGAGTCATTCGTCGAGTAGCCCTCATCGCTTTCATGATTGTTCAGACAGTTCCAATTCCACATGCGCGGAGGGTAGAATGGTAAAGGCATAAACTCCTCCCCCTTCTCTAGTGAATCCATTAACAAGGGAACATATGGAAGATAAGTTGGTCTGTGCTGGAAGCATTCTTCTTCCAATTTAATCAAACGTCTACTATACCAAAAGAGTCTGGTAGGGATGACATGAGCTTTTCTGCGGTCCATGTCATATATGATGATTGGTTTTCTTTCATGCCCTGCTAAGAAGACCAAATTCCATAATGGGTGAACTGCAATCACCTTGTGGGTCAACTCCCCTCGGATATTAATGCTTCTAAAAATTTTATTAAGGATGATAGTATGCTACAATATCCAATTATTAGTACCATAATCTTCAAGGATCCACAGTGAAAACTTGCATTGATTGTGAGGACCATCAACAAGACATATACACAAGTGACCCTGAGCTTGATACAGGTGTGCTCATCACTACAAGTAGGCATAGCAATTTCCTTCCATGTGTTTCCCTCCATATCCACAGCAACTATAACAGATGTTCCCTCATCTCCAACATAGGCCATATTGTGTAGAAAACTATTAATAAGTACACCTTGCATTTCACACAATCGCAAATGAATATCCTCACCCCATCCACATTCCATACTGAGCCATGTATGAGTTTTAGATGAGTAGATCTGCACACCTTCATTTAAATGGTCTTCACCTTCCACGAAATCAACGACATGGAAGTGCGAGGAGAGTATCAGATCGAAACACAATTGAGCCTCACCAGCTAATAAACCTGAAGTTAAGCCATGATCATGAGGGCTAGTCAGCAGTAGCTTATAATTTTGTGCGATTGGATTGCAGATGACCCAGCACCGAGGTCCCATAGGCATAGAGCACTAGCATAGGACAAGGCCGTTGCAGCAATCTGAGACAGCTACATTATTTGTGTAGAAGGGCAAGAAGTTGAAGCAGGGAAATACACCGGTGAAGCTGGTGAAGTGTCACTTCATGTAGTTCCTATTGAAGAAGAAATCGATCATAGCCTGGCGGGCCAGCTTGTCATCGATGTCGGAATTGTTGATGATGAGTTCCTAGTGTCGATGGACCAATTTGCAGCGGAACAAGGAGGGGCCAGAGAGGCGGCAGAGGATATCGAGAAGGAGATCATCTGGGAGGATGGAAAATGTGTCCATCCTCCTGTTGGGGAACTGCTCCATTTCATCAGTGTGCAAGAGGCCTCAGCTACCTAAGTAATGATATCACTGAATGAAGAAGAAAATAATGAGATAACTTCCATTAGTGAAGTCTACAACTTATACTAGAATACAGCTTTAACAGCCATTAACAATTTCCATGTTATGAGCTCATCCAAATTTAGAGTAGCAGCACATAGACATAGACAACTCAAACTAGAATAGCAGTTACTGTGGTTGTAACAATTAGTCCAATACAATTTTGGCTAAATCAAGTCTAACCATCACACTTATAATACCATAACAAATTCAGCTTATGGCTAAACAACACAATATAGCACGTGTTGAGATCACTGAAGTAGAAAATAATACAACAAAGATCCATCAGTGAAGTCTAAAAATCACACTTACAATACCATTACAAATTCAGCTTACGGCTAAACAACGCAACATAACACGTATTGAGACAATGCTTACAATACCATTACAAATTTAGTCCTATAGCCATGAGCTATAGGGACTACCAGAACCATTATCGTCCCGCAACTATCTAAAATCAAGGGATATGGCGGTATGCATCAAAGGTGTTTATTCTAAGTGAAATCCCCAAGTCCTATGGTAGATCCATGATGAGGAAAAACCCAAATGAAGAAACAAACAGTAAAAAGGGGAGAAAGGAGACCTACGGATCGGATCTGATGCCTCTGCCGCTGCCGCGACACACAAGCGATGCAGACGCCAATGCCACCGCGCCTCACTGGGAAAACCCCACTACCTGCCTCCAAATGGACACCGGAGCCAGCACAACGCACCGGGGATCCTCCGCCGCTGCCTCTAGCTCGCCGCCTAGCCAGTGCAAGTCTAATGGGCAGATAATTTCCCATTTTCAAGGGATATATATCCATTATATCCACACAACTTGTCCCTTAGGAGCGGGGATGGCTCAATTATCACAAGGTCCATATAAGGACTATCCCATGGTACACAAAAGAGGTATGGCTGGACTTCCCCATGATACACAAAAGAGAAAGGGTCGGATTGTCCTGTCTCTTGATCTTGCAAGTCCCAAATCTTGGCTCCTGGCAGTTCATGTCTGCGAATGCCAGAACGTCCAATCGCTACATAATTGATCACATAGGACAAAGCATAATGGGCATGTCAGTTTTGATTGTATTATTATTATGGTCATAATAAGTTCTAAAATTTTTGGTTTGTTCAAAGTCACAAGGCCTCATCGGCACGGGTCCATCGGCGGACCAGACTGGTACTCATCTTCACCGTGACAACTCAAGGTCATCGCTACACTCAGGACATGCTCACTGGAGACAATCATGATGTTTAACAGTTTAACTTGTTGTTATAATATATGCACGTGATCTTCTGTTGACCTTTATAGTACCCTATTCGTTCTTATTATTAGTTTGTTGTAAATCGTATGCTGCTAGGAGACCATCTCAACAAGTCTCGCCTCGCTCTATAGCTTCACGGGTGATACGAAGCTCTTGAGTTTAACTACGAACGCAAGAAAGTCCGACCGCTCCATATTTGATCTCATAGGACAAAGTGTGAATGCTTCTATTTTGAAAGCCCTAGCAATTAGTCTGCCAAGTGTTCACTGACGGTTACGATTTTGATCAGTCCATAGTAGCGGCACGATAGAGTTTAATTTAATATAAAGTTCAACCACAAATCACATGGAAGGGTATTTATATAGCAAGTTTTATTAATGGAAATGCTGTTAGACACAAGAAAGTCTGACCCCTTCATGTTTGAACGCGTATGGCAGATTATGATAGAGTATCGACAACTATGACATAAAACACAAGGGAACACACGATCATCGATACATCAAGTTCATACAAACAAAACTAATAATTACAAAAGTCATTACAATAAACAAGCATGCCTTCCCCCACCCACCACACACACCCCCCTTACAAGCGACTTTCCTCATCTGATGGCACATAGGTTTGAAGTGATGGACTCCTTTGCCAGATCTGCAACTTATGGATGTAATGAATCAAATAACAAGGGAACATATGGAAGATAGACTAGTCAGGTGTATCCTACTTCTTCTGGTATAAACAAACATAGGTTTGACGTGCTGGTAGGGATGACATGACCTTTTCTATTGTCCATGTCATATGCAATGACTCAATTTCCTTTATGCCCAGCTAAGAAAACCAAATTCCATTTGGGGTGAACTGCAATCAACATGTGGGACAAAATCCCTCGAATTTTTATGCTTCTAAAAATGTTGTTAAGGACGACTATATGCTACAATGTCCAATTATTAGTACCATAGTCTTTAAGGATCCACATTGAAAACTTGTGTTGATTGCGAGAACCATCAGTAAGACATACACACAAGTGACCCTGAGCTTGATGCAGGGTGTCCTCATCATTACCAGTAGGCATAGCAATTTCCTTCCATGTGTTTCCCTCCATATCCACAATAATTATCAAAGATGTTCCCTCAGCCCTAACGTAAGCCATATTGTGTAGAAAACCATTAAGAAATACACTTCGTGTTTCACCAAGCTGTATATCAACACCGTCCTGCCATCCCAATCCCGTACTGAGCCATGTATTAGTTTTAGATGAGTAGATCTGCAAAGCTTCAATTAAATGATCTCTACCTTCCACAAAATGAACAACATGGAAGTGCGAGGAGACTATCGGATCAAAACACAATTGAGCCACCCTAGCTAATGGATCAAAACCCTCTAAAGATAGGCCGCGAGCATGAGGGCTAGCTGGCAGTACCTTATATCTCCGTGTGATTGGACTGCAGACGACCCAGCCACATCCAGGCCACCAGCACAGGATGAGGCCATTGCAGCAATCTGAGACAGCTACACGATATGTGGGCAAGAAGCTGAAGTAGGGTTTTTCACTAGTGATGTTGGTGAAGTGATTCATGTTCATCATCCTATCCAAGAAGAAACCGATCACAGTCTGGTAGGCCAGCTTGTCATTGATGTCGGAGTTGTTGATGAGGAGTTTCCAGTCTCCACAGACTAATTTGCAGCGAAACAAGGAGGGGCCAGGGATACGGTGCAGGATCTCTAGAACGAGATCATCTGGGAGGTTGGCAAATGAGTCTGTTCTCCTATTGGGGGCATGCTCCATTTCATTAGTGTGCAAGAGGCATCAGCTTCCTAGTAATGAGATAACTGAATGAAGAAGAAAATAATCCAACAAAGATCCATCAATGAAGTGCACAACTTATACCAAATTGCATATTTAACAACCATTAACAATTTCCATGTTACGAGGTCATCCAAATTTAGAGTAGCAGCACAAAGACATACAACTCAAAGTAGAATAGCAGCTAAATTAAGTCGAACCATCACACGTGTAGCTTAAAGATTAGTGGCATTGATTTGCTGCCTCCTAACAAATCCAATAGCCATGTGCTACAGGGACTACCAGAACCATTCCTAACAAATCTATCTAAAATTAAGGGATATGGTGGTATGCATAAAAGGTGATATATTTAAGCAAAATCCCCAAGTCCGTAGTAGATCCATGCTGAGGCAAAACAAAAATGAAGAAACAAATAGTGAAAGGGGAGAAAGGAGACCTGTGGATTGGATTTGACGCCTTTGCCGCGACACACAAGCAACACGGACGCCAATGATGCCGCGCCCCAACGGGTAAGCCCCATCACCTGATACGACACGGTGTCCTGATCTTCATGATGTAGGATCGATCTTCAGATAACTAGCTTTAGAGAAGCCAAGATAACTTGCTGCAAGCAGTGATAACTAGTGCAACCTGATGACACGCACAAGGAGCCAACCACCTTCTCTATACGGCAGCCTGAACCAAGGATTCGCCCAACAACACTCTCAAAGAACCAACCTATGCAACCTGAACTCAAGGATCAAGAGCATGGATTGGGTGGAGATGATGCGACCGCTTCTCTAATCTCTGCAATGGAAAACACTAGAGCAAAGGGGTAGAGATCTCTCTCTAGGGTTTATTAGCGTGTAGCTGAACAAAGGGGTTATGTATTCGATTATCAAAGTCTAAGCTTTACAATGAGTCTTAGGGGATATTTATACTAGCAACAGCCCTACTAGATAGGTGGAAACACGAAACAAAAGAGATAACATGGACTATGTGAACGGGCCTCCATAGGGTGACCTTCTGGAGAGTTTTCACGTGGTTGTTTGACTCTGTGTGAATGGGCCTCTTCAGTGTTTTGGCAATAACTCCTCCTAGAAAACTCCCAATGATGTGCGGTTAATTGCATTGGAAAGTTAACTTGATAACCTTTCACACCATGTGCAGTATGCTCCATGAAATATTATAGATTGGTATAGTTTAATATGAATACTCCTTCTAAAAATGTTGACTGTCTGACTAGTCTGCATTGAATCTGGTCGGCAGGCAAAATGGATGATCCAAACTGGTCGTCACTTGAATAATTAGAAACTAGACTCGATAAGCTTTCTAAAAAGTCCTGGTCTTCATAGCTTTGTGAATCAAAAGTTATGACTGATTCTTCTTGACAGTTCTATCATGCTGGACTGGCTCGAACGTGATTCCTTTCTCTGGTTCTTTCTTGGTGCATCCTTATCTTCCTCCTCGGTGAACCTGAGCATTAACAACATGCATGACTTAGGGAGTATATAATTCTCATTAATAATAACATGAGTTTCACAAAGTAGCACGTGCACCTTTTGTTGAAGTTTCTTTGCTTCACTATGTGTAATCAGCCCAAAGATGACATGATCTGTTATAGGTGTAGGAGATATTCATGTTGGACTTGGTACATCTTGATATGGTGCTGGCGTGGTCATATCACCACCTGCCTCTAAATGGATGCCGGAGCCACCACAGCACACCAGGGATCCTCCGCCGCCACCTCTATCTCCACAGCCCAGACAACTTAACTCCAATGGGCAGATATTTTTCTATTTTTAGGGGATATATATCCAATATATAGTCAACATATTCCACCCTTAGGAGTGGGGAAAACCCAATTATCACACAACCCATATAAGGACTGTCCTGTGGTACACAAAAGAGATATGGCCGGACTTTCCCATGCAACAAGAAAGGGAAATGGATGGACTGTCCTGTCTCTTGATCCCACAAGTCCTAGGTCTTGGTTGTTGGCAGTGTCTGTGAACGCCAGAATGTCTGGCCGCTACATAATTAAACTTGTAGGACAAAGCATAATGTGTTTGTTAGTTTTGATTGTAGTATTACTATGGTTATATTAAAAGTTCTAAATTTTTTTGTAGCATGGGCATGTACTTAGGGCCAGATTCTCACATCACTTCTAGCTTGTCATGGTTCACATTCTCAACAAATTTTCTTTTTTCTTCATCCTTTGTTCTGGTCATCTTCTAGATGGTCCTGAGCAAGATGCAACATCAGATATATATCCACTATACTTTTTTTGAGAATTATATATCCACTATACGTGCCCCACACGAGGTGGATGACTGTCCCTTACCAGCGGGGACGGCCCAATTATCACTTGGCCCATTTAAGGACTGTCCCATGGTACACAAAAGAGATAGCGCCAGACTTTCCCATGGTACATGAAATTAAAATGGCCGGACTATCCTAGGTCTTATCTCCTGGCAGTTGATATCTGTTAACGTAGAAAGTCTGACCGCTACACAATTGACCTCATAGGAAAATAATAATGGGTTTGTCAGTTTTGATTGTCGTATCAATCAGTATGCACCAATACAAACATTATTCGCCTACCTGCTGGCTCCCACATGGCAGTGAGGAGCAAATCTCGTTGCATAGTTATGCTGAATGGATCGAGGAACCATAGGGTTGAAATGCTATTGCACACGTATATTAGAAGAAAAACAGCTTTAACAGCCATTAACATTTTCCATGGTACGAGCTCATCAAAATTTAGAATAGCAGCATAATATAACAAAAACTAGGATAGCACTTAATGGAGCTGTAACCATTACAATTTTGGGAAAATCAAGTCTAACCATCACACTTACAATACCATTACAATTTTAGCTAAATCAAGTCTAACAATCACAATAACAGTCAGTACACGAGCTCAGCTTCTTCCATATGTTACAAACATAGATAACTAGGATGACTATTACAACAATTTTGAAGGAGAAAGAGGGTGGGCAGGTATTGGGTTTTGAAGGCAGATGTCATCATCAGCAGCCAAGGGTGGATTTGAGTTGATTGCTATTGAGTTGAAGGTAGCAACTGCATATTCATAGGAGTTGTACTTTTTATATGAAGCACCAGAGAACCCATGACCTTGTTGCTGCTAAATCAAGTCTAACAATCACACTAACAGTTAGTACATGAGCTCAGCTTCTTCCATATGTTATAGACATAGATAACCAAGATGACTATTACAACAATTTTGAAGGAGAAAGAGGGTGGCACAGGTATTGGATTTTGAAGACAGATGTCATCATCAGCAGCCAAGGGAGGATTTGAGTTATTTGCTCTTGAGTTGAAGGCAGCAACTACATCTTCATAGGAGTTGTTCTTTTTATATGAAGCACCAGAGAACCCATGAACTTATTCCTGGAAGTCAGCCCAGCTATAGAAAACCCCTCGCCTACGGCCGCAGAACACAGCATAGCAGGGTTTCATCTTGAATCTGCAACATGCGTAGCAACAAGTGCAGGTCAAAGATTAGTGTCACTAATTTGCTGCCTCCTAACAAATCGAATAGCCATATGCTACAGGGACTACCAGAACCATTCCCCGCCCCGCCTCTATCTAAAATAAGGGGTATAGAGGTATGCATCAGAGGTGATATATCTAAGCGAAATCCCCAAGTCCTGTAGTAGATCCATGTCGAGGCAAAATAGAAATGAAGAAATAAATAGTAAAAAGGGGAGAAAAGAGACCTATGAATCGGATCTGATGGCTCTGTGCTCCACCTGGCAAGCCCCGCCACCTGCCTCCAAATGGACGCTGGAGCCACCACAGCACACCGGGGATCCTTCGCTGCCGCCTCTGACTCCGCCGCAAGTCCAACGGGCAGATACTTATCCACTTTTAGGGGATATAATATATATCTCATATATATAGGTATAAGAGAACATAAAATGTACTTACATTGTAATATATAAAGGCTCTGAGGGGATGAGAACACACACAGCCACTTAGCATAGTGGCAAAGACCTTCATGTCTTTAGTGCCAGGTCCCGGGTTTGAATCCTAGAGAACCCAATGTTTTTGGGAATTCAACATCGGTCGGAGAAGGGTGGTCCCACATCTCTGTCAGAGAAGGGTGGTCCCACGTGAATAGAGAAGGGTCCCCGATTGAGGGTCCCATCTAACTTGACGCTCTGGTCCCCACACGTCCGATGTGAACGGTCCCAGTCGGGTCCTACATGTCAGTCGATGAAGGTTGACCCCTCATGAATGGAGATGGGTCCCCCATGGTAGGTCCCTTCTAACTAACACGCTGGTCCCACACGTCAGATGGAGAACGGTCCCAGAGGGGTCCCACATGTCAATTGATGAAGGTTGACCCCACATGAATGGAGATGGGTCCCCCATGGCGGGTTCCCATCCGACTGACATGCTGACCCACACGTCGGATGGAGAACGGTCCCAGATGGGTCCCACATGTCAGTCATCAAAGGGTGGTGGGCTGGGTCCCATCTAACTGACACACTAATCCCACATGTCGAATGGAAAACGGTCCTAGACGGGGTCAATCATGTCATTTGACGAAGGATGGTGGGCTGGGTCCCATCTTACTGACATGCTGATCCCACACGTCATATAGAGAACGGTCTCAGACGGGTCCCACATGTCAGTCGTCGAAGGGTGGTGGGCTGGGTCCCATCTAACTAACACGTTGATCCCACACATCAGATGGAAAACGATCCCAGATGGGTCCCACATGTCAGTCGTCGAAGGATGGTGGGCTGGGTCCCATGTGGCAGGTCCCTTCTAACTGACACGCTGATCCCACACGTCGGATGGAGAACGGTCCCACATGGGTCCCAAATGTTAGTCGTCGAAGGGTGATGGCCTCAAGGTTCCCCTGGCAGGGTGGTCCCACATGTCGGTCAGTGAAGTGTGGTAGAACAGCGCCCTCGGAACGGATGAGTAACGTCGGGTCCCATAATGTCAGACGGAGAAGTGTCTGGCTGAGTGATGGGCGGTTCCGACGACTAACGGTGGATGAAAGTATGAGTGAAGGCGGCTCTCTCGCAGGCAAGCGGCGTCGGCTCCCGTAGCCAAATAGAGTGGCGCGGGTTTCAATGACAAAGTGTGTTGGGCACAACTCGAGGATATACATGAAACCATCACAATCCAGTGATGAACAGTGCCACGAACGCCTCTGTGATGATTTCGTCAGGGTTTCCATGACCATTCCCATGACCTTTCTGAAATACATCACAGAAAACAAAATCATCACGCAATTCAATGACTAAAACAACCAAAACATCATGGAAACCACTCTTCGGTGACTATAACAAAATCATCATAAGAATTTTCATCATGGTAGGTCATATCTCTACTAGTGATAGAAATGTTATGACTTCATATCACAAAGTGCAGCCAATTGCTATGCAGGGGTAAGCAATAATCATTTGGATAGATAGTGGACACATACTTGGATCTACCATAAGTATACATCTAAAATAAAGAATCAATGAATGAAAGAATAAAAGAACAACTATGTGGAGCAGGCACATCTTATACATATGCATTAAATAGCTGAGTCACATGATATACAGATCAGGCAACAAGTCAGGGTCTAAGATAATAGGGAAATCCCGGCAGCTGATCTATCAGCCGATGGGAACGTTTACAAAGTCCTAAACGACACACGAACATGGGGGATTACGAAGGATGGACGGGACTAGGTCACTCCCCACTGCCTACCCCTCAACCGTGGCATGCCATCATATCTGAAGGCTCCCTCGTATCCGAACACCATGCTCGCATACTAAGGAACTACCTAGACCCCCAGGACTCCCACCCTATGGATGGACGAGCTAGGACATAGGCAAACCTGAAGGAACATCGAACCGTTACCCTATTCCTATCATCATCACCATTCCTGCATATCATATGGATGATGAAGAACATGTATGAGCAAGATGAACTATTCTCATATGGACTATAGTCTAGTTCATATTCATCGAATATATCATGCTCAATACTATACACTAGTTCACATGCGATAATGTATATAAGTGTAGACAACTTAAATAGGGAAGAACTCTCCATAGAAACATTACCAAGAGTAGCTTTGCTTCCCAGGAGACAAGCCCTCCTTGCTAGCTTCTAGCCTTGCTCCAACAACTACTACTAAGCTAAAGAACAAATCTAGAGAGAGAGGTAGATTGCTCCAAATGGTGTGTGTGTAGGGTTGTGCTCTCCTCCTTTTCTTATAGGTGGCTGATGGCGGTTCAGGGGCAATATCATCAAGTGCACAACCGTCTTAGCCTCAGATCTAAGGTAGGAACCGCCATACCAAGGATGGGCCCGGTTGGCCACCTGGCATGGGCGCGTGCCCGGCCCGGGGCGCGCGCCCCTCGTTGGCACCTCCCCCTGATTGACCTTGGATGGTCGGTTGTGGAGTGGGCCTGAACTGTGCCCACATGGTGCACTCAGCCCAGTTCTGCTTCGAGGTGGACTTCTCCCTAATTCTTGATTTTACGCTTTCTCAGAAAGCGCCTTTCTGAATGGAATTCTTGTACTTTTATATGTATTCCTGCAAAATAATATCTCCAAGTACAAGTGGAATTGGGTTAATAATAAATGTATATGTGTATGTAAATATATAATTCACCCCTTTTTTGTCTTTAATTAGTGGTGTAAAATAGCCATTAAGGACCGCCAACAAGATCCCCCAAGCTTACCCTTTTCTCGTCCCAAGCAAAGCTAGGCTTTGAGTTGTTGATCAGGGGTTGCTGCGATGCCGATTATATTTCAAATTTACCAAGGTTATAACAAAGTTTCCAACTTCAATTTGAATAAATCAGCATGCTATCCACCCAGTTATTATCTTAAAACTAATGGGGCTTTTTAGCTATTTTAGGTCTTGGGATATTGTAAGATAGAACAGATCAACAGGCATTGCTTACCATTCATCCCAAGATCAATCATCTTTCCAGACGTTTTAAAAGTTTTTGCAAATAAAAGTAAGTTTCTCAAATGATTCTCTTGATCACTCAATGTGTATGGTTACCTCACCAAAGGCATTTGTAGTGTTGCCTTTTTATATCCTACCACTAAAGCTGAGAGTGGAGTTTTGGGCAGGTATAAAGGTGGGCATACTTGCATCACATATATTGCTGGGTCAAAAACTGAACCACAAGGAGATACAAGTCATACACCTTGATTGAGATGTGCAAATGTGTGGAAAATGATGATGGTGGAATCCTAATTCTAACGTTTTCCTTTGTTTCTTCCCCGGGCCCTCCCAGGCAATTGTTTACCACTGTAGTGCATTTCATGCCCCTTCGCATGGTTTCTTCTCTCTTTTTTTAGCATAGCCCATATCCTTTATTGGCATATGAAGAACTTTTGTATGGAGAGATGTCATGATGGCAAATGCAGGGAGTAAGGTTTTGTATGAGGAATGCGGGCTCTTAGTGTAAGAGTCGGCATTTTTATTTCATGGAGCACAAATCTTAGGGTAAGAATTTAGCACAAATCTTAGGGTAAGAGTTGGCGTAGTTTTGGTGAATGGAGGGTGCATGTTGTGCGCAACTCTCAGGGTGAGAGTTGGCTTTATTTGGTGGGTGGATGTGAATCTCAATCATGGGCGCATGACCATAATCTCACTAAGGTCACAACAATTTAACCCAACTCAACATTTTGAAAGCAGCATATGACTAAAGGTTTTGTAGAATTCAAACATGTCATATGGCCTTGGTAGGTATTTCATAATCATTGAGGAACTTTTGTTTTTGAATTTTGAAAATAAAGCTCCGAATGTCAAGTCTCACTCAGAACAAAGTCATAGTGCAACCCTTGTCACCATATCATATCAGGCAATAACTTAGACAAGATCAAGCATATGGAACCCATTAGTCCAAGTTTTTAGGATGAGATATTATTAGCTAATAAACCCAAATCGTAGAGAAAGCTCGATTATAACATGGGTATAGATGAAACACAAGACACAACAACTATTCATCATCTCAACAAGGGTTGAATAGATATTTGCATGGCACACATATATATAGAAAGGAATAAATATTTTTGTTCTTTTAGCATTTTTTATATAAATGCATGATTGCTGCTAAAAAGAAAATAAAGATTACGAGAAATTAAATATGCAATGCAGGTACTTGAGCGGGGGTCCTCCCACAAGCTAGCTCGTAGCTCATGGTCCAGGGTAGAAACCCTAGAATCTATAGAATGCCTCCTACTGCTCTTGTTGCTACTTCATTTGTGCAGTTAGCGTGTCCCACCTCTGGTCCTGCTGGTACTGCCACTAAGTCGTGTTTTATGCAAACTCATTGAATGCGGTTTGCAGCTCTCTTGTCTGAATCTGCAACTCTCCAACACGGGTGCTAAGGGCCTCCAGCTCTGGGTTGTGAGGGGGCTGGACAGGCGATGGGTAGCTGTCGGAGTCGTATCTGTGCCCGTGTCTAGCCCACTCATCTGAATCCACTTCTGCCCACCTTGCAGTGTTAGTCTAAGGTGGGGGTATGAACTACTCCCACCCGATCTCGTAGTCTTGCTGTTGCACTGGTGGGGCGCATTCAGGGACATGTTCCCCCTGGTAACTGGCTTCTGCTTCGTCTTCCTCATGGTAGCTAGGTCTTGCCTCATCTGAAATACCAGCTTGATGCATCCTTCCAGCCAGATTCTCCCTACGGACTTGTTCCAGAGTCTTAAGATCAAAGGTTAGTACCTGGCAACTGTACAAATCAAATTTTGGGTTAGGTAACTAGTACTTGTTTGCATTGCCAGGGAAATAGTAATAAATCTCCTCTTGTTCACCTTCTATCTTCAATGTGTGACCCTGAAGCAAGATAGCGTAAGCGCACATGAGGCATGGGATGGTGATGAACTCAACTGGCTCACCATCCAACACACCAAGAGCATTGGCAATGCGAGTAATAAGGGAGGTGCATGAAATAGTATGGTCATATCTAATGCTACCTAGCCAGTGCACAACCATCTCCTTGACAGGAGAAACTTTGATCTTCTTAACAATGGCGTAAAGCAGCTTGAGCTCTGTTTTGTCTACCCATCTAATCTTGCCAGCAGGGAAGAAAGTCATGCAGATCCAATGATGCATAAACCTTAGAGTAGGATGATGAATTTGAGAATGAAGAGCTCTAAAATACCCAACTTCTATCCTACTAGAAATATCTTCTCAAAACTTGTTGGGCTCAAAACCAGCGATAGCATGATCAATCTCAACAGAAAATCTACGATTAAAGCCTAGATGCACACTAAGATATCTCCAGGAGACATGATGCTTTTGATTATAAAAACGAAAAGAGACCTCATCATCATGCATTTGCAAAGTGCAGAGAAATTGAATAGTTAGGAGGCGAGGACCATCTTCATTCAAGGGCTCAATTGCCTCCCAACCAACATGCTTCCAAATGGTTTTGAATTCATCATCCATACCTGTGGCTCAGAGAGAGTGGAGTCAAAGATCTATGTGCGAAGGAAGAGACGATGCTTGAGGTGGCGATATGCTTGCATCTCTCGTCCCTCCTGCAGTTTGAGGTAGGGCGCGTCATCTTCGTCGATACCCTCCTCTTGGGGTACCTCAGCCTCCTCATCTCCAGCGGCTCCTTCCTCCGCCGGCTCTCCTTGCATGAACTCGTTGGGGCTTCATGTTGAGAGCTTGACTCTTCATGGAGACGCTTGGAGCGCCTCCTAAAAGTTCGCCTGATGATCTTCCCTAGCTTCACCATGGTGGAACAAAAGCTAGCAAATTCTCGGGTGTAGGAAGGGTTAGTGGAAAATGCTGTCTTTCCACACCTGAGAATCACTCTAGTGATTGCTCTACTCAAACTTGTTGGAAATTGCTTGAAAGTATGAAAATGAGAGAGTGAGAATGGAATGAGTGAACCTTACCCTAGGTTACCTGCTATTTATAGGCGAGTGCACCAGCTAGAGGAGTGGAGGGCGTCGGCCACTAGTCGTTGGGCTTTGGCCCCACGCTGGCAGAGCCACTAGCCGGGCGCGCACCCGAGGTCTGGTCGGCCTGCTGTCCAACTTTTGGCAGGTTGCTCCAACGTCCATTTCAAATTCCTGGCCATTGTGCACTCGACCATTCCCGAGTTCCACGTCCAGATTTTGATTTCCAACAAAATTTGATGGTATTTTAAATTTTCAAAAATTATTTTAAAAATAGTTTTGAGAAATGGGAAATTCAAAGCTTTCCAAAAAGTTAATTTTTAGGATTTTCATAAATAGAACGTTTTGAAAGCATTTTATTGAAAAAAATTTATATAAAGAAATTATTTGTTATATATAGATATTTTTTAGAAAGATAACTTACCGGTTTACCTGTCAGTCAGGGCTCACTTTTTTTAGTCCGTTGAGTAGGACTTTCTTCCTTTTTCATCTGGTGATTTTCGAGGGCCCACCTAACCTGGAAGAAGTAGGGTCGGATGGTGCTGCCTTGACCCGCCATACCTGCTTGTTAGCGACAGGTTGCTCGGGTTGCCTTTCTGGTTAGTTCTTTCTATTTTCATATTTATGATAACCATTAAAAGGTAGGTTTATTGTTTTACTCTTGAAATTAAGGATGATACTTCCCTTTCCCGTGTAAATTGCCGCCTTGGTGGTATATAGGAAAGGCCTCCCCAGGATGAGTGGAGGTGTGATGTTGTCGCCCATATCAAGAATAACAAAGTCAACAGGGACATATTCTTCCCTGATTCTTACCTGTATGTCCTCGGCCAGCCCTTCGGGTTGTCTGGTGGACTGATCTACCATCTACAACTTGCAAGCCATGGGGAACAAGGGTCCACCCAGCATCTTGTCGAAAGTCGCCTTGCACATCACGTCGATGCTGGCTCCCAGATCACAATAGGCATCGTCGATCGTGTGGGGGCCGATGGTGATCGTGATTGTAGGACGGCCGGGATCACCCATTTTGTCAAGAATAGATATACCCCACGACGAAGGTTTACCAAGCCTTGTCAAGATCATGTTAGCAGATTTGAGCGAGACCTCAGGTTGCACTGGGATCTTTCTTGAACTGTTATTAGCGGGTATAGCAGCAGCTATCTGAGCTAACTGGGTTTCTATCATTTTATTAAAGCTCAGTTGTTTCTTGATGGTAGAAGATAAACCCTCTATCTTGTTATTTATGTTTTCCAAAATTTTATCATTATTAAGCATCTTTTTGGTAAGATTTTTGTTTATCCTTTCCTGGCCTAGAACAAGATCTTTTAATGAAGGCTGATTCAAATTGTAATTAGATTGGTAGTTCGAATTACCTTGGAATGGAGGACGCAATTGGTTGTTCCAGCCATTGTTGCCTCCTTGTTGGCGATACCCGTTGTTGATGTATGCAGTGGCTTCATGGGTCTCGGGGCAATCATTGCCCGAGTGGCCAACATTTCCACAGACCTCGCACGTCATACGAGTGTCTATGGCATTGACGGGTCAGAAGTATCAATGGCACGTTCATCAATCTTCTTGAGTAAGAGGTCTATTTTTGTGATAAGCATATCAATCTCCTTTACGGTATGCATGCCTTTTTGTGCTTTAGCGGGGGCTCTTTCTTCCCCCCAAGCTTGGTTCTCCACCATCTTGTTAATCAACACCGTAGCGTTATCGACGGTGAGTGATAAGAATACGCCACCAGCAGCGGCGTCGAGGTGCCCCTTTGACATAGGTGTTAGCCCATTGTAGAAGTTCTAGAGCACCAGCCACTTCTCCATGCCGTGGTGGGGGCAAGCTTGAATATACTCTTGAAGCCTCTCCCACGCCTCCGGTATGGGTTCCATTGTTGTCTGCTAGAAGTTGGCGATTCTTCCCCTCAGGGCATTGGTTTTGCCCATGGGGAAGAATTTAGCGAGGAACACTGTGGATCATTTGCCCCATGTATTGATAGCTTCCTTGTCCTTATAGAACCACTATTTTGCCTTCCCTACCAGGGAGAAAGGAAACAGACAGAGCCTGATGATGTCAGGTGTGACATCCTTGATAATGATCATGTCGCACAGCTCCAGGAAATGCTGTAGATGCGCGTTTGCATCCTCGTTGGGCAGCCCACAAAATGGGCTCGCCTACACCATAGTGATTAGCCCAGTCTGAAGTTGAAAGTTCTTGTCCCCAATGTTGACAGCGGGCCTGGTGAGCACATTGGCAACAGCCGAGGTGGAGAATACGCGGAGTGACTTCTAGGCCATTTCGCTGAAAGCAAAAGGTGCGGCGGCGATTGGTTCTTCTGTGATGGAGTGGCAAGGAAAGAAGTGGCACGAGACTAGTTCTTCCTTAGGAGTGCCTCTGGATCAGGAATGAAGTTTTCCAGCAGAGAGAAACCAGTCATGCACTATCCTATTTTCATCCACAATAGGAAAAACATAAAAGTTAGCCTACATAGACAATGGACATTTCTAATGAAGCCATATATATATATTCTTTTTCTTTCTCATGCTAGAGTTAACTATACCAATGCCTTCCCTGGCAACGGTGCCAGAAATACTTGTTGGCATTTCTTAGCGCAATCACCAAAGATAGGCGAGAAATCTATTCCCTGACAACGGCGCCAGAAATGCCCTGTAGGCGTTTCTTAGCATTGCTACTAGAATAGATTCTCTAGCAATGATGTAAGGCATGCCATGTGATAGATCTTAACCTTTTAGAGATATCTGCAAGTGTACAGATCTATCATTGTAGCATTTTTCCCGGAAGTATTATCAGGGTATTGTCATTTATATTTTCCCAAAGGAAGGCGGGTATAGATACCTCTAGCATAGAAATGTTATGACTTCATATCATCGAAGTACGGCCAATTGCTATGCAGGGGTAAGCAATAATCATTTGGATAGATAGTGCACACACACTGGATCTACCAAAAGGATAAATATAAAATAAAGAATAAATGAATGAAAAAAATGAAAGAACAACTATGTGGAGCAGTCACATCTTATACATATGCATTAAATAGCTCAGTCACATGATATACAGGTCAGGCAACAAGTCAGGGTCTATGATAATAGGGAGATCCTGGCAGCTGATCTGTCAGCTGATGGGGACATTTATGAACTCCTACATGACACACGAATGTGGGAGATTACAAAGGATGGACGGGACTATGTCACTCCCCGCCGCCTACCCCTCAACCGTGGCATGCCATCATATTCGAAGGCTCCCTCGTATTCGGACACCACGCCCGCATACTAAGGAACTACCTACATCCCCTAGGACTCCCACCCTATGGATGGACGAGCTAGGACATAGGGAAACCCGAAGGAACATCGAATCGTTACCCTATTCCTATCACCATCACTATTCTTGTATATCATATGAACAATGAAGAACATGTATGAGCAAGATGAACTATTCTCATATGGACTATAGTCTAGTTCATATTCATCAAATATATCATGCTCAAGACTATACTGTAGTTCACATGCGATAATGTATATAAGTGTAGAGAACTTGAATAGGAAAGAACTCTCCATAGAAATATTACCAAGAGTAGCTTTGCTTCCCAGGAGACAAGCCCTCCTTGCTAGCTTCTAGCCTTGCTCCAACAACTACTACTAAGCTAATGAACAAATGTAGAGAGAGAGGTAGATTGCTCCAAATGGGGTGTGTGTGTAGGGTTGTGCTCTCCTCCTCTTCTTATAGGTGGCTAAAGGTGGTTGGGGGAAATCTCGTCAAGTGCACAACCGTCTTAGCCTCAGATGGAAGGTAGGAACCACCATGCCGAGGATGGGCTCAGTTGGCCACCTGGCACGGGCACGCGCCCGGCCAGGGGCGTGCGCCCCTGGTTGGCGCCTCTCCCTGACCAACCTTGGATGGTCGGTTGTGGAGTGGGCCTAGACCATGCCCATGTGGTGCACTCAGGCCAGTTCTGCCCCGAGGTGGACTTCTCCCCAATTCTTGATTTTACGCTTTCTCAAAAAGTGCCTTTCTGAATGGAATTCTTGTACTTTTATATGTATTCTTGCAAAATAATATTTCTCCAAGTACAAGTAGAATTGGGTTAATAATAAATGTATATGTGTATGTAAATATATAATTCATCCCTTTTTATTCTTTAATTGGCGGTGTATAATAACCGCTAAGGATCGCCAACACTTTTATGAGTGCAACCAATGGTTGACCTCCACGTGTCGTCATGAACCGACTGACCAAACTCGGGCTCGTGCTGGGCTCCTATCACGCGGACAGGGGTCCGGAGCCAAACTGGCCCAATTTTGGTGGAGGTGCTCCTCTTGGTGTCCTGAGTTGGCCTATGTGGTGCACTCGGCCTAGTTTGGTCCCGAAGTGGGCTTCTTCTATTTTCTTCTTTGTTTTTCATAGGCCCAAAATTATTTCTTTATTTTTTTCTTTTCTTTCAACCTATTTTATATGTATTTTGATATATCACCCCGCAAAACAAATAAAACACCAAAACTCATGGAAATGATTAGTGAAAAACCCTATAACTAAGTTTTGGTGATTGTTTTCATATCAAGTTGGTGGTAAAAAGTATGCAATAAGGACCTCCAACAAGTTCCCCCACACTTAGTCCTTTGCTCGTCCTCGAGTAAAGGTTTGAAGGACAAAGCAGGTTTTATCTCCTTGATTGTAAAATCTGCATACAAGTCATTCCAAGCTTCACCTGAACCTGTGAACTTTCAAGTGTCTACCAAGTTATCTTGAGTAACTAAAAAATGGAATAGCGTGGATTCAATCTTCTTACTTGTATCCCTGCTCAGAAACTTAGGGTTTTTGTGTAGTTTTTTAAAAAACATAAAGATATCTTTTGTTCCTTGAATGACTCTGTCAAGTCGCTCATATTTTTAAGTGATTCCTCACCAAGGCATATTGAAGGGTTTCCTTCACTTTATCATCCTACCTCTAGAAAGGTTTATCTGGAGTTTTAGGTAGGAATGAAAATTCTAAGGCATACTTACCTTGCATATGTTGTCAAGTCAAATCCTGGACCTCACCAGAGGGAAGCGTCATACTCTTAGATCAGAATTGTGCAAGTGTGTGGATGAAAATATGGTGGATATTTATGGTGTCTAACCTAATTTTACTATGCTCTTTAAAACACATTTCCCTCTTTATTGAGACTTAGAAAACTTTTTTATGAGGGCATGGGCTATCTTTATTCTCTATTCTTTATTATACTTTTATTATTTTTTCTTCCACCTTTTCTTT
Source organism: Bothriochloa decipiens (assembly GCA_023333625.1). NCBI lineage: Eukaryota > Viridiplantae > Streptophyta > Magnoliopsida > Poales > Poaceae > Bothriochloa > Bothriochloa decipiens. Next base: position 33,622,803 of record CM041630.1, on the reverse strand, counting down.
TTTTTCATCTATTTTTTCATCACTTTTTTCACCCTCTCTTTTTTTTATTTTTTTCTTCTTCTCTTCTCCATATTTTTTTAAATGATAGCCTCATGCCTTTTCTTGCAACAAAAACTTTCAAGGAGATGTAAACAAGGAATTAGAGCATTTATTTAGATGAAACCTATTCACTCCCAATGTGAGAGTAGAACATTTTCGGGTGGATCTAAATGGAAGGTATATTTTGCACCCACTCCCAGGGTAGGAGTAGTGCAATTTCTTTGGTGGATGAATGAATGTTGTGCACACCTCTCTGTGTAAGAGTTGGCAACTTTATTTGTGGGTGTGTGAATTCTGATCTTGGGAGCATGAAACTTCTCTCAATAGGGATCACAAAACTTGACCAAACTCAATACAAAGCATGAGGCATATGTGGAAGGTTTTGTTATGATAGACCATATATGTCCTTGGTAGGTATTTGCGTATCATTCAAGGAACATGCTATTTTGATTTTTGCTTTGTAAAATAAATCCCAAGTTCTTTGCAAGAAAAGAGCAAGCATCATGTCATCCTACTATATCTCAATCATCAATTACTTAGAAAAAATGGGTCCCTATGATAAGTGTTCACAAGATGTAGGAATATTGGCAACGAATAAAGAGTATGCAAACTTTAATCATAGGATGGCATGAAGATGAAGCATCAAAAGTTTTGCCTTTTTAAATGTGTTCAATGTTAAATTTCAAAACTTTGAGAGGAGCGAGGGTAGAGTTGCAGAAACCATCATTGAAGATGAAGGAGTTGATGGAAGTCGTTTGTCTCATCCATCTGTATGATGGGTTGCTCGATGTTTGTGTAATGTGTTGGGAAGATCTCGAATTTGTTTGAGTTATGCTTGAGAGATCTCCCCCAAACTTATTTTTTTGTACCTGCATTTTTATTTAACAAAGCAAAGAAAACAAGAGGAACTAAAAAAGGAAAGGGTCCTAGTTACTAGAAGATCAAGGAAACAAAATTTTATTATCCAAATTTTTATTACATAGTTATTATTATTATATATATATTTTTGAAAACTTGTTCAACCAACTTTTATTAGAGCTTAAGCAAGGCAAGGATAAAAGATGCATTGCGAACATAGCCAAGATTTATCTCCATTCAGATTACTCCCATTGCTTATGACAATAAATACTCAAGTTCATTAACCAAACCTTTAACACCATGTCAAAGTTGATTAAAGAAGGCCATATTAGCCTAAGCACCATGCTTAATTAAAAGGCCTATAAGTATATTGTATATGTACCTTATACAAGCATACCCAAACCAGAGCATATGACAGAAAGAAGGGAAGCATAAATTTGAATGATCCTATGGAAACAAAAAAACAAGCAAAGGGGTTAGTGAACATTTATTACCTATTTGCATGCATGAGTCTTTTTACCGGCAACATATGTGGATTTAGCTTTGAAGATGCTATGCCGGTAGCGTTGTCGTACAAGCTTCAACACAGGTGAACCATAAGGCCAAGTTATACACACTGGTGTGTATGGACCTTGGGCCTCATTGGTAGCAAAGGAGTAAAGGAGACCTCTCTCTTTTTTTCTTTTATATTTTCTTCTTTATTTATTTTTTCATCTGTCTTTCTTTTTGTTTTTTTCTTGTAAGAGTGCATTTGCAATTATTGAAAACAAAGTTAAAGCAGAATGCTTTTTTAGTAAGCATTATTTTATGCAAAGAATATTTTTGTGGATAGACAATCATGCAAAAATTCAAATAAAAAATTGGTTGAAAATCAAATATGAGATAAATACCGATTTACCTTCGGCAAGGACTCACCATTTTAAGTCCGTTGAGCACAGACTTCTCCATGGCATTCAAGCTTGAATTTGCATCATTTCATCCTAGAGATGGATGAGGATGATTGCACTTCTTGTTGTTGCCGCGCCATTAGGATCCTCATTTGATTTTGGCAGCTTTATGGTTATATTTAATAAAAATATATTTTTTTATATTGATCAAGGTTTTCATTCAAAGTTCACCAAATGAACTTTGATTTTCCTCCGTTAAGAAATCAACTCAAAGACTTACCCTTATGGATTTGAAAAATTCCTGCACGGATTATTCCAGGATTACAACCAAAGTCTATATCGATAATTTTAGTTCAAAAATCAAATTGGGTGAACTTTGAGTTGATTTAGGCAGGCTAATTAATCTAAGTACCATGCTTAATTTAAAAAGCCTATGGAAGCATGATCATTGCAATTGACCAAAACTCCCAAACCAAGCTTGCCAGTGTAGAAGAAGGAAGCATGAAAATGATGAACATGAGATTGATTCAAACGGATGTACGAACATTGAATGATGAACTATAGAACCATTTTGTTTTTTATGCAAGGTAATGCAAGCAGGGTGATGAATGCATTTAAAACAAATATGCCATGGTTTTGAAGGAAATTTAAGCAAGTGATATGCATACAAATCTAGGATTTAGCTGATTCCCATAGCGCGGACCATCTAATAGTATCATCACACCATTGGCGAAGCCAAAATATGAAGCCGAGATGGTCCCGTTTAACATCCGTCTACTACGAGGCTAGACTAAGAGCATCTAATAGGTAGACAACAATAAAATTGCCATCTACCTAGACTAGGCATGGTGCCTGAATACAGCTCATAGACTAGGAGCCACCCAAAGAAAGCACTAGATATATGATGAATAAGAAACATGCAGTGGTGAAAAAATAAATTTGGAATGTATACAATGTTTTTGGGTTGGTTCTCACATACCTTGATCGATTCATCATTCACAATTTTTGATTGAATTGTGAGTGATGCAATGTAGTTATTCCATCACATGTGACAGGATGGCTTTCTCTTGACAACGACTTTTCTCCATTTGCATAGAGTTAGCGTGTACACATGTATATGCCTATCTATGCAATGGCAGGGTGAAAGAGTTGATTGTTCATGAAAAGATCAGACACCCTAGGCTCATGATAAATAATATTTTTTATAAATATACCCACAAAAGCTAGTGGCAACTAGGTTAGCAGATATCAAGATAAAAATCAAAACATTAACGCTCATTGCTTCCCCAGCAACGGCGCCAGAAAGCTTGTTGGCATTTCTTAGCGCAATAACAAAGAATGGAGGTTTTAAGTCCATCCCTGATAATGGCACTAGAAAGCCAATTGGTATAGGTTAACGCAAACAGAGAAATCCGCAAGCGAACGGATACCGTTATAGCTTTCACCTAGGAGTATTCCGGGGTATCGTATTTAATCCACATGGAAGCAATGTGTAAAGAAGTTGATAAGTACCATCATATATCTGCTAGCTAGTATACTGACTAGACTAATGCGGGGTAAAAGATATGAGTGGATTTTTGAAAAAATGACACACACAAGAGAACTCTAAATAAGATAGTAGAGCAGACTAGCTAAGCTAGGAGGTCATCAGGAAAAGTCAAGACTCCTATTTTTCTCCTCCCTTACTGTGGTTCTATTCTATCACACCAAAGAATAACTAAGCAAAGAACAGGCAGAAAGGTTACACTGAGTCACTTTGGGATAGCTGTTCCTTTCTGGTTCCCAAAAAGACTGGGAAGGGGTAACCGGAAAAAGGCAGCCAAAAGCCCTATGAAAACACCAGCTCGAACATGGTGGAATACAAAGGCCTTGTCAAGTCTGTCACCCCCGGGGCTACCACAACTATCCGTGGGGTTGGGCGCATTCTCAAGTAACTCGCTAGCCCAAACACCACGTCTGCGCTAGCAGTTACTACTCTAGTCACAATTTATAACTAGAGCAATCGGTAGACCGAAGAACCCATGCCAAGGTATAAAACCTAAACATCAACTAAGCTTAGCTAAAGAACTAAGGCATGAATAGATAACCATGTAGACAATTCAGTAAAGTAGAGAAGATAATTATATAGAAAGTGTTTGAGCCTTACAGAGGACTGAGGCAAGAATTGCCGGAACTCCGAGGACTACTCCGGATCTTGCACTTCTCTCCCTAACTCCCAACTAGGCTAGTACTACTACATCTTGAAAAGTGGAATGAGAGATCTCCTTGGTGGTGTGTCTCAAATGAGGGGGAGAAAGCCCCCTTTTATAGATGGAGTGGAGGGGGATCTTTGGAAAATGCTACTACCCACTTGGAAAGTTCCAAACCAACCTCCCAACATCGGTTTCACACCATCCTTGTACGAGTGCAGCCAATGGTTGACCTCCACGCGTCATCATGAACTGACTAACCAAAGTTGGGCCCATTTGGCGCCAGAACTCGGGTGCGCACCAGGCCCCTATTGCGCGGATAGGGGTCTGGAGCCAAACTTACCCAATTTTGGTGGAAGTGCTCCTCTTGGTGTCCTGAGTTGGCCCATGTGGTGCGCTCAGCCTAGTTTGGTCCCGAAGTGGGCTTCTTCTTTTTATTCTTTATTTGTCATGGGCCCAAAATTATTTCTCTATTCTTTTCTTTTCTTTTGACCCATTTTATATGTATTTTGATATAACGCCCTGCAAAACAAGTAAAACACCAAAACTTGTGGAAATGATTAGTGAAAAACCTTATAACTAAGTTTTGGTGATTGTTTTCATATCAAGTTAGTGGTAAAAAGTATGCAATAAGGACTACTAACAACTGCTGAGGCTACTACCCAACCTGCTCCAGTTTCTGCTTCCCGAAAATGGTTTGTTCATTCTGAGTCTGGATTCTCTTATACTATTCGTGAGGGTGGGTTTGAATCTATGCCATATAAGCTTCACCCCAAGATTGTTGAGAGGGTTCTTATTGTCAGGAGAAGGGGATTATCGCATCCTCCTGTTGCTCCTGCCGATAGGTCGAGCCCTGCTGCATCGGCTTCTCTTCAGGTCACAGGTAATATTATCATAAGTGAGGTTGATGCCAAGTTCTTTTTCTGACATCTTCTACTTTTTCTTATCATGTCTCATTTGCTTCTTGCTTGTAGGGGACACAAATGTGCTTCCATCTAAGACTGAGCACGACGAGGAGGCATAGATCCTCTTATTCATAGGTCGTAAGTCCTCCTTAACTTCTCCTTTCTTCTTTTATGGTTGTTTTGCTTGCTGATGCTTCTTTTTCTTTTGTAGCCAAACAGAGGGTTTCGAGGCTTCTTCTTCTCTTTCTCCTTCTATTGCTGCCCACATATCCTCTGTGGCACCATCTTTTGTAATGGTTCCCCCCTATCATGCCTAGGAGGGGTTTAGGTTCTTTCAAGCTTCCACCGAGGTAATAATCTTGGGCATCCCTTTGAATTGATTTCTATCTTTTGACCTTATTTCTAGTTCTTATGCCTTCTTTTTATAGGCCTGGTGTTGTGAATTATCCAGGTTCTTCTGGTGGCGCGGGCTCTGGCCGAGCCCCCGAGGATGAGTCCAAAGCTCAAAGTTCCTTGGCTGGTAAGTACTTGCTAGTTCTTCTTGATTCTTCTCACTTCTTTCTTTGCTGATGATTCTAACTTGTTTGTACTATCTTCTACAGATGTTACCTTGCATGTTGGCAGAACGACCAATGTTGACCTAGGGTCTGGCCCCACTTTTGCTATGTCGCAGGCGGTTCCCTTGGGGGCGCCTCCTGTGTCGGGTCGTGAGCTCCCTCTCGCCGAGCCGGTGACGCCTAGAGTTGCTGGTGCCGATGGAGAGGGTGGTGGAGTTGTTGCTGATCCGCCACTACTCACTTTGCTACCTTCTTCTTCTTCTGGTCCGGTGAATCTGGAGATTAGCCGTCCTCACTGTCTGGCAGCATTGAAGGCTTACTTTGAGGAGTTCTCTGCCAAGTTTGGTGGTATGGTGCACGTAGGAGTTTTTTCTTGGTCTTGAAACATGTTGAATTTAATTAGTCATCTTTTTGATTCTTGACTTTCTCTTTTAGTCTTTGGAAGGATGAGGACCTTCTCATTGGTTCTACTAAGGCTACAGAGACTGGGTCTAGCTTTGCCGATCTTGAATGGGTTGGTAAAGAGCTTGCTTAGGTTCAGGCAGAACTGGAGCATGAGCGTGGGCAGCATCAGGCTACTGAGGTGGTTCATTAGGCTTAGTTGGTTGATGAATAGCATCATCGGGAGGAGGAAATGAAAATCACGACTGATGAGGTCCAGGGTTTAAAGGCCCAGGTTGTAGGTACTTCTTCCTCTGTTGAGTTATTTTCTTTGCCTTGTTAGCTCTGAGTTCTTTGTTTGGCTAATTGTCTTGCTTGCTTCTTTGTAAAATTTGAAAGTGAGCAGCGCCGGTGGCATTAGGACTCAGAGGCTATGAAGGAAACCCTCAAGATCTCTGAGAATAAAGCTAAGTTGGTAAGAGAGATGCATTCTCGCTGTGAAGATGCTGAGAAAAAGCTTGCCTTGACCCGCTAGTTCTGGCGTGATGCTGATAGAGGTGTTTTTCAGGCCTTGAAGACTATCCAAGAGTTGAAGGGCTAGTTGGATGTGGCCAATACCAGGTTCCAATCACTGTGGGGGGCCATGACCTACCTCTTGTCCTTTATTGGGCAAGAGGAAGATCAAGACCTCTACAATGATGTGGCGGCTTATGCACCTCTGATTCCGTCATGGTTCTTCAAATTCATGAAGGATAGTTTCCAGAGGTGTGTGAGTAACATCTTGTGCGACTTCCAGGTTCTTGCTCCTGAAGCTGATCTGGAGAGGATGGTTAACCCCAACCCACCATTGGAGTTCTTGTTGCAGGTTGCAGAGCAGGAGGCCGACCTTGCTCCACTTGTAGAGCAGGTTGTAGCTAGGATAGACTTAGGTGCTGACCCTGCTGCTCCTGCGCCCTGAGCACCTTGGTTGTAAACACTCCTTGATTATGGATGTATGGTACCTCTGGCCTGTTGTTGCCCTTTTGCATGAAAGGGTAACTTTTGCTGTGTAGGTTTTGTCCTTACTTTATTTGATTTGATGAGTTCTTGTTGAGCAGGCTTCGTTCTGACTTTGAATTGCTTCAATGAGTTCTTGTTGTGCGGACTTTGTCCTGACTTTGATTGCTTCAATGAGTTCTTATTGTGCGGGCTTCATCTCGACTTTAATTGCTTTGATAAGTTATTGCTGTGCGGGCTTTGTCACGACTTTGATTGCTTCGACGAGTTCTTACTGTGTGGGTTTCATCCTGACTTTGATGAGATATTGCTTTCGTACTACCCACTGGTAGTGTAGTGGCTAGCACTAAGCCAGAGTTTATTTCTATTGCTTCATACTACCCGCTAGTAGTGTAGTGGCTCTTGCTGAGCCAAGGTTTATGCCACAGCGTATTTTAGGTCTGAGCCTAAACCCACGCGGTGTGCCTGAGTTCAATCCAGTGTGTTGTGCTCTACATCTCATCATAGGAAAAAAGGGGAGGGGAGTTAAGGATCCTGGATCAACACGGTGTGCCCTGATCCCGCTGTTGTAGCAAAAAAGTCTTGACTCCCGAACCTGCACTACATGCCTGGGTTCAACTACATTCTCACTCACAGTAAAAAAGAACTTCTGATCATGAACAGGCAAGGCCCAAGTGGACTGACATGGTGTGCCCTGATCTAACTCGATGCTCTGTGCACAGGGCAGGCAAAGTGGGGAGCCAAAATCCTAGACTGACACGGTGCGCCCTGATCCCGCTGTTGCGAATAGGATTTGACTCCCGAGCCAACACGATGTGCCCAGGTTCAAACTGCATTCTCACTTGCAATACTCTGTGATCGTGAATCGACATGAGTGCCCTGATTCACCCTAGAGATCCCAAATCCTGGACTGACACGGTATGCCCTAATCTAGCCCGGAGCTACACGCCGGGCGGCTAGCCTGACCATGGAGCGGTACGATGTACTCTAGTCCATGCAGGCACACTATGAGATCACCCCGTAGCGCGATATCTTGAGGAGGCATTGTGTGCCTATTGTTCTTGGAGAGAGCGGGTTGTTCTGAAGCTCAATGTATTTCTATTGCATCATCATGGTTTCTTTTATAGGACTTTTGATAGTTGTAGAATCTTCAGAGTTGGCTTATGTGCCAGGTGTTCTTCAGTGGGATTTCTTCATTCTTCATTAGCTTGTATGTGCCTGGTCCAGTTGCTCTTCTTACTTTGAAAGGTGCCTCCCAAGGACTTAGTAGTTTGCATCTTTCGTCTTTCTTCTAGATGAGTCGAATAACTAAGTCCTCGGGTTTGAGGCTCTAGGGTTGTGTGCTCTTGTCATAGTGTCTTCTTAGGCCTTGTTGGTATCTTGCATTTTGTAGAATTGCACACTCTCATACTTTTTCTAGTGAATCAAGTTCCAAGTGTCTTGTTTCTTTGGCTTCTCCTTCTTTGTATTGCTCTATCTTTGGTGATGTCCAAATTAAATCAATTGGGAGTATTGCTTCTAATCCATAGATGAGGAAGAATGGTGAGTATTCGGTTGATCTGCTGATTTGGGTTCTAAGGCCCCAAAGCACTTTTGGTATTTCATCAATCCACTTTGCTCCATAATCCACTAGCTCTTCGTATAACCTTGTCTTCAGTCCTTGTAAAATTAACCCATTTGCTCTTTCAACTTGTCATTTGCTTGAGGGTGGCCAACTAATGTGAAATCTATGTCGATTCCACAATCTGTTGCCCAAGATGTAAACTCCTTCACGGTGAACGATGAGCCTAGGTCTGTGATGATCCTGTTGGGTACTCCAAATTAGAACATGATGCTTTGTATGAACTCGACAGCTTTTTCTACGCTGTACTTGACTAATTGTTTGTATTCTATCCACTTCATGAACTGGTCAATTGCAATGAAGATGTACTCAAATCCTCCGGCTGAGCTTTTTACTGGACCAACTTGATCCAATCCCCAACAAGAGAAGGGCCAAGAGGGCGGTATGCATATCAGGTTGTGTGCTGGAACGTGTTTTTGTCTTGCGAACATCTGGCATTTCACTAGTAGAGATATGACCTACCATGATGAACCATTTTTATCATGGTAGGTGCGAAATTCGTCACTATTGCAGTTCCATGACGAATCTGTGACCAAAATGCCATCGTCGCAGAACTCGTGTCACACATGTTTATGAATGACACTTTAAAGAAACCATCGCCAAAGATTGGGTTTCCATGACTAGACTGTGGTCGTCACCAGAGTGTTTTATATGCGTACAAGACGACTATGTATGCGTACATCACGGCCCAAACGACCATTAGGCACCCCCGGTGTCCATTGGAGTGACATGGCGTGCGCTGCTTCTTCCACGTTTTGGGTTCCTATAGAACCACGTGTTAGGTCATAAGAGTACCACGTGTCAGGTTTTCATTGGGACACATTTCGTGCTATCCTTTTCCCATATATGTGTATTTTACTTGCCCACATGGAAGTTTTTAATTTGACCATGCATCACTGTGGTGAGCGTCCAAGCAGTGTTTCAAAATTTAGCCACGTGGCTAGATGACTCATTCAACGTGTCGGGTAATCGGAAGCCCACATGTTGTGTGCACAGAGTTCCACGCGTAATGCATTCGGGCCGTCCACGTGCCCATCTTTTATTCGACCACATGGACTGCCCTGGTTAGTCCATGGGAGGGGATTATTTAATCACAGAAAACATTTCACAAGCGTCACTGAACCTGATTCAAAAGCATCACATAAACCCATTAGAAACGGCAACAGTAACCAATTTGGAATCATTGCATACAGTAATTTACAATTCCATGCATGTCCAGCAGTCTGCTACCATTGTTTCACAACAAACCAGCCCATGAGTCCACACATCAAACTGGCACATAGGCCCACATATCAACCATCACATGGTCCCACCAACAAGGCCACAGGTGGGGACATAGAATTACCAGAAGACTGGATGCGACGAAATTCCTCACAGAAGCTCAAGTCCTAGGCGGCTTGCATTTTCTGGAACCCCGCAATCTCCATTGCATTCTTCTCTGTCATCCTCTTTAGTTCTTCTAGTTGATCGACGAGGGCAGTGGAAGTTTGCTGTTTTACAAACAGCCATTGATGAAGGGCCCTCTCTTTCTATATCTCTTTTTTGGCAGTGCTTGTTGGGATACCAGCATTCCTCAGAAAAAGGGTGCTGCCACTAACCTCGGACTCACTCTTGCCCTGGGAGAGGCAAAAGACCTTGCAAACAACATTAGCACTACTCATTGGTTCCTGCCCTTCAGGAACATTGGCCGCCTGCATCTTTTCTATAGCTTCCTGCAAAAATTTCAAGCATTAAACATTAGGTTACAAATAGTGGAAGAGGACTTAAATTAAAAAATCCAGGAGAATAATACATAACTGGTAATGCATAGTTCTTCATCAGCATATTGGCGATAGAGAATACAAATGAATGCATAGGTAGTTCTCATCCTAGAGCAGATAGATATTACATAACACAATGTACAGGGACCATATTGATTGCTCTCTAATTGCAAATTCAAAATTGAATGATGATGCAACATTTGCTTCTGAGAATTTTTCTTCTTTTTTGCAGAATGGCTGAGATGGATTTAAGGAAAGATACTGAAGGTACTTACAACAGCTTCTCCTACTGCATCACTGAGGCCTTTGTTATCCTTTTTACTGGTATGGAACTCCTTGAAGACTTCCAGAACATTAACATCTTCATCAGGTTGACCCCGTTGTTCATGAAGTCGTTGATCATCATGCTATCCATCAAGTCCTTGAAAATGTCATGTGGTTGTCCTCTTCTTCTCCTTCTGTTCACATTGCACATGATTCAGTTTATATCTATACAAAGCCTTGGTAACAACAAAACACAACCAAAACTTGCAAATTTATGGAGCTGGACAAAATAGGATTGAGACCCTGTAGTTTGGTGGTACTTCACTTTTTGCACAGTTTTGCTTGTTCTTTCTAGATACTTCCTGTAACAACATTTGTGTTAGAAATCAGCACAAGTAGACCATATCAAGACTAGACGAGAAATCAATGAGTTTACACACACACACCCTCACCCCTTGTTCTTAGCACTAGACCAAGAGTTGGTTAGGTCCTCCCATTGCGTGTCGCCCATGGAATTGCCAGGAGAGCTCGTAAGGATCTCTATAGCAGGGACTTGAGTGAAGTACTTTTTCTTCAACCTGTAGCGTTCCTGCTTCACAGCACACTTAAACACATTCCAGCAAGCTGCTCTAGTTGGAAGATGCTTCTAGTCGATGGCCACCTTCGCCTCCAGTAGTGTGAATGCAAATTAAATCAACTATGTAGTTGTTCAAGGCACAGTGCAATATAACAAAGCTGCCGATACATACAGCTAACCCATCCAAAATTTCTAGAAATAGACCAAGCCGTCATGTCTCTTGTAAAGTTTGAAATGTGGCAAAATTGGTATCTCTTTCATGACTACTATAGTGGCCTGTGAGGCAAACTTTGCAGCTTGTACTGGATGAAGTGGCCTTCTGTAACACCTCTGGTGTTATATTAACTAAAATATGCCATGTCATCATATGCATTGCAAAGCATTCATGTTTAAGTCAATCTTGATGTGCATTAACTAAAAACAAGTTTACATTTCATAGGTTGATTGTGTTTTTGGAATGTTTTGTCACATGAAATCATAAAACCTTACTTTCGAATGTAATTTAAAATACTTGGTTTATATTCTATGTACTTGAGGTGTAAACCATGTTTACACTAGTGTCAAGCATAGTGTATAAATCTAAGTCCAACCCTAAAAATGATTTTCATATTTAAAGTTGAATTTGGATTTCAGAACTTATTCTCAAGTCTTGCAATTCAAATTTAAATTCAAATAAAAAATGCTATAAAATGTTTTTCAAAAGTCAACTCGGTCAACCAAGGTGTCATTGGGTCATTGACCTTGAAATGTCCTTGGATTATGTTTGTGATCACTAATGACTAACCAATTAACTTAGAAACCAAATCGAGTTTGAATTCGGTTTCAAAAACCCTTTATTTCAAAACCTTGTTTTATCCTCTTTTCTATAATTCAAAATCTATAAAGAATTTGGGTATACTCTAAAAATATGAATTGTAGATCTTAATAAGAGCTACAATAATGGCATATAAAGTTTTTCAAGTTTCCAAAAAGAATTTCAAATAACTTTGAAAATACAGTTTTCCAACATTTGTCCCCTTTTTATTTTAAAAGCATAATTCAAAATTTATGCATAATTTGAGAAAACTTTATATATGAAACATGTTTGGTTTGCAAATTTAAACATTTCATAGTTTTTAAGATTTTCATGTTTTATTGAAAAATCAAAAGTAATTTCAAATGTTTATTTCTAGGGTTTTATTCCCCTTTGAATTTGAATTCATATTTTAAAATGTAGACATAATTTGAGGATGCCAGTTGAATGAAAAGTGTAGCTGTTAAAAAGTTATGCAAATTCTATTTTTGGAGATTTTCAAGTTCTTATATAAATTTTGGAGTAATTTATTATTTTTCGATGAATGGCAATTCTGTAATTTGCATGAACAGCGCTGAAGCCTATGGGCGGCCGCCATTGCCGGCTTCTCAAGCCACGCCGCCGTCCACCATCGTGGTGCCGCCGCCAGCTCGTCTCCCGCGCTCGAAGCATCCTCGCCGCATGTCAGCAGCTCCTACCTCGCCCCTGCCCTATATAAAGGCATGGCCGGCCATCGTCTTCTCTTTTCTTCCTCTGTCGTCGCCGCCGTCGTCCTCGTCCGTCGGCGAAATTCACCACCACCGAGCGCGCCGTCGTCGTCCTCGTGACTGGAATAGCCTAGCGCACCGTCGTCTTCTCCGCGGCCGATAGAGCGCCGCCGGAGCTGCTCGCCGGGAATAGCTCTCTCCGGTGAGTCTGCGTTCGCCTTGACATCACGCACATAATCAGCTCTTTCTTTTCCATAGATACTACCTTGACGTGTCGGAATCACGCATTGCCGCCGCCGTACGCAGTCAACCTCGCTCCAGACCACCATCGGCCTCACCAGCTAGTGCATCAGTTCCGCGGTGAGCCACTGGAGCTTATGGCACCCTCCTATTTCTTCTTTAATGCACCACCGCTGTTGCTCCGCGGTCAGCCGCGTCGCCGTGTCCGCCATCGCCGCCGGCGGGCATGCCGCCGTGCCTCTGCCACTCATTAACTATCTCAGCATGTTCGCCTAGCTGCATAGAGCATGTAGGTTCCAAGCTCGTCGCTAGAAACCTCACCGCCGGCGAAGTATCGCCGGTCAAAATTGCCCTGTCGCCGGTCAACGTCAGGAGCCGATTTTCCTTTTTCTTTATTTATTTTTAGAAAATGATTTAAATGCTATTTTCTTTGAAAAATCATGGTAATTTTTGTTTAGCTTCAAAATTGTAAAAATTTTTGTGTATGTTCTTTATGATGTCATTTACCTAAAAAATATGAAATGCCAAATTTGAGTAATTTTTGCATATTTTAAAATTAGTCCTTTTAATTAAAAATGCACATTTAATGATTTTTAATAAATAAAATAATTGGCTTTTATTTTCGAAATTTGTTTTGCCATCTAATTAGACCAAGATCTTTCCAACATAAAATTTTGAGCTCAATTAAACAACTTTAATTTGATGCCTTTATTTTAATGCTTTTAATTAATTAATTAACCCCTTTAATCATTTTTAATCTTTATAGGGTTGTTTGGCTTTGGGATTGATTGATGACCTTGGGTCATTAACCCTAATGACCTTTGGCATGTTAATAAATTGTTTGCACTTACCTGGACCATGTCATTAGGGTTTAATCGACGTTATTTCATGTGCTTTAATAATATCATTAAAGATGTAGTTAACCCTAACGGACTTAGTGAGTAAGTTTTGTTGGCTTGCAACTTTATTGTGAAGGAAAGTTGTACTCAAGCCTTTAAATCTGGTCATGCATCCATCGAGCATCATGTTTACTATTCCATCATGTTGAAGCATATCATTTTCTCGTATAGTTTCCGTTAATGGCGAGTTTAACATCGTCGCACCAGATCCCAAGGAAGAGTAGATCCAGGAATCTGGAGTTGATCCAGAGCTTGAGACTGTCTTCTCCGAATACCAAGGCAAGCCCCGAATGCATTCAAACTCTATTCTATTTATAAAAATTTTTATCGCTTCAGTTATGAAATGTTGCATTAGGTGATAGAAGATGAGTGAAAAACCACCAATTGCATTACCTGTCTTACTTCCTTATTTCTTGTTACCTGTTACTAGAAGATGCATAGTAATGCTTAGCCCTGCTTAATTAGTTAGGTTTTCAAAAGGTAAAAGAATGAAAAAGATGAGGATGGATTTGTTTTGGGAATCATGATGATAGTTAATAAATCGAGTCCGGACAGTTAACTTGCTTTGGGAAAGGAGTCCCTTTGTAGTGTTTCTGTCTGTTGATGCCCTAGGTCCCGTGTCGATGGTGAATCGGTGATATCAAGAAATTAGAAAATCCACATGAATGAAGTGAGATACAGTGGGCTAGAGTCCCCACGTATGTCATGGAATGGTTTATAGTGTGCCAGAGTCCCCACATATGTCATAGTGTGTTATTCTGTGGGTTTAAGTTCCCATGTATATCGGTACACTGGGTCGAAGTACTCATGTGTATCATGTGGTGATATATGGCTGCGGTTGTTATCCCGGTATATCTGTGATCTGGTATGCATTGGAGTTAAAGTCTCCGGTATCCCAGTGATCTAGGTCCCAGCTAGGTATAAAAATAGATTTAAATCGCCATTGCCTCTCGGAGAAGAAGACTCGAATGGTGTCATCATCATAGTAATAACTTGAATGATGATAAGGTATCAAAATGAAGTTGGTTGGTAATTTGGATCTAGAGAAAGACAATTTTATTTTCTGTAAATGTTTTTCCACAAAAATCCTTATCTCTTGCAAGCCTTACCTTGTCCCTCTAGCCTGCATTTCCTGAGTCTTCACCCCTTTTTCTTTCGTTGGGTCAGTCTTATTGAGTACTTTTGTACTCAGGGTTTGTTGAACCCTTGTTGCAAGTGAGTCCCATGAGCAGGAGTGCTTCGCATCCTGCTGCATGACAGTTGTTGCGGAGAGTGATGACGAGTAGGATGTTTGGCTCTTGGGCAGAGCTTATCGCCTGGTATTGTAATAAAGTTATTTATCGCTACTCCACTAGTACTACGGTTTGTAATATTTAACTTATGGTTTGTAAGCTTTGAAACTAAATGGTTTGTAAACTTATATTATTGTAATCCTTCCGCTATTTTACTTCAATATATCTTATTTGTACAAAACTGTTGTAATACTGCAATGTCTCTTTGTAATGATTGATCCTGCTCAGAGAATCGTGGATGATTCGGGATTTACCCGACAGACTTTTAAGTCATATGGAACACATTCATGGTTATTTGAGTCTGTTTAGACAATAATAATGCATGTGGGCCATATGATTTAGGAGGTTCTGCCACAGCTGGTATCGGAGTCGGATCGTTATTAAAAAGAGTTGTTGTAGTATTATTTATGAAAACTTCAAAAGTTTTGAGTCAAATAATTTTAACTTAACTATTTTGGGTCCAAATTGCTTAATTTCTTATCTATGATTCTTTCTATCGACCCTTATTCTTATTTCCAAAGTGTGGTGGTGAAATAGCATATTAAATTGCCCTATTTTATAAAGGTTACCTTTATATATGTGTTATTTCAACTTCTTTTATGCTTAGATCATAAGTTCGTTCATGCATCATGTTTAATTAACCTATTTTAATTACCTTCCCCTTTAAGGTGGTTTGGGTTAAGTAGTATCAATCCTTTTCATGCTAACCTTCAGAGTCCTACCTATCTATCGTTATCTCTTATGACCTATCTTTCTTCAGGATGGCCCTTACCAAGCAGACTCCCCGCAAGAGCACTGCACCAAAGGGAGTACCTCGACATCAATTGGCACCTAGATACGAAATTGGTGAAAGTAGTAGTAATCCCAGTCCAGATCCTCAGGCCAAAATAGCCAGACTTAGAGCAGAACTGGAAAGAGCAGAAGCGGATAGGATCGAAGAGGCCGCTGAGATTACTCAGTTAAGGTGATCTCGGAGGTATATGAAACACCAGAGAAATGATGCTTGGGCACGAGAAGACGCCGCAAATGAGCGTATACAAGAACTTGAGGATTACATGGAAGAGTTGGAGGAATATGTCGAGGAAGCTGATGATGAGTGTGTGAGGCTGAGCAACCTGTTGGATCCCGAATATCAACGACAGGCAGCCCAAGATGATCTCGGTCTTGTTATGGGTCAGGATGAGGAAGAGGAAGACCCTGAAGAAATAGAGTTTGCCAATGATGATGTCATCGATGAGGAAGAATAAAATCTTATGGATGCAGAAAATGAGAATGAAGAGGATCATATGGAAGAGGAAGATCCTAAGATAGTAGAGGAAGAACCTGAGGAAGAAGAGGAGGATGTAGTCCTTGTGGATGATAGTGAGGAGGATGAGTAAGGAGTTGGAATGGTGGGTTGTGTAACATATCCTTTCCTTGTTTTCTAAACTCTAGAAGGGATGGGAAGTCTTGCCGAAGTGCAGACTTTTGTAACAAAAATAATGTATCATAAGTGTGTTGCATGTTTATAATATCCACTTATAAAATCCAATAAAGTTTTGTGAATAAAGTATAGTTTGTTTATCAACAGATGCCTGCTCACACTCGATCCCGTGATGCTGCCGGTCCATCTCATGATGGAGGTGATGTTCCGAATCCTCCACCAGTTCCACCAACCTTGGCTGATGCAGTTGCGGCCTTAGTCAATGCAACCACCATGATGCCCAGAATCAGAATCAAAATACACATCAGGGGAATCGTGGTCGGAATAATAGGAATGAGACCACCTATGTGGACTTTACCGACACACGTCCTCCTATCTTCACAGAGTAGATGAACCAATGGAGGCAGATGATTGGACTAATCGAGTGCATCGAATATCAGAAGCCCATGTTTGCAGCCCAGCAGTTGAGAGCCACTACAGGAGCTTGGTGGGTTATCTTTGTTGCTGCTCAGCCTAAAGGTCATCGTATTACTTGTGCTGAATTTTGTGAAGCTTTTCGTGCTCATCACATTCCTGAGGGAATCATGACCATAAAGCTTGAAGAGTTTCTTTCCTTGCGACAAGGTGATATGTCAGTTATGCAGTATTTTGGTAAATTCAATCACTTGTCCCAATATGCTTCAGACCATGTTAGTACTAATCGTAGAAGGAGTGTTTCCTTAGAGGTCTGAGTAGCAAGATTCAGAGGATGATGACTGGGAATCCAAATGCTACCTTCCATGAGACGGTGAATATTGCCATGTCTTATGAAGAAAAGAACCGTCAACACATGGAAGCTAAAAAGAAGAAAACTGTGACGTCGGGATTTTCTGATGGCAATCAAAAGCGTTAGAAAATAATCTATCATCCCGAGAACCATTTCCGTCCTTCTTACCATCCACCATAATATCAAGCCCAGCAGCAGACATTTTTCTATCCTGCTGCTGCTCATTCTTATCCACGACAGCCGAATGCCCTTGGTATTCGTAATCCCAATTTCCAGCCACCAATCTTTCCATGTTATAATTGTGGTAAGCCTGTCCATTACTCAAGGAACTACCCGCATCTGAGGCAGTATAATTCTTATGTCCCTAGAACCGTTGCACCACAACAGCAACCACAACATCAGAATAAGGCAGGAAATCAGAAGGTTTAGAATAGTAAAAATGAGAAGAAGTCTGGTAGGGTATTCTACACTCAAGTTGGGGAAACTCCAGAAGGAGAACCCGTCATGATGGGTACGTTCCTTGTTGCTGATCATCCTGCAATTCTACTTTTCAATTCTGGTGCATCTCATACATTCATCAATGGTACATTTGTTAAGACACATGAAATACCAACAATGGGGACGAAAGAACAATTCTTTATACAATCGTCTAGGGGGCGTATGTGTACTAAAGAAATGGTACATGGTGTGCCAGTAAGTTTGGGTGGGTATATTTTTCTCACTGATATGATAATATTAAAGGATCAAGATATAGATGTGATCCTAGGTATGAATTGGATGAAACGGCATGGTGCTGTGATAGACATCCTGAATAGAACTATGAGAGTGAACATACCTAATTGCAAATCTCAACTTCTTATCCAACTTCCAACACTTAAGAGGATTGTCAAAAAGGTATGTGCAACTTCTGTGAAAGAGATCGAGGATATACCAGTGGTTTGTGAGTTTCCTAATGTGTTTCTGGATGAGTTAACGGGTTTACCTCCTGATAGAAAGGTGGAGTTTAGAATTGATTTGAAGCCTGGTACTGCTCCAATATCCAGAAGAGCTTATCGAATGGCACCACCTGAGTTAGCAGAGCTTAAGACTCAACTGCAAGAGTTACGGGATAAAGGTTTTATTCAACCTAGTTCGTCACCTTGGGGATGCCCTGCAATCTTTGTGAAAAAGAAAGATAAAAGTTGAGATTATGTGTGGATTATCGTCCCTTGAATGAGGTAACAATCAAGAATAAGTATCCTCTACCTTGCATTGATCTGCTTTTTGATCAATTGGCGGAGGCAAAGGTGTTTTCCAAGATTGATCTCCGATCCGGGTATCATCAAATCAAGATTCGCCCGGAAGATATTCCAAAGACTGTCTTTACTGCTCGATATGGGTTATATGAGTATTTGGTCTTGTCTTTTGGACTTACCAATGCACCAGCTTATTTTATGTACCTGATGAACTCAGTGTTCATGCCGAAACTTGATAAGTTTGTGGTTGTCTTCATTGATGATATTCTGATATACTCCAAAAATGAAGAAGAACATGCTGAACACCTCAGAATTGTTTTGCAACGTCTGAGAGAGCATCAACTGTATGCCAAGTTTAGTAAGTGTGAGTTTTGGCTGAAAGAAGTAACATTTCTTGGACATGTTTTATCAGATAAGGGTGTTGCTGTTGACCCTAGCAAAGTACAAGATATACTTGATTGGGAACCACCAAAGACTGTGCATCAAGTTCGAAGTTTCCTAGGAATGGCGGGTTATTACCGTCGTTTCATACCTGATTTCTCAAAAATATCAAAGCCCATAACCGAGTTGTTAAAGAATGATGTTAAGTTTGTTTGGTCACCTGAATGTGAAGAGGCATTTTAGAAATTGAAGAAATTAATGACCACTGCTCCAATCTTAGCACAACCAAACATCGAGAAGCCATTTGATGTTTATTGTGATGCTTCTGGTATTGGTATTGGATGTGTGTTGATGCAAGAAGGGAGAGTTATTGCTTATGCTTCTTGACAGTTGAAGAAACACGAGGAGCATTATCCAACACATGATTTAGAGTTAGCAGCTATTGTCCATGCATTGAAAATATGGCGACATTATCTGTGGGGCAACAAATGTAATATCTATAGTGATCACAAGAGTTTGAAATACATTTTTACTTAAGATGAGTTAAATATGAGGCAAAGAAGGTGGTTAGAACTAATCAATGATTATGATTTGGAAATATATTACCATCCTGGTAAAGCAAATGTAGTTGCTGATGCTCTTAGCCGAAAGGGTCATTGCCATTGCTTGACAGTAAAACCTCTAGACATTTCTTTATGTCATGAGATAGAAAAGTTAGGCATAGTTATGGTGCAACATGGTAGTTTGTCCAAAATTATGATTGAGGCAACACTCAAAGATAAAATTATTGCTACTCAGAGAAGTAATAAGGGAATTAAGCATATTAAAAGAAAAGTTAGAAAAGAGAAGGTCTCTTGTTTCACCATTGATGAAGCAGAGATCTTATGGTATAAGAATCGGTTGGTCTACCAAAGGTTCCTGAGTTACGTCAAAGGATCCTTGATGAAGCACATCTTTCAAAGTTTTCTATTCATCCAGGAAGTAATAAGATGTATCATGACTTAAAATAGAAATTTTGGTGGACTAAGATGAAGATTGAAATTGCTAGGTATGTGGCTCAATGTGATACCTGTCAGAGAGTCAAAGCTGTGCATTTGAAGTGAGAGGGAGAACTTCAACCATTACCCATTCCAGCTTAGAAATGGGAAGATATCAGTATGGATTTTATAGTGGGTTTACCCAGGACAGCCAGAGGTTTTGACTCCATCTGGGTCATAGTGGATCATCTCACAAAATCGGCACATTTTATTCTAGTTCAAAATATATATCCAGTTATACGGTATGCCCAATTATATTTTGAACGCATCATAAGTCTTCATGGGGTACCAAAGACCATTGTTTCTGATAGAGGCCCATAGTTTGTCTCCCAATTTTGGAAACATTTGCACAATTCATTAGGTACTGATCTTTTACACAGTACAGCCTACCATCCTCAAACAGGGGGTCAGACTGAAACAGTGAATCAAATACTTGAAGATATGTTGAGATCATGTGTTCTTAATTTTCCAGAGAAATGGGATGAGTTTTTGCCCTTGGCAAAGTTTTCTTACAACAATAGTTACCAAGAAAGTATCAAAATGGCACCATTTGAGGCATTATATGGTCACAGATGTAGAACTCCATTAAACTGGTCAGAACTCAGAGAATGGAGATTCTTTGGAGTTGATCTTGTAAAAGACACAGAAGATAAGGTTAAGCAAATACAACAGAACTTAAAGGTGGCACAGTCTCAACAGAAAAGTTATACGGACAAAAGGCGTCAACCATTGTGGTTCAATAAGGGAGATTTTGTATATTTAAAGGTGTCACCAATGAAAGGAGTTACTCGGTTTGGAGTTAAAGGCAAGCTAGCACCTCGTTTCATTGGACCATTTCAGGTTTTGGCACAAATTGGGAAGGTATCATATCGTTTGCAACTACCTAAACAATTGTCGACCGTGCACAATGTGTTCCATGTATCACAACTCAAAATGTGTCTTTGGATACCCGATAAGATTGTCAATGTTGAAGAAATTGAACTTAAACCTGATTTGACTTACTCTGAGTATCCAATTTGAGTTTTAGATAAGAAAGACTGCGTTACTCAAAGTAGGACAATCAAGTGGTACAAGATACAACGGGACCAACATTCAGAGGAGGAAGCTACTTGGGAATCAGAAGATTACCTGTGGGAGAACTTCGCGGAATTCTATGCTTCTATCTAAATTATAATTCCCTCTATGAGTTATAATTCCTTTAGTGTGAGTTGTAAAACTCCTTTCCCTTATGTTTTTAGTTGAAGTGTGTTTTCTTGACACATTTCCTTTTCTATTACTTTACCTACATCTTTAAATCTCGGGACGAGATTTCTTTAAGGGGGAAAGGCTGTAACACCTATGGTGTTATATTAACTAAAACATTCCATGTCATCATATGCATTGCAAAGCATTCATGTTTAAGTCAATCTTGATGTTCATTAACTAAAAACAAGTTTACATTTCATAGGTTGATTGTGTTTTTGGAATGTTTTGTCACATGAAATCATAAATCCTTACATTCGAATGTAATTTAAAATACTTGGTTTATATTCTATGTACTTGAGGTGTAAACCATGTTTACACTAGTGTC
Source organism: Bothriochloa decipiens (assembly GCA_023333625.1). Classification (NCBI taxonomy): domain Eukaryota; kingdom Viridiplantae; phylum Streptophyta; class Magnoliopsida; order Poales; family Poaceae; genus Bothriochloa; species Bothriochloa decipiens. The sequence continues at coordinate 33,601,426 of CM041630.1, read as the reverse complement.
AAGCATAGTGTATAAATCTAAGTCCAACCCTAAAAATGATTTTTATATTTGAAGTTGAATTTGGATTTCAGAACTTATTCTCAAGTCTTGCAATTCAAATTTAAATTCAAATCGGAAATGCTATAAAATGTTTTTCAAAAGTCAACTTGGTCAACCCAGGGTATCATTGGGTCATTGACCTAAAAATTTCCTTGGATGATGTTTGTGATCACTAATGACTAACCAATTAACTTAGAAACCAAATCGAGTTTGAATTCGGTTTCAAAAACCCTTTATTTCAAAACCTTATTTTATCCCCTTTTCTATAATTCAAAATCTATAAACAATTTGGGTATACTCCAAACATATGAATTGTAGATATTGACAAGAGCTACAATAATGGTATATAAAGTTTTTCAAGTTTCCAAAAAAGAATTTCAAATAACTTTGAAAATACAGTTTTTCTAATGTTTGTCCCCTTTTGATTTTAAAAGCATAATTCAAAATTTATGCATAATTTGAGAAAACTTTATATATGAAACATGTTTGGTTTGCAAATTTAAAAATTTCATAGTTTTGAAGATTTTCAAGTTTTATTGAAAAATCAAAAGTAATTTCAAATGTTTATTTCTAGGGTTTTATTTCCCTTTTGAATTTGAATTCATATTTCAAAATCTAGATAGAATTTGAGGATGCCAGTTGAATGAAAAGTGTAGCTCTTAAAAAGTTTTGCAAATTCCGTTTTGGAAATTTTCAAGTTCTTATATAAATTTTGGAGTAAGTTGTTATTTTCGATGAATGGTAATTCTGTAATTTGCTTGAACAGCGCTAAAGCCCATGGGCGGCCGCCATTGCCGGCTTCTCAAGCCACGCCGCCGTCCACCGTCGCGCTGCCGCCACCAGCTCGTCTCCCACGCTCGAAGCATCCTTGCCGCGTGTCAGCAGCTCCTACCTCGCCCCTGCCCTATATAAAGGCGTGGCCGGCCGTCGTCTTCTCTTTTCTTCCTCTGTCGCCGCCGCCGTCGTCCTCGTCCGCCGGCAAAATTCACCACCACCGAGTGTGCTACGCCTCCATTTTCTTCTCCTTTAGCTCCGCCCTATCCTTGCGCACTGTTTGCAACCACTAATGCTTTGCCTCGTGGCCGGAATAGCCTAGCGCACCGTCGTCTTCTCCGTGGCCGGTAGAGCGCCGCCGGGAATAGCTCTCTTCGGTGAGTCTCGAGGTTCATCTTCTGCACCGTTGTGTTCGCCCTTGACACCGCGCACCTAATCAACCCTTGACACCGCCAGCCCACGGCCTCATGCCGCCCATGCCGCACCCTTCGTGTGCGCCTACTCGCGCGAGCAGGGTAGCACTGCCATCGCCGGTGTGGCTGCTCAGCCACCGGTGCTGCAGGGCGTGCAGGCCCCAGCCCAGCACCACGCGCGAGCCCGCAAGTCCCGCTGTCGGCCAGCAAGTTCCGCGGCCTAGCCCCTCTCCCTCCGTCATGAGTAGTGCAGCAGCCATGGCTGCCAGACTCACATTCGTGAGGTTGAAGATGACACAAGGTACAAGATGATAGTAATTACAAAACTGCCACTGATGGTATTATCTCCGCCGTTTCACCTTTTTAACTTTGATTCGAGTGATTCTAGTTGTGTTAGTTTTGTATCGTCGTGATCTACACAGTAGCAGTAAAATTTATCATGTCTCTCACTTCTGAATTTATTTAATGATTTAATATTTTTCTAATTAAAAGTAACTGGGGTTACAATTCCGTTCTCGTTGCTTCGTGATCGCGACAATGTTTGTTGCTTGTTATCAATGATCTTTATGACATTGTGCATTTATGAATTTAATCTTGCTAAGTTAATTAATGTCTATTCATGATCTTTTAAATAAAAGTAGTTTATGTTTTTACGTCAAGCTTTCATGAATAGATGTTGATGTGTCTAGTAACAACTTAAATGCTTCTTTATTAATTATGGCTTGCTTAGTTTTACCTTGAAATATGTAATGCTTCTCTTAGTTGTTCTCATATGTTTATGAGTTAGATCATGTTCACCTGGTTAATAATGACCCAATGTCCTTTGTAATTTATAAAAGTAACTTAGTTTTCATTCACATCTTTCTTTTATGCTCATATGTTTTATACCAACATGCCTTTTCATGTATGACCTGCTTAGATTAATCTTTAAGCATATGATGTTTCTTTAATGCTCTCACATGTTCTAAGCTTTATAATTTACGAATGTGTATAAATGGCTTATATAATATAATTGCTTAACTCTGCTTTATAATTCAACTGTTTTAACTTTGTGTTTCTGTTAAATGTCCAACACCTTGCTTTATTAAATAAAATGAATCAAATTTATAGTTTGTCTCTCTGCTTTGTTTCTTTTACCTCAATAGTCATGTTCTCTTTAACGATAGCTCTGTCGTTCGTCGTTCTTACGCTCTTGTGACCGTAGCACCGAGTTTTGCCATTTAGTCCGTTCTGTCTTTAGCTTCCCCTTTATTGGTGTATTGTTCTTAGTCTTTTCTATTTTATTTGTCTATTTGTGTTGCTTGGTTGCTGCGACTAGACAAAGAGCAGTTTGTTAGCGCTGAAGACCAGGAGTTGCGGATTGACAAGAGCAGCCAAAGCTAGAGACCAGAAGATGGAACGACTAAAGATTATTGAGCAGCTAATCTTTGGATTTAAGATAAGTGCAGGCACCTTTTGATCATTTTGCGCCTATTCATGTTAATTAAATACATTGCATGTGTTCTAAATCAGCATACCATAGGAATGACTAGCCACTGTACCCAGATATCATCTATGGGGGGTTTTAGTTGACAGGTTATTTGGTTGCTAGTGCTCTACCTTACCTTTCACCTTTTAATGAAGATAAAACTTTCTTCTTAACATGTTGGAGCCGAAGGCTCTTGGCTTCGGCCATTGGGGAAGTTGATGCTTTTTCGCATCATTGGTTGGCGGTGAATGAAGGAGGAATGGATGTCGGTGGGCTCGTAGCAACGGGGGCATCCGTATCTCCTTCCCTTGTGGTCCTATTCATGGAGCGGCAACCTGGGACTTCCATACATCTCCAGGCTAATGGGCACTGGCTTGGTCTATTAGCAGGATCATCATAGGCAGATGGGTGGCTTACCGATGGGTAGCATAGCTATGGCGGGAAGGGTGTTACAAGTTCTAGCATGGGAGTTCTGGTCGATCCGTAGACCGGGGCGATGGCTTCTCATGTGCTTGGGACATCGCGAATCAGGTTACCACTGCCTATGACCCTGTAAAAAGCCTCATTGTGACCTCTGCCGGCCTATGTCAGTAATGGGCTAAGAGGTTGGCCACCTCGGGCAAAAGGAGTAATCACAACCTAGAGTGAAAGTGTACACCTCTGCGCAGAGTTAAAATTGATATATCGTCCGTGCTCACGGTCAGGAGCGGCCCAGGTCCTCGCATGACATAGCCAAATGGTTTTAAGCTGTTAAATTGTGGTGATGTTGTTGACGTTGCTACCTCAGGTTTTATCGGGATGGCTATCCTGTGTTCCCTTGAGATGGCTATCTCATTCTTAATGATGTTTAATGATATATGCTTATATCTATGATTTTTTAAATGACACATTAATGTTACTTGAACCTTAATAAAGGGTTGGGTGTTTCAACCAAGTTGATTAGAGAATAGGTTGCAAAGTTAAATCTTAATTATTTACTTTAAAATGCTACCGCAGTCTACCTATTGGTTGTACCTTGTTTTAGCCTTGCATGTCATTACTTTCCACCTATACTTGATGAGTTTCGACATGGAACTCACCGTTGCTATAGTTTTTAGTAAGGTGCTGCTCAATAGAAGGATAAAAAGGGGATTGAGAATTGGAAGTGTTTGGCGTATGGATCCCCCAGTCAATAGTCCCTGAGAAAAATGAAGACTGAAGAGAAGACTTAGCCAACGTTTTGCATTACTTTGATTGTGTAAGTGTTAAATATTTATGTTTCCACTATCTAATATATTGTTTTTGATATTTATCTGTTTTTTGTTATATGTGTGGACTTCCTGGGCACACATATGATGACCTCTGGTCTTCTTTGGAAACCAGGGTGTGACAACAATTTTGTCCCACAGCACCCTGAGCAGCCCTAAGACACTGTATCTTTCAACCAATCTGGAAGCACTGCCAACTACCTTAGGGCAACGGGCCCTGACATTCATCTCTCTGTTGAAGAGATTCTTGCAGTGATACAGTAGAACCAGAACAACTTTGTCCAAGCTACAATAATTAGCAACCAGGATAACTCTGAGTCCTCTGATAACTCTGTGTTACCCACGAGTAGCCTATGACTAGTTACCCACAGTGGTCTTCTGATAACTCTGTGTTAACCCAAGAGTTGAACCATATATCGAGTGGCAAAGGGAATAACTTGTATGTGGTCATAGTGGTTCATCTGATATGATCTTTGTGTGCACATAGGAGTTGTCATGCCTTGCTAGAGGCCACTGTAACTATTGGGTGAGTAGGAGTACTCGACCCATGTCAATGTTTGCGTGAACCCATAGGGTCACACGCTTAAGGGGCTGAAAGCCTAATTCGGGTTAGACCCAAATTAGACAAGGCTTAGGGTTTCTAATGGGCCTCCAACTCATGAGCTCATTGGGGACGCCTATATAAGCAAGGGGTAGGGGTGCGGTCAGGGTTACACATGCCTTTAGCAGCCGCTGTCGCCCTCCCCACGCTCGCGCCTTCTGCTCCTCGTGGACCTAGCAGTCTGGAGGCGCATCTCTTCCCTGCACGTGTGGGATTCCTCGGAGGTGCTGCATCTGGAGCACTGGGACAAACAGTGCGAGAGGATTGAGGTGATGGACGGCCATGCAATTGCACTGCCTGTTGTGACGCGTACGACTACATCGAGTCATCTTCCGCTGGACTTGCGCGTCTAGTGGTAATCTCGTAACCTATAACTAGCAGTAGATCCTGGTTTATGAGATCAAAAAGTTTTATTTTCTGGCTAGCGTAGCACCCTCATAACCCTTTAGTGGTATCAGAACCGTTACTGCCTCGTTATAGGTTTGGTTTTGTGCCCTTGGTGATATGCGTGGTTGTAGATGAGTCTCTAACCTTGGTTCGTCATCTTGCCGTGTTGGTCTTGAAATGATCTACTTGTACCGGTCAGAATTCCACCATCCGAGTTAAGTGATTCATGTAAATCTAGTCATGTGAGTTAGAGATCAATCAGATTGATCGAATTAAATCCTAGGTCAAGTGCCAAGCACATATGATGCGCGGCAGTGGTACATGGAATTTACTGTCGGGTGCCGGTTTGCCGAGAAAAGTGCTGTTCGATAAAACAGCCGTAACTTTTGAACCGTAACTCGGATTGAGATGAACTCTAAATGAAAATCATAGAGAATGAAATTTTGTATCTGGTTCTCTACTGCTTTGCTACATTCGACAAAATTAGAAATGTGAAATAAGGCTTAGAAAATAGAGTTTTCTGTGTTGCAAGATTAGACGTCGGATTCGGATAACTCTGTTTGGCAGGTATGGATGACTTGTCCTCCAACTAAGCTCAAACCGAGGACGGTTTGTTGTCAAGAACGGGAGAATGATGAGGACATGACACCTTCGGATACGACCATTGATTATAAGGTGATGTCATTCCTACATTTGTATAGTGACTTTGGATATAATTCACTTGGTTCCACATGTCCGTGTCATTATTTGATTGTAGGTACAAATGTGTCTTAAAATGCAAGTTCAACAAAGTTCAACTTTCGGTTCGTCGGCAGCCTGATGATGCTTCATTGGGAAGGCCATAACTCATCCATCCGGAGTGCAATCGAGGTCAATGAGCACTTGGTGGAAAGCTTATTTGATAGGCTTTCAAATAGATCTGGTCCCATTCAATATCACGTCGGCAAGGTCACCTAATCATCAAAATATTCTGTTGTTGTTTCTGTCATAAGCTATGTCATCGTCATGGGCTTGTTTTTCATCCTCGGGACCCTAGACCAAGTGGAAGCATGACCCAAGTAGATGGAGAACTCACCAAGGAAGCCCTTGGACGTCCTCCACCCTGGACACCACTTTTGGAGGCCAGCAAGGGCGTCCAAGACAAGACAGAGGCCCAACCCAATTCGAGTTTGAGTCTGCCTCGGCCTCCAGGACCAGCACAGATTAAAACAGAAGCCCAGGACGCATACAGACTCCGTTTTTGACGTTCTACACATGGTTGGAAATATAATTTCATAAGGAAACCAATGGAATTAGTTTGAGGTCCAAATTCCTTATAAGTCATCGGGAAACGTTGAAACAATCCAGCGTCCAGAATCTGTTCCAGTGCTGCACCACAGTTTTTGGTCCGTTGGGCCGTGTATCATGTTTGAGCCCGTTAGGGGGGCGCATCCAGGGGGTGTGACGACCCTTAGGCATTATATTCAGTAGCCACCACCCTCGTTAGGGTTTGGGTTTTGCTTTAGATTAATCTGTCTTTGAACAGTTGCCGTTATCGGTTTGTGAAACCCCACTTTGTGATCTTAATCATATATCTGCAGTTGGTCCCAATATTTGAGCTGCGTACTTTCAAGTTCTTGCTTGTGTTCTTTGATTCGCAGGCAGGGATTAGCCTTGTTGGTGAGGTCAATCGGTTGGTGACACGGTTGATAACCAGAGGAGACGTGGTGCTAAGGTTGCAGGTTCGGGTCTTTGTGATCTAAAGCCGGATCGGTGTGTCTCTCTCCGACCAAATCGTTGTTTATCTTGAACTGACGGAAGATCGGGAACCTAGTTCACATCATTACTTATTCTCGGCTCTTCTTTTTCTTGGATTTCTAAAGCAGCTATCTCCTCTATTACCTTATCTTCTTGGTTGGACCCTTCTTCCTTGTTGACTTTCTTTCCTTGGCATTGAGAGCGATGCCTACCATTCATGTTCTTCTTGGGCTCACAAGAAATGTAATTATTAAAGTAACAGCGTACCTTCCCTCTAGGAAAGTGGAAGTGAATCTCTCCCTACTTCATATAGATGATTGCATTGGTAGTGTAAAGGAATGGTCTTCCTAGGATGAGGTGAACATCATCTTCTTCTCCCATGTCCAAAACCATGAAGTCAGCAATAACTTCTTAACCCCTGATCTTGATGGCTACATCCTTGGCTATTCCTTCTGAAAATCAGAATGATTGATCCGCAAGCTGCAGCTGCAAATATGTTGGTTGCAAGGGTATATTTTGATATAAATGTTTATACGTTACCGTGGACATTATGTTGACACTTGAGCCAATCTCACAGAATGTCTTGTAGAAGGTACTCTCCTTGATCATACAATCTATGGTAGGTACTCTAGGATCTTCAAAACTTATTGAGGGAAGAGTAGTCTCATGGGGTGGCTCAACAGTTTTGACCATCCAAACTGGTTCTTGAATAGGTAGCTTTGCTTTTCCCTTCTTGCTGTTGTTATTCAGAGTGGGTAGTATGCCATCATAAGTGTTTACATTCTTCTTGACTTGAGCTTTCTTTTCTTGATCTTGTTCTTCTTCATCGGGGCATTGTTCTTCTTTTCTTCTTTGGACTTGTCAAAACTCAAGTAATTGTACAGTTGTTGAGGATGAACTCGATTGGTGTTCGTACAATTCTTGAAATTGAATCTTTCCTTTTTCTCCCCTATGGTGAAACAGATCTTGGCACTATCGGCATAGATGATGGCTTTAGTTGAGCTAAGGAATGGCCTTCCCAAAATGATTGGTGCTCTTTCATCTCCTCCTATTTCTATCACCACAAAATCTAACAATAGAGATGAGTGTCCAACACCTATGAGCACATCTTCAAGGATTCCCTTGGGGTAGCACAGTGACTGATCTACAAGCTGCAAACACATGGTTGTGTATAACAAAGGGTTACCATGAATCTTCTCATATATTACCTTAGGAATAATGTTGAAACTTGCTCCTAGATCACAAACAGCTTCTTCAAACTCATGATTTCCAATGTGAATGGGGATGACAGGTCTCCCTGGATCTCCCTTCTTTTCAGGATATTTGCCATCAGGCCACCATTGCGGTCTAGGTGGAGCTACGAAGTACTCTCCTGCATTGAAAATGTCTACAAGATTCATAGTTTCTAATTCTTTCGGATTCCCCAAAATCTTACCTTTTTCGGTCATAGTACTGAAGCTGCTAGCTGAGAGAGTTGTCATTCCATCATCTTATTAAAGCTAAGTTGATTCTTTATGGCAGAAGTAAAGCTATCCATTCTATTATTTATATTTTCAAGAACTTTATCATTAGAAGCTATCTTTCTAGACATATTCTTAGTAACTCTATTTTGATTAGCAATCATATCTCTCAAAGGGGGTTGGTTAAAATTATTACCTTGGTAGTTACCTTGAGGGTTACCTTGATAATTGGGCCTTGGTTGATTCCACCCTTGATTCTATTGGGGACGAAAGTTGGAATTGTTGTTGATGTAGTTGACATCTCCCAGAACTTCAGGACAGTTGCTTCCTATGTGGCCAGTGCCTCCACACTCTTCATAGGTCATACGACAGTCTCGGATGTGCATGACTTCCTTCTTTTGTTGATCTCTTTTGTCAAGCTTCTTCATGAGTAGATCCATCTTAGCAGACAACATATCTACCTCTTTGACTTGATGCATTCCTCCCCTCTTGCATGGTTGAATGCGTTCTTCATTCCATCCCTGGTTAGAATCTATCTTTTCCACAAGAGTGATGGCTTCACGAATGGTGAGTGACAAGAATGATCCTCCAGCAGTTGCATCCATATTCTCACGGGCACTTGTAATGAGCCCATAGTAAAATGTTTGCATAAGTAACCAATCCTCCATCCCGTGGTGAGGGCATCTGCAATGTAATCTTGAAAGTGTTCCCATGCCTCAGGTATAAATTCATCATACTGCTGCTGAAAAGTTGAAATCTTTGCACGTAGGGCATTTGTTTTGCCTAAGAGAAAGAATTTTGCTAAGAAAGCAGTGGAACAGGCATCCCATGTAGTAATTCTATCTTGGTTGGAGTAGAACCATTGCTTCACCCTTTCCAGGAGAGAACGGGAACAGGCGAAGTAGGGTGGCATCTCTTGAAACACCTTTAATGCTGAAGGTGCTGCAAATCTCTAGGAAGCGTTGGAGATGAGCATTGCCATCCTCATGTGCTTTCCCATAAAATTGATTAGCTTGCACCATGCTGAGCAAAGCTGGCTTGAGCTCAAATCCATCATCTCCCACATTAACTATCGGTCCGGTCCTAATGTTAGCAGTAGTTGGAGCAGAGAATTCTCAGAGATTCTTATCAGCCATTGCTGCTAACAATGGTGTTGAGCTACTTCCTGGTTGATCTTCTGGCAAAGTGGTTGGGATCTTTCTTTTTAAATGCGCTCTGGCTTTTCTGATTATCATCTCAGGATCATCAACATAATTTGCCGGATGTTCAAATCTAGTCATAGATCACCCTGCATAAAAATATATAAAAACAGACAAAAAGAGCAGGGTAAGCCTGTTTGAGTAAAGATCAATAGTATGTCTCAATTATCACATGTGTAAGATTATTCCTAGATATTAAATTTCTTTCTCTAGACCTCCATTGCCTTCCCCGGCAACGACGCCAAAAATGCTTGTTGGCATTCCTTACACCGCTTAAGTTAAGTTGTCATCCCTAACACGATGTAAGAAATGTGGTTGTATTATTTCTAAGCACTTATACATAAAAGGAAAAATAAAAGGTTATCCGCAAGCGCACAGATAAATACTCCCGTTGTAGCATTTCACCCAGGTTAGTTCCAGGTATCGTTATTTATAATTCACCACTACGAAGGCAGAATGGAGGTATTGAGAATAAAGCTATACTTACACTTGTGGTAAGAGTTAATCATATCTTAGTAATAAACATGGATAATAATTCAATAAAGTCCAAAGGAGTTTCCACTGAGCAATGATTCTAGAAAGAACTAGAAAATAAAGATACATAACTCCTAGGTTTGATTATAATAATAGGTCATTGAGCTACGTCAATTAGTGCAATTACATCTAGCTATCATGGTCAAAATGATCTAATATCTATGCTCAAGAGACATTGCCAAGGTGGGTCAGGAACAGAGCAAGACGTCACCCTGCAACTATAGGTCTTACTAAGTCCTACATTCGAAGAGTGGACTACAGAGGACTCAACAAAGCTATAATAGTCACCTTCGCAATCTACCACATGGCCTAGAACATAGGGTGCATTCGCAGATAAACTTAATCTAGGCACCACGCCTACATTAACTCTACCACCCATCCTTCAAACGTTAGAATGAGCGCTATACGAACAAGAGCATAAACACCAAACTACTCCAACTAAACTAGATATATAACCAACATAGACAATGAACATTATAATTATAAATCTATTATTATAACAAGTCATGGTGAGGAACATAAATATGAACTAGAACACGATGAACTAGACAATTAGACAAAGAACATAGGGATGAACTAGAAGATAAACACAATGAACTAGAAACACAAATAGATTAATACTATTGAATACAAAGAGAGATACAAGACATTACCAAGCCTCCTTATGACTAGATCTGGAGCCCAAGCGCTGCATGCCTCCTCTAATTCCTATTCTTATGTTCTAGCTATGCCCTAGATGGTGGATGCTCTAGGTTATCCTTTTGAGGGACTACCTTGAATGGAATGATTAATAATGATGTATTTGATTAATGATGCCTTCAGGGGGGTCTGCCCTTGCTTATATAGCCCAGTGGGGTGAACCGTGGCCCTTGGATCAAACCGACATAGAACAAGGGTCAAGATGCGCTATAGAGGTCAGTTGGAGGCTGCAGAGTGAAGGAGAGGCCACTTCCTTGTGGGCCTAGGTCGACCAGCCTAGCATGTAGGGCCGGCCGGCCCCACCTATCAGCCGTCGAGCTCTCGCTTCAGTCTCGTGTCTTCTAGTGTCTTTTACGTCCTTCTAGTGCCTCTTTTTGATCCGATTGCGCAACGAGTCATGGCATGGATGGATTTTTTCCCTTCTCAGCTTCTAGATAAGTCCTTGGAAAATATTATTTCATAGAGCTATGGAATCTTGTTGGTTTAGCTCATGGTCTTGTGATGATGATGATTTATAGAGTCTTCCAAGTTGTAACCGTCGAGGACTTTTCTTCCGGTGTTCCAAATATGGCAACTGATATGTCCGTTTTGATCGTCTCGATGAGATCTTCGCAATGGTGTGCTCAGATTCCTTACTTGAGTTACTTTTATGATAAAATATTTAAATATCCTACAAAACAAGTGAGAGCAACACAACTCATGGAAATCATTAGAATAAAGCTCTACTATCTTTCTTTATCTTTTTAATTAGGTGTTATCCTGGCTCAGTTGACGGTTAAAAAATGAAGTTAATTAGTGTCAACACATACCTTGGGTACAAATGCTATGGTTCAAGTATTATGAAGATAGGGTCCCTCATACCCAAAGAGAGATGGGTTCATTTGGTGGAGAGACATCTTCAAACTCAAAGAATTGTATGGTCAAATGACCTCATGCATCCTGGGTGATGGTTCCTCTATTTTTGTTTTGGAGAGACAATTGGGTAGGTGAATGTCTTATGGATACCTTTCTGAACATTGCCCAATATGCAAGATCACTGGACATTTCAGTAAAAGAGGTCTGTGCAGCAACTTGTCTAAATGACTTGTTTGTTATCCCAATATCACAAGCTGCTGCTGAGCTAGAAGACTTAAGAGCACTTGTCTAGGAATTTGCTATCTCTTAGGAAATAGATCAAATAATTTTCTGCTAGGGAAATAACCGGTATGCTGCTTCTAAATTGTATAAACTTGCTTTTGCCAATGTTCAAGTGCCACAGTCCTTCCATCTGGTGATAAAGTCCAAAGTTACCCCAAGGGTAAAGTTCTTTGCTTGGCTAATTCTACTGGATATGCTTAACACAAGAAGTAAGCTACTTAGAAGAAATTTTAATGTGCAACCGAATAGCAAGTGTGTAATGTGTGTAGACAACCTAGAAGAGACAATTGAGCATCTATTCTTTGAATGAACCTTTGCCAAAACATGTTGGCAAAAGATTGGTATCTAGTGGCAGAATGATGATGACTTGCATAGAAGGATTGTCAGAACCAGAGCACAATTTAATTTGCCTCTCTTCATGGAACTCTTCCTTATTGCTGCCTGGGAACTTTGGAAGATCAAAAATAGAAAGGTTTTTGACAACATCCAGCCAAGTTTCACTCGGTGGATTCATAATTTCAAAGAAGAAGCCAAACTTCAAGCTCACAGACTTACAGATGATGTTAGAGTTTTAGTTCATGTTTGGCTCAATGCCTTGTAATTTCCTCCTTCAATAGCTGACCCCCTCTTCAGTAGTTTTTCTTTTAGTTTTGTGCCAATCCCCTAGTTTGTATATCCTCCTGCTTCTTATAAGTATCTCTTTGTCCTCTCTGTCTTTTTATTTTATAAAAAAGTTTTGAACACCATGGGTAACTCCCCCATGGTTTTTGCATCAAAAAACATGATTCAAAGTTTGCCACCTCAAACTTGATGAACTCTGTTCTATATTTGTCTTTAGTGCCAAACATGACAGGCAACGTGATCTGCCCCAAACGTACTGCTGCTATTCCAGGTACTATGCCATAAAATGGTGTACTTGTTGGTATAATCATCCCTTCATAGTCGATGCTCATCTTCTTCAATGTTGCATGTCCAGACCAGCTCCACCATTGATTAGAACTTTGGGAACTATGATTCCTGCAATTGTTGGTGCTACCACTAGTGGATAATAGCCTGCGTTGGATGTGCTTGTCCATTGATCTTCTCTTGTGAAGTTGATGGGGTATTCTGACCAATTTAGATATCTTGGAACAGCAGGTTCTGCCGCCATGATGGCTCTATGCGCCAGCTTCTGTTGTTCCTTATTTCTTGCCCCTGGCACTCCGAAGAACATTACATATAACTGCTTCTATGGTTCTTGGAAATCCCCTCGGGCTTCTTCTCATCCTTCTTTGGTTCTTGTTCTCTTCTTTCTTGGTTGTTATTGTACCTCCCACCTTTTCTGTACTGGGTGTTGAAGTCATGGCAATCTTTAAGCTTGTGTCCCGACCTTGGGTGCATGGGGCAGTTCATGTCTTGGAAGTTCATGAATTGTCATTCCTTGACACAGTAGAAGAGAACTCGACATAGCAGAACTCAACCTCCCATCAGGAGTAACTGGAGGACGCGACACTGATCTTCACCTGACATCAAGAATCATCTCAACAATCTTTGGGTGTGGCTTATATGGAACAGATTGAAAACCACCCTCACGGATATCACAAGATATACCAGGAAGAATGGACCATTTGCGAGAAGTAGAAGTAGAAGCAGGCTTAGTAGCAACATCAACAGGATTGGCCTCTTCAGCAGTAGCAAGCTGACAGTGAAATCTCTACCAAAACCCTAAAAAGAAATAACAAAACATTAGCCATGGAAAAAAGAAAAGAACCCGCACGAACAAGATCAATAAACCAAACACTTATCGCAGGAGGAGGATTGGCAAAAGTATACTCCTCAAGCTAAGGAGGAACGCAAGGAATATTACCAAAAATCTCATTCAATTGTAGCAACAAATCATCATCGCTAAGCACAACCTCAGCCTTAATCCGGGAGGAATCAAGAACCCCAGTATACTCAAAACCAAGGTGATCCCTCTGCATGAGAGGTTGCACGAGATGACAAAAGAACCTAGCAATGATGCCAAGGCCAGTAAGGCCCTGAGCCTTAATATAGCAAAGACGAACAAGAAGATGATTGATTGCCAGAAGCTCAGCATCGGAGAGTTTTTGAGTCCAAAGACTGGTATCTTCCGGCATGATAGGAAGATCAAAAGAAAAATAAGGAGAAGGCTTGGGGATGTAGAACCACATTTGCCCAAACCCTCTTATTAAAGAAATCAAGGGAGAAAAGCTCAGCAGCCATCCCCTGACGAATCTAGATTTTACAACAACCACTAGTAGATATATGACCAACCATGATGAACTGTTTTTGTCACGGTAGGTGCAAAATTCATCACTATTTAAGTTCCATGATGAATCTATGACCAGAATGCCATAGTCACAGAACTCGTATCACACTTATGTAGTTATGATGATCTTAAATTATCATCAGCGAAGATACCCCTTCGATGACCAAACCATGGGCGTCATAGAGGTCTTTCCATACGTGTACAAAACGACTCAAGATGGCCATTATATTGGCATGGCCACCATCAGCTGACATGGCAATAGATAGCTGACCTGGCTATAGTCAGATGATATTGCTAGAATGACACGGCGCCCTCATGTTCTGCCATGTGTCTTTATCCTATTGGACTGTGTGTCGTGTTTTAACTGGATCTCGTGTCTCATTCTGACTGGACCACGTGTCATGTTTTTATACGAGCACGTGTCAGTTTCTTCAGTGGACACATGTCACATTACTATTGGACCATGTATTGGTTTGTTATTGCAAAATGTGTCATGTTCCAAATGGACCACATTTTACGTTCTTACCAGACCACGTGTTGCACCAAACTTGTGCGACCTTTCAGAGCTTTATTGGCACACGCGTCTGTCATTCATTGAACCATGTAGCATTTTTTGTCCATGTTTTCATTTCTTATTAAATGATGCATCACGATGGTAGTCGTCCATGTTTTGAATGCTGGTTCATCAACGTGTCACAAACATATGTTCCCATGTTACCTATTAGGTTTCATCCATGTGCTCAAATAACATTTTGTCACAAAAGTAATTCAACACAATGACATATTCACCATAGATATTAACGGCTGACAACATAATTATTCAACATGACTATCAAATTATAGTAGTTTTTAGTTCAAACATTAGCAACAGGCCACTGACAATTTTGCCATATCAAACCAGCACAAATCCATATCAAGACACAAATGTTCACTCAATCGAGCCCACAGGAGTTGAATACTGAGGGTTACCAGACTGGGCGACGAACATGATAACCTCACGAAGCTTATCGAGATACTCCAGTTGCATTCTCTTGAACTGCTCAAACTCCATATGGGTCTCTTCTGTGGTCCTCTTTACTTCATCCAGTTGTCTGGCGATGAAAGCAGAATATTCATGTTCAGCGACAATCTCTTCCCGAAGCAGTCTCTCCTCTGATGTCTCTGTTGGAGTGGATCTTATCCGATCTCCAACTTTCCTCCAAAAAGGGCTATTTCCACTGAACCTAGAGGGGGCCTTGAACTTGGAGAGGCGTTGGACCAAGGATAAAACTTTAGCACTTGTCATTGGTTGGTGCCCATCAGCAACAGCTTTGGCTCGCATAGTCTTCGTAGCTTCCTGGGAAATTCAAGGAATAAACATTAGGTTATATTTTACAGACAATGGAAGAGGAATTCAATGGAAAAACCTAGTGATTAGGGAGACAACCTTGGAAACAATATCAACACTTGTTATTGGTTGGTGCCCATCGGCAACAGGTTCTGCTTGCAGTGTCTCCGTAGCTTCCTGCGAAATGCAAGCAGTGAACATTAGCTTACAGATAGTGGAAGAGGACCTCAATTCAAAACCTTAGAGATTAGGCAGAGAACCGTAGAAACAGCATCAGCACTAGACATTGGGTGATGCGCATCAGCAAAAGGTTCTTCTCGCTATGTCTCCATAGGCTCCTGTGAAATCAAATCAGTAAACATTAGGCTATAGACATTGTAAGAGGATTTCAATCCAAAACCCATGAGATTATGCACAGAACCTTGGAAACAACATCAGCACTAGTCATTGTTCCTGCTCATCAGCAACAGGTTCTGCACGCTGCGTCTCCGTAGCTTCCTATGAGATCCAAGCACTAAACATTAGGTTATAGTTATTGGAAGGGGATTTCGATTGAAAAGACAAGAGATTTTGTAGAGGACCTTGGAAACAACATCAGCACAAGTCATTGGTTGCTGCTATTAGCGGTTCTTAACTCACTTTTTATACCACCAATAATAATATAAACCCATGGAACATCATAAAAAATATTATTTAGCTAACAGGTTCCACGAGTTTTGTGCTCTCACATGTTTTGTAGGAATATTATATTTTCATCAAATAAAAGTATCTCAAACAATGAAATAGAGAACACCATTGCGGAGAGCTCGTCACGTTGATCAAAATGCATATATTATTTGCCTCATTTGGAGCTCCTAATAAAAAGATATATAAGTTCAAGTCCAATATAGGACTGCATCAATGGCTTGAGTAATTTGGCTATGGGCTTGAGTAATTTGGCTATAACTCACTCATCCGAACTCCGATTGGGCTGATTCACCTGTCAAAACGAAGCTAACGATGAGGCCCATGTGCTCCCAAAAGGCAGTCACCAGATGGGACAACCAGGGGACCAGCTGCCCCTAGGACCGGCCGCCCCCTGGTAGGGCCTTGCGGGCCCAATTTTCTTCTGTCGGTCATAGGATGGTTCCCCAAGGACGGTCCCACCTACGAATAACACAGATGGCAAGTGGAAACTGCCCTTTGGAGGTTAGTTTGGGTCCTTCCATGTGAGGATGGTCCCTTTTGTATAGAGCCCCCTCCTTTCACTCAACACACACCATCATTTGGAGCCATTTACCTCACCTCTCACTTGTATTCTTTAGATTAGTTTTAGTATTAGAGCAAGGCAAGAGCTAGCAAGTAGAGCTTGTCTATATGGAAGAAGAAGAACACCTCGGTATGAATACAATGCAGTTCTCTTCCAAGTTTAAGTTCTTATCTTATTTATATAGCAATGCATATGAACTAGAGTATACTCTTATTCATGTTATAATCATGATATATGAACTAGCATATAGTTTATGTGTTATGTTCTTGACATGTTCATCATTGTTCTTCATCATTCATTGAATTAGTATGAATAGAGGAAAAACTAGGGATGAGGATGGCTCGTTGTGCCTTCTCGGTTGCTCTTAACCTAGCTTGTCACTCCGAAGGGGTGGGGTCCTAGGGGGTTAGGAGTCGTTTCCAATTACACGGGCGTGGAGCTTGGGTATGCAGAGATCGGCGGATATGTGGGTACCCCACGAGCAGAGGGGTAGGTGGGTAGGTGGTGACGGCCCTGTCCATCCCTAGCACTCCCCACGTTCGGGTATTCAGTAGGAGTTTGTAAAGTCTCTATCGACTGGCAGACTAGCTGCGGGTATCTCCCTGTCATCCCAGACTTAGTCCTGATGCTGGACATGCTAGTTAGATGTTTACTAACAGTTCTTTGCATAGTTATATATATGACCAATGCGTGCTCAGTTAGATATATTCTTTTATTATTTATTTCTCTTTTATCCTTGAGGTTGGCTCAGATGTGTGCCCACTATCTTTGGACCATGATTTACCCCTGCCTATGCTATGTCTACCTATGCACTCAATAAGTGATTATGTTTATACCAAAGCTAGATGCATCCGTCCTGCCCTCCTACAGGAAATTATAAATACGATACCCACTCACGGGTTGAAATTCTGTAATTATAGTTCCGTGCATTTGCGGATTTATCTATAATGAGCTATCATGATTGGCGTACCTAAGTACCATTACCTAAGGATTGTAATTCTTGTGCACCCCAAGGCGTCGTGCTGCAGTTTTGCATATCATAAGTAATGATGGTTAGGAAGGCCAATCCGGCACTTCTAACTGTTATTACCAGACTACATTACCTAGGCCAGTACCATTAAGGGCCAAGGGTTACCTTTCTGAAGTAATGGTGGTTAGGAATGTCAACTCCCGTTTCTAGAATTATTATTAAGGATGGATTTATAGTTGTGCTAAGAAACGCCAACAAGCATTTCTAGTGCCATTGCCGGGGAGGTCAAAGGAAATAAAAACATCTAGCTTGGCATAAACATTGATTGCAGAATAAGAAATGGTAGCCATAGTTTAGGCAGGTTTACTTCGCTTGTTTTCTTCCTCTTTTTATTGGAAAGAAAACAGGATAGTGTATGAGTGGTTTCGACCTGCCGAACAACTTCATCGATGATCTGGAGGCACTCCTAAGGAAGAACAGGTCCCGTATCGCTTCTTCTTCTGCTACTCCACTAGCAGACAAACCATTCACTCTCGCATCATCCGCTACTATCATCATGGCCATGTCACTTCATGACTACTCCACCCCTGTTGTTGCCAACGTGCCCGTTGGGCCCATTGTCAATATCGTGAATGGAAACTTCGAGCTCCGTACTGGCCTAATCTAGATGGTGTAGGAAAGCTAGTTCCATGGCTTGCCAAACGTGGACACAAATGCTCATCTACAACACTTCCTTGAGTTGTGCGACACCATCTTCATCAAAGATGTCGCACCAACTAGCATCAAGCTCCACCAGTTTCCTTTCTCCCTTGTGGGGAAGGCGAAACAATGGTTCTACCAGAGCAAGGAATTTGTCAACATGTGGGACAAATGTTCCATGGTGTTCCTCGTCAAGTTCTTCCCCATGAGAAAAACCAATGCTCTAAGGGGGAGATATCCATCTTCCAGCAAACATCACTCGAGTCCATACCAGAAGCATGGGAGAGGCTGCAGGACTATGTCCGAGCCTATCCCCACCATGGAATGGAAGATTGGCTTGTGCTCCAAAATTTCTATGAGGGCCTGACGGCCATGTCAAAGGGGCACCTTGATGCCACAGCTCGAGGGGCATTCCTCTCCCTCACCATCGAGAATGTCGCTGCACTCATCGAAAAGATGGTGGCAAACCAAAGCTGGGAGAAGGAAGAGAAACATAAGAAGGCGTGTATTCCGTGAAGGAGACAAAATTACTTGCCGCTAAAATAGACCTCCTAATGAAGAGGATGGACGACTGTGCCACTGATCCTACCATCGGCACCGTCCAAGCCATGGACTTACACATGACGTGTGAAGTCTGTGAAGATGTTGGCCATTTAGGGAACAGCTGTCCTAAAACCCAGGAAGAAGCATCCTACGTCAACAACGGGTTTTGGCAACATCAATAACGATCAATGATAAAATGTTTGAATCTATAAATTCTAAACTTGAAACTCTGTCGTCTTTGGTTAAACATCAGCTGAGTTTCAATAAAATGATGGAAACACAATTTTCTCAAATTGCAGCTTCTATTCCTGTCAACAATACAGGAAAAATCTTGGGGCAACCTACGAATGACACAGATGGCAAGTGGAAACCATCCTTTGGAGGTCAGTTTGGGATCCTTCCATGTGAGGATGGTCCCTTTTGCATAGAGCCCCCTCCTCTCAAGCTATAAAAGGAGGCCTCCTCCCATTACTCAACACACACCATCATTTGGAGCCATTTACCTCACCTTTCACTTGTATTCTTTAGATTAGTTTTAGTATTAGAGCAAGGCAAGAGCTAGCAAGTAGACCTTGTCTACTTGGAAGAAGAAGAACACCTCGGTATGAATACAATGCAGTTCTCTTCAAAGTTCAAGTTCTTATCTTATTTATATAGCAATGCATATGAACTAGAGTATAGTCTTATTCATGTTATGATCATGATATATGAACTAGCATATAGTTTATGTGTTATGTTCTTGACATGTTCATCATTGTTCTTCATCGTTCATTGATAGTATGAATAGAGGAAGAACTATGGATGAGATGATGGTTTGTCATGCCTTCTCTGTTGCTCTTAACCTAGCCTGTCACTCTGAAGGGGTGAGGACTTAGGGGGTTAGGAGTCGTTTCCAATTACACCGGCGTGGTGCCCAAGTATGCAGAGATCGGTGGATATGTGGGTACCCCATGGGCAGAGGGGTAGGTGGGCAGGTGGTGATAGCCCTGTCCATCCCTAGTACTCCCCCATGTTCGGGTATTCAGTAGGAGTTCGTAAAGTCCCTATCAGCTGGCAGACCAGCTGCGGGGATCTCCTATCATCTTGGACTTAGTCTTGATGCTAGACATGCTAGTTAGATGTTTACTAATAGTTCTTTGCATAGTTATATATATGACCAATGCCTACATAGTTAGATATATTCTTTTATTATTTATTTCTATTTTATCCTTGAGGTTGGCTTAGATGTGTGTCCACTATCTTTGAACCATGATTTACCCCTGCCTATGCTATGTCTACCTATGCACTCAATAAGTGATTATGTTTATACCAAAGCTAGATGCATCCGTCCTACCCTCCTACGGGAAATTATAAATATGACACCCACTCACGGGTTGAAATGCTACAATGATAGTTCCGTGCGCTTGCGGATTTATCTATAATGAGCTATCATGATTGGCGTACCTAAGTACCATTACCTAAGGATTGTAATTCTTGTGCACCCCAAGGCGTCATGCTGCAGTTTTGTATATCATAAGTAATGATGGTTAGGAAGGCCAATCTGGCACTTCTAACTGTTATTACCAGATTGCATTACCTAGACTGGCGCCATTAAGGGCCAAGGGTTACCTTTTTGAAGTAATGGTGGTTAGGAATGCTAAGAAACGCCAACAGCTGCCCATCAGCAACAGGTTCTGCTCACAGTGTCTCAGTAGCTTCCTGCGAAATGCATGCAATAAACATTAGGCCAGAGATAGTGAAGAGGACTTCAATTGAAAAGACAGGACTTATTGCAAAGGACCTTGAAAGCAGCATCAGCACTAGTCATCGGTTGCTGCCCATGAGCAACAAGTTTTGCTTGCATAGTCTCCATAGCTTCCTACAAAATTCAAGCAGTAAACATTAGGCTATAGGTAGTTGAAGATGACTTCAACCCAAAAACCCAATAGACTATTTCATACATAACAAGTAATGCTGGTCTATGATGACCAACTCTGCTACCTAGTCAATAGTTCAAATTCGAAAATCCAAATTCTAATTCAAGAAGGTCCTTGATGGTAGGTTCTTGCAAGTTCAGGAAATCTTACCAAAGACATGAAATTAAGATGACTCGAGTTCAACACAGAACAAAGACACACATGACTACTACAAAGTACTACAAATACTTGGCTTCACACACAATGGAAGAGGACTTCCTCAACTTACTGCTGGTATAGATTACATAAGCACAGTGCATAGGTACCATATTGATTTGTGCAAATTGCAACTTCAAATTAAATGATGGTGCCACATCAGGTTGCTAGTGATTTTGCCTCTTTTATTGCAATGGCTTCAACAAATTTCAAATAAAGCAAACAAAGGTACTTACAACTGCTTCTTTGGCAGTATAGCTTAGGCCCTTTTTGCCACTGCTATTGAAGCCCTCGGAGAACGCCACGGCATCAACCTCTTCATCCGGTCCTCTATGGGTTCTTGGAGCCAGAACCTAAAGTCTGGGGGAAAAAACTTAGGCAGCAAGCATGTACAAATTGCATTATTGCTATCCAAACAGTACTTCAAGTACCTCACATGGTTCACCAAATCCCTCAAGTACCTCACATTGTCAGGTTCTGCTCACATAGTCATTTGTTCTATCCGTCATCGTTTGTAACCAGTTAGTGGCTGTTTATGTAGATCACAAAACCAATTATTAAGTAAAGCTTGTAGTGAATGTCAAAATAACAAAGCAGGAGTAATCACATGGCTATCTACATACCCTAGGTTCCACAACTACAATACAACACATGTCATAAAAGGAATTTGTATTCCTGTTCCCCCGCGTTCACTGGATACGCTTGCCATCGGGGTCACGGAGATAATGTTGTAGTCATTGATGCTGGGGGTACCAGATTCAGATCTGGATCTAGCTAGGGTTCAATGATGGTGCCAAGGTAGGGAACCGGATCTTGCCTATACCATCGTCGAGGCCAATACTTTCTCCTTGAGCCGACCTGGTGTTGAACTGGAAGGGGATCCGCCTACGACAAGGGTTAGGAATGGTATAAGAGGGTGCGGCTGGAGAGTGGATAGGGAGTAAAATAGCTTTACCGATGGCTCCTAGGAAACAGAGCGGGGTGGTAGATCGATGAGGTGGCTGGAGATTACAGATCTAGAGAGAGAGGGAGCAGATCTAGGTGGGGCAGGTGGAGCAGGAGACACTGTGCCAAAACTAGAATGGAGGTGGAGGTGGGAGACGGTGACTCCTCCCACTTTTTGGAGGCCACCCAATACCACAAATGCCCTTGGCTGAAATCGATGTTGTGATGAACCTATTTCCTGCACCGAGGGCAAACCGAGACATCCAATTTTGCGGAGCGTGTTGGCGGCACTGCTTTTTTTGAAAGCATGTTGGCGACACTCCTATGCGTAGTCCCAAATATTGCGGACACATGATTTTCCATATCATAGTGTAGCATCTTTTGGTGTGTGATGAGTGATTTTCAACATGTCCAACACTTTGGTTGGTGGTTCGTCTTGGTGGTTCACTGATCCCCTGGCACAGGGTTACGTGCCGAAACGTGTCTCTTGGCTGGTGATGTGCAGGTGTGGAGTCCGGAGGCGACGACAGTGGTCGGGTGAAGGTCAAGTAGAGGCATGCCGTGCTGACGGACCAAGTGTGGTGAAGGGCGGACGCGAGGCTTGGACCGAGGGACCAGACGACCAGGTGGTCGGTCGCGGTGACTGACACTTGGGACATCGATCAGTGCAAGTGTACATGGCGGGGGACGCGTACGGGCTACGCTACTCGCGAGGAGATTTGGTGGTTTATCCTCAAAACCATCGGCGGGGGATGCGTATGGCTACGCTACTCGCGGACGGTTTGGTGGTTTAGCCTAAAACCATTGGTGGCGGGTTTCGCGGGTTTGGGCCTCAAAACCCGGGTGGTCCTAGTGTGGACGGATGGCACGTGGCGGCATCGAAGAGATTGCATCGAGGCAAGGCTACCGGTGAGAAGGCGCGGTGGCCATCGGATCAGGAAATTCTGAGTTGGACCACAGTGCCCATGGCTAGGTGGTTCTCTCCAATAAAAACCTAGGGGTAGTAGTGGTATAGGATAAGGACTATAAATATAGGTGGGCAGCACCTGGAGTAGGTACCTCCTTCACTTTCTTCTGTTTCCCTTATTTTTCCACCTACGCCGCCGTCGCTGCTGTGTGTGTGTGTGTTTCTGTTCTTGTAGAGGTCCAAGAACAAGAATCTTTCCTATGTATCTATGAGATATTTTGTGGGAATGGAGGCCCGAATCCTCCTCGTGCCCTCTGACCTTTTTAACGTTCGATCTGTGAAGTTGTCCTATTTTTGTGCCCCATAGACCTTCTGTGAACGAACTTCGATTCGTTGCTTTTGATGTGTTTTGGCTCGATATTTTTGCATTGATCGATGCTTTGTCGAGTGATGAACTAGATCCGCTGAAGGATTGGATCAATTCCACTCGAGCATCGCAATTTTGGGAAATCGGCGGAAGTTAATTGTTTTGGGTGAAACTGCGCGTTTTTCGATAGTTCTTTGATGGAGTACAAATTAGGTTTCGATCTCTCAGAGCGAAGCCCTAAGTCGATCAGTTTTGCTTGACTCGAGGTCCTCCTAGTTTTCTTCTCCATTCTTTAAAAGAGCAGTTCATCTTTCGAGGTTTTCCAGGCAGGGAACGAGGGTCTAGAGTTTTCAGTCGACGGAGGTGTCTTTCTAGTAGAGCCTTCATAGGTTTTCTCGAGGGTCTAACAGTCGAGCGGGTTGTTTCTTTTGCTGAGTTCCTGAGGTTAGTTGTTCAGGGTTCAAGGATAGAGGGGTCGAGTGTTTTGAGGGTTGAGAGATCGAGGCTGTGACTCGAGTAGCTTTGTCGAGGGTTCGAGTAGATCCAGTCGAGGGTCTAAAGGTTGAGATCGAGGCCCAAGCGAGGGGTCATTCGATTCGGATTTTTCTCTGTCTCCTTTGTCGAGGCCCACGTCGAAAGAATTTCTTCTAGACCATCTCTTCGAGGCAGGGGTCGTTCGAATCGAAACTTTTTCGTCACTTTTGTCGAGGGTCCCCCGATTGGTTTCTCTATCAACATTCTGCTCGTACCAGGGCTCGATCTATTTTCTACTAGCTTCTGTTTTTTGTTTCACTCGAGGGTACTAGTTCGAGGGTCTTTATCTTCCGTTCGAGGTCTCTCTTCTGTTCGAGGTCTCTCTTCCGTTCGAGGGTCATTCTCTTTTCGTTCGAGGGTCCCTCCTTACTTGTCGACGCTCGAGGGCCTCTCTTCTGTTTGAGAATCTCTTCTCTACTCGAGGGTCTCTCTTCTTCGTTCGAGGGTATCTCCGTTCGAGGGTCTCGCATTTATTCGAGGGGGTCCTCGAGAGTTTTTGCTTCTCCGTTCGAGGGTCTCGCATTTATTCGTGGGGGTCCTCGAGAGTTTTTGCAGGGAAATTTTTTAAGTTCCCATTCACCCCCCTCTGGTTGCCTTTTCGGTCCTTCAATTGGTATCGGAGCCAGTTAAGGATCACTCCACCTTAATCGGTCCGTGATCCAGAAGGCGACATGGCCTTGAATCACAGATCGGGCAAGCCACCCCTTTTCAATGGGGAGAACTACTCGTACTGGAAGATCCGGATGCAAGCGCATCTACAAGGGATCGACTGGCGTGTCTGGGAGATCGTCGAGAATGCCGATTACCAGGTGCTTCAAGCACGGGTAAATCAAGAGCAGATCGACCAGCACAATGCCAACAATATCACTCGAGCTGAGATTTATGCTGCCTTGTCGATTTCTGAGTTTGATCGTGTTTTCGACTGTGTGACGGCTTGAGAGATCTGGAGGAGACTTCAAAGTTTCCATGAGGGTACAGCCCATGTCAAAACCAGGCTCTACGAGACGTACAAGCGGGAGTATGAAAATTTCACCCAAATCGATGGGGAATCTGTTGATTCGATGTTTTCTCGCTTCACCACTATTGTGAACAACATGCGAGCTAACAATGCAGCAATGCCCTATGATGATCATCAGAGAGCACTCAAGCTTCTATATGCTCTAGATCGGAGGGTCTGGGAGGTCAAGGTGTAGGCGATCATCGAGTCAGCCAACTACGAGACACTCACCATTGATGAGCTGTTCAGCAAGCTCAAGTCCACCGAGATCGACCTCAAGACGCAGGCGAGGATCAAGAATCCGACCTCTCCTACCATGGCTTTGGTGTCAGGTACCTCAAGCTCGAGCCCTCCTTCGACTAACCCATCAAAGCTTTCTTTTGCCTTGTCTTCTCTTATGTCTGCAACAGAGGAGCAGATGGAGGCTCTTGGGGACGAGGAGCTGGCACTTGTCATCAGCAAGTTCTCATGGTTTCACAACAACCGCTTGAACCGTCGGTGTGGTGGCAGCAGGCAAGGCTGCTTTGGGTGTGGAGAACCCGACCACTACGTCGCCAGCTGTCCCAACAAGCACAAGAGCTACCCCAGCAAGCATGACCACTCGAGGCGCCAGGACAAGCACAGACCCAAGAAGAACTTCAACCCCAAGCACATGCAGAAGAAGTTCTTTGAGAAGCTGAACGCCAAGCAGCAAGCCCTCGTCGTAAGCTTCAGCGACATCGGCTCCGACAGTACCTCGACCTCGAGCCTCGATGAGTCCGAGAAGAAGGTCGAGAACAAGTTCAACGGCCTGAGCTTCTACGCCAACAGGGGTCGAGGAGGCTTCTGTACCATGGCGATCAATGGTACCTCGACCTCGAGCGGAAATGGATCTGAGAAGAGGGTTGAGAACAGGCTCGACGGTCTGAGCCTCTACGCTAACAGGGGTCGAGGTCTCTGTACCATGGCGGTCGATGATACCTCGACTGAACATGACGACGAGGACGACTCTGAGCCTGAGGTAGAACATACCATCGAATCTCTTCTCTCTAATCTTGAGTCTGGTCATGATGCTATGCACAGTCTCGATGCTTCGCTAGTTTTGGTAGCAAAACAACGCGATAGAATGAAGGCTAAGTATCTCGAGGTCTTTGCTGAGCTCGAGGGTATTAAGAAGGAGAGGGATGTTCTGTCTGACAAGACTGAGTGCGATGAGTGTGCTGTTCACATGTCGAGCCTTGTTTCTTTGCAAACCAAGTACTCTGCTTTGGTCGAGGAGTTGGATAGGGCTAGAGCTAAACCTGTTTTGTCGAGCCCTTGCAAGTCTTGTGTTGAGTTGAGCTTTGAGGTTTATGAGAAGGCTGCTAGGATAGCTTTTCTTGAGAAGTCGAGTGTGGGCAGGTCCAGTACTAAGTGCTCTAGCGTGAGGATCTAGAACTAGAACTTGTCAACTGTAGGCATGACAAGAAAAAGACCGAAGAGGAAAACACATGCCTTCGACACATGTTGAGCTGGCTTTCCTGCAATGAGCCACAGTTAGGTATGATGATGAGTCAGTACAAGAGAGGTACTGACACCATGGGTTTAGGCTTTGCTTCAGGTGGAAAGGGTAACAATGTCTTTGGTAAGGTTGGTGAAAATAGTGGTTTGAGCTCGAGTGAGAAACCCACCAATCCTTCCAAGCCCACAAAGATTGACCCACCTAAGCCCTCTCAGCCAACCACACCCATTGTGAAGGATGGAGTGCTTAAAGAGTCTCCCAAGCCTCCACCTCAAAAGCAAGTGTGGATTCCAAAACCAAACTATCTCAGGAACCCACTTGACACTCTACCAAACATCTCTGATAAACCCCTTCCTAAGGCCAAACCACCTCCGAGAGTGAATCATGCCCACATCAGAGTGAGTCACCCACCACCCAAGAGAGAGGTATACCACTGTGACTACTGCAAAAAGGATGGTCACCTGTTTGAGTTCTGCTTTAGGAGGAAGAGAGATGAGAGGCATGAGTTTGAGCTCCACCAGCAGGACTTGCATCGCGTTTCTGATAGCATGCATGGGCCACCTGCTCAGAGGCGTACCACAAGACCGAGAGAGGCAAGATCTCAAGGTACTAGGCCTCAGTTTGTGAGACCACGTGATGGTCGTGCCCGGCATGGACCTAGTTGCTCTCAATACGACTCCAGGTCCCGTAGCTGTGGCTCTCAGTCCTACACTTCTAGCGGATCACATTTTCTTTCTAATGGTGATCGCTTCTCTCCCATGGGATATGGCATGTATGGTGTTTTCCCTAACCCCTTCTCAGGACAGATGACCCAGCACTGGTATTCTCCTCAGTTTACTAACCCCAGTGTTGGATCATTTGCTCATCCCATGTCTTTGTTTTGATACAGCATGCAGGGCTAGAGGACATATGGCTTGTTGACTCTGGCTGTTCGTGCCACATGACCGGTAATTCAAAATGGTTCTCCAGCCTCAGCCCCATGACCTCCAAGGAGTACATCACATTTGGGGATAATGGTAAGGGTAAGGTACTTTCTCATGGGTCAGTAAGGCTCAATGAAAACTTTGTGCTCAAGGACGTTGCTTTGGTTTCGAGCTTGCATTTCAATTTGCTCTCAGTTTCGCAACTACTTCAAGATGGTTTTGAAGTGCGCTTTAAGCTGGGCCTTTCTCGTATTTTGGATTCTCGTGGTGATCTTATTTGCTCGATTGTGCCTTTTGGACTCGTCTTTCATGCCGATTTTTCTTGCTCTTTCGGCATTTCTCGGTGTTTGGTGGTAGGCAATTCTTCTGAGCTTTGGAAGTGGCATAGGAGGCTGGGTCATTTGAGCTTTGACTTGCTTGCAAGGTTGAGTTCTCTTGATCTGATCTGAGGATTGCCTAAGCTAAAGTTCGAGAAGGATTTGGTTTGTCACCCGTGTCGTCACGGGAAGATGGTTGCCGCTTCTCATTCCTCTGTGAACCAAGTGATGACCAAACAACCCGGCGAGCTTCTCCATATGGACACTGTAGGTCCAGCTCGGGTTAGGTCGGATGGTGGGAAGTGGTATGTTCTTGTGATCGTGGACGACTTTTCTCGCTATTCTTGGGTCTTTTTCATGGAAACCAAGGATGAGGCATTTTCTCATGTGCGGGATTTGATTCTTAGACTTCAAAATGAGCTTCCCAAGAATGCCATGAGAGCTATGCGCAGTGACAATGGCACCGAATTCAAGAACTCTCACTTTGAAGCCTTTTGCAAGTCTTTGGGTCTTGAGCGTCAGTTTTTGTCACCTTATGTGCCACAACAGAATGGGATTGTTGAACGCAAGAATTGGACCCTTGTTGAGATGGCCAGGACGATGCTCGATGAGCATAGGACTCCTAGGCGGTATTGGGCCGAAGCGATCAACACAGCTTGTTACATCTCAAATCGCATTTTTCTTCGTGCTCATACTAAGAAGACATCTTATGAGTTGCGGTTTGGGCATCTCCCCAGGGTGAGTTACTTCAGGGTCTTTGGGTGTCAGTGTTTCATACTCAAGCAAGGTAACTTGGACAAGTTTGAGTCTTGTTCTTCTGATGGCATCTTTCTCGGTTATGCTACTCACTCACGTGCTTATAGAGTACTTAATCTTGCAACTAACCGCGTCATGGAGACTTGTGAAGTTACCTTCGATGAAACCGCACCTTGTTCCTCTCCTGTCTTTGAGTGTGCAGGTGATCAAGAGATGGGTGACAGCATCTTTGTGGAGGAGGAGCAGGATGATGCCGATTGGGGTGCTCCCGAGCCGACTCCACCGGCTGCCCCAGTCGACCCTGTGACGACCACGACTGCTCGCGGCCCCGATCCTTCTTCGTCTACTTCATGGGGGCCGAACGACCAGTACCCCGCTCTTGCACCTGAGAGAGCTCCAGCTGAGGTCGAGGGAGAGGCTACTTCATCAAGATCGGCGCCTGTACACATTCAGCATCGCCATCCTCCTGAGACTATGATTGGTGATCTCAACCAGCGGGTAACTTGCAACAGGTCCTATGAAATCTCTCATTTCGCTCATTCTGCTTTTGTTGCCAACTTTGAGCCCAAAGATGTTGGACATGCTTTATCTGACGCTGATTGGATCAATGCCATGCATGAGGAGTTAGAGAACTTTGAGAGAAACCAAATTTGGGTCCTAGTTCCTCCACCTCCAGAGTGTCATCCCATAGGTACCAAGTGGGTGTTTAAGAACAAGCAGAGTGAGGATGGAGTGATAGTGAGAAACAAGGCGAGGTTGGTTGCTCAGCGGTATTGTCAGAAAGAGGGGATAGACTTTGAGGAAACCTTTGCTCCTGTTGCCCGTTTAGAAGCCATTAGGATCTTTTTAGCCTTTGCAGCTTTGAAAGGGTTCAAGCTGTATCAGATGGATGTTAAGAGTGCTTTTCTCAATGGGTACATAGAGGAGGAAGTGTATGTGAGGCAACCCCCTGGTTTTGAAAATTCAAAGCACCCAGACCATGTCTACAAACTCCACAAAGCCTTGTATGGTCTCAAACAAGCCCCTAGAGTGTGGTATGCTAGATTGAAGTCCTTTTTGCTTGGGAAGGGTTTTTCCATGGGCTCTGTAGATAAAACTTTGTTTCTCCTCAAGCAAGGCAAAGACACTCTCATTGTACAGATTTACGTGGATGATATAATCTTTGGTGGCTCTTCTCATGCCCTCGTGGCAAAGTTCTCTGATTTGATGAGCAGGGAGTTTGAGATGAGCATGATGGGCGAGTTGACTTTCTTTCTTGGGTTACAAATCAAGCAAAC
>CM041630.1:33549320-33567060 GCA_023333625.1 Bothriochloa decipiens | reverse complement strand
CCATCTCTTCGAGGCAGGGGTCGTTCGAATCAGAACTTTTCCGTCACTTTTGTCGAGGGTCCCCCGATTGGTTTCTCGATCAGCTTTCTGCTCATACCAGGGCTCGATCTATTTTCGACTAGCTTCTGTTTTTCGTTTCACTCGAGGGTACTGGTTCTAGGGTCTTTATCTTCCGTTCGAGGTCTCTCTTCTGTTCGAGGTCTCTCTTCCGTTCGAGGGTCATCTCTTTTCATTCGAGGGTCCCTCCTTACTTGTCGACGCTCGAGGGCCTCTCTTCTATTTGAGAATCTCTTCTCTACTCGAGGGTCTCTCTTCTCCGTTCGAGGGTATCTCCGTTCGAGGGTCTCGCATTTATTCGAGGGGGTCCTCGAGAGTTTTTGCTTCTCCGTTCGAGGGTCTCGCATTTATTCGAGGGGGTCCTCGAGAGTTTTTGCAGGGAAATTTTTTAAGCTCCCATTCACCCCCCCTCTGGTCGCCTTTTTGGTCCTTCAAATATATAGGATGATTCAAATCTTCACGCAGGCAAATCGCCTTGCCTAGTCAAAAATGTAAGAAAAGAAACTCGAAAACTTATGCTCCGATGATTCATCACGGAGAAGCATCGCCTCCACCGCCTGCTGAACCAGACCTTCATTTGGTCTGGCACACATCCGCCGTGTCGGCCCGCGCAGCGGCTAGCTGCTCCTGGATGGCTGAATAAGGAAAAATGAGAAAACCCAGCCAGCACGGTGTGGTGCCACACAAATAAAAATAAAAAAGAAAAAAGGTAATGACACTGCCATACCAGCGAGCTGCGCCTTCTCCCTTCAGCCGCTGGGGCATCAACCGTGGACGTCTCCCTCTCCGCTACCGCTACAGTGAGTGCCGTATACATAGCATAGTGGCACGACCCCTTTGCCTCCTAGCTCTCCTCGCGGAGGGGCCTCGTACACCCTCTCCTCCTCCACTGGTCCCTACGCCTTCGTTGAATCTAAGGATGAAAACAGAAATGAAATATTCCGAACTGACCGCTTTTATTTTTCTATATTATGGTGCTATTTTTGACATAAAAATTTGTCAGATTTAGTTGGTTTCACAACCATTTTCAACCATTTTTGTTCTCCTTAATTGCTAAAATTTAGAAATTTTTGAAAGAAACCGCTTTTATTTTCTATATCGCAATATCATTTTTGACCATTTTCATCCTTAGTTGAATCTTTGAAGAACGAGGTGGTAGGGTGGAGGTTGTGGGTAGGAAAAGGTGAGCTCGCAATGCTACAAGGAAACTGTACCAGCTCCCCTCTGTTTCCTTGGTTTTTATAGAAGGAAACGAGCACGATCGATGGTAATTTCAGTGGATGCAGGACAATGGCGGGACCACGCCTTCAGAGAACAACACATGGAGAAACTAATTGCGTGGATCAAGAGAAATACGCATACTTGAAATGAATTACAAATGGAAGTGTTCGTACGGAACAAGTTACCCTTTATGATAACGTGGGTACGTCCGACCAGGCATTGATCTCAGTGCTCGGACAATCACGTGTTCTTCAAGAATTCTAAACAATACTCTCTACAGTGAAATTGTTTCCACAAATGCGCACATTACATGCATAGTTAGAGAATAGCAAAAATGTTTTATTTTAATTCTAATGATACTAATTTGACACAAACTTTGGGCGACTGGAAACTAGAGCCTGCTTTAATCCAGAGACCCAGGTTCGAGCCTAGATCATCTTTAAATTAAAAGGTGGGGGTGCAGTCTACTCCTTCCCGTTGGGGTTTGTCTTACCACAACTCGAGAAATCTATGTACTATTTAGGAACAGAGGGAGATATAAATTTGGATTACAACAA
The DNA here is from genome assembly GCA_023333625.1 of Bothriochloa decipiens. Lineage (NCBI taxonomy): Eukaryota > Viridiplantae > Streptophyta > Magnoliopsida > Poales > Poaceae > Bothriochloa > Bothriochloa decipiens. The sequence continues at coordinate 33,565,225 of CM041630.1, read as the reverse complement.
TGTTACAAGTTTAGACATACAAAATAACCATGCGATCATCTACATAATAAGAGGAGAAACGTGCCATCCCATAGGACACAGCTCTATGTTAAGTGAGTCACATGAAACGAGGGTGCCAACAGGCACGAACAAAATCCAACGCCTCCACTAGTCCCTCCAAAGGATCCCTTCAGTAGTCTACTTCTAGCCCTGGTTCCTCGCTAGTTTGTGATGGCGGCAAATGTTCTTGACGATGGTGTACTCGCCTTCTAGGGGGCTTTTGGCCCTCGACAGCGCATGCTTCATGTTTCATCCTGGTTCAAATAAACATGGGGCTTTACGTTGGGGCAGGAGGGGCACACCAGGGCACCCATCTCCAACTTCAGCTCCTTGGGGGCGTGAGTTGCATAACCATTGCAACGATCATCCTCCGAGTCCGCCGTATGACAGTACAATGGAGAGCCCTCCCTGGACGTGGCTAAGACGGATGATGAGCCAGATAGAGATAATTGAGGAGATAAGCTTCCACCATGATGCTCCTACAGTACTAGATCTAGCATCGCGAGTGGGACTGTGACAACGGCCAGGAAAACCGCAGCTGCCGGAGCGTTGTTGGCAACCGAACCAACATTGCCGGTGGTGCCAACACCGTCGTCGAGGGCGACAAAGAGCGGGACAGTGACGGGGATGGCGACAACAGCGAGGAGGACTACACCAGGAGAATCGATGGTGAGTGGGCCATCGCTTCTGATGTCATGAACATCGTCATCGAGGACGACGGGGAGACCAGTGTCAGCGCTATAGACGGCGTGCGGGAGTGCGACGACGGGACCACCAATCTCCCGTGACTAGATGTCAGCGCCATGCTTCCTCGATGAGGACATGAACGAGGTACCAACAGTCAATAAGAGTATGAATACGCATTGAATCTGGGTGGCCCTTCCTCGAGGAGGACCTGGGGCGTCTCATGGCAATCGGTGGTGGGGAACTTGCTGAGGCGAGGCGAGGGCTAGCTATTGTGCAAGGCGGGGGAGGGGGTGTGGTGTGGTGGTGGGGGGAGATGATGTAGGAGGCGTCATTGACACACTTTTATGTTTGAGTTTATGATTGATACACTTTTATGGTTGAAACACAGTTGGACACCAACAACACGAGCACGCAGCCACACATTGTCCATCATATTTGTCCGTGCCATCAATATTTTGAATGGTTGGACCATCTGGCCAGACAAAGTATAGTACTTTGTACATAGTGCGGTCTATCAATCGCACAGCCACAGCAACCAAGGGGCAGACTGGGTGGGTTGCTCCTGCTTTCATGAAGCAATTTCTCTTGCACGGTTTTGCAGAGACTACAGCTAGCTAGACATGGCTATGGTTTCACAGGTTTTGATCGTCTACACTCCCTTAGCTATGGTTGAAGCTGCCGCTTAACAAATTCATCTACTCACTACTCTACTTCAAGGATGCTGCCACAGACAGTCCTGCTGGATTCTTAGCACAGCCGATCATGCCAAACTTGTACTGTACAAGCTCAGCACAAGAGTTACACGTCTAGCCAGTCAAATTTACACTCTGTGGATGTTTGACGAGAGTGGAGTGAATGTGGCAAAGCTGGACAGTAGGAGTAGAAGAATCAAGAAAGGATCTTTTGACTGCCATGATGACATGCTTGATATTTGAGTGCCCAGTGCAGTACATGTACATAAAGGTCTTTTCTACAGAAATACAGAGTATTTCACTAGTACAATCCAAGCAGTAACAACAGTTGACCTACAAGCAAAAATGAGTTCACATGTTTGCAAGGGCGTTCCATGGATCAAACCCGCCAATGACTACTAGTGATCAAGGGGCCAGGATCCCATACACATCTGGCGAGGCTAACTAAGACAGTGTTGGTGGTTAGCTTGAGGCTCTGGATCATACAACAATCTCATTGGAAACACCTGCACCACCGACTGGACGCTCATCGCTGAGCCAAACTGAAAAGTTAGATAGTGGACAGCACTATGGCAACCCCTTTCATATTAGACCCAGCGAGAGTGAAGTGAATACGATAGACTGAAGAAGAATCAGGAAAAGGAGCTTTTGACCACCATGACACACTTCAAACTTGATTGACTGATGCGGTTGTGATAGGTCTATTCTTACAGACTATTTCACTCCAATCCAAGCAACAGCAACACTGGAGGGACATACCTACTCATTGCTACAACATTAAAAGCTGATGATGATATATACTGTCATATGAAATCAAGTACGCACTGGCCGGATGTTATGACGCTAGATAATGTCCGACTAAATCATCTACACAACGGCCGGACGTTCGGGCATTCTGAGTAAACTTCAAAAATTATGGCTCATCATTTCAGCATTAGATAGAAGCGAGCCTGCTGATATAAACTCCTTGCTGCATGGCTTCTGCAAGATCAGAAAATCATATCCAGGACATGATTTGGTTCGAATTAGCTGATCAGGCCAAAGTTTTACAATCTCGGTTGCTCAAACATCAAGTCATACTTATAACCACAGCAGCCGGTGGTACATATATTTAAGACCATGGCCCATGGGAATAAATGGAGAAGACAAGATGTCTAGCCCAATGGAGATGGTGTTTAGATTGTTCGGGCAGGATCCCGTTCAGAAAGGATGAGCCATTTATTTGTGTTGAAAAATCTATTTCTCACAAATGTATAAAAGTCCGATGGTCGAAGATTTGAACACGTCTGACAATATCCTACATAGTCGATCAGGCAAAGCTGTACACATAGGAGTAGCTCCATACCAAGTGTGGCGAGTCAAATCAAATTTATGAAAAGCAAACAAAAAATTAAAACCGACATTATGTTAATTCAAACACTTGTCTAGGTACATGAGGACATCCCAAAATAGCACAAAAGTGCACTACAATGCACCCGCCATTGTATTTCTATTGCAATAGTCCCAACTGCACCTACTGATCGACTCCACTGCTCCCGTCGTTGTCTCTATTGCCACGCTCCTCCTCGTCCTCGTTGGACGAAATGGAGACATCCTCGTCTGACCATTCCGCGTCCTCCTCCTCTTCCTCTCCCTCTTCCCATTCCTCATCATCCTCCTCCACTGCCGCCACATCCTCTTCCTCTTCCTCCTCCTCCTCCTCATTGCTTTGCGTTGGTTGATCCACCTTCTCACCGGGCTCTTCGTCGTCGTAATCGGTGGAGTACTTCTCCGATGACCAATGCCCCATCCCTCGACCCCACTGTCTTCGCCATCGGTAGTGAGTGGGGATTAGAGTAGGTGATGCGATGGTTTCGTAAATGATGAAAGAATACCCCAGTCATCGGTGCTATGGTCATATTTAAAGAGGGGAGACGAACGGCTGCTCTCCAACAGGATGCGACGATCGAAGAAACACGGTTGATTGCCATCACCCCCTTCATATTTTGATTACAGGGTTTGGAAACAGTGTTCATTCAATCATTGGATGCCTGTATTTTGGAATAATTGGAAATTACTTATGTATAGCCATATAAGTTATACAAAACTTGTGAACTAAATATTTTCATAAACTAACTAATTATTTCTAACAATGAATTATTTTCCAAGGATACAAATGGTGTTGAAATGCTCTTCCGCACGTAAGAAAGTCCGGCCCTTATAAATTTGAATGTCTCTGACAGTATCCTCCATAGTTCATTGCGAGGGAGCGACTGATTTTTCTCCCAGTCCCATAAAGACGGGAGTAACAATTGCAGGGAATGCTCCTTTCTTCTTTTACATTCATATTTAAAATCTCTACTTGCACGATCATTGTCCCAATAAAGATAATCGTTAAAGTAGTTGTACAATGTATTTGTACTATTTAAAACCATGTTCATATTAGGATTTAGATAATGCAGACGTATATGGTATTTGTAGGCTTCACAATCTAAGCACATTCCAAAATCATATTTTTTAGAAAGAACATTACAAGATCATGAATATAAGATGAATAGTCAAACTTAGCGTTAAAACTTCAAACGTCTTAATGGAGGCCAAATTTAGTTGTGCACACGAGGCCATTCCAATAAAGAGCAAATGTGCAATACAATGCACAGGCCATTTTATAATAAGTACTAGATCCACTTCTATAGTTTTTCCTGAAAAAAGGATTAGCTGCTACACTACTAAGCGGCACCAACTAATCGACGCCACCACTGCTCCTGCTGTCATCTTGCTCGCCACCCTCCTCCTCATCCTCCTCCAACGAGGTGGCCTCATCCTCCGCTGGGGCGGCCTCGTCCTCCACCGACGAGGTGCAAAGGAAGAGGCATTGTTGCACAAAGGGGTCAAGACGAGTAGACAGATCATGTTTGCATAGCGGGCAGATCGAACTTCGGTCGAACCACTTGGTGATGCACTTGCGGTGGAATGACCAGATCCTTCAACCTCATGGAAGATGACACAGTACCAACACCCTGGTGGCGCCGCCTCCGCACAGACCGTCAAGATGGCCGATGATGCAACGGATTCGAGTTTTTGGGCGACCGCTAGCCCAATCTTTTAATGGCCGATGTAGCCATCCTGGCGGGCTACGCGCGCCAGGGCAGTGAGTAGAGGCACCACGAAGTCAGGAAGGATGTCCTCTCAGAGCCGGTCGTTGAGCATGAGACTCTGCAGTGGCGTGACCTTCTTCATCAAACCAAGGAGGACATCACGGACAACTCTTTTGGTGCCAGGGATGTTCACGCGTTGCTTTGCTATGAAGGTCCTGTTGGCACCGCATTCATCCTGCTACCGGATCCGCACCTGCTGCCGTCGACCGCCGACTTTGAGGGTCCTGGTGACCGAGCATTTTAGGGTCACAGAGAACGCTGCTTGACCGCTGCTCCAGTGAGATTGCTCCTCGGTGGTGATCTTCATCCACTTCTTTCTTGACTTGATGTGCTCTTCGATAGTGGAATACTGGGGATCTAGATTTTTGGCGAAGCTCATGGCGATGGCAACTCAATGGATCTGGTGGACTTGTTTGTAGCTTTGGTTTGTACTTGTTTGGAGCTAGATAAACTAATGGTAGAGGATGATTGAATGGGAAGCCAGTGTCAAATGGCTGCAGGATGAACATGGGGAAAGCTGCGTGATGGAATTTCAAGTGAAACCACTTTGACTATTCGTGACTCATGACTAATTGGATTGGACCACATAGTGAGGACAACTAAAGGTCTGGCCGTAGGAAATCATCACTGCACAATAGAGCAATGTCTCATAGTAGGCTCTTGGATTCCCACGCGTGGGTGGGGCCATGAACCTACAGCGGGGACGTCGACTGGCAGCCCGTCGCATTCACATGACATGGCGAAGTCACCCAATGTGCTCATTGGTCAAGGGCAGTGCTGGTCATGGCTGGGGTGGTCCACGACCCATGAATTTTTACAGCAGGCATGAGGGGGCTTTTACAGCAGGCGTGACGGGGAGAGGGATGGTTGAACTCCTCCTTTTTTTAGAGAGAAGGTTTCCCCTACTTTATTACAAAGCAAAACATGTTTGTCCAGTTGATAGTTTTAGCACAAAAGTGTAGCAACTCGAGCAGGCTAAAGCCTGGATATGGTACTCAACGCATTATTAGATGGCTCAATGGCCAAATCACTACTGGCAGTTGCCAAAGAAAGAACAGCCGATGGATCCCACTGTGATGACGACGCCGTTGATGTCCATCCTATCCGCATCAAGGTCCCCAGCTGCACCCTAGCTTCCTCCTTTTATGGCAACCCCGCTTCCTCCTTGTACATGGGTAACCATCCTCTCAGCATCCACGCTATTCTTGTCAACACCATCTACAAGCCACAGCCTCTAGCTTCACCGCCCAGCTAGTGCAAGTTCAATGGGTAGATAGTTTCCCATTTTTAGGGGACATATATATATCCAATAATAGGTCAACATGTTCCACATGAGGAGAATGACTTGTCTCGTAAGATAGCCCAATTATCACATGGCCCATATGAGAACTGTCCGGTGGTACACAAAAGAGATATGGCCGGACTTTTCCCTGATACACGAAAACAAAATGGAAGTTGTCACAAAATGGAGTACGGTTTTATCTTACTTTAACTATACCCAAGCTTGTGTTATGTTGAACTTCGTATTTGGTGGGTTAAACACTGTTGGGCATGGTGTGGTACCGGATGCTTTGTCAATTTCATAGCTGACACCATGTTTAAACATTGTCAAGAAATAGTTTCTAATGCGTAATTGATGTTGTTGGCCAGGGCACCCATTTTGATTGATTGCATCAAGGATGGGACATTGCTGTTGAGTTTTACTGCGAGCGCTAGAAAGTCTGAATGCCGCATATTTGATCAAGAGGACGAAGTGTGTTGTCTAATTGAATGTCATAGCAATCAATCTGCTGGCAAATCAATAGCATTGCATCAATCACCACATCGTAATGTAGAACCGAGGTGCCATTGATGCCAGAATGCTATTGCACATGAAATAAAGTCTAGCCGTTGAGCATTTGAACGCGTCTAACAATAACATTCCCAGTCGATCAGGTCAAAGTTTTATAGCCAGTGCTACAGGGACTACCAGAACCATTCCCCATCTCGCATCTATCTAAGATTTGTTGCCACTTGTAGGGAATATATCCAATATATAGGTCAACATGTTCAACACGAGGAGGATGACTGTCCTTAGGAGTAGGAATGGGTGAATTATGACATGACCCATATTAGGACTGTCCCGTGGTACACAAAAGAGATATGGCCAGACATTCCAATGGTACGCGAAAGAGAAACATACAGACTATCCCGTCTCTTGATCTTGCAAGTCATCTTGGCTCCTGGCAGCTCATGTCTGCAAAAACCAGAAAGTCCGACAGCTACATAATTGAACTCGAAGGGCAAAGCATAATGTGTTTGTCGATTTTGATTGTAGTATTATTATTTTCATATAAATAGTTCTAAAATTTTTGGATCGTTCCAACAGCCTTCCAGGTATAAAAATACTTAGGACTGGAGCTGTTGGCATCAGCAGCAACAAGTGCCACCATGGTGGCCGAGGTTGGCCACCCTAATCCTGTTATAGGCAATTCACGAGTGCGGGTTGGTAGCTTGGAGTTTATCTAAACAAGTATTGCCTCGATCTAGTGCATTTTTTGTTTTTAAACCAAGGCACCCATGTCGATCGAGTGCATTAAGGATGGGAGTAAGCTATTAAGTTTTACTGCTACGCGAGAAAGTCCAACTGCCAAATATTTGATCTCGTAAGGAAGTTCGGCTGCTGCACATTTGAACGCGTCTGACAATACCGTCCCTCTCTGTCAGTCTCGCTTGAGCTCACAACATAAATTTTGTGGGAGTTGCCTTAAAAGACCACTACCTACCATCCCAGTCACACCAGTAATTCTCCTCCTCAGTGCTTATCAATTCCTCATCGATGTCCCTTCTCTCCATGGCAACTACACATCGGCGTGTAAGCCGTCACTCACCACCGACAAGCTATAGCTCCGCGCCGGTATGCCCCAACGGCACGCTCGCATGGATCCACCAGTGGACCAGGTTGGTACTAATGCTCAGCAGGACCACTCAAGGTCACCGCCACAAGATCCGCAGTCAAGGGTAACCCCATACTTCTCTCATCCTTCTTTCTTGGTTTTGTATTCACTTCTTCACTCATCTTAGTACGAACCAAGCTTGTGTCTGATTATTAACGATATCCTTGAAACATCCCCACAGGCCCTCCTTCTCTAATTTAGGTGACAGTGGTGCCGCTTGCATCACTGGCGTAGCTCCACCAGATGCAGTCAGCATGGAGGAGGAGGCTACCAACAATAGAAATGAATTGGGTGTCCCCACAGATGTCTTGGTCCTGATTCTCAGCTGTCTCAGTGCCCGTACCTTGTGCAGCTGCAGGTGTGTCTATAGCTCCTAGAACAACATCATCTTGAAGGAATTCGAGTTCCATAAGGATCTGCCCTAGTTTGTCAGCGGATTCTCCATGCGTGATGCAATAGGCGGGTCCTGATTTGCCACCATCACTGATGAATACCCCAGCTTTTCCTTCTTGCAAGGGCACATGGATCTAATCCTCGCAGATTGCTGCAATGGCCTCATCCTCTTCATCTGGACCAGTGAGCGTTGTCATGTTTTAGTAGACCCGGTGTTGGGGACATACAAGGTACTGCCGCGTACAAACCATTGAGATAGTTCAGCTCGCTTGTCATTTGATCCGACAGTCTCCTCGCCATTCCATGTGGTACAAGTTTTTTATTTTATTGTCTTCATCTTGTGCATGCAACTGGGGAATGGATTTGTAAAAAATCTGAATGGGTACCGGGTACCGTAGTACTAAATCTTCCCGGAGGTGTGTTTGTTAAAGGTTTTATGCACATGTGTGCGTTGCCCTACCAAATTGTTGATTTTGATATGGATGGAAAGACATGGAGGACAATTCCTTTGCCTACAAGAGGTTATCCATTATCCATGATCGGAGATCAGGGTCGGCTTTGTGTATATGTTGTTGATATTGTCGACTTGGCTGAGCTTTCAATTTGGATACTTGAATACTATGGTACTAATATATGGACATTGAAGCGTAGGGTGAAGACACTGTAGCTATTTGGAATGGCTATTTCATGGTTGGGTATCGTTGTTTCCAATGAGGAGTATAGTGTTATTGCAGTTTACCCAGTGGAATTTGGTTTTCCTTTCTGAGCCAAATAGAGGACTGATGGCATATGACATATGCCATGGAAACATCCAAGTCCTCTGTGCCCGGCTCATAAGATGTGGTAACAAAAACTAAGATTTTAATGGACTTCCTTGTATGCCTTATGTTCCCATGTTGAAGGCAAAGCAAGAAGAGTAGTAAAGGTGCATATGCGTATTTTGTTCTTTGTTTCTGAAAATGGTGTGATGTGTTCAAGTACCTGATAACCGATGATCTAATTTGTGTTCTCAATGTTAACTAGGGACAACTGAGATGCTGTACAATTTAATATTTGGTTGTGTCTGCTTTATAGTTGCCGTTGGTTCTTATTACATGTTTGTTGTAAACCATATGGAGCGAGGAGTGCATATAAACAAGTCTCGCCTCGATCTAGTGGGAAAGTCTGACCACTGCATACTTGATCTCGTAGGATGACGTGTGCAGTATTATCTGTCTTGAATCTCTTAGCAATCACTCTGCTTGAAAGCCGATAGCATTGCATTAATCTTCTACCTTCTGCCTCCATCCTTGTAGCAAGGATCTAGTCTCGCCGCATCGTAATGAGATAGTCCTATTGTTGGGGGCTGCCTCCATTTCGTAATGAGATGTTATACAATTTCATCTTGCTGTAATAATACCCACACACATGATCTTTTGTTGAACTATATATTAGGTGGGTTAAAATCTGTTGAGCGTGGTGTAAGCACGTGTCACTTGGTCATTTTATAGCTGGCAAGAAAGTTCGACCGTTGCATATTTGATCTCGTAGGATAAATTGTGCAATAGACCTCAGTGTCCTAAGAAATGATATCAATTAAGTAGAAAATAATCCAACAAAGATCCATCACTGAAGTCAACAGCTTGTACTAAAATGCAACTTTGACAACAATTAACAATTTCCCTGTTAGTAATAGGTCATCCAAATTAAGAGTAGAGGCACATAGACATATACAAGTCAGCTAAATCAAGTCTAACCATCCTAGGTACATGAGGGCATTGCAAAATAGACCAAAATTACATACCACAATTGCTCCCGCCATTGCACTTCCACTGCTAAATCCCCAACCGCACCTTCCGATCGACGCCGCTGCCCCACCGTCGTGTGTCTCGCCACCCTCCTCCTAGTCTGAGTTTGATGAGGTGGCATCTTTTGTCAAGTAGCCTAGATCTTCGTGGTACCGATCCATTGGATGATTCCATTTCCATAGGTGTGGAGGGTAGCGGGACAATGACAACAAATCCTCCTCTTCTAGTGAATCCAAGAACAGAGGAACATATGGAATATATTATGCTGTGTTAAGGATACCACCATCATTAACCAAACGTGGACTATACCAAAAGAGGTTAGAAGGGATTACATATCTTATTATGCAGTCCATGTCATATGCAATGATTATGTTTCTTTCATGCCCAGCTAAGAAAGCCAAATTGCATTCTGGGTGAACCGCAATCACCTTGGGGGTCAAATTCACTCGAACATTAATGCTTCCAAAGACCTCGTTAAGGATGACAGTATGCTGCAATGTCCAATTATCCTTACCATAGTCCTTAAGTATCCACACCGAAAACTTTATTTCACTAGGAGGACCATCAACAAGATATACACACAAGTGACTCTGAGTTTGATGCAGGGTGTGATCATCACTACCAGTAGGCGTTGCAATTTCCCTCCATAAATCCCCCTTCATATCCACAGCAAGTATCATAGATGTGACATCAGCCTCTAGTTGCGACCCCATAATGTGTAGATAGCCATTAAGAAGCACACTTCGCGTTTGACTAGGTTCCAAGTCAATATCCTTGCCCCATTCACATTCCTTACTGATCCATGTATTAGTTTCAGACGAGTAGATCTGCACACTTTCGCACGTGCAGTCTTCATTTTCCACAAAATCAATCACATGGAAGTGCGAGGAGACTGTCAGATCGAAACACAACTGAGCTTCACCAGCTGTTGAAACAAAACCCTCCAAAGATAGGCCACAAGCATGAGGGCTAGATGGCAGTACCCTATAATTCTAGGTCACTGGATTGCAGACGACCCAGCAGCAGGATTCTAGGGTAATACTGCACCAGCATAGGATGAGGCCGTTGCAGCAATTTGAGATAGCTACTTAACATGTGTACAAGGGCAAGAAGTTGAAGCGAGGGTGTACACTGTTGAAGCTGATGAAGTGTTGCTTATTTTTATTGACCCTATTGAAGAAGAAACCGATCACATTGTGGCGGGCCAGCTTGTCATGGATGCCCGACGTTTTGACAAGGTCTTCCCAGTGTTGACAGACCATTTTGTTAGAAAAAAGGACAGGGTAGTGAGGTGCTGGAGGATGTCACGAACGAGATCATTCAGGAGGCAGGCAAATGAGTTCGTCCTCTTTTGTTTTTTGCAGACCATTTTGTCCTCCCTTTTTTTCGACAACTGAGTCGGTCATCTTGTTCTTTTTTGACACACAATTTTATCCTCTTTTTTTTGACAACTGAGTCTGTCCTCTTGTTGGGGGCCTGCTCTATTTCTTCAGTGTGCAATAGGCCTCGGCTTCCTATGCAATGAGATCACTGATGTCGAAAACAATCCAAAAAATCCATCAGTATAGTAGTCCACAGCCAAAATGCAACTTTAACTGCCATTAACAATTTCCATATTACGAGGTCATCTAAATTTATAGTAGCAGCACATTGACAAAGACAACTCTAACCAGACTAGCAGTTAAATGAAGTTTAACCATCACACTAACAATCAGTAGCTCAGCTCTTTCCTAACAAATATGTCCCGCATCTATCTCAAATTAAGGGATATGGTGGTATGCATCAAAGGTGTACGCAATCCGCAAATAATAAATGAATAGTAAAAGGGGAGAAAGGAGACCTGTGGATCAGATCTGACGCCTCTGCTGTGGCTTAGACCAAAGCAAACACCAAGGCTGCCATGCCTCACCACGAAAAGCCCCGCCGCCTGACTCCAAATGGACGCCTGAGCCACCACAGCACACCGGGGACCAATCACTGCCGCCTCCGCCTCCACCGCCGAGAGTCCAACAGGTAGATATGTTTCCTCTTTTAGGGGATCGAATCCAATTATATTATTATTAAATACTCATCCTGTTACAAATAGTTGCTCATTTGACATTTTTGACCTCAAGTTTGGCCATTGTGTGCGTGACGGCGGTGTACGACCAACTGTGAAGGGTAAGACGTAGCTCTTAAATTTTATTGCGATCACAATAAAGTCCGCTGGTTGCATATTTGATCCCACTAGACCAACTGATCAGGGTTGTCTGTTATGAATGTCATAGCAAATCATCTGCTGAAAAACCGACAACATTGCATCAATTGAATATCTTCAGCCTCCCATCTAGCAATGAGGAGCCAGTCTCGTTGTATCCTTTTTTTATAGTACGTATTTGTATATTTAGATAAGGAAAATGTACAATCCAGCATTGTGTTGAAATGCTATTGAGCACGTAAGAAAGTCTGACCGCTGTATATTTGAACTCGTCAGACTATATCCTCCATAGTGACACGCTTGTTGCTGTTGTGATAGGTATCTTCGGTACTTATTTTAAAGAGCAAGTTCAACAATTCTTATCAAAGTCACTAGCTCCTTTTTACATGTTTGTTGCCTCAATCTAGTGCATCACAGATAGTCTTAGTTGTTGAATTTTATTGCTGACGCAAGAGTTTAACCCACCTAATATAAAGTTCAACATCACGTGCATGGGTATTATAACAGATTGTTTTATTGATGGAAAGGACAGCAAGATAAAATTGTACAATATAACAATTGTCCTTAATGAACATTGAAGACATCATATGACCATTTGTTGGGAGAACTACACGAACATGGATTCCGAGGGAAATTGTTCACAAGCACTGAGACTCCAAAACATGAAACCACAAATGTTCACTCAACCAAGCCCCCATGAGTTGAAGACTGAGAGTTACGCATGATACGCATGGCATACTCACGAAACTCATTGAGCTGCTCTTGGTTCTTTTTGTTAGCACACTTGACATTCTCACAGAGCTCACTGAACTCCTCTAGTAGCTTTCTCTTGAGCTCCTCAAACTCCTGTCGAACCAGTAATGCTTGCCTTTTCATGTCACTCAGTTGTTCGGGGAGCGCAACAGAATATTCCTGTTGAACCACAAGATGTTGGTGAAGCATTGTCTCCTATGAAATCCAAGCAGTCAACATCAACTTTTAGATAGTGGAAGAGGACTTCAATTGAAAATCCAACATGTTATGTAGACGACCCTTGAAACAAGGAGAAAGATGGCTTTGTTAATGAGTTCTAGTTTTAGGGTGCTGGCTGCTTCGTCCGTCATGTTGTTCAGTTGATCACCGAGCGTGATAGAATATCCCATTTCAGCTACAAGCTATCTATGAAGCATTGCCTCCTGTGAAATCCAAGTAGTAAACATCAGCTTATAGATAGTGGAAAAGAACTTCAATTGAAAATCCAAGAGATTATGCAGAGGACCCTTTGAACAAGGAAGCGGTAGGCGTCGGCAGTGACTTCTGTAGCTCATACTTGGGTGCTAGGCAATGTGTCCATCCTCTTGTTGGGGGCTTCTTCCATTCTATCAGTGCACAATAGCCTCATGGTTCCTAAGTCATGAGATCACTGAAGTCGAAAATAATGCAACAAAGATCCATCAGTTTAGTCTACCCATCACATTTACAATACCAAAATGCAACTTTAACAGCATATAACAATTTCCATGTTATGAGCTTATCCAAATTTAGAGTACCAGCACATAGACATAGAAAACTCACGAGAATAGTAGTTATTGTGGCTGTAACCATTAGTCCAATATAATTTTGGTTAAATCAAGTCTACCATCAAAGGTGTTCATTCTAAGCGAAATCCCCAAGTCATGTAGTAGATCCATGATGAGTGTTGGCAGTCCTTAACGATGATTTTATACTGCCAATAATAACCCAAAAAGGGAGAACTATATGCTTCTACACACATATACATTTATTATTGACTGGGTTTCACTTGTACTGGAGAATTATCACTTTGTAGGAAACATAGCCAATTACAAGAGGACATATAATAAAATAGCACAATTTGGGAAGGCACAAAACTCCACATCAAGCACAAGGATAACAAAGCCCAACATTGGATCAAAATAGGGCTGGTCCACCGTGCACCCAAGGCCCAGACTCAGAAGGCCCAGTCGCCAGTCAAACTAGGGCCTAGACAAGAGGGGGTCAAACTAAACCCCATGTCAAATCAGCCCAACTCAATGAGTGCACCACATGGGCCAACTCAGGAGGCCGAGAGGAGCACGTCCACCAAGTTTGGGCCGATTCAGTTTTGAAAGAGGGTCGCCCGCCCGAGTTGGGTCGCGCGCCCAACTTTGGAGCCCGATCAGGCCTAGCCTTGGAGAGGCAGTTCACACCTTCCTTGTGAAGGTCAGGCAGTGCTGCACTCGTACAAGGAAGGTGGGAAACTGATGTGGGGAGGTTAGTTTGGAACTTTCCAAGTGGGAAGGAGCATTTTACAAAGAGCCCCCTCTACTTCATCTATAAGAGGAGGCTCTCTCACCCTCATTTAGACACACCACACAAGAAGAGCCTCTCTCCCTCACTTGTATCTTTAGGATGTAGTAGTAGTAGCTTAGTAGGAGCAAGGCAAGCTTCATTAGAGAGCTTGAACCTTTGGGAGTGATCTCGGTATGAATACATTCCAGAGTTCCCTTTTGTTTATTCTATAGCTTGTTATGAAATTAGAGCTAAGTTCTTGTGCACATAGAACTTTATGCTAAATCTATCATGCATCCATGTTTAGACCTAGAGCTATGTTGAGGTGATGGGTTCTTCTTTAATTTAGTCTTGGTCAAGTTGGTTTGCGAGATCGATGCTGTCCTTGTGGCGGTGCTCTAGTAGAAGGACCCTGAAAATGGGTAAGCCTTGTCGACACGCTAGAGTAGTAGTCGATAGCTTAGATGTGGTGTCTAGGCTGGAGCTGCCATCGGTTGCACCTTTCTCATACGGTTGAGGTGGTAGGCGACAGGGAGTGACCTTGTCCCGTTCGTCCCTTGTAATCCCCCACGTCCGGGTTTGGCGTAGAGCTGTACGCCGATATTTCCTGGCAGACCAGGTGCGCTCCAGTGCCCGAAGTAGATCAACAGCGACTAGGCTATCTTGACTTAGAATCTCTGACCCTATATAACAAGCATGTATTTGTATGATCCTGTTATCATAACATAGCTATCATGAATGCCTACTCCAGTTTAGGTTATTGTTTATTCTTTCTTTTATCTTTGTCCTTGACTTGGCTCGAGTGTGTATGTCAGTTATCTATCTGCCTATCCTGTTTACCCCTGTTATGAACATTGGTCTATTATGTACTTATGTTATCTTTACCATGTCCCTCTTATAAACCATACCTTCCTTTGGGAAAATATAAATAACGATACCCTGAATACTTCCAGGGGAAATGTTACAACGGTATTTCCATGCGCTTGTGGACTTGTTCTGTAAATGTTGTAGAATACCTACCAATGTTTCTAGTAACATTATCATGGACTTTGCAATTCTGGTAATGATGCTATGAAATGCCAACAACCATTTCTGGCGCCGTTGCCGGGGAAGGCATTGGTTAAGACATATTAGTTGTACATATTCTTGATAATATGTTTGTGTAGTAGCCCTTGCTCATTTCAGGATAAAAAAATCTTTTATAATCTATATTTTGTTACCCAAAAAAATATTTAAAAAATAATTTGCTTTATAAAAAAATAAAATAAAATATCTTTTCCTAAAAGCTTATTGAAAATATATTTACCTCTTTATAAAAAATAAATAATTATTATTTTAAAAAAATAATTTGCTATCCTTTTATAAAAAATATAAATATTTTCTGCTGAAAATAAAAATGTTAGTTTGTTTTCAAAGTTTTGCATGAAGCAAGTTTTGGTTTGAAGTATGATTCTTGCAAAATGATATCTTCATAGGCTTTTTAATTTAAGAATGGTGCTTAGATTAAATTATCTGCTTTGATTAAATGACATGTCTAATCATTGTTCCGAAACTACTAAGTGTAGACTTTACAAAAAAAAGTTATTTTATTTATCAATAAAGTATTTTATAAAATGTTTTCAAAAAAATATATTTATTCTAATATAAAAATCTTTCAAAACAAAAATATATAAATATATAATTTCAATGTCTAAAATTTGAAAACTTATATTTGAAATAATTTCTTTTTTTCTTAGTCTTTCAAAATAAAAAATGAATCTTCAAAAAAA
>CM041630.1:33489072-33549310 GCA_023333625.1 Bothriochloa decipiens | reverse complement strand
TTTTTTTGCTGTGCTAAGTACAGGTGTGAGGTAGTAACATATGGATGTTTCAATCTATAAACTTCAACATGCATGTTACAGTGCACAGAGTCAAAAATCTTAGAACTTCAAGTTTCTGCTTCATTGTGTGCTTTATTGAGCTTTGTACTGAACTGCTTAGCTTGCTACATGATGGCACAAAAGTTCAAGTAATTTGGAAGGCAGGACAGTTCATATGCTTCGTTGCTTTGTACTGAACTGCTTTGTTTGCTTGCTACATGATGGCATAGAAGTTCAAGTTTGTGCTCCTGATCTCTATGCAATATGGCTTTGTTGTTCATTCTTATAGATAGCATAGAAGTCTACAATGTTTGTTGCAATGCTTGGTTTTTGTCCATCCAAATTGAGGTGTTGTTCAATAAAAGCTACATAGGACTCACAAAATTGCAATGTTTCTGATGCGTCGCTATTACTATTTCTATTTCTCTTTGACCTGGGTTTTTGACTTCCTCTTAACTTTTTTTTACAGAAACTGAAACCAGTTTCTTTCACTTTCTACATTTCATCATAATAACTATTAGAGGAAATGGGAAAAACATAGTATGAGATGGACAGGGACGAGCGAGTTAAGCAAAACATGGAAGTTTTTAAATCTATGGGTATTACAGTGATAGCATAGAATGTTAGGGATGCTTTCTCAAAAGGGAAAAAAGGGCAAAGGGAAAAACCTAGAACCTGACAAACTAGAATCTGATAAAGATATGATCCATCATCTGACATTGATAATGAATCTGAATATGATGATGATGATGACCTCATTACTGAGGTCAATACTGAGGTGAGATGGATTCATAGGCCAAGTTGAAGCTTCATTGAGTAATAGGATGTTGTACTTATTTGTACTTACTTATTCTATTATATTCTTAAGTCCTCACATCCATCTCTTTTTCTCTTGCCAGGTTGGTAAGATGGTTCCAGGCACTCGCCCACAACAGAAGAAGAAAAATGCTGCTACAATGGCGGCTGTTAACTAGCAGCCAGCATGCACACTAGGCAGATTCACCAGGCTTACTGCAGCCATGCATTGCCAAGGGGAAAACCCTAATGCAGGCCGTCTGCCACCTAAGCTAAGATAACCCTTGCCGACTAGGAACAATTTGAGGGCCAATCCTAATGGATTGGCTATTTCTAGTACTAGCCAGTTGCAAGGCCATCTCACTACAACCCCAGCCAGCTCTTCCCCTGGCCCAAAAATAGAGCATAGACCTAACAGTTTGGATATGACTAGTGCAGCCATGTCCATATCTGCTACTATCACATAGCCTACTACTACCAGAACCACTGCAAACCTATCTTAGGAACCAACTCCAACAACCAGTGCTAACCTAGTAATTCCTACTGACAACTCGTCGGGTGCATGAAGCTCAAGGAAAAGCAATGAGATCAGTGAGTCAGTTGACCCTTTTGAGGTTGGAAATTTAGTGGGACATACAATTGAGGAAGATCTGATCCTTGAATTAGTTGCAGGTACACAATATAGTTTTTGAAGAATTAGTTTCAGCATTCAATATCTACAATTCCTACAGATTTAATAACACATTTCTAATATTATTTGACTATGCAGCACCACAAAGAGAATGTTTGCAAAAGAACCATGGGGCATGGCTTAGAGAAGATCATTAATAGAGGAAAGAAGCTCATCATTGAGGTGGCAGAAGGGAAGAAAAGGCTTAAGGTTCCACTTCAGGCCGCAAAGCTTGCATCAGATGTGGTGTGGCCCTTAGAGACAGGTTGCCTGTCTACAAGTCACGGAAAGATTATGATAATGAAGAGGCAAAAAAGAAGTTGGCAAAGTGCTAAGTGCAGTGGCAGTGAGTTAGCTATTTCATTCTTCCTAAGTTTTCCATGCGTTACTATACTCCCAAGTGCAACTTGTGTCTAATATCTCATTTGTGTGGCTTCAGTCAAGGTTGGATGTGGATGTTAAGAATGAGGGACCAAGCAAAGCTGCATGCACTGATCTCATTAAGAAGGGTGTGAGGCAGCAGAGGTATCGCTTAAAAAAGAAGTACTTTGATAGCTCTCTGACCGAAGAACAGATGCTAGCTAGAGATCCTCCACCGAAAATGAAGAAAGAGGATTGGACCAACTTGGTTGAGTACTGGTGTAACACCAACAATCAGGTTCTATGCCTACATAATCTGGTGTCGTAATATGCATTGCAGATTGTACATTGAACTGAAACCTCTCTATTACATTTGTGGTGCAGGAAAAATTTGCTAAGAATAAAACAAACTGAGCCAAGGTGCAACTTCACCAAAAGACTGGATCTAGGTCCTATATTGCTCATCGATATAGCCTGGTAAGTAGATCTTCCTGTGTATTCTAATTGTAAGGGACTGTGTGCCAATGAAATGTGAAATATTTAGAGATAAACCTGATTGCCTCATGTCCAAGTTGCATTGTTCTTGATCTATGTCCAAGTTGCATTGTTGCACAATTTATTAATGTCAATGGCCAACTGGGAATCAAATACATAAAAATATTCATTGGCAAACCATAGTACAAATTACTTGACTATGCTGCTGATTGGAAGTGTTGTTAGTATAAAAGTTATGTGGCAGATAATTCTATGGTCTTGCTGTAGTCTTGAAAAATATATGTTTATGCCTTAACTTATATCCCATGTTTGTCTAGGCCTATTTTTAGGTTCACAAATATCATTGTAATCCTAGTTTTTTATAACACCCTAATTTTTGAACTTTAAATCTTAAATGAATTTGATTTTATTTCTGCATAGATGTTTTACATTCATAGGACAATTATAAATGTTTTATGAATTACTTTTAAAATATGTAGCATGTTAGAAACCATGCATTGTTGCATTCATATTGCTGCACAGTTTTATGGTCGACTTGTTTGAGCCTGTTGTTTAATTCTTGCTTTGCTTTCTAGCTACTAACATGCTCTAACTTGTCCCCTCTAATCCTAGACTAACAAAATCTAGTCTAACTAGCCTAGGCCAGTCACTAGTGGACCCTGGCCAACCCCAGCCTCTCCTGGCCAAGTGTGCCCAGCAACAGCCGGCCATGGCCAACCCTGGCCAACCATGGCCAAGGCAGCAGCTGCAGTAGCCGGCCAGCAGTGGCCAAGCTCGGCCACCAGCGGCCAAGCCAGCCCAGCCAGCACAGCAAGGCTGCCAGCAGCCAACCCAGCTCCACAGGCCAGCCTACCAACATCCAGCACCGCAACCACAGGCGGCCCAGCTAGCCTAGCGGCCGTAGCCCGCTTAGCTCGCCAACGCGCGCGCCTTGGGCCGGCCCAGCAAGCCGCGTCATCCGCGCCCGCCCACATCAGCGCCTGCGCCAGCTGCTGGCATTAGCACTCGTGTCGCCGCCCAGAGTCGCTGACAGGTGGGCCCACCAGAGTGGGGCCCACGCTACAGTGTCGTCTCCCTCCTGGAGACGAGCACCGAGCCAGTTTCGGCCGCCCGCACCGCGTCTGCGTGCCACGAGAGCGCACGGCCCGAGGACCACCACTGCCTATAAAGAGGTCACCCCGGTGCGCTTCGCGTCCCTTAGCAACCCTAGCTCACCGCCGCCGCCGTCGCCATCGCCCGATCTCGCGTCGCGAAACCCTAGCCCGCCGCCATCTTACCCGTCGCCATCCGCCACCGAGGTAAGCCCATCCCCAAGCTCCACAAGACCCTGAAGGCCATCTTGCCGCCCTTCAAGGTCACCCTAGCCCTCTTCGTGCGCCGCCGTAGGTCCATTGGTCGCCGGTCATGGCGTCGCCGCGCGGACCACCGCCTCCGGGTCTGCGAGGTCATGCCGTGCCTTCCTGACCACTCTGCGTAGCTCGTCGTGCACCAAAGCCCCATGGCCCCACACGCCGGTGAGCCACCGGTCGGCCGACCACCGTCGGTCCACTGTGGACCCGTGGACCCGGTCCACAGGGATGGTCCATGGCCGGTCCATGGACCTGGCCAACCACGCGTCGCCACGTTGCGTCAGCGCGGTCAATGCCCGGTCACCATCAGTAGTTTTGCAAAAAAGCCCCTGCAGTTTACTTTATTTTGGACCGAGTCCTTCCTAGCTCAAAAGTAATTAGATTTTAGTCCTATTTTCTGTAGATCAGCCCCTAGTCTTGTTTTAGCCATAACTTTCACGTTTTAACTTTGATTTTAGGAAACTTATACTTTTTGGAATCATATCGACGAGTAGAATATTCCTATGCTATTATTTGCTACGTTGAGATGTTTTGGTGTACTGCTCTAATTAAAGTATGTTTGCTTGCATGTATTGTGCGTGTGTGATGATTGTGGCGTATAGAGAATGAGACGTGGGTGAACGAGGACCAGCAGGACCCAGAGGACAACGTGCAGCAGGACATCAACCAAGGCAAGTGTAGGCACCTTTGATCATTTTGTCCCTATTCATGTTTAAGTAAATTCACTGCATGTGTCTTAAATCGACAGACCATAGGACTTACTAGCCACTTTACCCAAAGATATCCTATGGGGTTGTAGTTGATAGGCTTTTAGGTTGCTAGTCGATCTCACCTTTCACTGTTTAATAAAGATAAACTTGCTCCTTAACTTATTGAGCCTTGGGCTCTTGGCTTCGGCCGTTGAAGAAGTTGATGCATGTCCGCATCGTTGGTTGGTGGTGAAAGAAGGGGGAACGGATGTCAATGGGCTCATAGCGACGGGGGCATCCGTATCTCCTCCCCTTTGTGGTCCTTTTGTGGAGCGGCAACCTGGGACTTTCGTACATCTCCAGGCTAATGGGCTCTGGCTTGGTCTGTTACTAGGATCATCATAGGCAGGAGGGTGGCTTACCGACGGGTAGCATAGCAATGGTGTGAAGGGTGTTACAAGTTCTAGCATGGGAGTTCTGGTTGATCCGTAGACTGGGGCGGCGACTATGAGTACATCTCTCATGTGCTTGGGACATTGCGGATCGGGTTAGCACTGCCTATGACCCTATGAAGGGCCTCGTTGTGTCCTCTGCCAGCCTATCTCGGCAATGGGCTAAGAGGCTGATCACCTCGGGCACCAGGAGTAATCACAATCTGGAGTGAAAGTGTACACCTCTGCGCAAAGTTAAAATCGATATATCGTCCATGCTCACGGTCACGAGCGGCTTAGATCCTCGCATGATTAGCCAAATGGTTTAAGCTATGAAATCGTGGTGATGTTGTGGAGGTTGCTACCTTGGGTTTTATCGGGATGGCTATCCCATGTTCCCTTGAGATGGCTATCTCATGTTTAATGTTGTTAACGATATATGTTTATATCTATGATGTTAGATGACACATAAATGTTACTTGAACCTTAATTAAAGGGATGGAAGCTTCAACCAAGTGGATTAGAGAATAGGTTGCAACTTGTTAAATCTTAATTATCTACATTAAAATGCTACCGTAGTCTACCTTTTAGCTTTACCTTGTATTAGCCTTGCATGTCATTATTTTCTGCCTGTACTTGCTGAGTTTTGACATGGAAGTCACTCTTACTATTTCCCAACCAAAGGATGCTCAAGTGATGACTCAGATGGTGACTTTCCTGAGAACTATCCGGGATACTAGGCGTCGACCTTCCTGTGGCGAGATGGAGTCGCTACGTCTATGTCGTCTTAGTTGCTTTTTGTTTTGGATGATGTTATTTATATTTCGCTTTACTCTGATGATAGTTATGTAATAATGGTATGATGTAATTGTTATACTATGTTTTATTCGAACACTGCGCTTTTGAACCATGTAATTTGTTGTTCATGTGTGTAATTGTTCTGGGCGCACATGAGCTTTTGCCTTGGTTTCATTCCTTCGAAACCAGGGTGTGACATTTTTTTGCATCTTGCAGAGGTCAAAGTATAATAACGAAACTAGATCCTGTTGAGTTCTTTGGTGAGTGTATGACTAGTCCGCAAAGTGGTCATTCTCTTGCAAGTGAGATATATGTAAGTAACACACTGATTTGATTCTTGTAATTTACAATATGATATGACTAGTTCAAAAATGATGTATGGCCTTGTTATTAAGTGCATTCATTCTATGTAGGAACATATGGTGGCAGAGAAGGAAACAGAACTAGAAGAAGGAGAAGCACCGAAGTCTCCCTCTAAGATCGTTGCTGACAGTCTCAACCAGATCAGCCGATCATCCACCTTCCTTCAAAACATTGGTGTAGGTCGAGGGTCTAGGACTACACCATCCACATCTGAAGCCACAGAGGCTAGCCTGCAAGCTGAGTTTGATGCAAAGCTACAAGAAGAAAGAGAGGAAGCTTCTAAGAAGCAGGAGGAGTTGTAAGCCCAGCTTCAAGCTCAGCAGGTAGCTCTTGAAGAGAACCAGAATTTGTTACGCCAGACCCAAGAGGAAATGAAGGGGATGAATACCAAGTTTGAAGAAACTAATGCACTGCTGTGGGCTGTGCTCAAACTTCAGAAATATTGAGGTAGGTGCTCATGCAATTTGTGTTGATAAAGCCTTTGCCTCAGCTTAACCCCTTCCTAGAAAACAAAACTCTATCTGTTGTCGGAACTGTGTGTTGTCAGACCATGGTAGAACTTATTTGCTTCTGTTTTTATGTTCGTACCTGTATGGTGGATTTGAACCTATATGCTGGACCTGGAACTTGGTACCTAGAACCTATGTGCTCGAGCCTGGAATCTTTGTGATTTGAATTTGGAACTTTGATGGATTACAGCTTGCGTGATACTATGATGTTGCATGAAATGTGTATGTTGTATGAGTTGTGATGAGATATATGTTCTTCTATGATCTGTTATTGGTCATTGCATTGAGGCATTATATTATATTATATATATTACAGTTGTGGTCGTCATTGAATGAATAGAAATAAATGATGACAGATCGTCTCAAATTCTGTTTTAGTACCCTCGGTATCATGACACAAACAATAAGTCACAAAAAATAAACAACAAGACAATATAGTATCGTCACAACATGTGGCTAAAATAGGCTCCCGAATGACAATCTGTGATGACACTGGTATTTTATGTGACGGCAAGACCTAACAATATGTGACACAACAAATGGTCACCAATGGGAAACAATATGTGACGACAAGCATGTCGTCACAAAAGCGCACACAAACTACCTCCCGAGATACAATTTGTGACGCGTTGACTGAACATTATGTGATTGTTTCTTGCTTCACAAAATGTATGATTATATGACATGAATAAAAACCGTCACAAAAGGTCCACACATTTTGTGACGGTTATAATTATTTTCATCATGCGGTACTTTTAGCGATGATCTTTATATGACGACCCGTGTGACGGTGACTTTTTGTCATACGTGTGATTCTATGACATCATCTGTACTTTCTAAGACACTTTCGGTTTGTCATACAATCCTAGTTTTTTGTAGTGGGGGATGGCCCAATTATCACAAGGTCCATATAAGGACTGTCCCATGGTACACAAAAGAGGTATGGCGGAACTTCCCCATGATACACAAAAGAGATAGGGTCGGACTGTCCCGTCTCATGATCTTGCAAGTCCCACAAGTCTTGGCTCCAGGCAGTTCTTGTCTACGAATGCTAGAATTTCTGACCGCTACATAACTGATCACGTAGGACAAAGCATAATGGGAATATCAGTTTTGATTGTATTATTATTATGGTCATATAATAATCACTAAAATTTTTGGTTCGTTCTAGGTCACAAGGCCTCATTGGCACGTCGGCACGGATCCACCGGCAGACTAGACTGGTACTCATCTTCACCGTATCGACAGCCGCTTATCACAGCCATGTGCTACAGGGACTACCAGAACCATTCCCTGTCCCGCATCTATCTAAAATTGAGGGATATGGCAGTATGCATCAAAGGTGATATATCTAAGTGAAATCCCCAAGTCTTGTAGTAGATCCATGTCGAGGCAAAACAGAAACGAAGAAACAAACAGTAAAAAGGGTAGAAAGGAGACCTACGAATTAGATCTAACAGCTCTGCCACGGCACACAAGCGACGCAGATGCCAATGCCACCGGCCCCACTGCCTGCCTCCAAATGGACGCCGAAGCCACCACAACACACCGGGGATCCTCCACTACCGCCTCTGACTGTCGCAAGTCCAATGGGCAGATACTTATCCACTTTCAGGGGATTCAGGGGATATAATATATATCTCATATATATAGATATAGGAGAACATAAAATGTACTTACATTATAATATATAAAGGCTCCAAGGGGATGAGAACACGCACAGTCATTTATCATAGTGGCAAAGACCTTCATGTCTTTAGTGCCAGGTCTCGGGTTCGAATCCTAGAGAGAACCCAATATTTTTCGGGAATTCAACATCCTTCGGAGAAGGGTGGTCCCACATGTCTGTTAGAGAAGGGTCCCCAGTTGCAGGTCCCATCTAACTTGACGCTCTGGTTCCACATGTCTGATGGAACGGTCCTAGTCAGATCACACATGTCAGTCGATGAAGGTTGACCCCTCATGAATAGAGATGGGTCCTCCATGGCAGGTCCCATCTAACTGACACGCTGATCCCACACGTCGGATGGAGAACGGTCCCAAATGGGTCCCACATTTCAGTTGACGAAGGTTCACCCCACATGAATGGAGATGGGTCCCCCGTGGCCTGACACGCTGATCCCACACGTCGGATGGAGAACAGTCCATGAACGGGTCCCACATGTCAGTCGTCAAAGGGTGGTGGGCTGGGTCCCATCTAACTGACACACTGATCCCACATGTCGGATGGAGAACGGTCCTAGACGGGTCCCACATGTCAGTCATCGAAGGGTGGTGGGCTGGGTCCTCTAACAACCCTAGAAATCCGGTCACCGAAAATACGGACTTTCAAAATTTTTTCTAAAGATTACCAGTGTATGGTGGATGTCATGTACGAAACCCGCCAATAGATGCACAAGTAGCACCCAATGTTAGCCCGAGCATTGCATTTAAATTACCAAACCTTGATTCGCATTTTTTTTGATTTTATATGATGACCGATAAAATCGAATAACCTATCATCGCATGTGTAAATTTGTGTCGACTAACTCCGAAAATGGATCCATCATGACCTAGAGACCCTAGTGGACCCACCATGGTGTATACATCATGGTCACTAACCACACTAACAAAGGGTTATGGCTCGATTAGTTGCTTGGCAAGAAATAGAAATAGAAAAGGAATTGAAAAATAGAAGGAAAAAGAAAAGAGGAAATCAGCCCAGACAGCCCGCTCGGCCTGCTCTCACCCGTGCGCCCGGCCTGCCTGAGTGCCCTCGCTCGCGGCCCGCGTAGCCGCATGGCCCAGCATGCGTTGCTCGCGCGCCAATCCAGCAACACTCGCCCGCGGCCTGCCCGCACGCCCGGCCTCGCTCGCTCGCGCGTTCGCGCCGTGGCCCATCAAGGCAGCCCAACAAGGCCATAGCTCGCCGCCTGCACGCGCACGCTGCCATGCCACTCGGCCCATCGGCAAAATGCGTGGCCCACCTGCCAGCTGGGCCCATTGGCAAAATGCCCGCCAGCGTCGCCCGCGCGCTCCCGTCGCCGCTCTCGGTGACAAGCGGAGCCCACCTGTCAGCCCATTTCTGCTCACCGCGCATCGCATCCGTCATTCCAAAAGAAGAAACGGCGCCCTTCGTCGTCCGCTACTCGCCCGTGACCCACCACAACGCCTCGGATGCCGTCCATCCTCACTTGTCCGCGCCACGCCTTTCCCGAACCCTAACCCTAACGTGCGGCCATGCTCAGCCGCTTGATGAGGATCTCCGATCCCCACCGTCCTCCGCCGGCCGCCGTGCCTATAAAGAGAGGGGCGCCTCGGCCCTCTAGGGTTTCCCCATCGCTCCGCCATCTTTGTGGAGACCCGCTGCCCTGACTAGCCGAGACAAAGAGAAAGAGGGAGGAGTAGGGAGGGAGCGCTGCCGCGCGGAGCTAGAACACCGCCGCCGCCGCTGCTGTCCACGCGTCAAGGAGGACCTCGGAGTGCTGCACGACCATCTCGACGTCCCGGCTCTGCCTTCCCTGCAACAAGCAGCCACCAAGCCCTCGTCGCCTGCCTCGACCATTGCTGTGCAGGTGAGCTCCCCCGCTCTCGCCCTGCTTGGCCATGGCCACTGCCAGTACGCCGTCGTTCCCGCTCTCCTGTCTACCTTAGGCGTTGTTAGCCACGCCGTTGAGCCCGCCTTGGCCTGGGACACATTCCTGACACGCTAGATGGAGTCGTCATGAATCATAGTGAGGCCAGCACCTTTGCCAACCTCGGTTTCCCTAGACTCTAGCCGTCGGAGCGCCGCCGTGGCTTTACGGCCGCGCACGCCCTGTCGAGCCCCCTTTTCTTACCTTCGGTAGGAGCTACACGACCCCAATCGAGCCTAGGACAACAGGATGAGGAGCAAGATGGTGCCCTGAGGGAGGAATCACCGCCACTACCGAGAGCCGCCGTTAGCCACCACCGTCCGATGGCCGCCAAGCTGGGAGCCCCTTCCCTCAAATTGAACAGGCATCCATGTTCGCCGTGGCTCCATGAAGCCAGGGTGCGAGTCAAAACCACCTCCTACACGCCGTAGCACCCTGCAGCCGTGGCCTCATCGTCGGCCACCGCCAAAGCGCGTGCACCGGCAAGGTCAAGCCCGTGGGACCGCATGGACCCCGCCACTGCACCAGTATAGCCTTTGTGCCCTCTTAGCTACGCCTCAGCCTGGCCAACCCCGCTCGCAACCGCTGCCCGCCTGCACGCCGCCAGCGAAACCAACTGCACCGGCCGCGTGCGCGGAGACGGAGAAAAGGGGAAAGGTTCCCCTACCCGTGTGGACCAAGTCCACCACGTGGACCCATCTAGCCAATCGTGCAGCGCCACCTAGCCACCCTGTTTCTGGTGCACCATGAACTGAGTCTGTGAGCCAAAGCACCGTGGATCGAGCCCAGTGGACTCTGACCCGCCACGTGGCCCAGCTAATGAGCCGACACGTGTCTGGGCCGGCCGGCCCAACCCGGCCCAGATCCAGCACTGCCCAGGCCCGCCATGGCTCGGTCGAGGCCTGGTCTGCGTTGACCGTTGACCGATCAGTGTTGACCATTGAACTGGCCCCACCTGTCAGTGACTGTTGACCGGGGGTCCCACCTGTCAGCCACTGACCGAGTCGATGTCAGTGCTAACGTTAGCATGACGTCAGCATGACGTCAACACTGCGACATCACCTGTGCCCGCGTGCCACATGGCCCAATCAGAGGACGCCACATGTCAGCCTCGAAAATTCATAACTACTTCATACGATCTCCAAAAAATATGAACCAAGTGCCAAATTTTCATAAAAATGAGCTCTACATCATAGGCTTATGTATGAGTGCATTTGGACTTATTGAATTTTATTGCTTCTTTGTGTTGACTCTATAGGAGCCGCTAATGTGGCTAATATGTCTCGTTTCAGAGGAGGATCAGCTTGAGGAGGACGACTACGAGTACGAGGGGGAGCTCGGTGATGACTTCACAGGTGCCACACACCACCCAACCTCATAGATCCTATTACGCATGGCATAATATCTAGCTTGCTAGTGCTTTAATTATGAATACATCTGATGATAGGTTGCATGGTAGAACTGCTTGATGAGACTTTACCTTGTCGCAACCTTGCTCCTGCACACCTGGTGATAGGCTAGACGCATGCTTATTTACTTATGATGCTTTACTTCTACTACGCTTATATCGGTGTGATGATGATGCGTGATGGAGAGTATGGTTGAATGGCTAAGGCAAGTGGTGCCACTTTTACTCGGGGAGAGTGCTGCGCGTGTCTTGGGTGTGTGGTGAGGGTTGAGTCGATTGGACAGGATTCTACGATGAGCCATGTGGGCAAGTCTTGCCGGGGAATGTGTTCTGGGCATTCCCATGTGAGGTGCTTGTGGTGGGCACATTGTGAGGTATAAGGAGATCCCGGGGGTGAGAACCTTCATGGAGCGAAGCCCCGGGTAGGAGGTGCTATTGTAGCATGGACTGTTGTAGTCCCTAAGGGAAGATAATCCTGTTTGATCCCCCTAGGACCTGATATCTCTTGAGGACCAAAACCATGGGACTTACATGCTCACCACTCACTCTTGTATGGGTGGGAGATGGATGTCTGACTAGCTAGGATGGTGTCACTACTACTAGGTTGTTAGCAGATAGTGTCGGGAGGTATGGGCGTGGAGACCCACACCCTCCTTAGACAGCATAGTGACCATGGGGGGCCCGGTACTATGTCTCACAGTCTCAGTGTGCCGGTGGTACCTATCCGGGATGTCTCAATACTGAGTGGTAGGGTGGCATCGCACCGGTTAGAAAGCAGCCGGAATCAGCTTAGGCGAGGCACTGCCGATGATAGTGATCTTGTGGTTATGGGAGTACACTCTCTGTAGAGTTTATGAATCTATATATAGTCCGCGAGCCACTGGTATGGCTTTTTCCTAAGACCCACGCTTCTCGAGAGTAGTGAGAGGAGTCCTTCTATTCTCCCCCTGGTGTTACCCTTCCAGCTGTGAGCCGCTGAGATAGGCTCCAAGAGGGAGTTGGACCTGTTGACTGAGTGCGAGAGGGAGAGATGTGTGTGATGGGAAGGAATGGGATTGGATATGTGGATGAAATGGGTTAAAACTTGATGAACTACATTATATGAATTTGGTCACTATTTGCATAGGAAACTACAGCCATATATTAGGTCAATCTGATTATATCCTTTGCATCCCACCAAATACTACATAGCAAAAGCAAAGCATAGGGTGGGAGATGTGGCCAGTACAAACCGTACTAAAAATTATTTGGCAGGTGAGCCCGACTATGACTATGACGATGAGGAGGAGTAGACGTCTCAATCCTATGCTCAGGCTTCTTTTAGAGATGTATTGTACTTCTACCTTCCGCAGCCGTTCCAGAGGCTGCTGCTACTCTGATGATTCCACCAGTTTGGTGGCAAACTATTTATGTAATTCCCCCTAATTGTACTCTTTTATTCGATGTATGGATCCTGTATCAACTGTTGTGAGATAATGAGATGGTTTGATGCTTTGAACTATTATATTATCCGCCATTCTGTGTATTTCTCTTCATAGAAAATTGAGGATGTTTTAGTTGGTATCAGAGCCATGCTTGACCCTAGGACGAGACCCTTAGGATTGGACGATAGGATTAGGAAAATCTTGAAATCTCTCGGTTATACACCAACCACGGCATACACTTTTATGCATGGCTTACCTTTCTCTGCAACTTTTCTAATTCTATCCTCGTGTCAACCTACAGATGGACCCCAACTTGCCGTTTGGTCCGTTGCCGCCGATAGATGTCGTTGAGATCAGACTCGAGGGGACGGAGTATGGAGGTTACGCTCACATGCTTTGCGAGGTTCTCATCGAGCTTGGTGTTCCCATGGAGAATGTCGAGTACCTTTGCCGCAGTAAGCCCACCCCGAGAGGAGGCATCGAAGGCTACCAGGCAGTCCACATCAACGCGCCTGCAAGCATGAACCTGCCCGAAGTTACCGCCTTCACCGACTTTGCCTTCGACAACGACACCGGCATGTGTGTTCAGACCATTTCGCGCCAGGCACTTCACACTGTGCTGTGCACCAGAGCTGACTATCTGAAGGAGAGTTGCTTTCATCTGCTTTCCTGTGCCCTTGATGTTCAACAGGGTACTTGGGAGGAGATTGCCTACACCGAGCAGAATACCAGAGTTGACCGCAACCCTTGCCACCACGCCTCTATGATGTACATGCAGTGCCAGGAAATGTACATTGCTGAGTTGGAGCGAAAGGGATGCCATGATCGTCGCTACCTGATGGAAGTTGACGAGAGGATCCGCAGTTTGGAAGGTAAGGAGGCAGCATGGAAGCAAAAGATTGCGGACCTAGAACGTGAGTTAGCATGCAAAAAGCACACTCACCAGGATCAGATCACTAGTCTGATGAACAAGATGGATAAGCTTCAAATCCACAACAGTCATCTCAACAAGAATATCTGGGAGCTTGAGACCACTATAGCTGAGAAGAACGAAGACAATGCAAAGAGATTCCAGTAAAAGAGTCAAGATGCTGCCTACAGGGACAAACTCCATGAGCAGTGCAAGGCTCAACGTGAGAAGCTGCTGTAGGAGTACACTCTTGCTAGCTACAACCAGGGACACCTAATCAACTACGTCCACAAGATAGCATACCTCATGGATAAGCTCAAACACACTATGGAAGCTTGGAAGAGGTCAGATCACAAGAGAGTCAGATAGTATGAGGAGTTGTAGGATGAGCTTCCCTTACATGCCCGTAAGAGGGTCAGGGTTGAGACATTCGAGCTGGGGCAATCTCGCCTCAACTTGAGTAGATGCCCCACCACTGGACTTAGTGGACTGGCAGTGTCCACCCCTCAGCTCGAGGAGGCCCGTCGTTACGTCTCTCACCTTCAAATGACTGATGAGCAGATCCAGGCTTTTGGCATCGGTATACCTCCTGCAGCTTACAGTTTGGACCAGCCTCTAGAGATGGTTTAGTGTAGTATCAGATCAGGAGATGATGGGCCCTGTATGGCCAAGTGACCAGACTCACCATGATGTTGAGTAGTTGTCCACCCCTTTAGCTAGAACTACCTACGTGTAGTACGTTTCTCGCGAGTCTCCTAGCGTAGCTGCTACAGACATCGCCATGTACCCAACTGATGCAATGAGTGATTCAGTTTTTATCGTGTCTTTTGGATCTTCATCCTTCTTTGTATGAGTGTTGGATAGATTGAAAATGTTTTTATCATGTCTTTTGGATCATTAATATCGAAGTTATATTACATGCGCATATGCCCTAATCTGAGGTTTATGTTAAGCAGGATGTCCACTCGTCGTGCCAACCGCCTAAGCAACCGTTGTCCTTCACCTGCGCCTACCAGGGGCCGTGGACGTGGTCGTGGTCATGGTCGTGGTCGCGTTGGTCACATACCCATTGACCTTGAGGAGCCACCCCGCGCTGTCACCCCACGGCCTGCACACCCACCGCCACCGCTGGTTGTTGAGCTAGAACCAAC
This sequence comes from Bothriochloa decipiens, assembly GCA_023333625.1. Classification (NCBI taxonomy): domain Eukaryota; kingdom Viridiplantae; phylum Streptophyta; class Magnoliopsida; order Poales; family Poaceae; genus Bothriochloa; species Bothriochloa decipiens. The sequence goes on along the minus strand of CM041630.1, from coordinate 33,534,305 downwards.
TGCCGGAGGCACGGTTGGAGGGCAGCCACAGCCTGCTGCTGAGCTCGAGCCCGAGCCTGCCACAGGAGGAGATGCAGCTCCACCACCACCTCCCGTGCCACTTTTGGCGGATGTGATGGCCCAGCAGACTGAGCTTCTTTGAGTCTTAGCTGAGAACGTGCTGCACCCCCGGCACCGAGAGCCCCGCGATGATTTCTACAAGAAGCTGGAGTTCTTTCTCAAGCTGAGGCCCCCGACGTTCGATGGCACCAGCGTTGACCCTATCGTTGCTGATGACTGGCTCAAGGAGATTGAGAAGAAGCTGGACTTGACCACTTGCACTGACAAGGAGTGTGTTGGCTTGGCAGCTCACCAGCTTGTGGGTGCTAGGCGATCTTGGTGGGACAGCCTCTGCGAAACCCACTGGGACCCCACCAACATCTCCTGGGATGAGTTTGTGGACGAGTTTTGCACATTCTTAATCCGTGAAGGCGTGCTGGAGAAGAAGGAGAACGAGTTTCGTAGCATCTCCATGGGAGCTGACAAAGTGCTTGAGTACAACACCCGCTTCACTAACCTACTGCGCTATTCACCTGTCTCAGTGGTGAACTCTGAGAAGGAGAAGATGTACTACTACCGCAAGGGCTTGTCTAGCCACATCAGGCTCTCCCTCTCAGGCACCAAGAGCCACACCCTGCGTGACTTGATCGACAGGTGCATGGAGATTGAGAAGGACCGCGATGAGGTTTTCCTGGAGAGGGAGGCGCTTGGCAAGAACAAGAAGGGCCGTACTGAGGGCACCTCCCGCGCACCCGCCCCATGAAAGTCACGTGGTGAGACATCTCAGCCTCCTCGCTCTCGCTTCGCCCAAGGAGCTGTTCACGGTTTGAGCCGGGGCGGTGGTACCCACACCAGCAACTACCCCCACCCTGCTCAGGACCACCAGGCGTACGCTCGTGCCACAGCAGGAGGTAGCACATGGAGGTACGCCGTGCCAACCCCCATAGGCGGCGTGACCTACACTTGCTTTTCTTGTGGCCAGCCAGGTCACAAGGCAGTTGAGTGCTCAAACAAGGCTGCACCAGCTACACCAGCACCCACCAGGCAGATCCAGGGCACCCTGCACAAGCAGGTGCCATCCGGAGCACCCCGAGGCGGCCTCACCCACATCTCAGCAGAGGCTACCCAAAGTGCCCGCGACGTGGTGTACGCTATGTTTTTAGTGCATGGAGTTAAGGCATCCGTGCTGTTTGATTCAGGTGCTACATGTTCATATATATCCTCCAAGTTTGCACAAGAGCACCATATACCTGTCACTCCATGAAAAGAAGCCTTATACACCAGTTCACCTTTGGGCAACATTTGTTGTACCAAAATATGTAAGGGAGTGAGTATCACGATTGAGGGTCTTACCTTTCTTGCTGATCTTACCTTGCTACCCTTCGAAGGCCTAGACGTCATACTAGGGATGGATTGGTTAACCCAGAACAAAGGAGTGATATCTTGCTCACCTAGATTTGTGGATATAACCCATCCAAGTGGACGTCAGATCAGATGTGAACTAGACAAAGGGACAGATGTTTCCATGCTGTGTGCCCTGGAAGAGAAGTCACTTGAGGAAGTGCCTGTAGTTTGTGAGTACCCTGATGTCTTTCCGGAAGAGCTACCAGGGATGCCACCAGACAGGGATGTTGAGTTCATGATCAACCTGATGCCTGGTATGAGTCCAATTTCCAAGCGACCCTACCGTATGGCAGTTGACGAGCTTAAGGAGCTTAAGAAACAGCTTGAGGAGCTATCCAAGAAAGGGTTCATTAGGCCCAGTGCCTCTCCCTGGGGATCTCCTAATCTATTTGTTAAGAAAAAGGATGGAATGCAGAGGATGTGCGTTGATTACCGGAACCTGAATGCCATAACTATAAAGAATAAGTACCCTCTACCAAGGATAGATGACCTGCTAGATCAGCTTCACAATGCCAAGTACTTCTCTAAGATCGACCTCAGATCAGGCTACCATCAGATGAAGATCAGAGAGGAGGACATTCCTAAGACAGCATTTGTCACTAGATATGGGCAGTATGAGTACACCATCGTGTCCTTCGGTCTTACGAACGCACCAGCTTATTTTATGAATATGATGAATAAAGTGTTCATGCAGGAGCTAGATAAGTTCATGGTGGTCTTCATTGATGACATTCTTGTCTATTCTGCCACCACCGAAGCGCACGAGCAACATCTGAGGATAATGTTGGAGAAGTTGAGAAAGCATCAGCTCTATGCCAAGTTCAACAAGTGTGAGTTCTGCCTTGAGGAGGTCGCTTTCCTAGGTCATGTGCTCAATGCTGACAGAGTAGCTGTTGATCCGTCTAAGATTGAGATAGTAAAGGGATGGGAGCAGCCATAGAATGTGACTGATGTGAGAAGTTTCTTGGGATTGGCTAGCTATTATCGTTGATTCATTGAGAACTTTTCCAAGATAGCGTGCCGCATGACCAACCTCCTGAAGAAGACCAAAGAGTTTGAATGGACGCCCCAATGCGAACAAAGTTTCCAGACCTTGAAGGAGAAGCTCACCACAATGCCTATTCTAGCCTTGCCCTATATCCACCAGGACTTTGTGGTCTATTGCGATGCATCTCGCCACAGGCTCGGTTGTGTTCTGATGCAGAATGGGACATTGCCTATGCTTCCTGCCAGCTTAAGGAGCACGAACAGTGTTACCCCACCCATGATCTTGAGCTTGCAGCTGTGATCCATGCCTTGAAGATTTGGAGGCACTACCTGTTTGGGAACAAGTGCGAGATCTACACCGATCACAAGAGCTTGAAGTACTTTTTCACCCAGGAAAATCTGAACATGAGACAGCATCGTTGGCTCGAGTTGATTAATGACTACGACGTCGAGATTCTCTATAACCCTAGGAAGGCCAATGTGGTCGCTAACGCTCTTAGCTGCAAAAGCCATTGTCATGCCTTGTTCACCACCACCTTGCCCAAGGAGTTGCAAGAGGGCATTAATGAGTTACAGATGGAGGTGATACCTCATGGCCTGTTGTATGAGCTTGGCGTGCACTACACCCTCATGGAAAGGATCCGTGAAGCCCAACGCCATTGCCCAAAAATTTGGGAGATACACCGGCTCCTGACACAAGGCAAGCGCCCAAAGTTCAGTGAGGATGAGCTAGGCACTTATTGGTACAAGTATAGAATTTGTGTGTCTACAGACCCAGCTATCCGCAACAAAATCCTATGAGAAGGTCATGACTCCAAGTATTGTATCCACCCAGGTAGTACTAAAATGTATGCTGATTTGAAGAGGAAATTCTGGTGGAAGAACATGAAGTCAGACATTGCAGAGCATGTTGCTAGATGTGACATTTGTAAACGCATCAAAGCTGAGCACAAGAGACCTGCAGGACTGTTAAAGCCACTTGATATACCTGAATGGAAGTGGGATAGCATTTCTATGGACTTCATTATGGGTTTGCCTCAAACCCCGAAGGGCCATGATGCTATATGGGTGATAGTCGATCGCTTGACTAAGGTAGCTCACTTCCTAGACATCAAGACTGATGCCCGAGTCAGCCAGCAAGCAGATCTGTATGTTGAGAACATTCTCAAGCTGCATGGAGCCCCTAAGAGCAAAATATTCGATCATGGGCCGCAGTATACGTCCAAGTTCTGGAAGGCCCTGAACAAGTCAATAGGGAGCAAGCTAGATTACAGTACCGCATACCACCCTCAGACAGATGGACAGACAGAAAGAGTGAACCAGATCCTTGAAGATATGCTTCGAGCTTGTGTTCTAAAATATGGGCCTGATTGGGAGAAGAGTTTGCCCTTTGCAGAATTCTCCTACAACAACAGTTACCACGCTAGCCTCAAGATGTCACCATTCGAGGCTATGTATGGAAGGCCGTGCAGAACACCCCTGATGTGATCCAAAATAGGTGACAGATCATTCTTTGGCCCTGCCACACTCAAGGAGGCCGAAGAAGGAGTCGCACGAGTGCGAGAGAACTTGAAGATTGCTCAGAGCCGTCAAAAGAGCTATGCCGATGAGAGGCATAGGGACCTCAAGTTTGAAGTTGGAGACTATGTCTATCTCAAGGTCTCCCCGCTTTGAGGAACCGTCAGATTCTATGTGAAGGGAAAACTAGCACCAAGGTATGTGGACCGTACAGAATCAGTGAAAGGATTGGCAAGCTTGCCTACAGAATTGAGTTACCCCCGCAACTGGCAGGAGTACACCCAATGTTCCATGTGTCGCAACCGCGCAAGTGTTTGCAACTGCCAGAGCATCCAATACCTGCAGAGGCACTTGATATTCTGGACACCTTGGAGTATAGAGAGCACCCCATCCGCATCATGGGTAGAACCACCAAGGAAACTAGAAACACCAACACACCATACTTGAAGATTCAATGGAGCAACCACACGGAACGAGAAGTGACTTGGGAAAAAGAGTCAGAAATGAGGAAGCTCTACCCCTACCTGTTTGAAGAGTAAATTACACTCTTGAATCTCGAGGACGAGATTCTCATAAGGGGGTAGGACTGTAACAACCCTAGAAATCTGGTCACCGAAAATACGGACTTTCAAAATTTTTTTCTAAAGATTACCAGTGTATGGTGGATGTCATGTAGGAAACCTGCCAATAGATGCACAAGTAGCACCCAATGTTAGCCCGAGCATTGCATTTAAATTACCAAAGCTTGATTCGCATTTTTTTGATTTTATGTGATGACCGATAAAATTGAATAACCTATCATCGCATGTGTAAATTTGTGTCGACTAACTCCGAAAATGGATCCATCATGACCTAGAGACCCTAGTGGACCCACCATGGTGTATACATCATGGTCACTAACCACACTAACATAGGGTTATGGCTCGATTAGTTGCTTAGAAAGAAATAGAAATAGAAAAGGAATTGGAAAATAGAAGGAAAAAGAAAAGAGGAAACTAGCCCAGATAGCCCGCTCGACCTGCTCTCGCCGGCGCGCCCGGCCTGCCTGAGCGCCCTTGCTCGCAGCCCGTGCAGTCATATGGCCCAGCATGCGCTGCCCGCGCGCCAATCCAGCAATGCGGCCCAGCAACGCTCGCCCCCGGCCTGCCCGCACGCCCGGCCTCACTCGCTCGCGCGTTTGCGCCGCAACCCATCAAGGCGGCCCAGCAAGGCCACAGCTCGCCGCCCGCATGCACGCGCTGCCACGCCGCTCGGCCCATCGGCAAAATGCGCAGCCCACCTGCCAGCTCGGCCCATCGGCAAAACGCCCGCTAGCGTCGCCCGCGCGCTCCCGTCGCCGCTCTCGCTGACAAGCGGAGCCCACCTGTCAGCTTCCATCTTTTACCATTATTGCTCGCCGCGCCTCGTGTCCGTTGTTCCAAAAGAAGAAACGGCGCCCTCCGCCATCCGCCGCTCGCCTGCCCGCGCCGCGCCTTTCCCCGAACCCTAACCCTAACGCGCGGCCTCGCTCAGCCTCTTGATGAGGATCCTCACTGTCCTCACCGTCCGCCGCCGGCCGCCGTGCGTATAAAGAGAGGAACGCCCCGGCCCTCTAGGGTTTCCCCATCGCTCCACCGCCTTTGTGGAGAACCGCTGCCCTGACCAGCCGAGAGAAAGAGAAAGAGGAAGGAGTAGGGAGGGAGCGCTGCCGCACGGAGCTAGAGCACCGCCGCCGCCGCTGCCGTCCGCGCGCTGAGGAGGACCCCGGAGCGCCGCACGTCCATCTTGACGCCCCAGCTCTGCCTCCCCCGCACCAAGCCGCCACCAAGCCCTCGTTTCCTGCCTCGATCGTTGCTGCGAAGGTGAGCTCCCCGCTCTCACCCTGCTCGGCCATGGTTGCCGCTAGTACGCTGCCATTCCCGCGCTCCTATCTGCCTTAGGCATCATTAGCCATGCCGTTGAGCCCGCCTTGGCCTGGGACACATTCCTGACACGCTAGATGGAGCTGGATGAACCGTAGTGAGGCCAGCACCTTTGTCGACCTCGGTTTCCCCGGACTCCGGCCATCGGAGCGCCACCGTGGCTTTACGGCCATGCGCGCCCTGCCGAGCGCCCTTTTCTTACCTTCAGTAGGAGCTACACGACCCCAATCGAGCCTGGGACAAGAGGATGAGGAGCAAGATGGTGCCCTGTGGGAGGAATCACCGTCACTGCCGAGAGCTGCCGTCCGCCGCCGCCGTCCGATGGCCGCCAAGCTGGGAGCCCCTTCCCTCAAATTAAACAGGCATCCATGTTTGCTGTGGCTCAACGAAGCCAGGGTGCGAGTCAAAGCCACCTCTTGCACGCCGTAGCACCCTGCAGCAGTGGCCTCGCCGCCGGCCACCACCGAAGCACGTGCGTCGGCATGGCCAAGCCCCGTGGGACCGCACGGACCCTGCCGCTGCACCAGTCTAGCCTTTGTGCCCGCTTAGCCATGCCTCAGCCTGGCCAACCCCGCTCGCAACCACTGCACGCCTACACACCGCCGGTGAGCCCAACCGCACCGGACGCGCGCGTGGGAGACGGAGAAAAGGGGAAAGGTTCCCTTGCCCGTGTGGACCAAGTCCACCACGTGGACCCAGCCAGCCAACCGCGTAGTGCCACCTAACCACCCTATCTCCGGTGCACCGTGAACCAAGTCCGTGAGCCAAAGCACTGTGTTCCAAGCCCACTGGACTCCCACCCGCCACGTGGCCCAGCTAATGAGCCGACACGTGTCCGGGCCAGGCCGGTCCAACCCGGCCTAGATCCAGCCCTGCCCAGGCCCGCCGAGGCCCGGTCTGTGTTGACTGTTGACCGGTCAATGTTGACCATTGACCTAGCCCCACCTGTCAGTGACTGTTGACCGGGGGTCCCACCTGTCAGCCACTGACCGAGTCGACGTCAGTGCTGACATCAGCATGACATCAGCATGACGTCATCCAAGCCATCTGACCCCACGTCCGTGCTGATGTCATGCTGACATCAGCACTGCGACAGCACCTGTGCCCATGCGCCACGTGGCCCAATCAGAGGACGCCACATGTCAGCCTCTGAATAATCAGTCCTTTTCTTTTTTAGAAAATAGAATAAACTTCAGAAATTCATAACTACTTCATACGATCTCCGAAAAATATGAACCAAGTGTCCAAATTTTCATAAAAATGAGCTCTACGTCATAGGCTTATGTATGAGTGCATTTGGAGTTATTGAATTTTATTGCTTCTTTGTGTTGACTCTATAGGAGCCGCTAACGCGGCTAATATGTCTTGTTTCAGAGGAGGATCAGCTTGAGGAGGATGACTACGAGTACAAGGAGGAGCTCGGTGATGACTTCGGAGGTGCCACACCCTACCCAACCTCGTAGATCCTATTACGCATGGCAGAATATCTAGCTTGCTAGTGCTTTAATTATGAATAGCACCTGATGATAGGTTGCATGGTAGAACTGCTTGATGAGCCTTTACCTTATCGCAACCTTGCTCCTGCACACCTGTTGATAGGCTAGACGCAGGCTTATTTACTTATGATGCTTTACTTCTACTACGCTTATATCGGTGTGATGATGATGCGTGGTGGAGAGTATGGTTGAATGGCTAAGGCATGTGGTGCCACTTTTACTCGAGGAGAGTGCTGCGTGCATCTTAGGTGTGTGGTGAGGATTGAGTCAGTCGGACAGGATTCTACAATGAGCCATGTGGGCAAGTCTTATCGGGGAATGTGTTTTAGGCATTCCCGTGTGAGGTGCTTGTGGCGAGCACATTGTTAGGTATAAGGAGATCCCGGGGGTGAGAACCTTCATGGAGCGAAGGCTCGAGTAGGAGGTGCTGTTGTAGCACGGACTGTTGTAGTCCCTAAGGAAGATAATCCTATCTAATCCCCCTAGGACCTGATATCTCTTGAGGACCAGAACCTTGGGACTTACGTGCTCACCACTCGCTCTTGTATGGGCAGGGGACAGATGTCTAACTAGCTAGGACAGTGCCACTACTTATAGGTTGTTAGCAGATAGTGTCGGGAGGTACGGGCGTGGAGACCCACACCCTCCTTAGACAGCATAGTGACCACGGGGGACCCGGTACTATGTCTCACAGTCTCAGTGTGCCGGTGGTACCTATCCGGGATGTCCCAGTACTGAGTGGTAGGGTGGCATCGCACCAGTTAGAATGCAGCCGGAATCAGCTTAGGTGGGGCACCGCCGATGATAGTGATCTTGTGGTTACGGAAGTACACGTTCTGCAGAGTTTATGAATCTATATATATAGTCCGCGAGCCACTGGTATGGCTTTTTCCTAAGACCCACGCTTCTTGAGAGTAGTGAGAGGAGTCCTTCTATTCTCCCCCTGGTGTTACCCTTCTAGCTGTGAGCCACTGAGACAGGCTCCAAGAGGGAGTTGGACCTATCGACTGAGTGCGAGAGGGAGAGATGTGTGTGATGGGAAGGAATGGGATTGGATATGTGGATGAGATGGGTTAAAATTTGATGAACTACGTTATATGAATCTGGTCACTATTTGCATAGGAAACTATAGCCATATATTAGGTCGATCTGATTATATCCTTTGCATCCCACCAAATACTACATAGCAAATGCAAAGCATAGGGTGGGAGATGTGGCCAGTATAAACCGTACTGAAAATTATTTGGCGGGTGAGCCCGACTATGACTATGACGATGAGGAGGAGTAGACCTCTCGTTCTTACGCTCAGGCTTCTTTTGGAGATGTATTGTACTTTCACCTTCCGCAGCCGTTCCAAAGGCTGTTGCTACTCTGATGATTCCGCCAGTGTGGCGGCAAACTATTTATGTAATTCCCCCTAATTGTACTCTTTTATTTGATGTATGGATCGACTGTTGCGAGATAATGAGATGGTTTGATGCTTCAAACTATTATATTATCCGCCATTCTGTGCATTTCCCTTCATGGAAAATTGAGGATGTTTCAGGTCCCATCTAACTGACACGTTGATCCCACACGTCGGATGAAAAACGGTCCCAGACGGGTCCCATATGTCAGTCGATGAAGGGACGGGTCCTACATGTCAGTCGACGAAGGGTTGTGGGCTGGGTCCCAACTAACTGACACGCTGATCCCACACGTCGGATGGAGAATGATCTCAGATGGGTCCCACATGTCAATCATCATAGGGTGGTGGGCGGGCTGGGTCCCATCTAACTGACACACTGATCCCACCCGTCGGATGGAAAATGGTCTCAGACGGGTCCCACATGTCAGTTGTCGAAGGGTGGTGGCCTCAAAGGTCCCACAGGTTGGTCGGTGAAGTGTGTTAGAACGGTGCCCATTTGAAACAGATGAATAATGGTGGGTCCCATAACGTCAGATGGAGAAGTGTCCGGCTGAGTGATGGGTGGGTCCCACAACTAACGGCGGATGGGGGTACTAGTGATGCGTGCTAACAGCGGATGGAAGTATGAGCAAAGGCGGGCTCTCCCGCAGGCAAACGACGCCGGCTCCCGTGGCCAAATGGAGCGGCGCGGGTTTCAATAACGATGTGTGTTGGACACAACTCAAAGATATCCATGAAATTGTCACAATCCAGTGATGAACAGTGTCGCGAATGCCTCTGTGATGATTCCACCAGGCTTTCCATGATGATTCCCATGACCCTTTTAAATACGTCATAGAAATTCAATTTTTGGGAAATCATCACGTAGTTCCATGACCAAAGCGACAAAAACGTCAAGGAAACCACTCTTTGGTGACCATAACAAAATCATCATAAGAATTTTCATCATGGTAGGTCATATCTCTACTAGTGAACCAAAAGGCACTGTCTTGGAATTTAACTTGAGACGAAAGAAGTGTCGAAAGAAAAGGAGATTAGGGGAAACCCCGAGATACACCTCGCACATGTGTGCAAAGGCAGAAAGATAGAGAACCCCGTTAGGGGAAAGGTGATAGAGCTGAAGACCAAAGAATTGGAGAAACTCCATCAAGAAGGAAGAAGGCGGAAAATAGAGTCCCACGGTGACAAAAGCAACAAAAAGAATCGTCTAATCAGCAGAAGTATTAGGGACAAGATCCTAGCCTCATCTAATTAGCAGAAGGATTAGGGACAAGATCCTATCCTGGCAAGGCATACCTAGAAAGTGACTGCTCCTACAGTAAGCCCCGCTCCACCAGCACCTCGAGATCCGCCGTCGTCGTCACCGGCGCCGGCCAGACTCTCTACACAACACAACCCCTTCAAGAAAACCACATGACCAACCAAAAGGAAAAGATTTTTTTGATCAAAATCGCACCTCAGGGGACTTGCCCTTACTCTGGGATCACATGCCAGCAATGAAATTTGCGGATTGACCGATGGAACCACAGATCACGGCAAAAAGCAGGAAAAAACTAGGGTTTCACGTGCAGTGGAGACGGCAAGAAGAATAGAGAGATTGGGATTTCTCGCGTATACAGAGATTGAGACTAGCTACCCAGTAGCCCACCAGGCCCAGCCCAGCAGCCCAATAGCCCAGCTTCCCGGGCCATATATAAGCCACCAAACCCTAGTCTCCACCTCAACCGCTCCCCACATTCTGGCTACTAGCACCCCTGGCTGCCACCACGCACCGCGACCCGAGAGCACCGTGGCTGCCTGCTCCCCACCATCGACGACGGCGAGGTGGCGCCCCTCCCCAAGACTGACGACGATGCACCTTTCCCGGCCACTACCAGCGACGGACGGGACGGCGGTGGCGCTCCCGCCACTACTGACTCGACGAGAGGGCCACGGTCCTCACGGCGGCACGGCGTAGTCACGTGCTCTCCCCGTCCTGTGGTGGTGCGTCCCAACCCTCCCCGATGGGTGAAGACAACTGGCAATGGCGCCCACATGCGGCAGCGGGGCACCGGCCATAGCCCACCCGACGGTGGTGCCTCGGCCATCCCCCCACCCCCGTGACCGTCCCTGACCACGCCGGCCTCGCCTCTTCCTCGATTCTGCGTCGGCCTTGCCTCTTCCTCGATTTGCACCGACCTCCTATTCCCTGATCCGCATTGCCCTAGAGCACCAACACGGTCACGCGCGCGGACGCCTACGGTGGCCCAAGCAACGACGACTTGGAGGCCCACGCGCAGGCGGCCGACGGCGACCCTCCACACCGATGGCTGCGTTCAATGGTGTTGCCATTCTGTCACGTCGTGTTGGCCGGATCTGGCACTGGTTGTCACATGTAACACCCTGGTGTTAAGCTTGCATTTACATTGCACATCATGAGAATAATCATCTCATTTGTATAGTTATTGATCTGACATGAAATGATAAGTGTGCAACTTGCTTGTTTAAAATAGTTGTATAAATGCTAGATTATTTGGTCATGGTTGCAATGGAATTTTTTAGTCTCTATTTATGCCCAAAAATGTTCAACATGTTGTTTGGATCAATACCTATGTTGGCCACTTAGTTTAAATTGGCTTTAATCAATAATTGTTTTAAAATTGTCAAAATTAGTGCTTGTTTTGATTTGAACTAGAACTGCATGCTAGGTTGCTTATCTATGGATGAGTGTTAAATAAATTTGGTAGATAAATTTATTTGGAGCAAAACTTGTTTTTTATGTCATCTCTTGAAAATTCTTGGAAAGGGTTCAAAAATGCCAAAAACAGTTTAAAAATCAAGTTTTCCTTTTTATTTAAAAGGCTTTTGATTTCCAAATTTTGTAGTTTAATATCCAGGCCGAATTAGGTTTTGTCATTTAAAAGTGAAATGTTCTACTCATCGAGAGCAACATTTCATATTTTGAAAGCTTCTCCAAATTCATCTTAGTTTTTGAACTACAGAGCAAAACATTTTTCAGTTCATTTGAAATGGGGTGGGACCCACCTGTCAGCCTCTCCCTTCCCACTTCATCTCCTACCTCGCGACGATGTCCGGCCCGGCGTCGGCCACGCGGTGACTGTACGCCGAGGCTCGCCACTCCCACTCCACCGCCTGGCTCGGCCCCATGCACCGCGGCCGTTGGCCATGCCAGGAGCGCCGCTCCCACCCACGCTCGGCCCGGCCTCACACGCCCGCGCCCGCACGCCACGCGCCCGACGGGCTCCGACGTCGCTGCTCGACCTTCGTGCCTGCCCGCGTGCACCTGGACACCATCCTGGCCTCGTCCTCACATTAAGACAGCCCAGCGCTCGCCTCACTCCTCCCCATCCTCATTTCCCCTTCCAGAGCTCAAGCGAGCTCAGGAGGGCCGCCATTATCGCCGGGGGAAGCTCGCTGCTTCCCTGCCATTCCAGCCACCACTTTCCAAATCCGCTCCAGCCATTCTCTCCGCCTTGCTCCGCTCTACGCTTGCCGTCCTGTCCCTGCTCAATTTGACCTAAGGTAGGGCCAGATTTGGCCGTTCTTCTTCCTTGCCGGTCACGGCCGCCATGACCACCGCGCGGTTCGTCATGGCCAGCGACCCTCTCGCTGCTTTTCCTCCTCATGTCATGCATTTTATGGTCGCTAGGATGTTTGCATCGAGTAGATGAAGTCGATTTGATAGTGTAGCGCTTGGTTTCGCCAGATTTTGCCCGGCTACCGTCGCGAGTCGCGCCGCCGCTCTCCGGCCACTCGCGCGAAGGCCCGTCCGATCGTTATTTTCTTCCGTTTTCACGTGTAACCACAACGTCTTGACCCCCTGCGGCTCATGCGCACCTCGCTGCGCCTCGTCGTGGCCGATTCCGGCGAGCTCGTTGACATGCACCGCCGCCGCTCGCCGGCGCACGTGGCTGCCATCGATTCCGGTCACCATAGCTTGCACTTCTAGCACAGCTGCGTTCGTGTCGACGAGTAGAGCGTAGTGGTAGTGGTGGTTTGGCTGGAGACCTCGCCGCCGGCGAGTTCTCACCGGTCAGCCGCCATCCTCTGTTGCCGATCGGCTGACACGTGGGCCTGGGTTGACCCCGTGGGTCCCGCACATCAGTGGACCTAGGTGCACTGCACCGGGTGCACCTAACTGAGATAAAGTTCTGGGTTTTGATCCGGGTGCACATAGCATTTTCGGTATTAAATGATTTTTGAAATCCATTTCCAGAATTACTTGCATGTTTTGTTATTTTCATATCTTGCTCATTTTTGGTCCAAACGAGATGGTTCAAGTTCCAGTATTTTTATTATGATGAGATCTGCCTAGGAAAAATATGATATGTATTTATTGTGCTACTATTCTGTATAGTTTTATTTATTCCTATTAAATTCTTTTATCTTCAGAAATGCATAAGTAATTCTTGGTTGCTCAAAAAAATATGATTCTAGTTTTTTAATCTTCTTATGACATGCTCTATCCGTGAAAAATGTTTACTTTCCATGTCATGTGTAATTATTCCTATGTTTATTTATTGTTCTAGTTTTCTTGGATGTTTAAAATTTCATAATAAATAATATATAGGGAATTTATGCATGGTAATTTTTTAGGCTGTTTTTATACTAATAAGTAGCTAATCATGTTTTGAGATCTATTGTTTCACACTTTTCTCTATGTAAAGTATTTTGTGCCTATTTGTTGTGCTGCCTTGTTATTTTTGTGTAGGCTAAAGTACTTACTGTTTTGTTCTGAAAATTTTATGGTAGGCTATGTTATGCATGATTAAGCTTCTATAATTTTTATAGAATTTTCTATGCAGTATAAATATCTAGTGCAGTTCTGTCCTTATTTATTTATATGCCAGTTAATGCCTTGCTCTATCATTTCATGCTATGTTTAATGCTTATTTATGCTCTTTTAGAGTGTATAACCTGCTAATACTTTTGGATAGGTTCAGTTTGATGTCTAGAATATATGGATGCTTATAATTAAATAAGTGTGCAAGCTCATAATTGTGTCTATATATATAATATGTATGCATGATTGTTTAAGGTTGTATGCATGATCAATTTTGATTAATATATCATCATGAGTTGTTGCTATGAATGTGTTAATAATGGTTATTTGCTGGTCTTACATATTCGTGACTTGTTGTTGTGCATCTTGAATAGTTTAGATAAGAGAATGCAGTAGATGGCATGTGCTTATAGTATATGTTCTTGGATGAAGTTGACTGCTTTGTAGAAGTCATGTGCAAGCATTCATGATCATCATCATATTCTATATCCATTCCATGTGCATTCCTCGTATTCATACGTGGATACGCATCATACAGGACCACATGAGAGAACACATGTCGCAATGAGGAGGAGCCAAATGGAGAAGTTCCCGCACAAGAGGTGATCGGGAACAAGGAGCAACACGTGGAATTGTATGAGTGCCCAGAGAATCAACCTCACTCTTCTAAGGAAGGCAAGCCCCGGAGCATTTCTCCCTGTGGTTTGCAAATATCTAACTTGCATCCTTTACTTGTTTGATGCATTAAGTTCTAGGTGTCGCGTGAAACCGTTGATGCATTACTTATATTCCTTGCCTACCTCGATATATACTTTATACCCTATTAGGTTCAGGATCGAGTTATATGCGTAGCTCTGCTTAAATTAGATTGGTAGAAGTCGGATGATTTCTTGTCATCCGCGAGTTATAGGTGGTGACTCAGAGATGGTTGGCTACATTGTTATATTGGAATAACCATGTGGAGATAATAAATCGAGACCGAGCGAGATTGGTGTTGTGGAAAGAACTGGAGGTTCTATGTTGTTTTTATCCTGTCTGTGTCAAACTGGGGCCCCGTCCATTGTACGTCCTCAAGTCATATTGAACGCATGCCCCACATTTAGCTGGAAGGATAAGTCATTCCGACCGCGAAGCCATAAGTTTGTTTGGGCCGGGAATTGACCTGTTGTATGCATCGTATTAGAGATAATGGGGGGCCATGGGGCACGGTGGTAAGGCCTAAATAGAGCAGCCCTGCTGGCAGCCGGGCGGTCCCAAGGTACGATGGTACTTGTTGAACTCACGACTTTACCCGAATAGACGGTTGGTGACCTGTAGCTCACTTTAGCGGGTGAGTGTGGTTTGTGTGGGGAATAAATCGCCAGCTGGTTAGTAATCGATTCGAATCGCCATCACTCCTGGACAGTGGGTACTTGACTTGAGCAGCGGCATCATAGTAAGAACATGAACAAAGAGATGAGATGGTTATGATGTTGATGCTAAAATATGCTCAACCGGAAATGGTTACTATTCTTGCTTGATAATTACACCATGCTTGTTTAGTTTAGTGCTAATCTAGCATGAGCAGGTTAATGACTTTAAAATGCAAAGCTAGAAGGTTATAATAATTGTCTTCTTAAGCTCAAGATTTTTCTACAAATGTATGAGTTAGCTACCCCACTTATAAAGCGTTGCATACTCCTTGGAGTTAATTTATTTTTGGTTTAAGACGGGTAAGTCTAGCTGAGTACATTCTCGTACTCAGGGTTTTATTCTCACTTGTTGCAGGTGTTCATCTAGGTTGTTGTGGCTGCAAGATGGGTTTCTATCCCACTATGGGGGACAATCGAGCATGATCATTCCTTATATCTTATCTCAGATGCTCTTGTTGGATTTGACTATGAGCTGGCACCATATTTAAACAAAAAGTGAGTGCACATGTTTTCAAAGTAATTTGCTTCCGCTATTCTTTATTCAAAGGTGTTGCAATAATCTTTTATAAACTCCGATGTATTTGAGTTATGTGCGAACTTTATGTAACATGTGGACTGTGGTTGCTGAACTATGTACGATCTTGGTTGTAAGTTGGTTTGAGATCCTTCGTGATTTCATGGACTACCGGGTTTATATGGGCTTAGGAGCAACTTAAGCTGTCTCGGCAGGTTAATTTGGACTTAAGCTTATATAAATTGGGCGGTTCTATTACAGCTGGAATCAGAGCAAGGTTCAGTATACTACTGTTCATGTGTGTATTTTAAACAAAAAGATTTTGTTTTACAAAACTAATTATCAACTTATAGCTATATATCAGTGTTTAAATATATGATTTAAACTTAAGAGTGTGCCAGTTATCATATTCTTTATGCCCCAATAGGATTCCAGGTGGCTTAGTTAAGTACTAACTTGGGGGGATTGCATCATATTTTTTGTTTGTCGTTGCCCATAAAATGGCGGATTCGTATGGATACCATTCGCTTGAATGGTAATGTATGGATCATTATGCCTCTACGCCAAGGTAAGGTTGTTTCGATAACAAGGTAAGTGTGAGTTGTGAGAGCATGATCGGATACACAGCCAGCCAAGGGGAGTGCTCATATGGGGCTGGATTATTTACATGTTGCACACATGTTTATATGAAGGTACCCCATGTGTGGGTTTCCGTCTTCTAACGATGTCGTCTTCCGACGATAATTCGAGTAGCGGGCACCTACATGTATGTATATTTGGGGATATACATAGATGGTAGGGGGTGTGAGTAATCGGTGTTTTCACCTTGTTCAGAAGGTGCGTGGAATTTTTACGTTGAATTGCATTCATATGGGACTTGGGCTGCAATGAATTTTTCTACCGGTACGCTAACAAAGCAAACATGTAGAACGATTTAATTACGTATAATGAGAGTGCGATGTATGCCACCGCATAGCACGTTAGATTTATTAGGTCATGAGGATGAATAGAATGTGCATGCATCATGTTGTATTTTCATCTCATGTCATTACATCGTCTCTCTCCTTAATAATTTATTATCTCTTTCTGATAAAATCCACCAACTTAATATCCATTCGCAAGAGAGTCGCAACCCTACACAGATTGCTCACACAAAGCACACTGCTCACAAGTCCACAGGCAGAAGAGTTCGACGTCACCAGCTTGCCATTAGAAAGTCATGTGGTAGGAAGAAGTTCCTGAAGGAGTTTGGTCGGCCTTCCTCGCTATGGAGAGTTTTGCACTCTGTGGGATACCCTGAGGGCAGAAACCTCACCATCAGTGGACCAAATGACAAGAGATTGGGAACCAAGGTTTGGTCATAGTTGAGGTTATGGTCCTAGCAAGAGAGGAGCATGGGACTGTCTGGTGTGGCAGACTCTTTATTGCGCAAGGCCTGACACCATGGAAGTTTCCAATGAGGTAGCCTACAAAGCTCTGAGAGACCTCCTGAAGCAGTTTCAAGAAGACGTTGCTTATGCTACCGCTGGTGTGTTTCTAAAGGGTGACCCATACCACATGGTGTGACGTCAGCTTAATGGAACTACACTAGTGGGAGACACAGATGAGGATGAGAGTAGCTACGGTCCAGACACTAGTGCTATGTTTGCCTTGATGATGACTTACTCCTGCATGGAGGGCATGGTTAACTATATGGACATCGCTCTGCATCATTTATCTAGAGGGAGTCACTGTCTTGACCTGTATTGAGCAGTGAAGATGCAGACCACGTGATGCCGAGCAGTGAAGATGTAGACCACGTGACACCGACCAGCACTAATACTGACCACTGGCGTTGTCAGGCTTCTCCCGAGCAGTTCGTAAATCTGCTTCTAACCACAGCTCCCATCAAGAAAGGTCATCTATCGAAAGATGCATGATGTTCCAAGAAAAAGAAAAATTCTTTTCACGTCCTGAGACATGGGCCCACGTTAACATGTGACACGGAGTATCACTGGAACACTGACATGAACCATCCGTAGAAGTAGGGGTATCAAACCAAGAATAGAAGATAGGCCCAAGTCACCGTTAGGTGATGTGGGCCCACATTGTCCCCAAGCTCAATAAAAGATAGTATATGTTGTATTGAGCTTTTTAAGAAAAAAGTCAAATAAAACTCCAGCCATGTGGAATGAACGCTAAATACCCATGTCTAGAACCAAGAACAGAAAATAGGCCCAAGTCACCGCGAGGTGACGTGGGCCCACGTAGTCCCCAAGCTCGATAGAAGATAGGATATGTTGTATTGAGCTTTTTAAGAAAAAGTCAAAAAATAGTGTTCATCAAGCAAGGCTAGAAGCTAAGTACTAAAACGTGTGCCAACTGCCTAATCATCCCCAAGTGTGCTCAGAACAGCACATGGGCTCGACCGGGCCAAGGACACCGGGAGCCCACGGTTCACAAGCACTGGTTGGTAAAATGTCAAGCAGTCCCCAGGTGTACTTGGAACAGCACATGGGCTCGACCAGGCCAAGGACACCGGGAACCCATGGTTCGCAAGCACCACTGGGTGGGAAACTGTCAAGCAGTCCCCAAGTGTGGGTAATCAGACTTCCAATCACGGAGCACACGATCTGGTGGTCTGACTTGGAACTGGTGGTCTGACTATTAAACATTGCTTGGACAGGACCAGAAAGTCTTTTTCTCCGCTGTGCTGGTGGAGCCGTGGCCACAAGGTGAGAAGCAGGACAGCCAGTGATGGACAGCAAAGAGCCAGGCCAGAGCAAGGCAGGAGACTCTGGACTTCTCTGATTTCGAAGATGGAGAAGTTTCTGCCACTCATGGAAGTCACTGTGCAGCTGGCAAGCGACCCATGTCAGCCATGGACAAGAAGAAGAAGCCCTCCTCTCTGCAAACTGGGGGCAAGCTGAACCTAGACGGCAAAGAGGGGGAGCAGGAAGAGGGGTGCCCCGAGTACCCCAGAGTCATCAGACTCTGACAATACTATGATGTTGAAGGAGCGTGCGCAGAAATGTTAGGCCCAGTCGGTTCCGTCAGGGGGAATGCAGAGGCCCCCGTCGACTACAACACCCAGAAGGTCTACTCGACACACGCCAGCGACACCTCTGTCCCCTCTACGGGTGGACACTTCATCAACCACTCGGTTGGAGCAGGCAAGGGCTTCAATACCACCACCACCAACACCGCCATATGCGTCACATAAGGAGGCGCCGCCTCAAGCCGATGCTGATGCGTCGTCGGTGCCTCAGGAGAGAGCCAAAGGGTCGACTTCTCTGATGCGCCTGATCGAGACGAGCAGGACAGCCGAGGCATTAGACTGAGTCCCCGAGCATGGTAGCAGGGCAATAGGTGGGGCCCTAGGCATTCTAGGCAGGGGAGCAGGCCGGCCCATCAAGGGAGGGTTCCGACAGCCGGTCAGGTAAGTGTTGTCTGAGTCGAGTATCCTGCATCTCTTTGACTATTGTGTTTGTTTGTAGACATGTTGCCTTTTTGGTATGTTTCACAGCCGTGCTCCTTCGACACTGACACCGACCCCGTCTCTCAGCCAGACCACCCCATGGCCAACCACTGAGAAGGCGACAGCTAGCAACGCGGCGCAATCCAATGGGCAAGGGGGCAACTGGCAACACCGCGACCCCCACCCGGCTGGTCCCGACCTCCTTCCATCAGCCGGACACCTACTACTGACCTCAAGGCTGCAGTGGGAGGCCTACCTTGCTGGGCACTAGACCAAGCAGGCCCGAGCAGACCAACTCCACCGATGAAAGTGGAGGAGGTGCCTAGGGTGCCTAGGATGCCTTGCATGGACCTACCCAAATAGCGCATCCACACGACGTGCAAGCTGGGGTAGGACAAATTCGTGTCCTATGAGGAGATTCCTGACGATGTCATCAATGCCAATATCATGGATGTGGTGGAGGTGCTGCGAGATAGGATAAAGGTAATCCTGACTACCATTGCTTGTTTCCATATATGTCATGTTTATTAAGATAATCATGTTTGTGAACATGTGTCATGCACAGTCGCTGCATATGTCATGTTTAACCTAAGGAGACCAACGCTCAGCGGGGCAAAACTATTGACCACTTTGCAGCTACCTAGGAGGAGTGCAAAACCATCAGGATAGCCAAAGCTGAGCTAGAGGTGCAGGCCAAAGTTTAACAGGAGTGGGAGCTAGAGCGGGAGGAAGAGGTTGCTGCCCTGCATCGAGAGGTGGATGCCCTGAAGGAGGAGAATGAGAGTAAGTTCTTCTCCTTCGTTGTGCATGTTGTGTTTTACTGCATATTTATGCACAATCTTCACATAGCTGAGCGGCCAGAATGAGGCCATGGCCGAGGAACTTGCCAACCTACTAGGCCAGAGGGAGGCCGCTGAGAAACAGGCAGTGGAGCACTAGAAACATATTGCTGAACTCACTGGTATGAAAGACAACATAAAGTTGTTATGTGTAGTCTGCTGCATATTGGGCGGACCAGGGTATGCTAACCATCATGTATTGCTATTGCAGATGTGAGGGAGCACCACATGGCCCAGTTCCAAGTGCTGGAGGACACCATCTCCGTCCTCCAAGAGAAGATAAGAGCTATGCACAAACACATCAAGCCAGCCTTGAGGGCTATCTTCCAAGGAGAGGAGCACCCTGCCGACCCACTGGGTGAGGCGGTGGTTGTCCAGGACTAGTGCTGGAGGCTGTGGCCAGCACTTCAGGGGTTCATCGCGGACGCTGGGCGCTATGCAGTTGCCACCGCGCTTGCTGTGGTCCGCTCCAGGTACCCAGAGGTACAGCCAGAATAGGTTGCGCAAGGCATTGTGCCAGAGCTGAATGAGCACGACGCTGAAGACCTCCGGACCACCTCCACACCTGCTGCTGCCGCCCTCGTCGCCGACATGACTCTTATCAAGGATCCTACAGAAAATGATGATGATCAGTAGGCCTCAAACAATGTATGTGTGATGAAGAAACGCTGTTTGTAAGTTGTGCCGAGCACTGGGTGCTCGTAAACTTTTTTAGCCTTTTGATGCAAACATGGTAGGCATGTTTAAGCGGGTGATAAACATGTTGCCATTTTTTAGATGCATTATAATGCATGGTTCATTTTTCAAAATCTGTCGACAATTATGTTTTACCCCCATCCTCGAAGCAAGATAACCCTATCAGGTAAATAGATATATGCTAGTGAACAGCATAGGACTGCCATGATTACTAGGTACCTAGTACCTTTAGGGAGCGACTGCTGAAATCTCCTAGTGCCATTGAGCGCGGAGCTGTAGCACATCGTAAGTGTTTTCTGGTCAGTGCCTTGTCAAGCCATTCTCATCGGGTAGAAAGCAAAGTTTAATTGTGACTTATGCAGGGCGCATGTATGAAAGGTACGTGCACAAATGTAAAGTTGGGACAAGAATAGAGATATAGGACAAACTTTACTAAATAAAAAACTAGGTACATATCTTATTCTATGGATAGAAGCGTATTAGGTGGTCGATGTGCCAGGAGTTGCTTTCCTCGAGGCCCTTCATTGTCTCCAACCGGTAGGATGTAGGGCATGTGACAGCCTTAATCCTAAATGGCCCTTCCCATCTTGATGACAATTTGTGCAGACCATCTTCTTTCTAGATTCGTCATAACACTTGGTCGCCGACCATGAACAGCCTGCCTTTGACATTCTGGCTATAGTACCGGCGCATTGAGGCTAAGTACTTAGCCGTCCGAGCACAGGATTCAAGTGCCATCACCTCCTTGGTGATGGCATCTACTTCTCGGGTGTCATTTGAGACTTCCTTGTCGTAGTGGAGAACTTGTGGTGAGAGGTGAGCAACCATAGCTGGTAGGACAACTTCGGAACCAAACACCATAAAGTATGGGGAAACTCCAGTGTTACAGCTAGGCTGGGTACGGAGTCCCCAGACCACTGTAGGCAGTTCTTTGAGCCATCGACCAGGTTTGAGTCTTCATCATCCCGGTACACCCTCTTGCGTAGGGCATCAATGATCATGACGTTGGCTCGCTCCACTTGTCTGTTGGCTCGAGGATGAGCAATAGACACGTACTTGACCTTGGTGTCATTATCATCACAAAAGTCAAAAAACTCATTGCTGATAAAATTGGAGCCTAAATCGGTGATGATGGTGTTGGGTATGCCAAACCGATGGATGATATCGTCGACAAACTACACTTCTTTCTCTGATGAGGCTTTTTTGACAGCTTTGTACTCAATCCATTTAGTGAATTTGTCGATGAGTACAAAAACATATCTATGACCACTAGGGGCTTTCTTGAAGGGGCCGATCATGTTGAGTCCCCAACACAAGAATGGCCAAGCAACCGGAATGGTTTGGAGTTCATGTGCAGGGACATGAATTTGCTTGGTGAACATCTGGCAGTTGTTGCACCAGCGCATGTAATCTTCTATGTTAGAGATGGCAGTAGGCTAGTAGAACCCTGCTCGGTAGGCTTTGCTGACCAGCGTCCGGGATGCAGCATGGTTACCACAAGTGCCTGCATGAATATTTTTCAAAATTTTTGTTCCCTTCTTGGGGGTAATACACTTCTGGTATATCACAGACCTTGGGCCTTTGCGCCTCAGCTCGCCGTTGACCATAAGCTAAGCACAGGCTCTGCGGACCAGCTGCTGGCATTCGATTTCGTCCTCCGAAACAAGTGTTGACACCTCTAACACCACATAAGCTAAGTTGTCATCCCCAGCATGGTCCCAAAGGTGCTAGTATTAAATGCATATGCTTTTGTAGAAAATGAAGAAGGTATCCGCAAGCGCACAGATAATACCGATGTAGCATTTTAACCGGGAGTAATCCAGGTATCCTTATTTATATTTTTACCACTGGGAAGGGATGCTTATGGATATATGAGCAATGAGCACTACATGTTATAATGGAGAGCTTGACCATGTCTTTATCTATCTTCTCATACATGGTAAGTGTCACATAAAATAATAATATAGATATGAATGAATGATAAATGATAAATGAGAAATGAGAGCACAAAGCCACATAAAATAATGATAAACATCTCAATAGAGTACTCTAAGTTTATAACACTAGCATGGACTAGGACGATCTACAAGAATAAAACCTAAGTTATTCTAACTATAAAGCCAAAGCATACAATGATTAGTGCAAGAACACTTGACAATCATGGTAGGAAAAGGTTACATTTATGCATAGTGATATTACCATGAAAGATCAGGAATAGAGCAATCACTTCCATGTAATAGTGGTGTTCTACTAGTCCTATACTTGGGAGGAGGACTACGAAGGACTCAACGGGACTGTCACTCCTACGATCTACCTCACGATCCAGAATATAGGGTGCAATCATAGATAAATACAGGCTAGGCACCACGCCTACACAATATTTATCACTCACTCATCGATCTAATGAGCAAGCGCTATACGATCCTATGCATAAACAGAATTCTAATCTAACTATGCTAAGCATATAATCAAAGTAAACTAAGAACAATATAATTAAGAACATAAGCAAGTAGAGCATAGTCATATCTGATATATTAGAATAGAATAAAGTACTATTCATAGTAGCAAGAACAATGATAAAATATAAGAAATTACCAAGAACGATGACAGATCCGGACTCTAAGCTAGGCTTGACTCCCTCTAGATCTATTCCTATGTAGCTATGCTACTAAACTATGGAGCTCTAATTGAGATGGTGGCTCTAGGGCTTCTCTGAATTCTCTTGAATAAAGTAGAGAATGAATTTGATAATGAATTCGGTTTTCTCCAGGGGCTAGGGCCCTGTTTATATATCCCCCTAGGATGCACCGTAACCCTTGGATCAAACTGACTTGAATGGACACTTCATATTGATCCTCAAGGTCGGTGGAGGCAGGATCCGCGAGGTTGCCTCTGATTGGGCTAGGTGGCCGGGCGGCCGCCCAGCTGGCATGGGTGCCCGCCCATCTACCTCTGCCAGGTGGGTCCAGCTTTGCAGGGTCGCCTTCTTGAGTCTTCTAGAGCATTCTTGAGTTATTGGATGGGGTATTCTCTCTATGTAAACCTAACATGTGGACCTCTTTTGGTTCTTTTCCGATAACCCCTGCAGAAAATAGACAGTCACCAAAACTCGTGGAATTCTGTTAGTGTAACCCCTATAACTAGATGGTGTTCATCTTTTAACGCTTTCTTAGGTAATGTTGACGGTAAAAAATGATACTTAACGACCATCAACAAGCTCCCCCAAGCTTACCTTTTGCT
The DNA here is from genome assembly GCA_023333625.1 of Bothriochloa decipiens. NCBI lineage: Eukaryota > Viridiplantae > Streptophyta > Magnoliopsida > Poales > Poaceae > Bothriochloa > Bothriochloa decipiens. The sequence goes on along the minus strand of CM041630.1, from coordinate 33,510,611 downwards.
CGTCCCTGAGCAAAGATAGACTCAGCGATGGATCAGGAGTTGCTACAATGCTTTCATGCCTCATAAGTACACATGCCTTCAAACAAGAACTTTCCTCCGGATTAGAGTGAACTATTCTTACTCAAGACTTACCCATATTACCTTCTTCCATGGAGCTTATGGCCTTCACTTGGGTCTTGAGTAGTTGAAAGACAGAACGGTCAAGTCAAGCGCTATGTTTCTCGCTCTTCGATCAACCATTATTCTAGAGTTTTTGCAAGATTTTCAAATAAAACTTAGAGATTCCTTGTATGACCCTTTCAAGTCTCTTATTTGTGGTATTTCTGGATCCTCTCTAATGCAAGTGTAAGGTATGCCTTCTCTCTTCTCTCAGGATATGTGGTATTTGTGGTACTTAGGCATAGTGAGATTGCCTTCTCTCTCTCACCATATATCTAAAAGGCTTATATGGAGCTCATAGGTAGGGAGATAACTCAAACTAATTGCATATATTGCATAGTTGAACCATGGATCCAGAGGAACTAGTCATACAATCAAGTATGTGCATGTGAATGAGGGAAACATAAAGAGTGATAGGAATGATGGTGAAGAAATAAAGAGATGATTAACAGGGGTGATGGATGATGGTGAAGATCTAATTCTACAATTGCTCCTTGGGGATAACATACCTCCCTTTACTTGAAAACTTCTGAAGAGGAGGACTTGACTGCTATCTTTCTTTTTCTTTCTTTTCTCTGGGACATTTGTCCTCTTTCTTTCTTTTTTCTTTCTTCTTTTTTAGAGCAAAGTCAATCCTCTTAATGAGACTATAGCATTTAGGAGTATGAAGTGAAATAACTGGAGCTTTATTGCACAAATGAAAAGGGATATGATAGCGATGAATATTTTTGGATGTTCTCTCCTAGTGTAGGAGTTAGAATATTTTCTAGATGGATCTGATCGAGGAATATGTGTATGCGAATGGATGGATGCGTACTCCCAAGATAGGAGCAGCAGGGTGCGTGTTCCCAGGATAGAAACAGCACATAATATGAGATATGTATATAAGTGGGTGGTACTTCCAAGAACAGAAGTAGCACAGAGTGGATGTAGAATGTTAAGCATAAGAGGGTGCAAACTTCTGAGGACAGAAGTAGCGTAGATCAAAGGATGGAGCACACAGTATCTTTAACTGCATGACCAGCTCCTAAGGGTCGACACAGCTTAACTACCCTCATTGCCTACAAAGTGATATGTATACAAAAGATGGCTTTCCTATTCTAGTAAGCATGAGTATATGGCTGTGGTAGGAATTTTTGAACTCTCATCATAAAGGAACTCATCATGTAGCAATTTAAGATTTTCAAAAATAAAATCTCCAGAGCTCTAGCATCACTAGGAGCAAGATGGACAGCACCTCAAAACCTTCCCATATCTTATCTGTCAACTAGCTAGACTTAGATCAAGCACTCACAACCCACAGGTTTCACGCTCAGAGCAAAAGCTTTAAGTCTAAATAGTTGTGTCTAAAACTCGAGAAAACACAAGTTTGAAAACTAGGTACTTAAAAGGATTATAGCAGAGCAACTATTCATCATGTCCATAAAGAGCTTATTCTAGGGGTTCATTTTAGCAACAGATTTAAAGAAAGAGCTCTCCTTATTTAGCTAACAAACTTAAACAGAAAGATAACTGAAAAAACTTTATTGAGTTTCTAAGGTTATTCATCTTTTTAATTATTTTAACAAAGCACGCTGTAAAAGTAAATAGATGAGTGAGAAAATACTTAGCTCGATACACGGGGGCGCTCTCCCCCAAGCTAGATGTTGACATAGTCTATTGATGTTGCTGACTGGCAGTGAAGGCGTTCTTGTCCTCCTGGAGTGTCATGAGTGGTTGCTGTTGGGAACAGCACTTGACTATTGAAGACAGCACTCCGACAGGGGTCAGGACGTCCTTCTGCCTGTTGGCTCTTTCTGATCCTTTTGTATTCTGTGAAGCTCAAATAGACAACAAAGCTTGTGGAACTGATTAAGCGTTAGTGATAAACCTCTAAGCCTTGGATGTCTAGAAGTTCCTTAGCCTTTTATCTTTTAGCAAGATCATGGACATTTTTATAAATTTTTATATTTATGGTGTGCAGACAGAAAAAGGTAAAGATGATCAAAAAATTATTTTTGTGCCACCACAGTGAATAATTGTATGAGCCATTGCACCACACATTGTTCACATGGGGCTTAGCATTTTTTTCTAGATGCAATGCATGGCATAAAATTATTTTCTTTTTATGATGCAGGAACAGAAAGGTAAAGATGCAACTAGGGATGCATGTAGGAAAATATGTAAAACAGGAAATGCAATGTTGAAAAGAAAAATGTAGATAAGTACCAAGTTACCTCTTGGTGCGGCATTCGGTGATTTTAAGTCCTCCGAACAGGACCTCCTTGTTTGCTCATTGTTCGAGGGGCGCATCGGATGGCACCACTGATGTTGTGTCTTGTGCAGGATTTGTATCTAGTTTTACCTTGGGTTTCCATACCTGTTTTGTTGGTGATGGTGTCTTCGAGGGAGGAGCTGGGTGCATTATCTTCTTTTCTGATTGTATGTTAGGCATTGTAGTCTGATGATAAAGGGAACGTACCTTAGGTTCTTGATCCATTCGTACCAATCCTCCTAAAATTGCTTCTTCCCAATGATCATCAAGAGTCTTCTCTCCCTATGGTTTACTTGCTAATGTTTCCAATTTCTCCACTATTGAGTATACTTGTTTTGTTGGTGAGGCTAACTTGGAAGAGGAAGCTTCTGTGATCACTATCTCTTCTTCTGCTGGTGGTACCTCTTCTACTCTGTGGTGACATTCTTCTCATCGGGGTACCGATCTTCATATCTTGACACTTCTCCTTCATAGTCAGCCCATCCATCTTCACTGATCTTCTTATTCTGGCGACGGGTACACTACCTTCTCCTTGACTTATTCTTCTTGGGCTCATCATGGATTGTAGAATCCATGAAACAGCGATGTACCTTTTTTGAGGGAAAGTGTAAGTGGACTTCCCCTATTCCAATATAAATGATGGCCTCGGTAGCGTTGAGGAATGGTCTTCCCAGGATGATGGGTGGATCATATTCATCTTCGCCCATGTCGATGACTAGGAAGTTAGTGGGAATGTAGCGGTCGTGTATCTGGATAGGGACATCTTTGGCTATCCCTTCCACAAAGCAAAAGGTTTGGTCCACCATCTGCAGCTGCACGTAGGTGGGGTCCAAGGGCATGTTGCCATCAGGTATTCATAGGTCACCTTGGCCATTATGTTGACGCCCGGTCCGATGTCACAGACAGCTTTGTTGAAGGAGCATCTATTGATAGAGCATTGAATGGTCGGGACACCTGGGTCGTCCTTCTTGATCAAATGTGGGGACTTGAGCTGATGGTCATGCTCTTTGTGGACTACAGTGACCATCCTCACTGTCTCCATTTTTTGAGTCTTCTTCTTGTTACTTTTGTTCTTGGGCTTATTCTTGATCTTGGCTTTATTGTTCCTGTTGACGGTCTCTCTCTCAAGCTCATAAGGGTACTGAGGATGTGTTGGAAATTGCAAAACCCTGTTCTTGAAGAAGAAGGTTTCTCACTTGCCCTTGATGTTGAAGACGATCTTGGCAGTGTTGGAGTAGAGGATGGCTCCGGCGGTGTTCAAAAATGGTCCCAGAATGATGAGGGATCTCTCATCACCTCCTGTGTCCACTACCATGAAGTCTGCAGGAACGTACGAGCTGCCTACTCATACACAGATATCTTCCAGGATTCCCATTAGGTAGTAGAGTGACTGATCTACAAGCTACAAGTACATGATTGTGTATAATACAGGACAATTGAACAGCTTCTCGTATATCACCTTAGGCATGACGTTGACGCTTGCGCCGAAGTCACAGACTGCTTCATTGAAGTTGGCACTTCTAATGGATATTGGAACAACTGGTCTTCCTGGATCACCTTTCTTGATTGGCAGAGTTGGGTCATCCCATGATTCTTTTGAAGGGTCACTCTAGAATTTTCCTGCATTAAATATGTCTACAAGATTTGTAGTTTCTAACCCTTTCGGTTGCCCTGGAATCTTACCTTGGTCGGCGGAAGGAACGAAGTTGGCAAGCTATTGCAACTGAGACTTTAACATCTTATTGAAGCTAAGCTGATTCTTTATAGCACTGAAAAAACTATCCATTCTATTGTTGACTATTTCTAGAGTTTTATCATAAGACGTTAGCTTCTTGGACAGGTTATCCATCAGCTTACCTTGATTGAGCACTAATTCTCTCAAGGGCGGTTGATTGAAATTATTGTAAGAAGAATTATTACCTTGGTAATTACCTGGGTAGTTAGGCCTCTGCTGTTGATTCCAGCTTTGATTCTGCTGAGGACGATAGTAGCTATTATTGTTGTTGTTGAGGTAGTTTACATCCTCCTTTAGCTCTGGGCAATTAGCACCTGAATGCCCAGTTTCTCCACACTCTTCATAAGTCATGTGAGAATCATGAATGTGCATGACTTCTTTCTTCTCAGGGGCTCTCTCATCGAGCCTCTTCATCAGTAGGTCCATCTTGGTAGATAGCATGTCTACTTCCTTGAGCTGGTGCATTCCACCTCTCTTGTGGGTCTGAGTTCTTTCTTCATTCCAACCTTGGTTGGAGGCCATCTTCTCCACAAGAGTTGTGGCTTGAGGAATGGTAAGTGATAAGAATTCACCTCTAGCAGCAGCGTCCATGGTCTCACGAGTGCTGTTGTTGAGCCCATGATAGAAGGTCTGCATGAGCAACTAATTCTCCATTCCATGATGAGGACATTCAAGGATGTAATCTTGAAAGGGCTCCCTAGCCTCTGGGACTATCTTGTCATGGTGTTGTTGAAAACTTGATATCTTTCCACGGAGAGCATTGGTCTTGCCCATGGGAAAGAACTTCATTAAGAAATTGGTGGAACATAGTGCCCATGTAGTATTCTTCTCCTTGTTGGTGTAAAACCACTTCTTCACTCTTCCCAAGAGTGACAATGGAAAAAGGTGAAGTAGTATAGCATCTCTGGGGACATCCTTGATGGTGAAAGTGCTGCAAATCTCTGGAAAATGTTGGAGATGAGCACTAGCATCTTCATGGGCCTTCCCATAGAACCGGCTTGCTTGCACCATGTTGATCAATGCTGGCTTGAGCTCAAAAGCTTTGTCGATGTTCGCAGCTGGTCCAGTATGGATGTTGTCCATTGTGGGAGCTGAGAACTCACGAAGTGACTTATCAGCCATAGCGTCAAAGACTGGTATCAAACTTCGAACAAAAGGTGGATCTTCTGATATAGAAGAACTGGCAGGTTGAGCTGATAATGTAGATAAGTGCTTCCTCAACTTTGCCTTGGTCCTCCCAAGTAAAGCTTCTGGATTATAAACGAAATTATCCGAAAGATCAAACATGTTCATACATTACCCTGCATATGATATATAACATAGACAAAAGACGGGTAAATTTGTATGAGTAGAGAAGGGTTGATGGTGCTCAATCACATTAGTAGATGCAGTGATGTTCATATATCCATTTGATAAGCTTTCAACCTTCCCCAGTAGCGGCGCCAAAAATGCTTGTTGACACCTCTAACACCACATAAGCTAGCTTGTCATCCCCAGCATGGTGCCAGAAGTGCTGGTATTAAGTGCATATGCTTTTGTAGAAAATGAAGAAGGTATCCGCAAGCGCATAGATAATACTGATGTAGCATTTTAACCGGGAGTAATCCATGTATTGTTATTTATATTTTTACCACTAGGAAGGGATGCTTATGGATATATGAGCAATGAGCACTGCATGTAATAATAGAGAGCTTGACCATGTCTTTATCTATCTTCTCATACAGGGTAAGAGTCACATAAAACAATAATTAGATATGAATGAATGAGAAATGATAAATGAGAAATGAGAGCACATAGCCACATAAAATAATGATAAACATCTCAATAGAGTACTCTAAGTTTATAACACTAGCATGGACTAGGATGATCTACAAGAATAAATCCTAAGTTATTCTAACTATAAAGCCAAAGCATACAATGATTAGTGCAAGAACACTTAACAATCATGGCGGGAAAAGGTTACATCTATGCATAGTGATATTACCATGAAAGATCAGGAATAGAGCAATCACTTCCATGTAGTAGTGGTGTTCTACTAGTCCTATACTCGGGAGGAGGACTACGAAGGACTCAACGGGACTGTCACTTCCGCGATCTACCACACGATCCGGAATATAGGGTGCAATCGCGGATAAATACAGTCTAGGCACCACGCCTACACAATATTTATCACTCACCCGTGGATCTAATGAGAAAGCGCTATACGATCCTATGCATAAACATAATTCTAATCCAACTATGCTAAGCATATAATCAAAGTAAACTAAGAACAATATAATTAAGAACATAAACTAGTAGAGCATAGTCATATCTGATATATTAGAATAGAATAAAGTACTACTCGTAGTAGCAAGAACAATGATGAATATGATGATGAAATATAAGAAATTACCAAGAACGATGATAGATCTGGACTCCAAGCTAGGCTTGACTCCCTCTACATCTATTCCTATGTAGCTATGCTACTAAACTATGGAGCTCTAATTGAGATGGTGGCTCTAGGGCTTCTCTGAATTCTCTTGAATGAAGTAGAGAATGAATTTGATAATGAATTTAGGTTTCTCCAGGGGCCAGGGGCCCTATTTATATAGCCCCCTAGGATGCACCGTAGCCCTTAGATCAAACTGACTTGAATGGACGCTTCATATTGATCCTCAAGGTCGGTGGAGGCAGGATCCATGAGGTTGCCTCTGATTAGGCCAGGTGGTCGGGCAGCCGCCTAGCTGGCATGGGCGCCCGCCCACCTACCTCTGCCAGGTGGGTCCAGCTCCACAGGGTCGCCTTCTCGAGTCTTCTAGAGTATTCTTGAGTTATTGGACAGGGTATTCTCTCTATGTAAACCTGACATGTGGACCCCTTTTGGTTCTTTTCCAATAACCCCCTGTAGAAATAGACAATCACCAAAACTCATGGAATTCTATTAGTGTAACCCCTATAACTAGATGGTGTTCATCTTTTAACCCTTTCTTAGGTTATGTTAATGGTAAAAAACAATACTTAATGAACGTCAACAACAAGGTGGTCTTTAGGTATTTGACAAAGGGCTCTCTCCAGTCTGGCTAGGGAGGCACCTCCAACCTAGCTAGCTCATCAATTTGCAGTGGCTCACTACTTTCATCAGATCCCTGCTGGCCGATGTGATCTTCTTCTACCACTTGATATGTGCCACTAAGCGCTGCTACGAGCTGGTCGATAGCTGGACTAGATGCGGGTGCTTCATAAGCCTGATCAGGGATCGAAGGTTTAATTAGATCTTCGATGAAAACACCAGGTGGGACCTGACTGGAGGCGATGCTCGGATGGCATCCATATTTGGATCTGGTCCATGCAGGTGGCGAGCCTAATTGTGCGCACGACGCTGCTGACGGTGCCCCTGGTTGGGCGCCGACTGCTGCTGACGGTGCCGCGACACAGTGGGGGGTCCGCCTCGACGAAGAGCCAGGGGTCCTCCATTGCGGTTAATAGGCGATGCTCAGGCCGGAACCAGATTTGGGTCTGGTCAGCGTGGGCCACCAGCTTGGCGCGTAGGTCCTTGCTGGTGCCAAGCATTGCCATCCTGACGGACAGGAGGCTACCCTGGTGCCGCCAGTAGATTTGGATCTGCGTGGCATGGTTGGTTGGCATGATTGCACCATCATGACTGGACAAGGGTGAAGTCCAAGTACTCAGCGTGGAGGCACGCGGGAGTGGTCCTGTGGGGGTATAGACCCCTTATACCCTTACGGCTAGACTTTGGACTGCTCGGTATAAGGCAGCCTAGACTAGAAGACGAAGGCTGGTCCATCATCATCCTGATCGGTGGACCAGACGACAAGACAGAGCCCGTGGTCCGCTACCACCTAGGTTGGTGGGCCGCACAGGAGTTGAAGGCTGCTTGGCATGCAAGGAGTCTTAGTCGGTTAGATCTTTGTTTCCTCCAAGGATGCGGTGCAATGTCACCGACCATAGGGAAACCCTAGATTTATAACCTTGTCCCCCAACTATATAAGGCAGACAAGGACCCCCTAGAACTAGAATCTTTCATCTCATTGTACTCCGGTACTCATCAATACAGCAGCAGAGATGCAGGATGTAGGGTATTACGCTTCCGAGCGGCCTAAACCTGGATAAACCCTGGTTGTCTTAGTTGTTTGTCTTGTGTCTCACCTCTTGATTATAGATATTAGCACACCCTCACCACAATCTACTACCTCGGGGTACCCCGTGGTAGACTGCCGAGGATATTTCATCGACAGTGGTGCACCAGGTAGGGGGTGCGCGATTTGATCAGCAAGCGATCAAGATGGTTTCATTCTCGGCTTCCATGGACTTCGAGACGGGTGTCTCTCGCACCATCGGCTCCTTCACATGGACCACTGGTGTGGCCACATCGCTCACGTTCATGGGAGCAGCGCAGCTGGTCCTAGCTCTAACTGCAACGCAGACAGCACCAGCGCCGACTGCACCGACTTATTCACCAACAGCCCAGATCTCTGGCCGCCCCCGGGGTCTTCGCTTCCACGAGAGCTTTCTTGTTACTAGAGGAGGCACATCGACAACTCTGATCTGATCGACCTAATCGATCAGCATGGGGTAGGCCTGGCTGAACTCCTCGAGTATGTGGAGACCACTCCCGCGCGCCTCCATGCCGAGTACTTGGACTTCACCCCTATCCAGCCACGACAGCGCAATCGCGCCAACCAACCATGTCGCGTAGATCCAAGTCTACCCGCGGCACCAGGGCAGCCTCCTCTCCATCAGGATGGCAATGCTTGGCACCAGTAAGGACGTACGCGCCAAACTGGTAGCCCACGCCGACCAGATCTAAATCTGGCCCCAGCCCGAGCACCGCCTATTAACCGTGGTGGAGGACCCCCGGCTCCTCGCCGAGGCGGACCCCACTGTGTTGTAGTACCGTCAGCAGCAATCGACGCCCGACCAGGGCACCGTCAGTGGCACTATGCATAATCAGGCTTACCACTAGCGCAGACTAGATCCAAATCTGGATGCCGTCCGGGCACCACCTCCAGTGAGGCTCGACGAATTCATCAACGTGCACCAGCGTGCGCGCAGGCCTGACCCATACCATCAGGACCGGGCCGTGCAGCAGTGACAGCGCCGCGCATGATAGGCGCAGCCTGCACCAGGGCCGGCAGAACCAGTCGCCCCCGGCCCGGGCGATGCTCCTGTATTCCCGCACGGGTTGAACAACGCGGCCGTATCCTATGCAAGGAACCTGCGGAATGTTCCCCGGTGACGTGATGATCACCTTCTCTACCTAGATCCTAATCTGGTTCTGGTTCCCATGGACTCTAGACCCGTGGTTGGCATGGTGGCCCTATGACAAATCCCCTAAGGGTCGGATGCTACGGTCCCCGAGGATGACGCCATGTCTGGCCAACTTTCTGGGCTCGAGGATACACCCTTCGGATCCTTTGACCTTACCGAGTTGCTCCTCTCCGATGAAGGGAGTCCTGAGGTTTGGAGTCAAGAGAACATTGAGACAGAGATCTCGACTCGCCGGTCCACCAGACCCAGTCCACCGGTGTGACACTTGACACCACCAGATTCCCACTAGGGTTTCATGGCATGGTGTTCATGGTCAGCGCCAACGAGCCCCCCATCCCAAACAAGACAGATGAGCAGAGGGTACAAAGAGAAGCACACAACACCGATCGCGACCAGCAATGCCTCACAGAAGCTCAAGCCACCAATCATGATGATCCTGCCAATGGCGCCGTCCACCGAAATGGCCCTGCCAACGGTGGCGTCGAAGCCAATCAGGGAGCTAACGGTGTGGGCCCTCAGCCTCGCTGCCTCCAGTGCATTCTCCATGGTGACTTCAACGTGGTCGAAAACCAAGTCATGCACGAGCCGCCCATGGCTAACATAGCTATGGCTATGGATCGGCTAAACAACCTTCCCTCGAACACGCCCGGGGTTGAGGCCATCAAGGACTTCCTTATCACCACCGAGAGACAAGTGGTTGAGCTCCGTTATGCTAGTTCGTTTACCACGTCACATTGGTCGTGGCAGTCCAGACTTTGCCAACCCACGAAAAGTGGCGCCGATAATGAGTCCAACCAAGGAGGACCCCTACCCGAGTAGCCTCGGTAGGTCAACGCCAATGATGCTCCACGCAAAGAGCCACGCGACGACCAGTGCCAACAAGGCAATCGCTAGCGTGGTGGTTGGCATTAGGCCAACCGTCGCGTCGAATGCAACCAAGAAGTCGAACAACCTCCCAGTCGTGACCTCCGCACACACCTCGACGAACGCTATCGGGCTCACCGAAACATAGGCGGACCAGCGCCGTTCTCAGAGGAACTCAAGGCTGTCGTCTGGCCAAAGAACTTCTGGATCGGTGACGTCAAGATGTATGACGGGAGGGACAACCCTGAGCACTGGATCATGCTATACGAAGTGGCTGCCCGAGTAGCCGACAGCAATGAGGGCATGATGGCCAACTACCTCCCGGTAGTTCTAAGCAACATCACCACCTCCTGGCTGCTCCACCAACGTACCGACACCATCCATAGTCGGGCTCAACTCAAGTAGATGTTCATTGATAACTTCAAGCCCACCTGCATCCAACCGAGCTCCAAGTACACCTTGACTTAGGTTTGGCATCGTCGGAGCGATTCACTGCGACAGTACATCCGGTGTTTTGCTGACACATGGAATCATGTGACCAGCGTCACCCCAGCTAGAGTGATTGACCTCTTCACCGCTGGGCTGGTCCAAGAACGCGGCATGGATCTAAAGAAGAAAATTCTCCTGGAGCAACCGCAAACCATGGAAGAGCTACTCGCCATTGCTTACAGGTACACCCATATGGACGATGGGCAGCATGAGGGGGATCTGGTTCCCCCACTTGCAACTACCACCGCGATGACGATCGGGACCACGACAGCGATCAGGACCGCCAACCACCTCGGCGGGATGATCACCGCGAAAATCGCCACGACAACCGTGACCTCGACCACTGGGGCGACAACCGCACCTTCAAGTGTCGTGGCCGGGACAACTACGAAGGCGGCCGGCGCAACTGCAATGACCCCTTCGTCAACGCGGTGAAGGGCCAGAAGCGGGTGAACAATGAGGAGCTCGACAAGGTCCTCAGCCAGGACTGCCCACGCCATCCTGGCAAGGGTCACACGTTGGGCAAGTGCTAGGTTTTGAAGGAGGCACTGGACAATGTCGCAAGCAAGAAGCCGCGACCAGCTCCCAAAGCCAAGGCCAAGAAAGTCATCCAAGAGGAGGACATAGATGAGGAAGAGGCTCAAGATCAGGATCCAAAGCACGCCTACAGAGATCCTATGAAGAATGTAACCGTTGTCATCTTTGGCGGCAAGGTCGGGTTGGAGAACGCCCGCGACAAGAAACTTCTCACACCGGCCATCGTGGTGATCCAGGAGGCAGACGGGCTCGTCGTGGACGTCTAGGTGCAGCCATGGTCCGAGCAACCCATATCATTCAGCTGCAGTGATATGTGGGCCAAGATCCCCGATGCTGATCGATTCCCGCTTGTCCTTGACCCGGTGATAGACGGTGTCAGTTCGAGAAGGTGCTCATCGACAGCGGTAGTGCTCTAAACATCTTGTTCTATCTGGCCTTCAAAGAGTTAGGGCTAATGAAGGAAAACCACAAGCCTTACGATTCCCCATTCTGGGGCATCATGCCGGCAAGCCTTCGTACCCCCTCGAGCAGATCACCTTACCCATCCAGTTCGGTGTGAAGCAGCACTTCCGTATCGACCACATTAACTTCATTGTGGCTGACTTCGAGGGCATCTACCACACCATCCTCGGCCAACCAGGGATCACCAAGTTTATGGCGGTTCCTCATTACGGGTACCTTGTGCTCAAGCTTCCTACCGAGCAGGGTGTCCTGTCCCTACGCGGCAATGTCTACATGGCTCAGGTGTGTGAAACCGATGCCTACACAGTGGTAGAATTCAAAGATCTGAAGCACGCCCTAAAGCATACCAGCCTAGGGGTCAAGGAGATGCCCCCTGTGGACCTTGAGGTCCCAATTGGTCTGCTCGGTGCCCTACCAACAAGGTCAAACAGCACAAGGTGATCCAGCTCGACCCAACCGATCCTTCGAAGATGACGAAGATCGGAGCTGACCTTCCACCCAAATAGGAAGATGCGCTTGTCTGGTTCCTTTGGGAGCACATTTGCGTGTTTCCATGGAAACCCACGGACATGCCCGGTGTGCCCAGGGAAAAGGCCGAGCACTACCTTGATGTCTCAAAGACCGCTAAGCCGATCAAGCAAAAAATACGACAGTTCACTCGTGACTGCAAGGAAGTCATTAGGGTAGAAGTAGCCAAGCTTCTAGCAGCTGGCTTTATCAAAGAGGTGTGCATTGATAGCCAATCCAGTTCTTATACTTAAAAAGAATAATGAATGGAGAATGTGCGTTGATTACACCGATCTCAACAAACACTGCCAAAATAGGCTTTCAATCTCCCTTGAATCTATGAGGTCGTAGATTCTACTGCAGGTTGCGAGTTGCTTTCTTTCCTAGATTGTTACTCGGACTATCATCAAATAGCCCTCAAAAAAGAGGACCAGGAGAAGACCGCCTTCATCACCCCTTCGGTGCTTTCTGCTATACGACCATGTCATTTAGCCTCAAGAACACTAGAGCTACCTTCTAGTGGGCCATCCAGGCCTGCCTCGAGCATGAGATCGCCGATGACCTCGTCGAGGCATATGTAGATGATGTGGTGGTGAAGACTAGGGAATCTAGTATGCTGGTAGCAAACCTTGAACTGACCTTTATGGCCCTAAACAAGTTCCAATGGAAACTAAACCCTAACAAATGCATCTTTGGCATCCCCTCCGGGATCCTACTCAGCAACGTCGTCAGTCAAGACAACATACGCCTAAACCCTGAGAAGGTCCAAATCGTGCTAGATCTGCAACGACCATGGAACATCAAAGACATCCAAAAGCTAACTGGGTACATGGCGGCCCTAAGCTGCTACATCTCCCGGATGGGTGAAAAAGGGCTTCCCTTCTTTAAGCTGCTCAAAGCTAAGGAGAAGTTCGAGTGGACGAAGGAGGCTAATGAGGCTTTCAAGCAGCTCAAGGAGTATCTCATGAATCGCCCAGTACTCACAGTCCCATGAGAGGGCGAGGAGCTCCTCCTCTACATTGCTTCCACGACTAACGTGGTCAGCACCATGATTGTGGTCGAACATGAAGAACCCGGGCACGTCTACAGAGTACAATGCCCAGTCTACTATATTAGCAAGGTCCTTAATGAGACCAAGCAGCGCTACAATCACGTTCAGAAGTTGCTCTACGCGCTCCTGATCACCAAGCGTAAGCTTCTTCATTATTTCCAAGCTTATAAAATTACGGTGGTCACGGAAGCCGCGTTAGGCGACATCCTCCACAAAAGAGACGCCAGTGGTCGTATTGTCAAATATGCATTAGAGCTCTCTGAGTTCACACTGAACTTTCGCAGTCGTACCACTGTAAAGTCTCAGGCCCTGGTCGATTTCATTATGGAGTGGTCGGACTTTAACTTGCCCCAAGCTGATACTTCTGTCGACCACTGGCGGATGTACTTCGATGGCTCCTTGAACATTGAGGGCGCTGGAGTAGGGGTCTATTTCATATCTCCATCCAAAGACACGCTTCGCTATGTTTTGCGTATCCACTTCAAGGCGTCCAACAATGTGACCAAGTACAAAGCAACCCTCCATGGCCTCCGCATTGCAGTCGAGTTAGGCATTAAGCAGCTCCTGGTGTACAGGGATTCTATTCTAGTCATTCCCCAAGTCAGCAAAGACTGGGACATTGTCAATGAGAAGATGGATGCCTACGTGGCTGAAATCCACAAATTGGAGAACAAGTTCAATGTGTTGGAGTTCCATCACGTGCCTCATTCCGAGAACACAGGTGTTGATGAGTTATCCAAGCTTGGATCATCCCGAGCTAAGGTACCACCTGGTGTTTTCATTGAAAATCTAATTAAGCCCTCAATCCCCGATCAGGCTTATGAAGCACCCGTGCCTAGTCCTGCTACCGATTAGCTCATAGCAGCGCTCAGCGGCAAATACCAAGTGATAGAAGATGATCACATTGGCCAGCAGGGATCTGATGAAGGCAGTGAGGCACCATTGGCTGATAAGCCAGCCAGGTTGGAAGCACCTCCCCAGCCAGACTAGAGAGAGCCCTTTGTCAAATACCTGAATGACCACCTTGTTCCAGAGGACAAAAATCAAACAACAGCAGCTGGTCCGTAGAGCCCATGCCTACCTTATGGTCAACGGTGAGCTGATGCGCAAAGGCCCAAGGTTTGTGATATACCAGAATTGTATCACCCCCGAGGAGGGCAAAGAACTTCTGAAAAATATTCACGTAGGCACTTGTGGTAACCATGCCGCATCCCGAACGATGGTCGGCAAAGCCTACCAAGCAGTTTCTATTGGCCTACTGTAGTCTCTGACACAGAAGACTACGTGCACCGGTGCAAGAACTGCCAGATGTTTTCTATGCAAATTCATGTCCCTGCACATGAACTCCAAACCATTCTGGTTGCTTGGCCATTCTTGTGTTGGGGACTCGAGATGATCGACCCCTTCAAGAAAGCTCCTGGTGGTCACAGATATGATTTTGTGCTCATCAACAAATTCACTAAGTGGATTGAGTACAAAGCTGTCAAAAAAGCCTCATCAGAGAAAGTAGTGCAGTTTGACGACGATATCATCCACCAGTTTGGCATACCCAACACCATCACACCGATTTGGGCTCCAATTTCACCAGCAATGAGTTCTTTGATTTTTGTGATGATAACGGCTTCAAGGTCAAGTACATGTCCATTGCTCATCCTCAAGCCAATGGACAAGTGGAGCGAGCCAACAGCATGATCATTGATGCCCTGCGCAAGAGAGTGTACCGAGATGATGAATGTAACATCCCCAAAAAAATCCAAACAACAAAAACATGAACTTTCAAAAAAATTTCTAAAGTATCCAGTGTTTGGTAAGTGTCATGTAAGAACCCCACTAGATGTTGCACAAGTAGCACGTACTCGTAGTTGAGCATCTGCATTTTAATCCAGAGTTTGGTTTGCATTTTATTGATTTTTATGTATTGAATAATAAAATCAACAAACACCTTAATATCACATGTGTATATATGTGCTATTAACCCTTGACATGGCTACCAATATACCCTTGAGACCCTAGGGGACCCACCAAGTATTTATCACATGGCCACTAACCCCTTTCTTTAACATGACCATGATGTAATTGGAATAAGGGTTTAGAAAGAAAAAGAAAAGGAATTAGAAAAGAGAAAGGAAATCAGAAAGGAAAAAGGAAAAGGAGAAGCAACCCAGGTGCCCCACAGCAACCAGCCAGCCCAACCTGCGCTTCAGGCCGGCCTGCTATTTCCTTCCCCGTGCTGGCCTAGCAGCAGCCATCATGGCGTCCCGCATCGGCCTCCCAGCCGCTCGCGACGCCCGCGCCCGCCGCGGCCTGTCCCACGGCCTGCTGGCCCAACAAGGCGGCCTGCTAGGACCGCACGCTCGCCCGCGAGTCTAGCCTCACTCGTGGCCCAGCCAGCCCCGCCTGCCCTGCTTGCACCACGGCCTGCGAAGCCGAAATGGCCCAGCAACGGGTCGGCCTCACGCACGCCTGCGTCCGCCCGCGCTCGCAGTCGCTAATCGGTGGGGTTAGCCTGTCAGCACCGAAATCCCACCATTTTTGGCCGCCCGCACGTCGCGTCTGTCGTGCCAAAAATGGCCACTGTGCACCTCCGCTGTCCATCCCTGTGCCCCTCCATCTCAGCCGCTCGTCTCGCCGCCCGCTTGCGCCGTGCCCCGGCCAAACCCTAACCCTAGCCGCCCGCGCGCCCGACCGCCCGATGGGCATCTCCCATTCGCGTTGTCCGCCGCCAACGCCGCTACTTGCACACGCAGGGGGAGCCCCGGCAACCTCAACTCACCTCGCAAACGTAGCCGCTCTGCCTCACCTTCGTCGAGCTGCCACCAAGCCCTCGCCGCCTCGCCTCGGCCGTTGCTACGCAGGTGAGCTCACCTGCCGTCGCCCTTGCTCTGTCATGGCCGACGCCCAGAGCTTTGTCGTGTTCCTGCTTACCCGTCTCCCCTCTCTTCTCATCAACTCAACTAGCATGTCCACGCTAGTCTAGAGCATCGTTTTGGCGAGGTTTCAAGAGCCGGCATAGACCACAGTGAGGACGCGCCGCTTTGCCACCCTCGGTCTCCCCGGGCTCCAGCCGTCGGAGCGCCGCCGCGGCCAACACACCGTGTGCGCCTCCGTCGAGCCTCCTCTCACCGCGTTAGATAGGTCTTAGAGCTCCTAGATGCTCCAATCAAGAAATGGAGGAGAACATGGAGGCCAATTCAGGCTACGCCAATGAATTTGGCTTCGCCGTCACCGACAGCCGCCACCGTGCCTTTCTGCTCGCCGTCGGCTAGGGGCCGACGCTCGCCCGAGTGTCACATAGCCCTTGCGCGAGTCCAAGATGCCTCCAAGCCACTGCTGTCCCCTGCCGCCGCGTCCCCGCTGCTCAGCATCACCGCCATGCGCGCGCTGACGAGGCCATGCCCTGTAAGGCTGCACGGACCCCGTTGCCACCCTCACCTTGGCCTCGTGTACTCAGGACACTAGTCCAAGTTGCTCCGAGTGCAACGCCTTGCCCCACAGCCGTGCTCCACCGTCCGCCATCGCTGCGACGTGCACGTCGGCGAGCCCGTGAGCCACGAGCCTGCTGTGACCCCCTGGCCGCTCTTGCCATGCCCTAATGCCGCTATAGCCACTGCCATGCCGAGCTTAGGCCGACCAGCACCCCGCTCGCCGCACGCCGCCGACCAAAGCCACCGCACCCGCATGTGCATGGGTCGGGGAGGGAGAAGGGGAAATTTCCCCTGGTGCACAGCGCCCACCACATGGACCGGCCTAAGCCAGTCACTAACCGCCACGTCAGCGCCCAGTCTGCGGTCCACCATGAGCTAGGTCCGTGAATCAGCAATCGTAGACCGAGCCCAGTACCAGCCCGCAGTGCCACGTGGCCCAGCTAATGTGTCGACATGTGTCCAGGCTGGGCCAGCCCAACCCGGCCTAGATCCAACCCTACCCAAGCCCGCCGAGGCCAAGTCGAGCCCCGGTCGGCATTGACCGTTGACCGGTCAACATTGACCGTTGACCTGGTCCCACCTATCAGTGACCGTTGACCGTGGGACCCACCTATCAGCCGCCGATCGAGTCCACCCGTCAGTGCTGATGTCAGCATGATGTCAGCATGACGTCAGCCCCACGCCACCACTGCTGACCCGCGTGCCACGTGGACCAATCAGAAGCCGTCATATGTCAGCATATGGTTAATCCGCCCTTTTCCTTTTTTAGAAAATAGAATAAACTTCAAAAATACATAACTTCATACGAACTCCGAAAAATATGAACCAAGTGTACAAATTTTCATAAAAATATCATAGGCTTATGTATGAGTGCATTTGGAGTTATTGAATTTTATTGATTCTTTGTGTTGACTCTATAGGAGCTGCTAACGTGGCTATTATTTCTTGTTTCAGAGGAGGAGCAGTTTGAGGAGGACAACTATGAGTACGAGGAGGAGCTCGGTGATGACTTCGCAGGTGCCACACCCCACCCAACCTCGTAGATCCTATTACGCATGGCATAATATCTAGTTTGCTAGTGCTTTATTTATGAATATCACCTGATGATAGGTTGCATGGTAGATTTGCTTGATGAGCCTTTACCTTGTCGCAACCTTACTCCTGCACACCCGTTGATAGGCTAGGCGCATGCTTATTTACTTATGATGCTTTACTTCTACTATGCTTATATCTATGTGATGTGATGCGTGGTGGAGAGTATGGTTATGTGGCTAAGGCACATGGTGCCACTTTACTCGGGGAGAGTGCTGCATGCGTCTTGGGTGTGTGGTGAGGGTTGAGTCGATCGGACAGGATTCTACGATGAGCCATGTGGGCGAGTCTTACCGGGGGATGTGTTCTGGGCATTCCCGTGTGAGGTGCTTGTGGCGGGCACATTGTTAGGTATATGGTGATCCCGTGGGTGAGAACCTTCGTGGAGCGAAGCCCCGGGTAGGACGTGCTATTGTAGCACAGACTGTTGTAGTACCTAAGAGAAGATAATCTTTTCTGATCCCCCTAGGACCTGATATCTCTTGAGGACCGGAACCTTGGGACTTATGTGCTCACCACTCGCTCTTGTATGGGCGGGAGACGGATGTCTGACTAGCTAGGACGGTGTCACTACTACTAGGTTGTTAGCAGATAGTGTCGAGAGGTACGGGCATGGAGACCCACACCCTCCATAGACAACATAGTGACCTCGGGGGCCCGATATTATGTCTCACAGTCTCAGTGTGCCGGTGGTACCTATCCGAGATGTCCCAGTACTAAGTGGTAGGGTGGCATCGCACCAGTTAGGAAACAGCCAGAATTAGCTTAGGCGGGGCACCGCGATGATGGTGATCTTATGGTTACGAGAGTACACGCTCTGTAGAGTTTATGAATCTATATATACAGTCCACGGGCCACTGGTATGGCTTTTTACTAAGACCCACGCTTCTCGGGAGTAGTGAGAGGAGTCCTTCTATTCTCCCCCTGGTGTTACCCTTTTGGCTGTGAGCCGCTGAGACAGGTTCCAAGAGGGAGTTGGACCTGTCGACTGAGTGCGAGAGGGTGAGATGTGTGTGATGGTGATGGAATGGGATGGATATGTGGATGAGATTGGTTAAAACTATATGAACTATATTATATAATATTGGTCACTACTTGCATAGGAAACCACAGCCATATATTAGGTCGCTTGATTATATCCTTTGCATCCCACCAAATACTACATAGCAAAAGCAAAGCATAGGTGGGAGATGTGGCCAGTACAAATCGTACTAAAAATTATTTGGCAGGTGAACCCAACTACGACTTCACCGATGAGGAGTAGATGTCTCATTCCTATGCTCAGGCTTCTTTTGGAGATTTATTGTACTTCCGCCTTCCATAGCTATCCCGGATGCTGTAGCTACTCTGATGATTCCGCCAGTGTGGCGACGAACTATTTATGTAATTCCCCCTAAATGTACCCTTTTGTTTGAAGTATGGATTTCTGTATCAACTATTGCTGGATAAAGTGATGGTTTGAGCTTCGAACTATTGTATTCTTCGCCATTCTGTGTATTTTCCCTTCATGGAAAATTGAGGATGTTTTAGTTGGTACCAGAGCCAGGCTTGACCTTAGGACGAGACCCTAGGATTGGATGATAGAATTAGGAGAACCTTGATCTCTTTCGTTTATATATCGACCTTGCATAGTGCTTTTATGCATGGCTTACCTCTGTCTACAATAGATTTCTAATTCCACTTTCGCGTCAACTTGCAAATGGACCCCAACTTGCCGCTTGCTCCGTTGCCTCCGATGGATGTCGTTGAGTACAGACTCGATGGGACGGAGTATGGAGGCTACACTCATGTGCTTCATAAGGTTCTCACCGAGCTAGGTGTTCCCATGGAGAACATCGAGTAACTTTGCCATGGCAAGCCCGCCCTTGGAGGAGGCATCGAGGGCTACAAGGTAGTCCACATCAATGTGCCTACAAGCATGAACCTGCTTGGAGTTATTGCCTTCATCGACTTCGCCTTCGACAACGACACCAGCATGTGTGTTACAGACCGTTTCGTGCTAGGCACTTCGCACTGTGCTGCGCAACGGAGCTGACTACCTGAAGGAGAGTCTCTTTCATCTACTTCCTCATGCCCTTGATGTTTAGTAGGGTACTTGGGAGGAGATCGCCTACACCGAGCAGAAATTCAGAGTTGACCGTAACCCTTGCCACCACACCTCCGTGATGTACCTACAGTGTCAGGAAATGTACATTGCCGAGTTGGAGCGAAAGGGACACCGTGATCGTCGCTACCTGATGGAGGTTGATGAGAGGATCCGCAAGTCGGAAGATAAGGAGGCAGCATGGAAGCAAAAGATTGCGGACCTAGAGCATGAGTTGGCGTGCAAGGAGCACACTCACTGGGACCACATCACCAGTCTGATGAACAAGATGGATAAGCTACAGATCCATAACAGCCATCTCATCGGGAAGATTGGAGAGCTTGAGACCACTATAGCTGAGAAGAACGAAGACATTGCAAAGAGATTCCAGGAGAAGAGTCAAGATGCTGCCTACAGGGACAAACTCCATGAGCAGTGCAAGGCTCAACGCAAGAAGTTGCTGCAGGAGTACATTCTTGCTAGCTACAACCAGGGACACCTGATCAACTACGTCCATAAGACAGCATACCTCATGGACAAGCTCAAATGCACCATGGAGGTTTGGAAGAGGTCAGATCACAAGAGAGTCAGGGAGTACGAGGAACTACAGGAAGAGCTTCCCTTACAAGCCTGTAAGAAGGTCAGAGTTGAGACGTTCGAGCTGGGGCAATCTCGCCTCAACTTGAGTGGATGTCCCACCACTGGACTCAGCGGACATTTAGTGTCCACCCCACAGCTTGAGGAGGCCCGTCGTTACGTCTCTCGCCTTCGGATGACTGATGAGCAGATCCAAGCTTCTGGCATCGGTATTCCCCCCGCAGCTTATAGTTTGGACCAGTCCCTAGGGATGATTTAGTGTAGTGTAGGATCAGGAGATGATGGGCCCTGTGTGGCCGAATGACTAGACTCACCATGATGTTGAGTAGTTTGTCCACCCCTTTTCCTAGAACTACCTGCGTGTAGTACGTTTCTCACGAGCCTCCTAGCATAGCTGCTAGAGGTATCGCCATGTACCCACCTAATGTAATGGATGATTTGGATTTTATCACATCTTTTTGGATCTTCATGCTTCTTTGTTTGAGTGTTGGATAGATTTAAATGTTTTTAAATCATATAAACTAGTTTAATTATTACATCATTAATATCGAAGTTATATCACATGCACTCATGCCCTAATCTTATATTTAAGTAGGATGTCCACTCGTCGTGCCAGCCGCCGGAGCAACCGCTCCCCTTCACCTATGCCCTCCTGGGGCCGTGGACGCGGTCGTGGTCGTGGTCGTGGACGCATTGGTCACATACCCCTCGTCCTTGAGGAGCCACCTCGTGCTGCCACCCCACAGCCCACAAACCCACCACCGCCGTCGGATGTTGAGCCAGAACCAACTGCTGGAGGTGTGGCTAGAGGACTGCCACAGCCTGCTGCTGAGCCTGAACCTAAGCCTGCCACTGGAGGAGATGCAACTCTGCCACCACCACCCGTGCCACTTTTGGCGGATGTGATGACTCAGCAGACCAAGCTTCTTCGAGTCTTAGCTGAGAACGTGTTGCACCCCCACCACAAGGAGCCACGCAATGACTTCTACAAGAAGCTGGAGTTCTTTCTCAAGCTA
>CM041630.1:33333329-33489062 GCA_023333625.1 Bothriochloa decipiens | reverse complement strand
AGCCACGCAATGACTTCTACAAGAAGCTGGAGTTCTTTCTCAAGCTAAGGCCCCTAACATTCGATGGCACCAGCTTGTGGGTGCTGGGAGATCTTGGTGGGACAGCCTCTGTGAGACCCACCAGGACCCCACTAACATCTCCTAGGATGAGTTTGTGAAGGAGTTTCGCGTGTTCTTCATTCACGAGGGCGCACTGGAGAAGAAGGAGAATGAGTTCTACAACATCTCCATGGGGGCTGACAAGGTGCATGAGTACACCACCTGCTTCACTAACCTGCTGCGCTATGCACCTGCCTCAGTGGTGAACTCTGAGAAGGAGAAGATGTACTACTACCGCAAGGGCTTGTCTAGCCGCATCAGGCTCTCCCTCTCAGGCACCAAGAGCCACACCCTGCGTGACTTGATCGACAGGTGCATGGAGATTTAGAAGGACCGTGACGAGGTTTTGGCGAAGAAGGAGGCGCCTGGCAAGACCAAGAAGCGCCATGCTGAGGGCACTCCCGCGCACCTGCCCCACGGAGGTGGCGTGGTGAGGCGCCTCAGCCTCCCCGCTCTCGCTTCACCCAGGGAGCTGCACGTGGTTCGAGCCAGGGCGGTGGTACCCATGCCAACAACTACCCCCACTCTGCTCAGGACCACCAAGCGTACACTCGTGCTGCACCAGGAGGTAGCACGTGGAGGTCCGCCACGCCAACCCCCACAGGCGGCGCGACCTACACTTGCTTCGCTTGTGGCCAGCCGAGTCACAAGGCAGTCGAGTGCCCGAACAAGGCTGCACCTGCTACACCAGCGCCTGCCAAGCAGAACCAGGGCACCCCGTACAAGCAGGTGCCATCTAGAGCACCCCGTGTCCGCCTCACCCACATCACAGCAGAGACTGCCCAGGCTGCCCCGGCGTGGTGTACGGTATGTTTTTAGTGCATGGAGTTAAGGCATCTGTGCTGTTTGATTTAGGTGCTACATGTTCTTATATATCCACCCAGTTTGCACGAGAGCACCATATACCTGTCACTCCACGAAAAGAAGCCTTATACACCAGTTCACCTTTGGGCAATGTTTGTTGTACCAAAAGATGTAAGGGAGTGAGTATCATGATCGAGGGTCTTACCTTTCTTCCTGATCTTACCTTGCTACCCTTCGAAGGCCTAGACGTCATTCTAGGGATGAATTGGTTAACCCAGAACAAGGGAGTGATATCTTGCTCACCTAGATTTGTGGATATAACCCATCCAAGTGATCACCAGATTAGATGTGAACTGAACAAAGGGACAGATGTTTCCATGTTGTGTGCCCTTGAAGAGAAGTCACTTGAGGAAGTGCCTGTAGTTCGTGAGTACCCGATGTTTTTCCTGAAGAGCTACCAGGGATGCCACCAGATAGGGATGTTGAGTTCGTGATCAACCTGTTGCCTGGTATGAGTCCTATTTCCAAGCGACCCTACCGTATGGCAGTTGACGAGCTTAAGGAGCTTAAGAAATAGCTTGAGGAGCTATCCGAGAAAGGGTTCATTAGGCCCAGTGCCTCACCCTGGGGATCTCCTCTTCTGTTTGTTAAGAAGAAGGATGGAACACAGAGGATGTGTGTTGATTACAGGAACCTGAATGCCGTGACCATAAAGAATAAGTACCCCCTGCCGAGGATAGATGAACTGCTAGATCAGCTTCACAATGCCAAGTACTTCTCCAAGATCGACCTCAGATCAGGCTACCATCAAATGAAGATTAGAGAAGAGGATATTCCTAAGACAACATTTATCACCAGATATGGGCAGTATGAGTACACCATCGTGTCCTTCGGTCTTATGAATGCACCAGCTTATTTTATGAACATGATGAATAAAGTGTTCATGTAGGAGCTGGATAAGTTCGTGGTGGTCTTCATTGACGAAATTCTTGTCTATTCTGCCACCGCCGAGGTGCATGAACAATATCTGAGGATAGTGTTGGAGAAGTTGAGAAAGCATCAGCTCTACTCCAAGTTCAACAAGTGTGAGTTCTGGCATGAGGAGGTCGCTTTCCTAGGCCATGTACTCAATGCTAACGGAGTAGCTGTTGATCCATCCAAGATTGAGATAGTGAAGGGATGGGAGCAGCCATAGAATGTGACCGATGTGAGAAGTTTCTTGGGATTGGCTGGTTATTATCGCCGATTCATCGAGAACTTTTCCAAGATAGCTCGCCCCATGACCAACCTCCTGAAAAAGACCAATGAGTTTGAATCGACGCCCCAATGTGAACAGAGTTTTTAGACCCTGAAGGAGAAGCTCACCACAACGCCTATTCTTTCCACGCCAGATATCCACCAGGACTTTATGGTCTATTGCGATGCATCTCGCCACAGGCTCGGTTGTGTTCTGATGCAGAATGGGAAAGTCATTGCCTATGCTTCCCGCCAGCTTAAGGAGCATGAATAGCATTACCCTACCCATGATCTCGAGCTTGCCACTGTGATCCATGCATTAAAGATTTGGAGGCACTACCTGATTGGGAACAAATGTGAAATCTACACCGATCACAAGAGCCTAAAGTACTTTTCACCCAGGAAAATCTGAACATGAGACAATGTTGTTGGCTTGAGTTGATTAATGACTACGACGTGGAGATTCTCTATCACTCTGGGAAGGCCAATGTGGTCGCTGACGCTCTTAGCCACAAAAGCCATTGTCATGCTCTGTTCACCACCACCTTGCCCAAGGAGTTGCAAGAGGGCATTGATGAGTTACAGATGGAGGTGATACCCCATGGCCTATTGAATGAGCTTCATGTGCACTACACCCTCATGGATAGGATCCATGAAGCCCAGCGCCATTGCCTAGAGATTTGGGAGATACACGAGCTCCTGACGCAAGGCAAGTGCCCAGAGTTCAGTGAAGATGAGCAAGGTACCTATTGGTACAAGGATAGAATTTGTGTGCCTGCAGACCCAGCTATCCGCAATGAGATCCTATCAGAAGGATATGACTCCAAGTATTGTATCCACCCAGGCAGTACTAAGATGTATGCTGATTTGAAGAGGAAATTCTGGTGGAAGAACATGAAGTCAGATATCGTAGGTCATGTTGCTAGATGTGACATATGTAAACACGTCAAAGCTGAGCACAAGAGACCTACAAGACTGCTAAAGCCACTTGATATACCTGAATGGAAATGGGATAGCATTTCTATGGACTTCATTGTGGGTTTACCTCGAACCTCGAAGGGCCATGATGTTATATGGGTGATAGTCGATCGCTTGACTAAGGTAGCTCACTTCCTAGCCATCAAGAATGATGCCTGAGTTGGCCAGCTAGCAGATCTGTATGTTGAGAACATTCTCAAGCTGCATGGAGCCCCTAAGAGCATAATATCTGATCATGGGCCGCAGTATACGTCCAAATTCTGGAAGGCCCTAAACAAGTCAATAGGTAGCAAGCTAGACTACAGTACCGCTTACCACCCTCAGATAGATGGTCAGATAGAGAGTGAACTAGATCCTTGAAGATATGCTCCGAGCTTGTGTTCTAAAATATGGGACTGATTGGGAGAAGAGTTTGCCCTTTGCAGAGTTCTCCTACAACAACAGTTACCAGGCAAGTCTCAAGATATCACCATTTGAGGCTATGTATGGAAGACTTTGCAGAACACCCCTGATGTGGTCCAAAACAGGTGAAAGATCATTCTTTGGCCCTGCCACCATCAAGGAAGCCAAAGAAGGAGTCGCCCACATGCGAGAGAATCTGAGAATTGCCCAGAGCCGTCAAAAGAACTATGCCAACAAGAGGCGTAGAGACCTTGAGTTTGAAGTCAGGGACTATGTCTATCTCAAGGTTTCCCCGCTTCAAGGGACCGTCAGATTCCATGTGAAAGGGAAGCTAGCACCAAGGTATGTGGGACCATACAGAATCAGTGAAAGAATTGGCAAGCTTGCCTACAGAATTGAGTTACTCACACAACTAGCAGGAGTGCACCCAGTGTTCCATGTGTCGCAACTACGCAAGTGTTTACAACCGCCAGAGCATCCGATACCCACAGAGGCACTGGATATTCAGGACACCCTAGAATACAGAGAGCACCCCATCCGCATTATGGATAGAACCACCAAGGAAACCAGAAACACCAACACGCCATACTTGAAGATTGAGTGGAGCAATCATACAGAACGAGAAGCAACTTGGGAGAAAGAGTCAGAAATAGGGAAGCTCTACCCCTACCTGTTTGAAGAGTAAGTTACACTTTTGAATCTCGAGGAGTGCACCCAGTGTTCCATGTGTCGCAACTGCGCAAGTGTTTACAATCGCCAAAGCATCCAATACCCACAGAGGCACTGGATATTCGGGACACCCTGGAATACAGAGAGTACCCCATCCGCATTATGGATAGAACCACCAAGGAAACCAGAAACACCAGCACGCCATACTTGAAGATTCAGTGGAGCAATCACACAGAACAAGAAGCAACTTGGGAGAAAGAGTCAGAAATGAGGAAGCTCTACCCCTACCTGTTTGAAGAGTAAGGAAGATAAAGTTACACTTTTGAATCTCGAGGATGAGATTCTCATAACGGGGTAGGACTGTAACATCCCCAAAAAAATCCAAACACCAAAAATATGAACTTTCAAAAAATTTTCTTAACTATCCAGTGTTTGGTGAGTGTCATGTAAGAACCCCACTTGATGTTGCACAAGTAGCACCTACTCGTAGTTGAGCATCTGCATTTTAATCCAGAGTTTGGTTTGCATTTTGTTGATTTTTATGTATTGAATAATAAAATCAACAAACACCTTAATATCACATGTGCATATATGTGCTATTAACCCTTGACATGGCTACCAACATACCCTTGAGACCCTAGGGGACCCACCAAGTATTTATGACATGGTCACTAACCCCTTTCTTTAAGATGACCATGATGTAATTGGAATAAGGGTTTAGAAAGAAAAAGAAAAGGAATTAGAAAAGAGAAAGGAAATTAGAAAGGAAAAAGGAAAAGGAGAAGCAGCCCAGGCGGCCCACAGCAACCAGCCTAGCCCAACCTGCACTTCAAGCCGGCCCGCTGTTTCCTTCCCCGTGCTGGCCCAGCAGCAGCCCATCATGGCGTCTGCACCGGCCTGCCAGCCACCCGTGACGCCCGCGCCCGCCGTGGCCTGTCCCGCGGCCTGCTGGCCCAACAAGGCGCCCTGCCAGCACTGCACGCTCGCCCGCGAGGCCAGCCTTGCTCGCAGCCCAGCTAGCCCCGCTTGCCCTGCTCGCGTCGTGATCCGCGAAGCCGAAACGGCCCAGCAAGGGGTCGGCCTCACGCACGCCTGCATCCGCCCGTGCTTATAGTCGCTGACCGGTGGGGTCAGCCTGTCAGCCTGACTTCCCACCATTTTTGGCCGCCCGCACGTCACGTCTGCCATCCATCTCTGTGCCACTCCATCTCCGCTGCCCATCTCGTCGCCCGCTTGCGTCGCGCCCCGGCCAAACCCTAACCCTAGCCACCCGCGCGCCCGATCGCCCGATGGGCATCTCCCATCCGCGCCATCCACCACCGGTGCCACCGCTCGCACACGCAGGGGGAGCCCTGGCAACCTCGACTCACCTCATCGACGTAGCCGCTCTGCCTCACCTTTGTCGAGCTGCCACCAAGCCCTCGCCGCCTCACCTCGACCATTGCTGCGCAGGTGAGCTCACCCGCCGTTGCCCTGCTCTGTCATGGCCACCGCCCAGAGCGTCGTCGTGTTCCTGGTCACCCGTCTCCCCTCTCTTCTCATCAGCTCGACTAGTGTATCTGCGCTAGTCTAGAACACCGTTTTGGCCAGGTTTCAGGAGCCGGCATAGACCACAGTGAGGACGCACTGCTTTGCCGCCCTCAGTCTCCCCAAGCTCCGACCACCGGAGCGTCGCCATGGCCAACACACTGTGTGCGCCTCCGCCAAGCCTCCTCTCACCGCATTAGATAGGTCTTGGAGCTCCTAGCTGCTCCAATCGAGAAATGGAGGAGAAGATGGAGGCCAATGTCAGGCTCCGCTGACGAATTTGGCTTCGCCGTCGCTGACAGCCGCCGTCATGCCTTGCTGCTTGCCATCGGCTAGGGGCTGTTTCTGCCCAAATTGGTGACCCCACCACGCTCGCCTGAGTGTCACATAGCCCTTGCGCGAGTCCAAGCTGCCTTCAAGCCGCTGTTGCGCCCCGTCGTCGTGTCCCCGTCGCTCGGCGCCGCCGCCATGCGCGCGCCAATGAGGCCATGCCCCGTAAGGCCGCACGGACCCCGTTGCCACCCTCACCTTGGCCTTATGTACTCAGGACACTAGTCCAAGTTGCTCTGAGTGCAACGCCTTGCCCCGCAGCTGTGCTTCGCCATCCGCCGCCGCTGCGACGCGCGCGCCGACGAGCTCGTGAGCCGCGAGACCGTTGTGACCCCCCGGCCACTCTTGCCATGCCCTAACACCGCTATAGCTACTGCCTTGCTGAGCTTAGGCCCACCAGCACCCCGCTCGCTGCACGCCGCTGGCCAAAGCCGCCGCACCCGCATGTGCATGGGTCGGGGAGGGAGAAGGGGAAATTCCCCTGGTGGATCATGCCCACCACATGGACCGGCCTAGGCGAGTCACTGACCACCACGTCGACGCCCAGTCTGCGGTCCACCGCGAGCCAGGTCCATGAATCAGCAACCGTAGACCGAGCCCAGTACCAGCCCGCAGTGCCACGTGGCCCATCTAATGTGTCGACACGTGTCCGGGCCGAGCCGGCCTAACCTGGCATAGATCTAGCCCTAACCAAGCCCGCCGAGGCCCGGTCGAGCCCCGGTTGGCGTTGACCGTTGACCGATCAACGTTGACCGTTGACCCGGTCCCACCTGTCAGTGACCGTTGCCGTGGGACTCACCTGTCAGCCGCTGACTGAGTCCACCCATTAGTGCTGATGTCATCATGACGTCAGCATGACATCAGCCCCACGCCACCACTGCTGACCCACGTGCCACGTGGACCAATCAGAGACCGCCACGTGTCAGCCTCTGGTTAATCCTCCCTTTTTCTTTTTTAGAAAATAGAATAAACTTTGGAAATTCATAAATTCTTCATACGAACTCCGAAAAATATGAACCAAGTGTATAAATTTTCATAAAAATGAGCTCTACGTCATAGGCTTATGTATGAGTGCATTTGGAGTTATTGAACTTTATTTATTCTTTCTGTTGACTCTATAGGAGCCGCGTATGTCTCGTTTCAGAGGAGGAGCAGTTTGAGGAGGATGACTACGAGTACGAGGAGGAGCTCGGTGATGACTTCGCAGGTGCCACACCCCACCCAACCTCGTAGATCCTATTACGCATGGCATAATATCTAGTTTGCTAGTGCTTTATTTATGAATATCACCTGATGATAGGTTGCATGGTAGATTTGCTTGATGAGCCTTTACCTTGTCACAACCTTACTCCTGCATACCCACTGATAGGCTAGGCGCATGCTTATTTACTTATGATGCTTTACTTCTACTACGCTTATATCTGTGTGATGTGATGCGTGGTGGAGAGTATGGTTATATGGTTAAGGCACGTGGTGCCACTTTACTCGGGGAGAGTGCTGCGTGTGTCTTGAGTGTGTGGTGAGGGTTGAGTCGATCGGACAGGATTCTACGACGAGCCATGTGGGCGAGTCTTGCCGGGGGATGTGTTCTGGGCATTCCCATGTGAGGTGCTTGTGGCGGGCACATTGTTAGGTATATGGTGATCCCGGGGGTGAGAACCTTCATGGAGCGAAGCCCCAGGTAGGAGGTGCGGTTGTAGCACGGACTGTTTTTTCTTGAGGACCTGATATTTCTTGAGGACCGAAACCTTGGGACTTACGTGCTCACTACTCTCTCTTGTATGGGCGGGAGACGGATGTCTGACTAGCTAGGACGGTGCCACTACTACTAGGTTGTTAGCAGATAGTGTCGGGAGGTACGAGCATGGAGACCCACACCCTCCTTAGACAACATAGTGACCTCGGGGGCCCGGTACAATGTCTCACAGTCTCAGTGTGCCAGTGGTACCTATCCGGGATTTCCCAGTACTGAGTGGTAGGGTAGCATCGCATTGGTTAGGAAGTAGCCAAAATCAGCTTAGGCGGCGCACCGCCGATCATGGTGATCTTGTGGTTATGGGAGTACATGCTCTGCAGAGTTTATGAATCTATATATATAGTCCACGGGCCACTGGTATGGCTTTTTCCTAAGACCCACGCTTCTCGGGAGTAGTGAGAGGAGTCCTTCTATTCTCCCCTTGGTGTTACCCTTCCGGCTATGAGCCGCTGAGACAGGTTCCGAGAGGGAGTTGGGCCTGTCGACTGAGTGCGAGAGGGTGAGATGTGTGTGATGGTGATGGAATGGGATGGATATGTGGATGAGATGGATTAAAACTTGATGAACTATATTATATAATATTGGTCACTACTTGCATAGGAAACCACAGCCATATATTAGGTCGCTTGATTATATCATTTGCATCCCATCAAATACTACATAGCAAAAGCAAAGCATAGGGTGGGAGATGTGGCCAGTACAAACCGTACTGAAAATTATTTGGCTGGTGAACCCGACTATGACTTCACCGATGAAGAGTAGACGTCTCGTTCCTACGCTCAGGCTTCTTTTGGAGAATTATTGTACTTCCGCCTTCTGCAGCTATCCCAGACGCTGTAGCTACTCTAATTATTCCGCCAGTGTGGCGATGAACTATTTATGTAATTCCCCCCTAAATGTACCCTTTTGTTCGAAGTATGGATTTCTGTATCAACTATTGCTAGATAAAGTGATGGTTTGAGCTTTGAACTATTGTATTATTCGTCATTCTGTGTATTTTCCCTTCGTGGAAAATTGAGGATGTTTCAATGAAGACCTCAAACCTGGTCGATGGCTCAAAGAACTACCTGCAGTGGTCTGGGACTTCGTACTCAGCCTAGCCATAACACTGGAGTTTCCTCATACTTTGTGGTGTTTGGTTCCGAAGCTTCCTACCAGCTGAGGTTGCTCACCTCTCACCATGGGTTCTCCACTACAACGAGGAAGCCTCCAATGACGCACGAGAAGTAGATGTCATCACCAAGGAGGAGATGGCACTCAAATCTAGTGCTCGGACAGTTAAGTACTTGGCCTCGGTGTGTCGATACTATAACTGGAATGTCAAAGGCAGGCTGTTCGTGGTCGGCGACCAAGTGTTACGACGAATCCAGAAAGAAGATGGTCTGCACAAGTTGTCATCAAGATGGGAAGGGCCATTTAGGATTAAGGCTGTCACACGCCCTACATCCTACCGGTTAGAGACAATGAAGGCTGTCACACGCCCTACATCCTACATCGATCACCTCATACGCTTCTATCCATAGAATAAGATATGTACCCAGTTTTTTATTTTGGTATCTAATAAAATTTGTCTTTTGTCTCTTTTCCTGTCTCAAATTTGCTCTTGTGCATATACATCCCATACATGCGCCCTACATAAGTCACAATTAAACTTTACTTTCTACTCGACGAGAACGGCTTGATAAGGCACTGACCAGAAAACTCTTACGATGTGCTACAGCTCTGTGCTCAATGGCACTAGGAGATTTCAGCAGTCGCTCCCTAAAGATGCTAGGTACCTAGTGATCCTGGCGGTCCTACGCTGTTCACTAGTGCATCCCAAGTTACCTGACAGGGTTAGCTCGCTTCGAGGATGGGGGTAAAACTTGATTGTCGACATATTTTTGAAAAACGACTACGCATTATAATGCAGTTAAAAAAATGGCAACATGTTTATCACCCGCTTAAACATGCCTACCATGTCTGCATCAAAATGCTAAAAAGTTTACGAGTACCCAGTACTCGGCACAACTTACAAACAGTGTTTTTCATCACACATACATTGTTTGAGGCCTACTGATCACCATCATCTTCTGTAGGATCCTCAACAAGCGTCATATCAGCAATGAGGGCAGCAGCAGATGGCTCAGAGGTGGTCCAGAGATCTTCAGCTTCCTGCTCATTCAGCTCTAGTGTAATGCCTTGCGCAACTTGCTCCAGCTGTACAACCGAGTACCTAAAGCGGACCACAGCTAGTGTAGTAGCGACCGTGTAGTGCCCGGCATCTGCAACTAACCCCTGAAGCACTGGCCAAAGCCTCTGGCACTGGTCCTCGACAACCACCGCCTCACCCACAGGGTCGCCAGGGTGCTGCTCTCCTTGGAAGATAGCCCTCAGGGCTGGCTTGATGTGTTCACGCATAGCTCTTATCTTCTATTGGAGGACGAAGATGGTGTCCTCTAGCACCTGGAACTAGGCCATGTGGCACTCCTTCACATCTACAACAGTAATACATGATGGTATGCAGCAGACTACACATAACAACTTTACGTTGTCTTCCATACCAGTGAGTTCGGCGATCTGTTTCTGATGCTCCACTGCTTGTTCCTCAGCGGCCTCCTTCTGGCCCAGCAGGTTGGCCATCTCCTCGGCCATGGCCTCATTCTGGCCGCTTAGTTCTGCGAAGATTACGCATAAATATGCAGTAAAACACAACATGCACCATGAAGGAGATACAACTTACCCTCATTCTTCTCCTTCAGGGCATCTACCTCTCGGTGCAGGGCAGCAACCTCTTCTTCTCGCTCCAGCTCCTGCTCCTGGTAAATTTTGGCCCGCGCCTCTAGCTCGGCCTTGGCTAACCTGAGGGTCTTGCACTCCTCCTAGGTAGCGGCGAAGCGGTCAATGGTTTTCCCCGCTGAGAGTTGGTCTCCTGCAGCGACTGTGCATGACACATGTCTATAAACATGATTACCTTCACAAACACGACATACACAACAAACCAAGAATGGTGATTAGCGTTACCTTGATCCTATCCAGCAGCACCTCCACCACGTCCGCGATGCCCACGTCGATGACATCGTCCAGAATCTCTTCGTATGTCACGAAGTCATCTTTCCCATGCTTGCGCGTGGTGTGCACTCGTTGCGGAGGGATGTTTGTGCGTGGCATTTTTGGCACCCGCGGCACCTCCTCCACCTCTGGTGGTGCTGGCCTGCTCGGGCCTGCTTGGTCCGACGTACATCGTGGCACCCGGCCTGCTCTAGCCCTATTGGCTCTGAATAGAACCACCCGCCTTTCCAGCTGACGGGTCAGTGTCGGGGCTAGTCGGGTGGGGGTCGCGGTGCTTCCAATTGCCTACCCTTGCCTAGAGGTCTGCACCGTGGTGCTGGTTATCACCTGCTCAGTGGCTGGCCGCGGGGTGGTCTGGAAGGGAGACGGGGTCGGTGTCAGTGTTGGAGGAGCACGGCTGCAAAACCATACCAAAAAGGCAACATGTCTACAAACAAACTCAATAGTCAAGGAGATGCAAGGTACTTAACAACACTTACCTAGTCGGTTGTCTGAACCGGAACCCTCCCTTGAAGGATCGGCTGACTCCCTCGCCTGGAGCGCCTGGGGCTCCGCCTGTTGCCCCGTAGCCGTGATTGGGGACTCGGTCTGACGCCTCGCCTGTCCTGCTCATTCCGATCAGACGCATCGGAGAAGTCGGCCCCTTGGCTTTCTCCTGACACACTGACGACACAGCAGCACAGCTGGAGGTGTCGCCTCCCTGTGCGACGTGGGCGGCAGTGATGGTGGTAGAGGCGTTGATGTCCCGGCCTGCTCCGGCTGAATGGTTGATGCAGCTTCACCTTGAGGTTGAGGAGGCAACGGTGGTGGCGCATGCCGCCTAGACCTTCTGGGTGTTGTAGTCGGTTGGGTCCTTGGTGTTCCCCCGATGGAGCCGACTAGGCCTGACGCTTCTGTGCACGCTCCTTCAGCGTCACAGTATCGTCAGAGTCCGATGACTCTAGAGTACTCGAGGCACCCCTCTTCTTGCTTTCCCCCTCTCTGCTGTCCAGGTTCAGGTTCCCCTCGGTTCGCAGAGAGGAGGGCTTCTTCTTCTTGGCCGCAACTGACATGGGCCATTTGCCCGCAGCCCGGTGACTTCCTTGGGCAGCAGGGACTTCTTTATCATCAGAGTCAGAGACGACCAGCGTCTCCCGCCCTGCTCTAGCCTGGCTCTGGTAGTGGGCCTCCGCAGTCCTTTGCTGGTTGGCCTGGGCCTCACCCTGAGGCCACGGCTCCACCGGCACTACGGAGAAGAACGTCTTTCGGTCCTGTCCAAGCAACGTCTGATAGTCAGACCATCAAGATTGTTATCATCACATAATGTGGTGGACCATTCAAATTGAAGTACCAAACTACACAATTTACCTTTGGTGGTGGTCAACTGAGATTGTATGGCAGTGCATAGGTTCCTGGTAGCTGGTGGTCGGGTCGAATTTCTCGAACAAAGAGGACATACGCTGGTTCACCTCGTCTGGATCTGACTTCTCCCGGGTCTCCTGTGAAGGGTCCTCGCGGCCGGCGTAGTCGTACAGACGGTTGACCCGCTCCTTGCATGGTTGGACTCAGCAAGTCAGCCACGTCCCCACCACCAGTGCTCCATTGGCAATCTTATTGTCAATCAGTGTCAGCAGCTCGTTCACTTGGTGCATTTCATCAGGAGATGGAGGGTCTGACCACCAGGGGTTGAACTCCGGCACCTACGTCACATCGCACAGCACCCTTCAGCCCTCCAACATGCCGAATCCGAATGCCTTTCCCCGTCTTCTTTGCACCTTCTTCGCCATCTCCTTCACAGACGGTGGGTCATGCGGTGAAGCGGAGTGTGGCGGTGGCCCAAATGTGCTAGATCCGCTTGATTGCGGAGCGGCCGTGGACAGATTCAGTTGAACGAACCGGCGGCGATGGCGGAGTTGCACGGCGGTGACGGTTGTGAGGAGGTGTGCAGATGCGGAGCGCTCGAGAAATGTGCGAGTAGGTTGGTGGAAATGATTGCAAGTGCAGGAACCGTCTCCCGTCCGGCGGCGCCTGCTATTTATACTGTTCGGATGACGCCCTTTTGACTTCTAGGGTTGAACCCGCTTGACTCATGTGGACGCGGCTTGTGGGCTGTCCTGGTTCTGAGTATGAACATGGGCCAGGATACTTTATTCCCTCCCGTGCGCTGAAACGCGTATCTAATCCGGGTTGTTGTGCATGAGTCCGACAGTTTCAAGATTTAATCTCAGAATTCATTTTAATTATATACTTCTTTCCAAATTTGTTTCAGATTTTTTACTTAAATCTGAGGACTGCTATTGTGGGTCAAATATCTTATTTCCCACACCTGGGAACTGCTTGGCAGTTTCCCACCCAGTGGTGCTTGTGAACCATAGGTTCCCGGTGTCCTTGGCCCGGTCGAGCCCATGTGTTGTTCCAAGTACACCTGGGGACTGCTTGACAATTTTACCACCCAGTGGTGCTAGTGAACCGTGGACTCCTGGTGTCCTTGGCCCGGTCGAGCCTATGTGCTGTTCCGAGCACACTTGGGTACTGGTAGGCAGTTGGCACACGTCTTAGTCCTTAGCTTCTAGCCTTACTAGATTAGCACTGTTATTTGACTTTTTTCTTAAAAAGCTCAATACAACATATCCTATCTTCTATCGAGCTTGGGGACTACGTGGGCCCACGTCACCTCGCGGTGACTTGGGCCAATTTTCTGTTCTTGATTCTAGGCATGGGTATTCAGTGTTCATTCGACATGGCTGGAATATTTTATTTGACCATTTTCCTTAAAAAGCTCAATACAACATATACTATCTTCTATCGAGCTTGGGGACTACGTGGGCCCACATCACCTCGCGGTGAGTTGGGCCTATCTTCTGTTCTTGGTTTGATACCCCTACTTCTACGTATGGTTCATGTTAGCATTCCAGTGATACTTCGTGTCACATGTTAACATAGGCCCACGTCTCAAGACGTAAAAAAAATTTCTTTTTCTTAGAACACCATACATCTTTTGATAGATCACCTTCCTTGACGGGAGCTGTGGTCGGGAGCAGCCTTACAAACTGCTCGGGAGAAGCCTAGACAGTACTGTGTGGTCAGCATCAGTGCTGGTCGGGATAACGTGGTCAGCATCTTCACTGCTCGGCGTCACATGGTCTGCATCCTCACTGCTTGGCGTCGCGTGGTCTGCATCTTCACTGCTCGGTACAAGTCAAGATAGTGACTCCCTCAAGATACATGATGCTCGGGGACTAGCTGTGGGGGTATAGACCCCCTATACCCTTACGGCTAGACTTTGGGCTGCTCAGTATAAGGCGGCCCAGACTAGAAGATGAAGGCTGGTCCATCATCATCCTGATCGGTGGACCAGACGACAAGATAGAGCCCGTGGTCCGCTACTGCCCTGGTCGGTGGGCCGCACGGGAGTTGAAGGCTGCTTGGCATGCAAGGAGTCTTAGTCGGTTAGATCTTCGTGTCCTCTAAGGATGCGGCGCAATGTAACCGACCATAGTGAAACCCTAGATATGTACCCTTGTCCCCTGACTATATAAGGCGGACAAGGACCCCCTAGAACTAGAATCTTTCATCTCATTGTACTCCGATACTCATCAATACAGCAGCAGAGACGCAGGACGTAGGGTATTACGCTTCCGAGGGCCTGAACCTGGATAAACCCCTGTTGTCTTGGTTGTTTATCTTGCGTCTCACCTCTCGATTGTAGATCTTAGCGCGCCCTCACTGCAATCTACTACCTCGGGGTACCCAGTGGTAGAATGCCGAGGATATTTCATTGACAGGTCTCCATGTACTCGAGGAGTTTAGCCAGGCCTGCCCCATGCTGATCGATCAGATCGATCAGATCAGAGTTGTCGATATGCCGCCTCGGGTAGCGAGGAATCCGCCAGTTTGCCACTGGCATGGCCATCCTTTTCACGTACGTCATGAGCGGCTCGTACGACCCCGGGGCGGCCCCGAGATCTTGGTTGTTGGTGCAGAAGTCGATGCAGTCGGCACTGGTGCCGCCTGCATTGCAGCCGGAGCTGGGACCGGCTGCGCTGCTACCGTGAACACGAGCGACGTCGTCACGCCGGTGGTCTAGGTGAATGAACCGATGGTGAGGGAGATGCCTGTCACGAAGTCCATGGAAGCTGGAAACAAAACCATCTTGATCGCCTGTTGATCAGATCGCGCAACCCCTACCTGGCGTGCCACTGTCGATGAAACCTCGTCGATAGTCTACCACGGGATACCCCGAGGCAGTAGATTGTGGTGAGGGCGCGCTAAGATCTATGATCGAGAGGTGAGACGCAAGACAAACAACCAGGACAACTAGGGTTTATCTAGGTTCAGGCCGCTCGGAAGCGTAATACCCTACGTCCTGCGTCTCTGCTGCTGTATTGATGAGTACCAGTGTACAATGATCAGGTGTCAGATCAGACGCTTTCTAGGGGTCCTTGTTCACCTTATATAGCCGGGGGACAATGTTACATATCTTGGGTTTTTCTATGGTCAGTTACATTGCGCCTCATCCTTGGAGGACACGAAGATCTAACCGACTAAGACTCCTTGCGTGTCAAGCAGTCTTCAGCTCCCGTGCGGCCCACCGACCTGGGCGGTAGCGGACCACGAGTTCCATCTTGTCGTCCGGCCCACCGATCAGGGTGATGATGGACAGCCTCCGTCTTTCGGTCTGGGCCGTCTGGTACCGAGCAGCCCAAAGTCTAGCCGCGAGGGTACATGGGGTCTATACCCCCACATCAACCTTCTCCGCCCCGATCTTGATGGTCCTTTTCTCCTTCGATGACAACTACAGGCACTTCAACATCCCCTCAACGCCCTCCATCACCACAGCACCCTGATGATTCTAATCCAATCTGGAACACGACGGGATAGATGTGGACACCAGGGGCACGACTAGCGGGACTAGGGCTCAGGGGAGAGGGTGGACACGCGGCAAAAACACCACACGAGAATGCGGTTGGGAACCTAGGAACACAGATCTCCACGGCACGCGCACGGGGAGAAAGGAGGTGGATGAGGGACACAGGACCGGATGCCGCCATGAAGAGCCTCGAGTCATCTAGGGAAACCCTAGACGCCGAGAAAAGAGCGATTAGTCATGTGTTACCACACTTATATATACTTATCAGGATGTTATGTGTTCCCGTTGCAACACACGGGCATTTACCTAATAAAATAGACAGATATTGAACGGCTCTTTATTTTTTCTTCAAAATAACATTTTAGGAGTTGAAATAATTATTTAGGAGTAAATAAAATTTTAAATACTCTTGGAAAGCAATGGCAAATCCGTAAAACAACGTGAAATCAGGAAAGGAAAGCAGCAACCCCACCTCTCTCCATCCATCGCCTTTCCCATCTCCCTTCGGTCCCTCGTCGTCGCTTCCTCCAAACCCTAGCCTGCCTCCTATCCCGCCGGGCGCCGGCCGACCTGTCTCTGCCAGTCTTATTCCCCGACGCTCCCGTTGCGCCCTGCACCTGCTTCAACCGCTCCATCCAGGCGAGATCCAGCGGATGGAACCCCCGGCGGCGAAGGAGGCGCCGCCGCCGCCGCTGCCGCCCGCGGCGGAGGAGGACGCGATGCTCTCTGGGACGGCCGCCATGGCGAAGGAAGCCGCTTTAGCGTTCCAGGGCCGCCGTTACGCCGACTGTGCCGTGTTGCTCACGAAGTTGCTGGACAAGAAAGAGGGCGATCCCAAGGTGCTATTGTAACTAAACTACACTTGTATTAACGTAACTACTCTTTGTATCTCGCTCCTGTTTGCCTCTAGCTCTTCTCTTAAGTAAGAGTTACGAGCTCGTGCGGTGTGGTTTGGGAATCTAGCTCGGAATATAGCAAATCTTAGTTCCTTCTGGAATAGCAAATCTTGGGCACGTTTCAATTGCTATTTCTTTGGGAATAGAGAATCTAGGCATGTTTCAGTCGCTCTCTGACTGATGGTTGTTCCTCGTGAAATTGTGTGGGAAAGGGAATAGCAAATCTATGTGCGTGTTGCAATTGCTCTCTGACTGATGGTTGGTCCTCGTGGGATTGTGTGGGACATGAGATGGTTGGTCCTCGTGGGATTGTGTGGGAAATGGCTGGAAATGGGTCTCGTGTGCTGTTTGAGTTTCAACTGAGAAGTTGTGAGCTTGGTGGTACTTGGTGGTGTTTCTTAGGTGAGGGGGTTAAAGTTTGCTTATGTATGTGGTTTTATGGATTCACCTTCACCATGTGTATGGTTCTTGTGCAGCTGTTTCTAGAGCTGTCCTGTAGAATGCCACCACCCACTAGTTAAACAGTTGCTTTAGAATGGTGGACGGTATGGTTTTCCATTGTCTTTGTATTGGACAATTGTTAGATTAAATCACTAGGGTTTGTTCTTTTGCTCTGGGAAGAAATGATTCTTCTATCAGAATTGTTTCCCTTGCATCTGATGTCACAATTTTGAAATTCAGGTCCACCATAATATGGCCATCACTGAATCCTTCTTGGATAGTTGTCCTAATTCAAACAGGCTGCTTAAAATTCTTGGTGATGTTAAGGTTAGTGAATCTGCAATGCTCATTGTGCTATCATTCTATTGTCATGTTGATTTGCAGTGAAGTAACAGAATTGGCTTGATTTCATAAGTAAATGCCTGGATTCTCTATTTATGTTTGGCTAGTTACAAAATTCTTTCAGGTATATATAGATAGTGGATTCTGTTGTTTATTCTTGTATTATGTTCTGCATATCTGTATGTTTCCTTAGCACAGATAGGATTGCACAAAATAGATACTCCCTCCATACCCATAAAACAAGTCGTTTAGGACAGCGGCATGGTCTCCAAAATACAACTTTGAATTCTTGTTTCTATAAAAATATTTATCAAAAAGTGATATATTTATACTTTTATGAAAGTATTTTTCAAGACAAATGCATTCATATAATTTTCATATTTTTAAACTCAACAACTTGAGATTTATTAATCATTTATATTCCGGAGGTTTGACTCAAACCTTGTCCAAAATGACCTTGTCCAAAATGACCTTGTCCAAAATGACTTGTTTTATGGGTATGGAGGGAGTGTATTTTTTTGCGATACTCAAAAGTTCATGATGTGCATGTTTAGACAGAACAGGTGTGCTCGTAGGACCATAGGATACACCTACACGTTGTTAATTGTGATAGTTATTTATCTTGCTACCTTTCCTGCCAATTTGTGTGAAACTTTGGACATTATGTAAAGGTGCTTAAAAGTTCAAATTATGAAAATATTTAGATATTAAGACAGCAATTGTTCAAAAGTTATATGCCTGAGCATTAAGATCATATTTTGGCATCATTGTGCGTATTGTTAGAACTGGATGTGAAGCAATTAATCATGCATCTTCACTGTTATTTTGGTTTAACTGCTTTTGCTGCACCAAACAAATGTATTCTTAGCAGTTTGTTCTATATGCTTTAATGTTTTGCCTTAGCTACACTGAAGTTGCTTCTATTTGTCAAATGGACACTCAATTGTTTTTAGCATGTCCTATTGCCATGATTGTAAGTTTCAAGCTAGTTGGCTTAGTTTCTTTATTGTGTCTAGCATAACCTACTGCTCTATTGTAGCTGCTATGATCTTGACAGCAGCTGGCTGCGTTCAAATTACAGTGTGTTGCAGTGTGTACAAATAGCAGTTAATATGGGACTTCTTTCAAACACCAAAGT
The DNA here is from genome assembly GCA_023333625.1 of Bothriochloa decipiens. Lineage (NCBI taxonomy): Eukaryota > Viridiplantae > Streptophyta > Magnoliopsida > Poales > Poaceae > Bothriochloa > Bothriochloa decipiens. Next base: position 33,470,544 of record CM041630.1, on the reverse strand, counting down.
GACCTAGTAGCTCCCAAATATTTCAATGGTTTTTTTAACTGTCTTCAGTTATTTTTTTGAAGTTTCAAATTCATAGTAGCCTAGTATGTGAACTTATTTCGTCATATCCTAAACTGGTTGCAGTACAGAGCAATTTTATCAGATCATATGATCGAGGCTAGTCACATGACCACTGATCAGACGACTGATTAGTCGTCGATCAGGGTCGATTAGTCAGTCCTAGTCAGTCTAGTTGGCTAGTCAAACATTTAGTTGTCCATGATCTGATCGACCATGTATGTATACCATATATACGATGTAAATATGTAAGCATGGCCATAGGGGATGTGGCAATTAGCCAAGCACAGCAGCAGCCTATGCCTTTGTCCCAGAACTTGGTTCAGCAACAGCAGCACCTTCAGCTTCACCATGAATTGCTTTACACCACCCCCATCCCCTCCTTGTTCACCATGAAATGCTGCAGCTTCAAGGGGACAGTCACTGGCTTGCTGGCACTGCTGCTTGACTCCAGGTCCAGGCTACAGGCACTGGTGGGGATGGGCGAAGGTTGGAGGCATAGGCGAAGCTCCCCATACAGTAGGGTGGGCAGCTGACCCACCTAGTTTTTCATCCTTCTGGCATGGTGCCAAGGCAGAATCTCTGATTTCCACGAGCAGAGCAGTGGCCGTGCGACGAGCTTACAACGGAGAGGGCCGAGGGGCTATGAGGGAGAACCGAAGAAGGCCGACCCAATAGCCGCGCTAAGGCCCAAGAAGAGTGCCCAGCCCCCAAGGGTTGCTGCACCAGGCGTTCCTGTTTGTCTCCTCGATCTCCAATTCAGCCCCGGCCCTAGTTCCCGTCCCCAATACCATTCTGCATCTTGCCATTGCTATGCCGTCAGTCTGAATCAGGGAACCCCTGCAGCCTTCTGGCGCCCACCACGCTGTTGTTAGCGCGCTGCTGCTGCGCAGCGCAGGGGCAGCGGTGCAATCCCACAGGTAATGAAGGATGGTGTCGAGCAAGTGAGCGGCGCGGCCGTGGTCACGGCCTCACGGGGGATGTCCTATTGCTGGGAGCTAATTTACACGGATACGGATACGTGTATCGGTATCAGAAGGATACAGATACGCGGATATGGAAATTTCCTAAAAAACCCGATACACGGATATGTTTTTATTTTAAAAAATAAAATAAAAATAATGCTAGTCTGACGACCATTGTCTTAGGAAAGCCCACGACCCATCTAAGCACATATGTCTCCAGTTCAGCTCTCGCACAGGCGCATAGCGTCACAGCAGCTTCCAGCCTTCTACTCCTGCACGTCCGCACCCTATCCCCATCTACTCCACAGCCCGCATCCCCGTCGCCTTTATGCTCCATGGCACACCACCTCCGCTCGCAGCAACGATTCGGCGGCCACGAAGCTTGATTTGGCGGCAGCAAAGGTCGATCTGGTGGTGGCGGACTCAAACCAGCGGCGGCAGCGGCGTGTGGCCGACGAGCAGTCCACTCAGTGCGCGTGGGATAAGCCGTATCGCCAAACGCCCAAACGGATTGGATACGTATCAATCCACGTATCGTGATTTTGTTTTATTTATTTTTTCGTTGATACTTCATGGGTACATATCCGCCGCACATCTAGTGTGTATCCGTATCAGAAACGTATCCGATACGGGATATGTGGCCTGCTTGACGTATCCGTGTTTCTTAGGCTGGGAGTGAGCTTGAAGGAGAGTGCCGCTGTGCAGGAGTCGGACGTCCGCCCCACCTACTGAGCTCCGCCACTGCCTGGAGGCGCTGGTTAGGAAGAGGTGAGAAGCACTGGCAAGTCAAAGTGGCAACGGGTATGTACCCGATGGGTACTGGCTACCCGTACCCGTACCCGCTAGGTCAAAACCTATTTCGTCGGGTTACCCGTGAAAGTAGACGGGTAAGGAATTCATTCCATACCCGCACCCGAAGGGTATTTCTTACCCGACGGGTATTCCATACCCGACAATATACCCGAGTTCATCCTTCACATGCAAAAATATAACAACTTAATGTAAGTTAAATATAACAACTTCTAGCTAATTAATAGCAGCACTAGGCCACTAGCACATTAATTGTCCAATACTCATAATATGCTTATATGGGCCGAATTCACAGGCTACATGCTTATATGTGCTAAAATTGCAGGGCTGGCTATTTATTTGTCCGGGTATTTTTTACCCGCGGGTATGCGGTAATGGGTAGTATACTTCCACACCCGTACCCGCCATACCCGATGGGTACAATATTTCACCCAATAACATACCCACGGGTATAAAAAGCCTTCCATACCCGCCTACTTATCGGGTAAAACCCGTCGCGTACTCGGGTTTCGGGTACCGGTTGCCATTTTGACTAGCAAGTGGGAGAAGGACCCGACGGTGACTAAACGTGATCTTCATTAGTTGTCCGATCTAATAACACTGTATAGAGTTTGAAACATTGTATAATGTATATCACAACATATCAATATTAATAATGAGTCATGTCATTGTGCCATCTATATTGACCTAAATTTTGTACTGTACTATGTGCAATACTCTGGCTTTTAACTATTTTATCATTTATCATTTGCAATTATTTTTCAATGCTCCATTGTCTCAGTGAACTTTTGCATCAAATGATCCTGCACGTCTACCAATACTCCTACCACCCGTACCCATGATTATTTGCCATACATTGTTCATTTGGTCTTCGTATGTTGGGTAATCTGCTGCATTCTTATCTTTCTTTTGTCATAGGGCCATAGGAATAGTGACAGCTCCATCCCCCCTGTCTGTGGGACAACAGCAGTTGGGGATTATGGCTATAGTGACATGTAGTAGGTATCATGGCCATAGTAGCAAGTATGGCCCTTTTTTTGACTTCTGTAAGGCCCTGTTTGGATCCCCATAGATAGTAGTTATCTGTTAATAATCATCTCTTTTGGATCCAAGCAGGTATAGAGACTAGCTAATTGTTAGCTTGAGCTTTAGATAACAACTATCCCACTAGTTGCACCAAATCTGATAATGAGTTATTAACCAGATAACTATTATCAGATAGTGAATCCAAAGCAGGGCCTAATTTAGCTTCTATATGAAAGTGGTGGCGCTGCAGCCAGTTCAGTTCAGCAGCACCATTCTCGTGTGTCTTGGTGTGTGCATGCTCTGAGCCTCTGACATCCTCTTCTTCACCTCCAGCATGTGTGTGAGGGGTGTTGTGATACACACCTGAGTGATAAAGCTGGCCAACATAGTAGGGGTTATTGAGGCCCTGCTTATTTGAAATGTTTTGTTTTGTTTTGTGTGCTTTGGTCAAAGGTGACAAATTTTGCAATTGTATTATATTACTATGTTCAGTGTATACTAATTTTCTTGGTAGTTTTATTCAAATGTTCTTCCTTTACATTTTTGTTCAGAGAAGAAGTGAAGAGCTTGCATGCGCATCTAGAGAACAAGTTGATTCTGCCAATGGGGTAGGAAACAGTGCTCCTTCAGGATCAAGAGGGAGTGGTATTATACTACCCTTTTCTGCTACACATAATGCATCAACTTATGGAGATGAGTTTGACACAACCATAATTACATTCAACATGGTATGCCTTGCTATGTAGTGGTGACTACTTGATTATTAAGTTCTTCTGTTCTATATTATCTATATTAAATATATTGCATGTTTATCCATATATATATAAGCACAAAATATGTTGTATTTCGCTGATTTGCTCATGGCCTCTATGATTGTGCAGGCTGTCATCCTATATCATCTTCATGACTATGAATCTGCACTATCTGTTTTGGACCCGTTGTACCGAAACATTGAACCAATGGATGAGGTATTATTAGCGATTTTGTAGCTTTGTCATAAGAGAAAATCGTGCCAACACTATTTTTTTACTCTTACAGACAACTGCTCTTCATGTATGCTTTCTATTATTGGATATTACATTAGCTTTGCAAGATGCAACAAAGGCTGTGGTAAGTTCCTCCCCTTATCTGCAGTTGCCATCTAAAATTTACTCCCCTGGATATGTAAACATTTTTGTACTTATTATTGTTCCGACGCGTCTCTTATTATTATTGTCAATGGTGGCTCCTGAAAATGCGCCATGAATGGCGGGCATTTTTTAAAAAAACTTGACCTGTGGGGGTAAGACATCCTCTGGGCATTTTGCTAGGATCTCACGCTGGTCAAGAAAATCCTTGAAACCCTGCCCACCCATACACACACACACACACACACATCGCACTCTTAAAAAACTTGACCTGTGGGGGTAAGACATCCTCTGGGCATTTTGCTAGGATCTCACGCTGGTCAAGAAAATCCTTGAAACCCTGCCCACCCATACACAGCGGCAATGTAGCTCATATATGCTTTGTCGTGGGACAGACGGGACTTCTTGTTCCAGCCTGAAATTCACTCCCACGGGGAATCGACCCCAAGCAGTGCTACTAGAGCCACCTAACCAACTCAGCTAGAGGTCCGTTCGCCGAACTTTGAACTCGAGGTTAACAGTCAGATTTAACTGGGAACTTGGCCCTTGTATTCAGTTGTGGCATTTGTTTGCTCATTTTTCCTTTTTAGATTGGAACATCATTGAGATTTTCCTCCGGTTATGTTTGCTATTTTATTTGACACTCCCTCCTGTCACAAATGAATGATGTTTTGGACATTGACATGGTCTTTGAGATAACTTTGGCTACTATTTTTTTTGTTATGATGTCTATAGATATTTGGCAAAATATTCAGCTTCGGTGCAATCGTGAAAACCCTTTGCAAAACCATATTTTGGATTATTTTTTTTTAAATAAATGAAACTGTGTACACCAATAGTGCATCTATCTGTAGATATGCATTGTCACAAAATTTGAGATCCAAACTCGTTTTGTAAAAAAATCATATGAAAATACAAATTTCACTTGCATATCCACTAGAGGACAAAATTCCAGGAATTCTGTCCTTTAGTGCATATGCAAATGAAATTTGTTATTTTCATAGGAACTTTTACAAAATGAGTTTGAATATCAAATTTTATGACAATGCACTACTGATGTGCATAGTTTCAAATTTTAAAAAAACTCCTAAGTATGATTTTAATAGGGTTTTCATGGATTGCACCGAAGATGTGGTTTGCACTGAATATTTTGCATAGATATTTAGCATAAGTATAATCCTATGAAACTTTTCAGGACAAATCTACTTTCACACTTTTCAAGCATCCAAATTCAACTTGGAAAGTATTTCTAGTCAAATATTGAAATGGTTAACTGCACGCAACCTAAAACATCACTTATCTGACTGGATGGAGTATTTCTGATCTTATGCACTTTGTTTCCATATGTTTCCTGGTTTTATATCCTTTTATGACATTTTTATGCTATCACTGCAATTCCTTGCCATGTGATGATTCTTAATGAGAGATCTGGGGTCTGTTGATCTTGTGGTTCCTACATATTGCTGTGTATAACCTTGTAGCCTTTGTGCTAGTACTGTTATATTTAGTAGGGTCTTATAATGTTCATTTGGTCTTGTTTCTTTTTTTTTTTTGGACCTAGAGTATTGACTTCACCTAGAGGAAGCTTTGTTAATCTTATTTAACTTTATGATTATTTATTGGTTTACAGGACATAATACAATACTTGGAAAGGTCATTTGGAGTAGCTAACACAATGAACCCAAATGAAAATGTAAGCATAGTTCAGCAGCAGTTAGCTCAACCAAAGCCTCCTGCCAAAATTAACACGCCTCCAGATTCTGATTCAAATGCTTATGCTGGTGGATATGAGAACCTTTCAGCGGGAATTTTCCCAGATGATCAAATAGAATTTGAATCTCTGTACTCTACTTTTGATGGACATCAGAATTTGGGCAGGCGTGTCTTGAATGATTTCTCAAGGGCATCTGCTGATCTAGCTGCTACTGCTGCTGATTTGAAAGTTAGACTTCAGATTTACAAGGTCCGGCTCCTGCTGCTCACTAGGAATCTTAAGGTTGCGAAGCGAGAACTCAAAGTACTAATGAACATGGCACGTGGTAGGGATTCATCTACAGAGCTTCTCTTGAAATCTCAGCTGGAGTATGCCCGGGGGAATTATAGGAAGGCTGTGAAGCTTTTGAGCACACCGAATAATCGGACTGAACCAGCAATGCTAGCCATTTTCTACAACAACCTTGGATGTATACTGCACCAACAGAGATCATATCACACCTCTATATGGTGCTTTAGCAAAGCGCTAACATACAGCTTATCACTTCGTTCAGAGAAACCAATGAAGCTGTCTGCATTATCACAAGACAAGTCTTGCCTTATTTCATACAACTGCGGTATCCAACATTTGATGTGTGGGAAGCCTTTGTTAGCAGCTTCTTGTTTTCGTGAGGCCATGCCGCTCTTCTACAAGCGACCCCTTTTCTGGCTCCGTTTTTCCGAGTGTAGTCTGCTAGCTCTAGAAAAGGGTCTCCTGTGTGCAAACGGTGCTTCTTCATGCAATGATGAGATTGAAGTCAATGTTGTGGGGTCAGGACAATGGCGGCAGTTGATTGTGAACCCTGTAAACTTGAGAAATAATTTTGATTCTGCAGGTGTGACTTCTGGCGAACATAAAGATTTGGTTTCACTTGGATTTGCTAGACAGTGTCTACTCAATGCACTGCTATTACTGGATGCCACTGGGCAGGAAAATTCGGCAATCACATCTAATACAGAGAATTGCAATCAAGGAGCAGTACAAGGATATAAAAGCTCAGGTCAGAAGAGCACTGCAAGTACTGATTCTAAATCACCTTCTGGCCTAACTCTAGTTAATGTAAATGGAGAACAAAAGGGAACGAGCTTGAATGCTACCTTGCAGAGTTCTCTTGCTTTGTATGATGAGATATGTAGAAAAGAGAACCTCAAAATCAGACAGGCCATCCTGGGGAACTTGGCCTTTGTTGAATTGTGTCTTGAGAATCCCTTGAAAGCTTTGTCTTATGCAAAGTCAGTACTGCAGCTGACAGATTGTTCCAGGATGTATGTATTCCTCAGCCATGTATACACAGCTGAAGCTCTGTGCACTTTGAACAGACCAAAGGATGCTGCTGAGAAGCTATCAGTTTATATAAGAGATGGCAATGATATCGAGTTGCCGTATAATGTGGAGAACTCCGAAAAGGCCTTGGTTGAGAGAGACAGTGATGGTGAAGACACAGTTGCTCCTTCAGTGACAAAACTAGCCACAGAAGCATCTGAGCGCTCAGAGAGCCTCGGGCCCGAGGAGGCCCGTGGTGTTCTATATATTGACCTTGGCATGACTGCTGCAATGCAGGGAGAAGTTGAGCAGGCCAACTACATGGTGAGCCGTGGCCTGGAGATGTTGCCCAACAACCCCCGGGCAGTGCTAGCATCAATTTACATAGACCTTTTGCAAGGGAAGTCCCTGGAGGCTGTTGGGAAGTTGAGACAGTGTAGGAATGTGAGATTTAGACCCTGTAACATAGCAGCCAGCAGCTGAGCTTAGAAAAGCCTCCCTTTTCAGAATTTCTGTAGTTTACAATTACCATTAAAATCTTTTTGGACCCTGACCCCAATATGGATGATCAAAGATGGTAATGCTCCTGTGTACCATACATAAGAAATGAACTGTAGCTCTCCTTTTATCTCCCTCCCAGATTCAGGGTTAGAATGTGTTGGAAATGTATCGTTTTAATTTACCTCTCTTTAGACTGGACACTGAAGAGAGGCCAAGTGATCAAAATAGTTTCCTGTATGGGTATGATCGGCGTACATTTGGTGCTTGCATCGTGTTAAGATGGAATGGTCGCTTGCACTGTTTCCGGAGGCTGCAGCTGTTCTCGTCTGAACTCTGAAGAAACTAAGTACTACTGCTGTATCTGTGTATCTTTACGTTCCTCTGTGGAAAGTTGCCCGTTTCTTTCTGCACGGCAGGGTTGTTACCTTTTCTATGGATTTTTTTTAAGTGTAATTATATATCGACTAAAGGGGGTGGATTTTTTTACCACGGACATCGCATTTGCAACATAGTTATTTTTTGACTAATAGAAAATATGAATTTTCTGTTTGCTACAAGGGAAAAAAGGGATTTGCTAATGCTTATGCCTCTGAATTTAAGAAGGGGAAAAGCCTACGTGACACCTTCTACTATTTAGGGTGGACTATTTTACGTCTTGAACTATAAATCTTGATTTTGTACCTCCTAAACTTTCTTAAACCGGTCAAATAACCTCTAAAAGGCTTTGATATCTTTTTTAAAAAAATTGTTGAATCTTTAAAAAATCATAGTAATTCACTTAAAAATCATAAAAAAAAATCAATTGATGAACTCCATATGTGTAGATAATTTATTAGAATAATTCATAGTTGTGGTTTCCATGGTTTAATTATATAATTTTTTTATGATGGACGAATTATTTTATGTTTGAACTGTAGTAAAAATTTCATCATCACTAGATTATTTTCTTTGTGAACAATACTCACTGGATTATGTATGATTTAGTTATAGATTTATTAGGTTTTATGCTTGTTAAATCTATGCTTTATTTATAAAATTAGCAAATGTGCTCGTCCGTTGCTACCGAAAAAATAATTTTTTTAATAAAAATTAGGATAAGAATATTACATATCTATTTTTTAGTCTTTGCTTGTATGTTGCTATAAGTCAAAAAAGAAACCCCTCAACTATTAAGGGTGGACTACTTCATCCTAAACTATGAAACTGGATTTTTTACATCTAAACTATCAAAACCGGTCAAATAACCCTAGGTGGTTTTGGACAGTGGTTTTGTATTTTTTGTTTACTAGCAAAATATGCTCGGGCGTTGCATTAGGTTACACAACTTACTGAGAATGATCATGTTATCTGTTCTAATATGTTTTGAAATCGATATAATGTATAAACTATAGAGAGCAATTAGAAGGATGTAGTAATACATAAATTGTGGGTCAGCCTTCTCATAGTATAAAATGTATATATATGTATTGAATACTATATAGTCTGTTTTAAACTTATATTTTTATGAAACTAACAAAATCGATATATTTCAAAAATAATTAAATTCCTTCTAACTTTTTTTCTCTCTAACATCTTTACACCTAGAACCTTGTATTACTTTCAATATTATCTTCCTCACCCTTTCTAACGAAAGCCTTTGGGTATTAACCTTTGTCATTCTATGTTACTCTCTGGCAGTCTAGCCACGTCGCTCGAAATTCTGCCAGGCTATCCACGTCGCTTCAATTAGTGTTTTTGCAATAAAGCCCTTCTATTTTCTCTAAATAATGCTCTGATCCAATCAGGGACCCATGAACAGTAAATTCGTTCTGTTTTTTTCCCTCTTAGGTCCCTGTATAATGAAAATCTGTCGGCCGAAAGAAGAGAAAATCCGGAAAAACTAGCTTTTTCACTTAACCCCCTCGCCTCCCTCCATATGTATTACGTCCTCCTTCAGGCAAAAAATTTTTACCTCTTTCATTCTATGTTACTCTCTGGCAGGAGAGTCTGGCCATGTTGCCCGAAATTCAGCCATGCCATCCACGTCTCTCTAATTACTTTTGCAAAAAAGCCCTTCTATTTTCTCTAAATAATGCTCTAATCCACCCAGGGACCCCATGAATAGTAAATTCATTCTGTTTTTTCGCTTAGGCCCCTGTATAATGAAAATCTGTCGGCCGAAGAAGAAACAAATTCCAAAAAACTAGTTTTTTTCACTTACCCCCTCCCTCTGTATATATTACTTCCTCCCCTTCACACAAAAAATATCCCCTCCCCATCCCGACCTTTCTCGTGCCCTCCTCCACCTCCTCTAGATGCGGCGTAGGGCGGGAGCCGCCGCGGCCATGCGGCCGGCGCGGGCAAGCGGCGGCACGGCGCTGGGCGGGAGCGGGCGCGATCGTGGCCGCGGGCGTGCGCATGCGGCGCTGGCGACCGACGGCGGCACGACGCTCGCGAGCTGGCGGCGCTGGTGCGGTTTCGGCGGCGACGCCGCATCAGCGACCTCTCCTCTCTCCATCTCCAGGTCTCCTCCCCGCGCAACTCTGGTCGCAAGTGATGTTCACGATCTGCCTTAGGTTAGGGTTAGGTTATAGACAGTGCGACCAGCGAGCCACCACTTTTTTCTAGAAAAACGCAGGAGAACTACGCATCATTCTATTAAGAAGTAAAAAGATATAGAAGATCCCATACAACACGCCCCCAACGCACACTCACATACACAAAAACTCACACTAACTCACGCCAACTCACACGACTTCCCACCAACTCTCTGATCTTTAGGATATATAAGCGCGCCCGTGTATAAGTTTGAAGAGGCAACCAACAGAGGCTCTAGGATCTAGCTTCCTGAGTGGGGGCAGTCAGGAGGGAAATTCCTCGAGCCCCAGCCAACGACCATAAATTTCTCTCTTCTCTAGCAATGATCAGAATTCTTCCAATATCAGGAGCTGCTCCATCAAAAACACACTTGTTGCGATGAGTCCATACAGTCCAGGCTCCAAGAATTATGAGAGAATTGATTCCATGTGTAATTATGTCACTGGTAGCACTAGTCACTCTATCCCACTAGTCTAAAAAAGATAGATCGGTGGGCTGAGGAGAGATGGATTGCAGGCCAACTTATGACAAGAAACAGAACCAGAACTCTCTCGTGAAGACCCAGCCAATGAGGAGATGATCAATGGTTTCAACTTCTTGGTCACACAAAGGACAGCGTTCAGGATGAGGGAGACCTTGGCGAGCTAAACGATCTGCTATCCAACATCTATTATGAGCAGCCAACCACAAAAAGAAACGACATTTAGGCGGCGCCCAAGTCTTCCAAATTTTTTCCCACAACCTAAAATGAATAGAACCCAAAAATAGGCTCTCATAAGCTGATTTAGCAGCCATTTGAAGCAAGACGCCACACATGTCTATCTTTCACTTCAGGTTGCAGCTCAAAGTCTGATAAGAGGTTCCATAGGAGGAAAAATCAGTGATGACCCCAACCATGCGAGCCCCATGAATGTCTGAAATCCATGCCTGGTTGGTGAGGGCTTCTTGTACCGTTCTCTTCTTGCGCCTCCTTACAGCAACAACATCGAAGAGGCGAGGTGCAACATCTGCAATACATTGTCCATGAAGCCATTTATCTGTCCAGAAAAGGGTTGTTGCTCTGTATCCAACCTCAGAATAAATTGCCGCTGCAAAGAAGACCCTTACTTGATCCGGCACATGGATTGGGAGGTCTGCCCATGGATGATCAGGTTCTGTTTTTTGTAGCCAGAGCCAACGCATTCGCAAGGCCCAGCTAAGAGACTTGAAATCTGTAATTCCTAACCCACCCAATTCAATCGGTCGACATACTTTGATCCACACAACCACACAGTGCCCTCTTCGTGCATCCCTTCGACCTTTCCAAAGAAAACCACGCCTAATTTTGTCCACTGCTTTGATGGCCCATGGTGAAAGATCAATAGCCATGAGCATATACATTAGCATGCCAGTGAGCACCGATTGTACTAGAACTTTCCTCCCCATTTTGGTCATCAGATTTGCTTTACAGCCCAGAAGTTGATCGGCAATACGATCGATAATGGGCTACAATTGCTCCTTAGTAAGTTTCTTCAAGGAGAGGGGCAACCCTAGATATTTGCATGGAAAACTAGCAAGTTCACATTGTAACACCCCTGGTGTTAAGCATGCATAAACACTGGCATTCATTAGCATAAGCATCATTATGCATGGCATTAATAAAAATGTAAATGTCATTTCATATTTGATGTTTGAATTGTTCATTTTGTGCTTGAATTTCATGTGAGCATGATAAGTAGTACAAGTGCTTGATGATTGTCCACTAAAACAACCTAGACATGATTAGGGCACTAAATGAACCAAGGTTTATGTTAATGACTTTGGCTAATTAAGCTTGCATGGTTGGTTTGACTAGAAATATTCTTAGTTTTTGTTAGCCATCGCGGTTGATGTCTCGCGTTCCCATGTTTTTGTTAAGCAACTTGAGTTGACCCAAAAATAAAGATTGGAGCTAACTCTTTGGAGAAGAGCATGTCAAAAGTTGGGTTTAATGTGATCGAGTTTTGGCCTCTGAATGCGAGTTTCTATGATCATTATCAATATGTCAACATTGCAATATTAGCAACTAATTATCTTCTAATCCTTTGCTCTAATGGCTGAGCACCCTTAATTTTTTTTGAGAATCAATACAACTTTATTCATATATCATAGTAATAGTTACAAACTCCATTTGGAGGAAACAACAACCAAACATGCCGCCCTACAGATTCATAAATTGAGCTTTTAGCTAATCTGTGTGCATCACATTGGAATTCCTACTTTCATAGACAATGTCCACCGATGCAAAGCCTGCCATATCTGCCTTAATCTCCCTGATGATGTGCCCACAAGGATTCATCCCCGGGCCCCGCATATTCTTCACTATGTTCGCGCAGTCGGTGGCAATCCTAACCTTCCGAAGCATAAGGTCACTCGCGAGAGCTAGACCTTCTCTGCATGCCAATGCTTCCGTCGTCTCTGGATCTGAAATTCCTTCCATCACAATTGCAGATGCTCCCAAAAAGGTGCCTGCCTCATTCCTTGCAATCGCTGCCATCACGCAATACAAGAATTCTTAGATAGTGCAGCATCCACATTTATCTTCGTCACATTCTAAAGGGGCGGGATCCAGCGAGGATTCTTGGCCTGCACCCCTATCTCCTTCTGTACATTCGATGTAGCTGATTCTATGTCCACAATGAAGCGTTCCACAAAATTATGAGTAGACAACGGGCTCTGAAAAATGTTTTCATGTATGGCTTGTCGTCTCGCATACCAAACTGACCACATCGTGACTATTAGCCGCACAAGATCCTTATGCCGGAGAGCTTCGACTGCCTCATGAAGACAACCACAAAGATCACTATGCTTGGCCTGACTGATAAACTCCAAGATCTCTTCGCCTTGTAATGTCCAAACACACTTGGCCATATTGCACTCCAGCAAAGAATGACGCCATGAATCTTGGTGGCCACAGAAATAACAACTGCTGGTTTGTGTCGTATTCCTTCGGTGTCGTACATCTCCTGTAGGTAATGATTACTTTGCAAGTCGCCACAGGAAGATACGGACTTTGGACGGGACTTTAACCTTCCACAAATCCGTCTAGTCTTTTTGATCCGCCCGTACATCAGACTTGCCTGGATTATGTTCAATCCAATTTGTTCTGTTTTCCTGATTGTTGACCAACATCCGATATGTTGATCTAATTGAAAACACCCCGTTCTTCTCATAATGCCACGCCCAGAAGTCCTGTTGTCTCCTAGTACTAAGCGAAATGTTCAGCATTTGTTCCCAGTCCATGGGAATGAAGTGCATCTTTAGTGCTTGTTGATCCCAAGTTTTTGTGACTGGGTCAATCAACTCGCTAATGCAGCTGAACGACCTCACGATACCATCCCTCGATAGCCAATTCATACGCCAGATAAAGGTCTCTTCACTTGTGTCGATCCTGTGAACCAAGCCTTGTTCAAGAACGCCCTTGCTGTCCACCACGGCTCTAGCTGAGCACCCTTAATAGAAAACGTAGGGAGTTGTGTGGGCTACAAAGTTCATAATTGGCCCACGGTCCAATTCGGCCTAGAACTGGCCCAGAAGCGTTGCCCACCTTGCCCCGTTCATTGCCCGCCATATGTTCGTGGAAATGTCAAAATGGCCCTGGCCACCGTCCACCCTGCCTTGTTCGCGCGTACCACGTGGCGACGAGGCGCCAGCAACCCTGCAGCGACGCGCCGATGCACCTGGCCGCGTTCTTGTCTTTCTCCTCGCGTTTAAGACATGCCCTGCTCCTCCTAACTCTCCCCCATCCTTATTCCATTCCAGAACCACGCTGCGCCAAGAGCGCCATTGCAGCGCCGCGCAGAGCTCCGCCACCATGCTAGCCATCGCAAAGCCACCCAATAGCCACTGCCTGAAACACCGCCTTCCTCTGCTCTCCATCTTTGACTGTTTTTAGCATCGTTCTAGCAGGGTCAAGGGCCCTGTAGCCACTTCCGCCACCGCCACTCTCACGGAGCGGCGCCGCGCTCAGGCTCGCCATGGCCAGAGCCGCTCCGACCTCCTCTCCCTGCACTTTTCTCGTGCATTGGCTTTGCGACGTCATGCTGAGCATGAAACCCTAGGCAATGGAGCCGCGCAGGCCTCCTGCTCGCCGCCGTCGCTCCCGCCTTGCCGCTGCCGGACACGAGCGGCTGGAAGCCACCAACGCGCGTGGCCAGCACGCTACCGGCCATCATCGGCCGGGTCATGACCGAGATCTGGGCTCGCTTCCCCTCCACTCTCTGTCGCCGGCTACCCGCCGCCGTGGCCGGAGACTGGCCGGTCTCGATGTCCTCTGCACCGTGCCGTCCGGATGTAGAAGATGAAGGGCGCCTCCGTGATTTTATTACTCTTTCTGGGTCTATAGGTAAGATGGACAGAGAGAAAAGGTTTACATATATGGGCTTTGTTGATTTCAAAAACGTTGAGGGTCCCCGATGCAAAGTATCTGTCCTTTATTAATTCCGATTGTTGCGAAAATGATTTCCAGAAAATGTGAAAATGCTTCTAAAATTCATATCTCCCTCATTTTTGTCCAAACTGAGTGATTCAACTTGTAGTGGTTTTTGTATTGATGAGATCTATGCATTAAAAATATGATATATGATTTTTGTGATACTTTTCTGTGTATCTTTATTATTCTTATTAAATGCCTATATCTTTGAAAATGCATAATAAATCTTTTATTGCTTAGAAAAATATATGGTTCTTATTTTATTAGTCTTCTTTGGAGATTCTCTATCTATGAAAAATGTATATGGCTTACTTCCTATGTAAACATATGAAGTTGTAGTTCAAGTGAATTAAATGCTTAATTCTTGGGAAATTCATAGTAAATAATATATGAGCAATTTATGCATCATAATTTTTGTGGGATCTTCTTATGCTAATAAGTATCTAACTATGTTCTGAGATCTGTTGTTTCACACTTTTCTCTGTACAAAGTATTTTATGCCTCTTTAAATATGCTGCCTTGTTATTTTTATGTAGACTAAAATACTTATTGTTTTACCCTAAAATTTTTATGGTAGGCTACATTTGAAATGATGAAGCTTTTGTAATTTTTGTAGAATTTTCTATGTAGTAGAAATATGTGATGCAGTTATGTTCTTAAGTTTATATATGCTTAATTCATGCTTTGCTCTATCATGTCATGCTAGCTATAATGCTTTTCTATGCTTTTGCAAGGTATATAATCTGTTAAGGCTTTGAGTAGGTTAAATTTGATGTCTAGAATATGTTGATGCTTTATAATTCAATAGGTGTGCAAGCTCATAGTTATGTCTATATATATAATATGTATGCATAGTTGTTTAAGGTTGTATGTATGATTGATTTTGATTAATATATCATCATGAGTTGCTGCTATGAATGTGTTGAGAGTGGTTATTTGCTGGTCTTACATATTCATGACTTGTTGTTTGTGCATCTTGAATAGTTTAGATAAGAGAATGCATTAGATGACATGTGCTTATACTATATGTTCTTGGATGATGTTGACTACCTTGTAGAAATAATGTGCAAGCATTCATCATCATCATCATATTCCATATTAATTCCATGTGCATTCCTTGTATTCATATATGCATATGCACCATACAGGATCGCACACGAGAACACTTGTCGTGAAGTCGAGAAGCCACAAGGATGAGTCTTGTAGGAGTTCCCGCACGGGAAGTGATCGGGAACAAGGAGCAGACATGGAGTTGTTCGATTGTCCAGAGAATCGGCCTAGTTCGTCTGAGGAAGGCAAGCCCCGGAGCATTTCTCCCTGTGGTTGCAAATATCTATCTTGCGTCCTTTACTTGTTTGATGCATTAAGTTATAGGCGTTGCGTGAAACTGTTGCTGCATTACTTATATTCCTTGCCTACCTCGATATATACTTTATACCCTATTAGGTTTAGGAATCGATTTATCCGCTTAGCCCTGCTTAAATTAGATTGGTAGAAGTTAGGTAATTTCCTATCATATGCGAGTTATAGGTGGTGACTCACTGGAATAACCATGTGGAGATAATAAATCAAGACCGGGCGGGATTGGTGCTGTGGACAGAACAGGAGGTTCTGGGTTGTTTATCTCATCTGTGTCGAACTAGGGCCCCGTTCGTTGTACGTTCTCAAGTCATATTGAACGCATGCCCCACATTTAGCTGGAAGGATAAGTCGTTCCGACCACGAAGCCGTAAGTCTATTTGAGCCGGGAATCGACCTGCTATGCGCATCATATTAGAGATGATGGGGGCCACAGGGGCGTGGTGGTAAGGCCTATATAGAGTATGGTGCGCCCTGCTGGCAACCAGGCGGCCCCCGGGTACGATGGTTCCTGTTGGACCCACAACTTTACTTGAATAGTACCAACGGTGACCTAAGGTGCCTTCGCCCAGGCATGTCTGAGTTTGTGTGGGGAAACCTCGCCAGCTGGTTAGTAATCGATTCAAATTGCCATCGTTCCTAGATAGTGGACACTTGACTTGAGCAGTGGCATCATAGTAAGAACTTGAACAAAGAGATGAAATGGTTATGATGTTGATGCTGAAAGATGCTCAACCAGAAATGGTTACTATTCTTGCTGAATAATTTATACCATGCTTGTTTAGTTCAGGTGCTAATCTAGCATGATAAGGTAAATGACTATAAAATGCAAATGCTAGAAGGTTATAATAATTATTATTAATGAGCTCAAGCTTTTTCTACAAATATATGAGTCAGCTACCCCACTTATAAAGCCTTGCATACTCCTTGGAGTCAATTTATTTTTGGTTTATGACGGGTAAGTCTAGCTGAGTACATTCTCATACTCAGGGTTTTATTCCCACTTGTTGTAGGTATTCATCTAGGTTGATGTGGCTGCAAGCTGGGTTTCTATCCCGCTATGGGAGATAATCAGACCATGGGCACGATCATTCCTTATACCTTATCTCAGATGCTTTTGTTGGATTTGACTATGAGCTAGCACCATATTTAAATAGAATGTGAGTGTGGGTGTTTCAAAGTAATTTGCTTTTGCTATAATTTATTCAGAAAGGTGTTGTAATAATCTTTCATAAACTCCAATGTAATTGAGCTATGTTCGAACTTTATGTAACATGTGGACTATGGTTGCTGAACTATGTATGATCTTGGTTGTAAGTTGGTTTGAAATCCTTTATGATTTCATGGACTACCGGGTTTATATGGGCTTAGGAGCAACTTAAGCTGTCTTGGCAGGTTAATTTAGACTTAAGCTTATATAAATTGGGCGGTTCTATTACACACATGGCATCAGATTCTATATAGTTGATAGCTTAGCTTCACCACATCTTATGGGCAGTACACTACTTTTCTGTAAGTTTGTCTTGAGCCCTGTTGCTTCTCCAAACAGATCAAGAATGCCCATTGTTAAGTTGATATCCCTAGCCACTGGTCTAAGAAATAACACCACATCATCTGCATTAATAGAAATTCGGTGTTGCAAGGCCCGCCTTGACAGTGACATCAACAATCCCTCAGCTTTAGCCTTTGAACATATATGCCCTAATACATCCATGACCAAGATGAACAATGTCGGGGAGAGAGGGTCACCTGCCATAATCCACGTTGATGGATGATCCGATCTCCTGGGATTCCATTTAGTAGCACTTGGGTGGATGAAGAACAAAGCAGCCCACTGATTATATCCCTCCAAACTTGTCCAAAGCCTAGCTGCTACAGAATTTCAAGGAGGAAAGGCCAAGCTACGGAGTCGAATGCTTTTGAAATATCCAACTTGAGAAGAATACGAGCATGTTTCTATTGGTTAAGAAATCTCGCTGTTTGCTGCACTAGCATGAAGTTATATTATATAAAACGTCCTTTGATGAATGCACTCTGAATGGGAGATACCATTTGCTGCAGCCGTGAAGCAAGACGATTAGAAAGCAACTTTGTGATTAATTTGGCAAAGCTATGCACTGGGCTACTTGGCCCCTTCCTTCTTGGGGAGGAGTGTGATGTATGCAGAATTGAGCACCCCAAAATTTGTAAGCTTCCTACTCCAAATTGCAGATATGGTTGACATGATGTCTTCTTTTATGATGGCCCAACAAGTTTTATAGAAGCGACCAGTGTATCCGTCTGGCCCTGGAGCCTTATCTAAAGGTAATTGCTTGATTGTCATCCACACTTCCTCTTCAGTAAAGGGAAGTTCCAGATCTGACAGATAATGTGCATTAATTCCTAATTCAGCCAAGTTTATAGTGTACTTCCTTGTTGTGTAATTTCCCAACACACCTTCAAAATATTGACTAAGGACTGCAGCTTTTTCTTCATATGTTGTACATATCTGATCTCCTGACAATAATTTTCCAATAAAATTCTTCCTCTTCCGGTGTCTGGCATGAAGGTGAAATAGATGTGTATTCGCATCCCCTTCCGTGAGCTAGTTAATCCTCAACCGTAATCGAGCCATTGTGCGCTTGAGGGATGCAAGGGCTAATATATGCTTCTTCTGATTGTTCTTAAGCCATAATTCTTTCTGTGGCGACTGTCTCGGGCAATTTCAAATTGATGTAGAATTTCTCTTGCCAAAGCTAGATGAGTTGTAATCTGTCCAACTCCTTTTTCACTCCAGCTTTGTAGACTCTTGGTGACAGCTTTGAACTTCGTATCCAAGGATATGAACGGGCATGGACTAGGAGCAACAGAACACCAAGCGGTAGCAAACGCCTCATGAAAGCCATCAAGTTTGGGCCAAAATGACTCAAAGTGAAACCTACGTTTGCTTGGTATCATGAAGACCAAGTAGCAAAGGGCAGTGATCAGAGTCTTTAGAAGCCATGCTCTGAAGTAAGCAATTAGGGAATCTATTCTCCCAATCCACTGTACACAACACTTTGTCTAATCTTACCAAGGTTGGGGAGTCCTGTAAATTTGACCAAGTGTATTTACAACCATGCTTTAACTCTTTGAGTGCTAGGTCATTAATTAGTTTCCTAAAACGCCCCATCATTGCCCTATTCAGATTAGGATTATTAAATCAAAGTCTCCTACCACCATCCAAGGACCTGGACATGCTGCACGGACATCACGTAGCTCTTGTAGAAAGAGAATTTTTCATCATTTCCTTGAGGTCCATAGACAAAAGTCAACCACCATGTTTGTCCATTTTCATGAGAAAACTGAACTGACACACTATAGTTGTCTCCTCGCCAAGCTCCTAAAACTTTGACATGTCGTCTCCAGGCTACCAGGATTCCGCCACTTGATCCAACTGATGGGGCAGCAACGAAGTCAGAGAAGTCCAAACCTAGAGCAGATAGGAGAATCCTTTGGGACATAACTGAGATTTTTGTCTCTTGGATACATACAATGTCAGCTCAAGAATTATCCACAAGAGTGCGCACTGAATCTTGTCTTGCAATGGAATTCAAACCCCTCACGTTCCAAATTAAAATTTTGCCAGGTTCCATTGATCTTAAGATGTAAAATCGACCAAGAAAAGGAAGGAAAATAGCAACGGAGCGCTAACACTAACTCAGCAATTCCTCATCAGCCCCTTGTCCAAGGTCATCAGGAAGGGACCAATTGAACAGGGCTTTCAATGCTTGCAGATGTGAATCGGACAAGGGGTGTCCAAATAATTTTGCATATTCATCCTTGGCTTGCTGATCGATACCTTCATTTTCACCAATGATGTCCAGAGCCCACATGACCTTCTTCCTTGTTCCTCTTTCCAGATCTTCCAAACGAAATTCCACTGCCACACCAGCAAGCCGACAACTACGACGTGGTATCACGCCAGTCTTGCACCTTCGCTTATTCATTGCTGGCACCGGGAGCAGGCCACCAGCCCGACGAGTGAGCTTGTTGAGGAAGGCGATTTGAGCATCAGGCAGATGGGCGGAGGGGCGTCCAACTAGGGGTGAGACCCCATCAAGAATGTCAATGCCAGCGGGGGTTGAAGGTGCAGGAGGGGTCAGGGGTGGATCCGCCATTGCAGGAGCACCCTCAGTAGCTGGCCTGCCAGTAGAGGTCGAGTACGTCGGTAGGCCAGGGATGGAGCTGCCACTGCAGCTGCCACATCCCTAGCGCGCCTTGAGGGTGAGCCTCCGAGTCGATGGAGGCGACGTAGATCATGATGCCTTGTGTAGACCTTGAGGGGCTGAACCTGTACCCTGGATTGGGTCAGAGACACAGGGAGGACGACCGCCAGGGAAGAGGACGGTAGAGGAGTCTGTGGCGAGGCCGGCAACTTCGTTGCCTCATCACAAGGGAAGAGCAGGGGCGATCTAGGAGAGGCCAGTAAATCCATTGCCTCACCAAGGCCCAGGTCTAAAGCATCATATTCTTTGATTGTTGGTTCTTCTTCCAGCCCAGAAAAGTTAGCAGGCCCAGTGGCATGGGATCCACTTGAATGTAGTCCATGGACTATACAATCATCCTGGGCATTATGAGTTGCAGCAGGAAGAGCCGCCTCGTCCACCGAGCCTCCACACTCTTCCTAGCCATCATCAAATGCAGCTGTAGGAGCCACCTCGTCCACCGAGTCTCCATAATTAACGCCTTTTTCCTCATAATTAGGCTTTGCATTTACCTCTTCAACAGCATGCATGTTTGGGAACTCCTGCACGCAATCAATGGAGGGATCTTGGGGTAGCGTAGCACCAAATGAAGGCTAGCCCACCATAGTCTGGGTGGTCAGGCCCCCTGGATCACCACCGTCACATGGTCGTCCACCATAGTCGATGGCTGTCCCACCATTTCTCTGCCCATTGTGAGACTGGGGTGGTGCATGAACTGAAATATGACATCGCTGCCACACGGAGGAGTCGTCACTGCCATTGTCAGGTCTAGGCAAAGGCGGGGGTCCTGACGTTGATCCAACTGGGGGACAACAGCAGAAATTTTGATGTCAATAGGGTATGTCAGGACTCAGGACCCTCTTCACTGGAGGATGCTCCATAATGGCGACTGGAGGTTCAGCGACCTAGAGTTCTCTTGACATTGGGATCTTGCTTAAATCCAGGCACCAAGCTGAGCACCGGAAGACAGAAAGATCATTTATCTCAATCATGTCTGTGTGAACTCGATCAATCCATGCATGTGGGCACAAGAGCTGCTCAACGGTGGAGGTCTCCCAAACGTGAGCAGGAATACCATGGACCTTAATGTCATGCAAGCATGGCAAGGCCCTCCCACCCGCACTAGCAAGACGACTCCATCTTTTGCAATGGAGACTGAAACTGAACTCTGACCAGTGAAGCGGCTGCTGTAGGCCAACCAGGCGATCCACTACACCCAAGTCAGGAAGCGTAAGCATATAGCTTGACGGCAAAGCGCGGCGAAGGACCAGTGATTCCGCAACGACGTTCAACCGCACAACAAGAACCGAAGCCACTGCATCAACCGCCGCCACACCAATGACCGTCACGGTCACAAAATGTTTCAGATCTTCCTGCGCACTTGCCACACAATCGCTTCAGTCAATGATGCAGGGGAGAGGCAAAACCCTTTCTAGATTCAGAGTTTTTGAAGCTCTCGCCACTTGGGAGATATCAGGAGTGGGATGGTCATGTGGGGGAGTCTGAGCACCCAGCATCTGCTTGACAACAGTTACGCGGGTGTCGATGTCGACGTTGCTGACCATACCCCTGAGGCGGCTCCTTCACGAAAGGTTTGTAAGGTTCTAATGGCTAGAGAGGGTGAATAGCCTATAAAAATTTCTTGCAAAGCACTAAAAAAACCGATTAGTACTTAAGATGGCGAAGCTCCTTCTAGCACTAGCTCAACTATGCTATGCAAGCCACCTACACAATTCTAGTGATAGGCTATGATCTCTAATCACACCAACAAGTATAGGTTGCTAACTTACTCCTAGTGAACAAGATAACTACACCTAATTACCACTAGAGAGCTAGACTAGCAACTAGAAAGATACGCTACACAATTTTAGCAATATGAACAACTAGCAAGCAAGACAAGATATATTGCAAGAATGTAAATGAGCAAGTGATTGATATTTATACCAATGTTGTAGAGGAGATGAACCAATCAATAGCAATCACAATCACAAGGATGAAACCTCAGAAATCAAGATAACACAATGATTTTTTACCGAGGTTCACTTGCTTCCCGGCAAGCTAGTCCTCATTGTGGCGATACACCCACTTGGAGATGTACCCGCTAAATGGCGTCAGCTTAGCCAATCCCACAGCCTCGGGAGTGGCACAATCAACACAAGATGGGGATGCTCGAAGCCACTATTCCACTAGAGTAGCCAATTCATGAACTCACACGGGGAAGGCTCAAGAACCCCTCACAATCCACCGGTGTGGCCTCGAACAATCATCAACTCGAGCTCAACCACCGCCGCTGCACCAAGCCGTCTAGGGTGACAGGAATCACCCAAGAGTAACAAGAAATCCGCAGCGATCATGAAGAACAAGTGCCTCTAGATGCAAACACTAAGCAAATGCACTTGAATCTCACTCTCTCTCTCTTTTGAATCAAGAAACAATGCAAGGAGAGGAGTGGAGGGAGTCTCTTCAGCTCAAATGATGCACGTTAGAAATGGGCAAGAGAGACCTCCCATGGCCGGCCAAGGGGCTATTTATAAGCCGCACCCCCGAATCTAGCCGTTACTAGCCGTTGCCAAAGATTCCTCAGAAAACACACACTTCAGACGCATCCAAAGTCCATCTTTGGACGCGTCCAAAGACATTCAAAAATCATGAACCATAACTCCGAACGCGTCCGAAGTCCATCTTTGGACGCACACTTCAGCGTCCACACTTCACAAATGAATCAAACGAAAACTAGCCGTTGCCAACCTCCGGACGCGTCCATAGTACACCTCCGGATGCGGCCGGAGCTTGCCCCAAGGCGCGGGTGGCTCTGAGTAGCGTCCGGAGTGCTCCAGACGTGTCCATAGTTCACTCTGGATGCATCCACAGTCAGCGTCCATAGCTCAGCTGGGCAGCAGACCACTCCGCACTAAATCGGGCATATCTCTTAGCTCCAAACTCTGTTTTTGATGATCTTGGACTCATTGGAAAGATTACTTAGATGGCTACACAACCCACATAGTCACTTGATCCAATTCATAATAGATTAAAATAGTTTTCCAACCCAAGAGTCATCATCTCTCTTTTCTCACAAGAGTTCATCAAACCTTCTCCAACTTCTTCTCCTTTACAAATGTGCCAACACCACCAAGTGTACATTACCATGTGCATGTGTGTTAGCATTCCACAAACCATTTTCAAAAGATTTAGGTTAGTGCTCTAGATCCTAATGCATATTCTTAATGTTAGATCCTAGAGGCACTTGCACGACGTGATAAACCGTGACTTCCCCTCTTGATAGTACGGCATTTATCCTAAATGTGATCATGCTCGCTAAGCGTCTCGATCACTAAACCAGAAAGCCCTACAAGCAAACCTTTACCTTGATCTCCATGGGCTCTTCTTGATTCCACTGGAGCTTTGATCATCATCACATGTGCACCATGTCCATCACATGATCAAGTGGTCATCTCCATGCCACCTAGCTCCCATCATCACATGTGTTGCTAATATATTTCTACATTCACTTAGTGAAACTATTAGCAACTAGGTGTGTCATCAATTAGCCAAAACCAAACAAGAGTTTTGAAGGTTTCCCCACAGACGAGCCATCCACCACACCTTCTCGATTGAACAATCCCGCCGACCCCATCGGCGAAGACTGTTGCGGGGGTGTAGAGCAAGTAGGCCCTAGGGCCGGGGTGATCCACCGCCAAACCTTGCGCGTCTCCATCCTCGGGGCTTACACCTTCGACGAACCATCAGCCATCATACTGCCACAACCTAACGGCGTCGCTACCGCACCACGCCCCGAGCCCGTCGGAGAAGACCGTTGCGAGGGGAGGGCAGAG
The DNA here is from genome assembly GCA_023333625.1 of Bothriochloa decipiens. NCBI lineage: Eukaryota > Viridiplantae > Streptophyta > Magnoliopsida > Poales > Poaceae > Bothriochloa > Bothriochloa decipiens. The sequence goes on along the minus strand of CM041630.1, from coordinate 33,446,597 downwards.
CTAGCAGGCACCAGGTCTGGAGAGGTCCGCCGCCAAGCCATGCGCTGTGACGGATTGCCACCAGCACACACCACCCCTGGGCACATGAAAGAATGGTGCCCCCAAGGAGCGGCAGCGAAAACACCTCGTCCATTGGCGACACTGAGCGGCAGAGTGGGCGGTGGAGAAGCAATTAAAACACTTGCCGACAAGATCCGCTGGAACACGACGCCACCGGCGAGGGGGGCCAAACACTTGGGACGCCGACTATCGTGACCAGAAGTGCACTTTCGCCACCCCTTGGGGTCAGGACGGGACGTCCAGCGTGGTTTAATGAAATGTTGGCGGCCAGCAACAGGGCGGTGAATAGGACGACCAGGTTTCAGAGCCGTGCCGCCGTCTAGCCGGGAAGATGAGGCTGCGAGCACCTGGGCAGTAGGGATCTGCCTCCTTGCATCACCAGATGAGGATTCAACCACCGCCGCAAATGAAGGGATAATCTCCTTGGGTGACTGATATGCCTTACAGAGGGGAGGCGCCTTGCCAGAGCCAGGATCCGCTGGACTGGCATCACCCCAGCGTTCCTGCTTGGAACACCCACGCGTGCGAGGGGAGAGGGGTTTCGCCGAGAGAGTCAGGGATGAGGTGGAAGCCGGCGTCTTAGATGGAGCAGGATGAGGTGGCCATCGGGATCGCGGTGATCACCGGTGTGGGGTTGGGGGAGGTAGGCGAGACGTTGGGAGAGGAGGGGTCGGGAGGGGCTCCACGGGAGGAATTCATCTTTTACCATTTCTTACCATTGCCAGAACACCATAGTGAGGCACCCCTCTCCCTCTGGATTAGGGAATTTGGAGCCTTGTGGATAGGTTGAGGGAATTTACTGCGCCTCCTCTGCTTGCACGCAGCCTCGTGCTCTCCGTCGACGGCCGGATCTGCCAGTCACCATTTTCTCCTCCTTTCCCAGGTTCCCTCTCCCTCCCTCTCTCTCCCTTTGCGCAGCTGACTGGACATGGTTGCAGCCTAAGGTTACATTCCCTGTGGAGGAGTTGGCCTTCCCACTGCTACCTATGGAGGAGACAAAAGCCTATGTATCTCTCCTCCTTCACCAAAGGAATTAACCCCTACAATTCTATGTTTCCCTCCGATTGGAGGCTCCAGCCACGTCATTCCAAATTCAGCCTGTGTGATATCCTATGATGTGAAATCTACTGAGGTTTTGGGTTGTGTGATGATGAACTGGTAGACTGAGACAGTGGACAGTGCAATGTTAACTAATTATTTCATCCGTCCATGAATTCTGCTATTTGCATCGATTTTCTGAGGCCGATGTCCTTGTATTTTGCCAATTCTCTTTTGCATGTGTTGTTTTGTTTTTTATCAGTTCCTGCATTTATGCCTTTGTTATGAAGGATAGGTCCATTGTCAATGATGTCTTTACTTCACATAGTTTGTTGGCTCTATTACTGAACACACCCCATTGCCAATGATGTGTTTATTGTATCCATCTCTCTCCACTTTCTTGCAAATGTGCTAATGCAACACCATGTTTCCCTTCCTCCTATTCTATGGGGTACCCTTTGCTGGTAAGTACAGTTTGTAGGTCAGTGTAAATTAGTGGGCACATTTTCTGGTACATCTTGCTAATGCAGTAGTGTAAATTAGTGTACCAGGTAGGGGCAATGTGTTGTTTTGGTTTTTATCAGTTCCTGCATTTTATAGCCATGTTGAACTTGCGCGCCAGGTGGATCTTGTGCATGGAGCCTCTAAAAGGTGCCTCCATGGTTGCAGCGGCACTTCCTTTTGTCCATGTTGCCGCTCCCATGGCGCCGTTGCTTAGGCAGTGCTCGCCTCTGCATCTCCCCTGTACTCCTACCTAGCTGATCTGATGACGTGTCTATCTCGGTTACTGGGAGCAGTAAGCCTGGATTGGGTTTTTGTGCAGCCATCGATTTTAATTTCGTTGAGTTGAGTGCCTTCTTGCAGCTGCCCTTTTTGGGATTAGGTATAACTCATTCAAGTACTGAGGTTTTGGGGTTGTGCAATGATGAACCTTTTGTACATTGAGACAATGGAATTGCGTGACAGTGGATGATTATTTGATTGTTCCATGCCTCTTGCTATTTGAATTGGTTTTTCATGACACTGTCATTTTGGCTTACCAATTAATTAATGGCTTAAATCCTCTGCCGCTCTCGGCCAGGGAGGTATGGCCATGTTGCCTTTATGCCTCTTGGTGAGCCACGTCGTCTCGAAATCTCCCATTCATGGATCTGTTTCTTTAGCCATCAGCAGTCCCATGTCGCGACATAAACCTCCTCCACTCATTTTCCTTGACCTCTCGCGGTGAATATGCCCAGCTACATTTTGCGCATGGTTCCATTGTCCATGATGTAATTGGTCCACATAGTTTATTGGTTGCTATATTACTGAGCACACCCCATTGCTGATGATGTATTTACTGTACACATTCTATAGTTTCCCCTCTATCAAACTTGCTTTTGTGGTTTTCAAAAAACCTTCAAACACTAAATTCCCTCTACAACATACAGTTTTATGTTGAAATTGGGATTGTGGAATGTTTATGTTGCTTTTTTGTTGTACCTTCGACTGAGCTGCAGTGCACAATTTCCAATTTGGAATTTGACTTTTTTTCTTTCTGCACTTATATTTTGCTCAGCGTTGGTGCAACACTATGCACTAATTCTAAAGGTAAGTATCAGATCTATTCTGACATTCATTTTTTTGCTAGAATTTTTACATGCTTCCAGAGTTTGATCTGACCAGCAGCCTCTCGAATGATGAAGAGGCATCAAACATCAGGTAGGCAACTAAAACTTTTCAGTTGGCCAAAATCAAAGTTATTCTGTGATCTACAAAAACTTTTCAGGTTCTACATAATTACATGTACCATGTTTGTTCATATTGTCAGTGACCCTATGGTTGTAGGATTCTAAGCTGTTCTGTGATCTACAAACATCCTTTATAGTTCTGGATCAGCAAGATGGAAACTGAAGCAAGAGGTAAACCCTATGGTTGGCTCTGTTTGGTATGTCTATATTTTAGATAGAGTAGAGTTGTTAAACCTAGCTTCTTTTGAATAAAACTGCTATGGTAAACTTCTGTCTGTCAAATATGCTTCCACAGCTAATGTTAGCTACATACTTCATGCCTTTAATTTACAACTACAGTTTGCTAATGCGGTAATATTCAGTACATATTTGGTAGTTAATGGGAAGCTCTCTTCTTTGCAACTTACTTTCAGGCCATTTTACCACAGATGCATACTTTTTCCCACATACTTTGCTTCATTCTAACTACTACAGTTTGCTCCTCAGGAGTGAAGACCACCTAAATGCTATGGCACAATTAGAATGTGTCAATTACACTTTTGATTTTTTTATGTTCCATGGCTCATTCAATCCTGCCTTAAATGCATTTGGATTCATGTAGGATGGAATACAGTTTGTGATCCAGGTGTCGAATAAAGCATATGCAAAATTTTCTTGGTCACACCTTTGATTTATTTTACTTTTGGTGGATGACCCATACAGTTATCAAGATATAATATTGCAAAAAGTGCCTTGAAGATGTTTGATGATGGTATATACATGAATGCATTAGGCTCTGCCACCAAACACTCAGGTACCACATTTTTGCTATAATTTTTAGTATTAAAGTTAACATTAACATGGATGTGGAAGTCGTTAGATCTGCTAGTTGTGTTTGGTTTGTAAAAATAGTGGACAACTGACAATGAGTGATGCCTATACATCTGCATGTTGGGCGTGATGCCTATACATCTGCATGTTGGGCTTGCAATGTTCCCATGAAACATGTATTATAGAGCACTGCTCTCTCACTAAAGTATTTAGGGTCCAGCGGCTTCAGTTGGCGCTGCTTATTAGGTTTTGTTTAAGTAATCTCTGCTTATTAGGTTCTTCAAATACTAATTCTATAGAAACTGGGCTGGTTTTCCATTGGTTTGCCTCCATGTTTCACTCCGTTTTTCTGTTTCCCTTCTAATAATAATAATATAACTAGCAGAAACCCCCGCGCATTCGCGCGGGGTAGTAAGCTTTGACACATAAGAGTTGTCATTAGTAAACATTAGACTACATTACACGTTGATGTTCGTAAATGTTGACACCTCTAACATTGAATTATTTTGTACTATGGTCTTTTAATGGAATACAGTATAGTATATGTGTGGTAAGCTTGAAGCCTGCACCTGACAGTTCAATGCATTTGATAGTGTAGTTGGAAATCAGAAGAGATGCTTCGATGTATTGGGGTGAACTTATATGTACGTCTAACTATTGTTTTGGAGTGTATTGAGCATGGCCCGAACACTTCAAATGACAAATGGATCATTATTCGATAGTAAATATGTTGGTGGGGTACGGTGCTGCAGCGCACAAATATCATAGTTACGAAAATTTTCTGAAGATAGGATGATGGATCGAATAAGTGTTGGCAGAGGGCGCAAAACATACGATCAGGTAGGAGGGATCCCTTATAACTTTGCGGCCACTGTAAAATTCTGCGGTGCAATCAGCAGGTTGAACGATGGAGCTTGTATTTGAAAAGAGGTACTGCAAATATGTACATAAGCAAATTGGATGACTCACTGTCGTATCTCCTCAGGACTGGTGAACCTTTTCTTTTGGAAGCACGCGATGTTTAGACGATGAAGACAATCACACCGAGCATGAGTGGCACAGATTGCACATTTGGTTAGCACATTTCGTCGAACACCCTGAGTGCCACAGTTTGCCCAGCAGCGATAAGTCGCACACTTTGGCCACCAGGAGTGGTGGAAGTGAGAAGTTTCGAGACTGGACGATTGCTGATAGGCAGAGTGAGGGTCTGGAGATGAAGGACGTGGCGGTGTTGGACAGTGTTTGTTTACTGTTCTGGTAACAGTACTTTATGAGGGTTGCACGAAAATTAAAGTTCCACAAAAATAAGAGTATAGTATAGATAACATGACAAATGCCTTATCATCTTTTTGAAGAGTTCTCGATTGTAGACCTCCTGCCAATGGTGATATGATATTTCATTACCCTGATTTGTGGACAAACACAAATTTCTTCTGCTCCTGTAAGGTCTGCCCATTGTTGTATGGCCATGACATCATTTCAAGAAAGTTTATATTTTGATGTAAATTTACCTATGGAGCTGGTACTTTGGTTTCCAGTTGTTTAGTGTATTACATCTGTGTTGAGGTTCTAGAATTAAACTGCTTTTAGGAACTGGTCAAATCAATTGTGCTGCTAACATAGAGTGATGTTGGAGAACAACTTTGTCATGAAAACTTCGTACCCAAACTTTGGAGTAGAAAGTAAACTATTGCTAGAGAATATTTATAATGATATAATATTCAGTGAAGATGACGTGGACACTTCGCTGTGACCATTTTTGACTTCGCTTGTGTGTTTTCATGATGCAGAGCGAAGATGGCTTCACTAGATTCCCAGAATCCAGCGAAGCTGACGTGGCGGCCTCGCTTAGAAGTTGAAGGCTGTTGGGAATATGCCCTAGAGCTAATCATGTAGATGATGATATTCTAATTGTATCCAAGATTAATAAAGTGTTTATTGAATATCCATTATAGACAACTTGTATTGATTGGTGATTATGTGAATTATTTGAGGAACTCAATTACTTGAATGGTTATTCTAAAGTTATCCCTGGTCGGCGTTCTTGTGAGAACACACATGAATATTAGGCCAACACATGTATTAGTTAATGGCTATGTTTCACAAGTCATGGACATAGAGATGTCAAACTAATAATGTGGGCACATGTAAGACATGTAGGCTGGACTGTCCCGACATGAGAAAGTCTCTATTCACGTCATGTACATTATGTCCTTAGACCTAAGATTGTGGTATGTACTCAAGATGTGAAACAACCTACTTAGGGACTATCAAACGCTGCTCCGTAACTGGGTAGTTATAAAGGTGGTATTCGGGTGGTCGGAAAGCATGCTATGAGACATAGAAAATTAAGATAGAATTTGCCCCTCTCTATGTGACAGAGATATCACTAGATCACTCAAGTGATTGGATCAACAAATACATGGCTGTGCTTGGGTTAAGTGTTAACCGATGAGTTAAACCATATATCGAGTGGCAAAAGAAATAACATCTATGTGGTCGTAGTGGTTCGTCCGATATGATCTTTGCGTGCACATAGGAGTTGTCACGCCTTGCTAGAGGCCACTATCAACTATTGGACGAGTAGGAGTACTCGGCCCATGTCAATGCGTGCGTGAACCCATAGGGTCGCACGCTTAAGGGGCTGGAAGCCTAATTTGGGTTGGACTCGAATTAGATAAGGCTTAGGGTTACTAATGGACCTCCAACTCATGAGCTCATTGGGGACGCCTATATAAGCAAGGGGTAGGGGCGCGGTTAGGGACACACACACCTTTGGCAGCTGCCGTCGCACTCCCCACGCTCGCACCTTCTCCTCCTCGCGGACCTATCAGTCCGGAGGCGCATCGCTTCTTCCTTGCACGGTGGGATTCCTCGGAGGAGCTGCATCTGGAGCACTGGGATGAACCGCGTGAGGGGACTGAGGTGACGAGCGATCATGCAACTGCACTGCCTGCTGCGACGCGTACGACTACATCAAGTCATCTTTCGCTGCACCTGCGCGTCTAGTGGTAATCCCGTAACCTGTAACTAGTAGTAGATCCTAGTTTATGAGGTCAAAAAGTTTTATTTTCTGGCTACTGTAGCACCCTCATAACCCTTTAGTGGTATCAGAGCCGTTACTGCCTTGTCATAGGTTCGGTTTTGTGCATATGGTGATATGCGTGGTTGTAGATGGGTCTCTAACCTTGGTTCGTCATCTTGCCGTATTAGGTCTTGAAACGATCTACTCGTACCGGTCAGAATTCCGCCATTCGAGTTAAGTGATTCATGTAAATCCAGTCATGGCGAGTTAGAGATCAATCAGATTGATCGAATTAAACCTTAGGTCAAGTGCCAAGCGCATATGATGCACGGTGGTGGTAGATGGAATTTACTGCCGGGCGCCGGTTTGCCGAGAAAAGTGTTGTTCGGTAAAATAGCCGTAACTTTTGAACCGTAACTCGGATTGAGACGAACTCTAAATGAAAATTGGCGAAATAAGGCTTGGAAAATAGAGTTTTCTGCGTTGCAAGATTAGACGTCGGATTCAGATAACTCTGTTTTGCAGGTATTGATGACGGTATAGCCCTTATGTGTATGTGATGCATGTATGTATTTAATTCATGGCTTGCATGTCATGAGGACAATATGGGCAGGAGCCACATATATATTGTCAAAATTAATGTAATGGCCTATGTGCCAATATGTGATGATCTATCCACGACTATGCAATTTTATTTTACTTACGCTAGTAGTAGCTAGTCTTGGCGGAATCATCACTGAAGGATGGCATACTCGAATCATAGAGATGGAGATCACAGTGATGCGCAGATTGATGAAGATGGAGATCCCCAAAGGAATAATGGTTACTTAGACAAGGTCATCCTAACGGTTAGGGACCTTGGAGCATGGGTAGTTTGAGCGTAGCATAGAGATGCTGCCCAACAACGAGAGTCATATGTGATATGATTAGCAAAGTGTTGCTTACCGATCTACCATGTCTTCTAGCGGTGATGGTAAAGCTTAGTTGTGGGTTTTGAATCACTAAGTATCAATTGAGGGATATTGATTTTAGTGGGAGTAGATTTTATTTTGATATAATTTACTCTTTTATGGATACATTGTCTAAGTATTTTGCGTTACTTTTGTTGTAGATGACCGCTCGCAATCAACCATTTTCTTTGGGTACAATTCTTGAGAAAGATAAGTTGAATGGAACAAATTACGCGGATTGGATCCGCAACATAAGAATTGTTCCAAACTCAAGCGCAGACTGAAAGGTTCAATGTCTCTAAGGCGCTTGCAGAAACCAAGCTAGCAGAGGGCGCAACTGTTGGTCCACATGTAATCAAGATGGTTGGTTACACTCAGAGGTTGGAGAAGCTAGGCTTTCCAATTGGCCAAGAGTTGGCAACTGATTTCATTCTTTCGTCTCTTCCACCCAGTTATGGAAACTTCATCTCGAACTACCATATGCATGGAGTGGAGAAGGGCTTGAATGAACTATGTGGCATGCTGAAAACAGCAGAGGCTGACATCAAGAAAGCAGGAGGTGGCCAAGTGTTGGTAGTTCAAAACAAGCCTAACTTTAAGAGAAGGAAGGGCAATTGGAAGAAGAAGGGCAAGGCTAAAGATGAGATCTCTAAGCCAAACCAATCGTCTTCCAAGGATGAACCACCTGCAAATAATGATGAATGCTTTCATTGTAAGGGGAAAGGTCACTGAAAGAGGAACTGCAAGGTGTACTTGGCGTCCTTGAAGAAGGATGGCGATAGTAAAGGTACTCCCGCTCATACACTTGTTGTTCATCTTACAGACATTTTTCTCGCTAACTCTTATATCAATTCTTGGGTATTTGATACCGGATCGGTTGCTCATATTTGCAATACGATGCAAGGAATGATAAGAAGTAGAAGCGTGGAGAAAGGAGAAGTTGATTTCCGCGTGGGCAATAATGCAAGAGTTGCTGCATTGAACGTCGGGACGATGCAACTTCCCTTGCCGCTAGGATTTATTTTGGAATTGAATAATTGTTATTTTGTTCCTATTTTAAGTCGAAACATTGTGTCACCTTCATGTTTGATGAAGGATGGTTATTCATTTGCGAGTAAAGACAATGGTTGTGTGATCTCAAAGAATGATGTGTTTGTGGCTTTTGCATCCATTGTGAATGGGTTATTTATTTTAAATCTTGATGATGCACCTGTCTATAATATTAGTGCTAAACGGCCTCGGCTTAATGAGTTAAGTTCTACTTATATGTGGCATTATCGCTTGGGTCATATAAGTGAGAATCGCATGAAGAGGCTCCATGATGATGGTCTTCTAACTTTGTTTGATTTTGAATCATACGAGACATGTGAGGCTTGCATGCTAGGCAAGATGACCAAGGCGCCATTCAAAGGAGTTCCTAAGAGGGCGTCTGACTTGTTGGAACTTATACATACTGATGTATGTGGACCAATGAGCATGACAGCTAGAGGCGAATTTCAATATTTCATAACTTTTACTGATGACTTTAGTAGATACGGATATGTCTACCTAATGAAGCATAAGTCTGAAACATTTGAAAAGTTCAAAGAATTTTAAAATGAAGTAGAGAATCAATGTGGCAAGAAGATCAAGGCCTTGCGATCTGATCATGGAGGCGAATATCTAAGTCACGAGTTTAGCAATCATCTTAAGAGTTGTGGAATTGCTCCACAACTTACGCCACCCAGAATGCCTCAGAGAAACGGTGTGTCTGAGCGACGTAATCGGACCTTGTTGGACATGGTTAGGTCTATGATGAGCCAGTCGGACCTACCTTTATCGTTTTGGGGATACGCTCTAGAAACAGCCGCTTTCACATTGAATAGGGTACCATCTAAGTCCGTAGTTAAGACACCATATGAGATGTGGACTAGTAAGAGTCTCAGTTTGTCTTTTCTAAAAATTTAGGGTTGTGAAGTTTATGTGAAACAACATATATCAGATAAACTAACACCCAAATCGGACAAGTGCTTTTTCATGGGATATCTGAAGGAAACTTTAGGGTATTATGTCTATAACCGGTCACAGGGCAAAGTGTTTGTTACTCAAAACGGTGTTTTCTTAGAGAAAGAGTTTCTCAAAAGAGAATAATGGACAAAAGGTGTATCTTGAAGAAGTTCAAGATGAGCCAGTAGGGACTGACTCTACAAGTGATGCTAATGTAGCAGAGCAAGTTGAGACACCCGTGGCAGTGGAGACACCACCACAACCACGAAGATCAGCAAGACTTCGTGCATTGCTTGGGGATTTGTTATTGTTAGACGATGACGAACCTGCGGATTATGCGGAAGCTATGATGGATCCAGATTCCGAGAAATGGCAAAGTGCCATGAGATCCGAGACAGATTCCATGGGAGACAATCAAGTTTGGAACTTGGTTGACCCGCCTGATGGGGTTAGACCCATAGAGAGCAAATGGATCTTTAAGAAGAAGAAGGACATGGATGGAAATGTTCACGTCTATAAAGCTCGACTTGTCGCAAAAGGTTTTCGGCAAGTTCAAGGAATTGACTATGACGAGACATTCTCGCCGGTAGCGATGCTTAAATCTATTCGGATCATTCTAGCAATTGCTGCATATTTTGATTATGAGATATGGCAGATGGATATTAAAACAGCCTTTCTAAATGGGTATTTAGAAGAGAAAGTGTATATGATACAGCCCGAAGGTTTTGTTGATCCTAATAATGCTGGAAAGATATGCAAGCTTAAGAAATCTATTTATGGATTAAAGCAAGCATCTCGGAGTTGGAATATTCATTTTGATGAGGTAGTCAAAGGGTTTGGCTTCTGTCAGAATGAAGAAGAACCTTGTGTTTACCAGAAGGTAAGTGGGAGCGCTATTATGTTTCTGATCCTGTATGTGGATGACATACTATTGATTGGGAATGATATTCCTATGTTGTAATCTATAAAGACTTCACTGAATAATAGTTTTTCTATGAAGGATTTAGGTGAAACAGCATACATCTTAGGAATTAAGATCTATAGAGATAGGTCAAGAAGGCTAATAGGATTTAGCCAAGACACGTACATTGACAAGGTGTTGAAACGGTACAACATGGAATAGTCCAAGAAAGGGTTCTTGCCTATGTCACATGGTATGCGCTTTAGTGACAAGCAGTGTCCTTCATCAGATGAAGAGCGCAACCGCATGAGTAAGGTTCCATATGATTCGGCCGTTGGTTCCATCATGTATGCCATGATATGTACTCACCCAGATATCTCATATGCTCTAAGTGTTGCAAGCAGGTACCAAGCTAATCCGGGTAAACCTCACTGGACGCTTGTTAAGAATATCCTAAAGTACTTATGAAGGACTAAGGATGTGTTCCTAATCTATGGAGGTGAGGAGGAGCTCGTTGTAAACAGTTACACCGATGCTATCTTCCAAACTGACGGAGATAACTCACTATCTCAATCAGGTTTTGTGTTCACAGTAAATGGTGGTGCAGTTAGCTGGAAAAGTTCCAAGCAGGAGACGGTGTCCGATTCTATAGCAGAAGTCGAGTACATTGCAGCTTCTGGCGCTGCAAAGGAAGGTGTTTGGTTAAGGAGGTTCCTCATTGAGCTTGGTGTGTTTTCGAATACGTCGGACCCATTGAATTTACATTGTGATAACAATGGAGCGATTGCATAGGCTAAGCAGCCTAGGGATCACCAAAAGAACAAACATGTACTCCGAAAGTTTCATCTCATTCGAGAGTTTGTAGCAGATCCTTTGACAAAGGCTCTTCCACAGCCTAAGTATGAGGTGCACATGAGGTCTATGGGGATTAGACATCTAAGAGATTAACTCTAGTGCAAGTGGGAGACTGTTGGAAATATGCCCTAGAGCTAATCATGTAGATGATGATATTTTGATTGTATCCATGATTAATAAAGTGTTCATTAAATATCCATTATAGACTAATTGTATTGATTGGCGATTATGTGAATTTTTTGTGAAACTCAATTACTTGAATGGTTATTCTAAAGTTGTCCCTGGTCGGCGTTCTTGTAAGAACATACTTGAATATTAGACCAGCACATGTATTAGTTGATGGCTATATTTCACAAGTCATGGACATGGAGATGTCAAACTAATAATGTGGGCACATGTGAGACATGTAGGCTGGACTGTCCTGATATGAGAAAGTCTCTATTCACCTGTACATTATGTCCTTAGACCTAAGATTGTGGTATGTACTCAAGATGTGAAACGGCCTACTTAGGGACTATCAAACGCTGCTCCATAACTGGGTAGTTATAAAGGTGGTCTTCGGGTGGTCGAAAAGCATGCTATGAGACATAGACAATTAAGATGGAATTTCCCCCTCTCTACGCGAGAGAGATATCACTGGATCACTCAAGTGATTGGATCAACAAATGCATGGCCGTGCTTGGGTTAAGTGTTAACCCACGAGTTGAACCATATATCGAGTGGCAAAGGGAATAACTTGTATGTGGTCATAGTGGTTCGTCTGATATGATCCTTGCATGCACATAGGAGTTGTCACACCTTACTAGAGGCCATTGTTAACTATTGTGCGAGTAGGAGTACTCGGCCCATGTCAATGTGTGCGTGAACCCATAGGGTCGCACACTTAAGGGGCTGGAAGCCTAATTCGGGTTAGACCCAAATTAGATAAGGCTTAGGGTTACTAATGGGCCTCCAACTCATGAGCTCCTTGGGGACGTCTATATAAGCAATGGGTAGAGGCGCTGTCAGAAACACACACGCCTTTGGTAGCTGCCGTCACCCTTCCCACGCTCACGCCTTCTGCTCCTCGCGGACCTAGCAGTCCGGAGGCGCGTCGCTTCTTCCCTGCACGTGTGGGATTCCTCGGAGGTGCTGCATCTGGAGCACTGGGACGAACCGCGCGAGGGGACTGAGGTGACGGATGACCATGCAATTGCACTGCCTGCTGCGACGCGTACGACTACATCGAGTCGTCTTCCGCTGCACCTGCACATCTAGTGGTAATCCCGTAACCTGTAACTAGCAGTAGATCCTGGTTCATGAGGTCGAAAAGTTTTATTTTCTGGCTACTGTAGCACCCTCATAACCCTTCAAAGACAACACCTACCAAACTGTGAAATTAAGAACAAGCTCAAAGTTATTTGGGAAGACAATGATGTAAAGGCGAAGTATGTGTTACCACTTTGCCAATGCTCTTTTTAGCTAAATGTATAGAAAATGTTATACTCAATTTGTAATTTTTCCTATCATGGCGAAGCCAGGGGGTCTATAAATACCCCCTGATGTGTATGTTTTTAAGACAGAATGAAATACAATTGCAATTGACATATTGTTTTCACCTCGTATTCACTAGTGCGATTTCATCACCCAACATCTAGCGCTGTCCGTTTGTGTGATCGAAGACACCCACGACCACCACTCAAACACAAAATGAGAAGACCCAGTAAAAAGACAGTTCGGGCTGAAGACAAAACAATTCAAGACAAAGATCCAGTCTTGGAAGATGAGACAGAAGCCGAAAACAGACGCATACAAGAAGATGAAGAGGCTCAGAATCAAGAAAGAAGACTCAAGGAACTAGAAGATCAACTCATTGTCAAGAAAAGCAGCTAGAAGAGGCAAGAGTGAAAACAAGGGAGAAGTCCCTAAGACAAAGAATCACAGAAGCAGAGGCTGAATTAAGAAAACTCAATAAATAAATAGAAAATGAAAGCAAAGTTATGATTTAAGACCCAAACTCAGCAAGCAAAAATACCCATAAGGAAATTCAGAGTCAAATTGCAATAATTGACACAGACTCGCCCCTATCAATCGACATTCAGCTAGCGAAGTGGCCAGCAGGCTTCAAATTCAATATTATCCCAACCTACAATGGCATGTCTGATCCCAAAAAATTCTTGATGAGCTTCGAAGCAGCAGTCGCGTCGAGCGGAGGAGACGCAAATACTTTAGCGAAGTCACTCATCATGGCAGTAAGAGGACCAGCACAACATTGGTACTCCTCGCTAAAATCAAGATCAATCAAATCTTGGGATCAACTTCGCACAACTTTGCTCCTCGACTTTCGAGGCTTACAAAGAGTTAAACTCACAAGTGATGATTCTTCAACATCAAGCAGCAACCAAAAGAACCATTGAGCCAATATTACAAAAGATTTATACAAGCAAAGATACAAATACCAAACATCTCAGACAAAGTTGTTATCATAGCAGCAATCAAAGGCCTATGGGCAGGCCAACTCTCCTCACACTTCAAAAGAGAAAGACCAACCATAGTGAAAAAATTATACGAAGAAATGAGAAATTATTATAAATCTAACAAATATTACAGAAAAAAAATAGAAGAAGAGAATGGAGATAGAAACATATCAAGACCAAACAACAACTTGCAACACACAAGAATGACAAATGGTGAGCGAAGACCATTTCGGAGAGTAAATCACTTCAACAACTCAAGCGAAGCCAACAATCAAGCCCAAAGCTCGAACAACCAAAGAAATTTCCAAGGCAATAGAAACCACAAAGAAAATTTTCAGCAAAGGGCAAATTACAACAACCAAGGCAGAGGCTTCGAAAGGAAAATTTTGAGGCCCGAGGAAATATACTGCATCATACACGACAAAGGGGCTGGCCACACGTCCAAAATGTGCCCAAGAGTAAAGAAAAGCATCGAAAAAATGCAACAAGAAAGCAAGGCAACTTCACAAATAAAAATCGTGAACCATCTAGCTCCCCAAAGACAAGTTACAGGACAATCACTTGCCCTCAACAGATGTTGTCACCACCTCCGCCAATCTACAACTGCCAACCATTAGCAATGTGCCCACAAAATCAGTGGGGCCAAAGTCAGCAGCAAAGTTTCCACCTCGAAGGTTCAGTAGCAAACAACAGTCACCAAAATCAATACATCAACAACGCTCCCGAAGCTTCAACAAATAACGGGAACACAGTCATCCCAAGCAAAGGCAGAATCAAAACAATTTTTGGAGGAAATAGTATGGAGCTCGACACAAGAAATGAAAGAAGGAATTATTTCAGAAGAGTAAACTCGATTGCAATAGAAGGCCTATTCAAGAAAACAAGATGGTCTCACCTTTCAATCACATGTTCAGAACAAGACCTCAAGTTGAAGACTACCCACACATGGATGCAATGGTAATAGCTACCCACACATGGATGCAATGGTAATAGAAGCAAACATTGAAGGATGGGCAGTTTCAAAGATCCTAGTAGATGGTGGCAGCTACCCTGATATCATATTCACATCAACTTTAGACGCAATGAAAATTGATAGAAAAAATTTGGAGAGAGCAGAACATCCACTAGTTGGCTTTGGCAGAAAAAAATAAACTCTATCGACAAAATAGTCCTACCAGTTTTATTTGGGACAGTGAACAATGCAAGAACAGAGCAAATCGCATTCGACGTAGTCGAAATGCACAGCCAATACAATGCAATCTTTGGAAGAGAAAGCCTAAATGCCTTTGAAGCAATAATCCGCTACTCATACTTGTGCATGAAAATGCCAGCAATCAACGGCATCATAACTGTTTTCGGAGATCAAACAGAGGCAAGAAACATAGAAAGAGATTCAAGCCCAACTTTGAAAAATGTTCATGTCATACAAGAAGAAGAAGAAGAAGAGCTTGAAACCAAAAATGCCAAACCACAAGAAAAGGCGAAGCCTTGTGAAGACACAAAGAAAGTACAATTCGACCCAATAGTGCCAGAATGACAAGTTATCATTGGCACAAACTTATCAAAAGATGAAAAAGAAAAGCTAATCCAAGCACTGCGAAGTAACAAGGACATCTTCACCTGGTCTGCACAAGACCTCGGAGGAGTAAGCAGAGACGTCATAGAACACAAGTTAAATATCGACCCAAACTTCAGGCCAAAAAAGCAAAAACTCCAAAAGTTGTCCGAAGATAGAACACAAGCTACAAAAGCCGAAGTACAAAGACTTTTAGATGCAAAAGTCATAAGAGAAGTACAGTTCACAACTTGGCTTGCAAACATAGTCATGGTGCAGAAGAAAACAAGAAATAGAGAATGTGTATAGATTTCACAGATCTCAACAAAGTATGTCCAAAAGATAACTTTCCACTACCAAGAATAAACACTTTGGTGGACCAAGCGACAGGAAGTGAAATGCTCAGTTTCCTTGAATGCTATTCAGGCTATCACCAAATTTGGATGAAAAAAGAAGATGAAGAATTCACAAGCTTCATAACGCCATTTGGAACCTACTGTTTCCAAAGAATAGCCGAGGGGCTCCGAAATGCAGGAACAACTTTCATCAGAATGACCTCCACTGTCCTCAAAAATCAAATACCAAGAAATTTACTTGCATATGTTGACGACCTGGTAGTAAAAAGCAAGATAAGAAAAGACCACACCGAAGACCTACAAGAAACTTTCTTGAATCTCAGAAAAGCAAATTTGAAGTTGAACCCAGAAAAATGTACATTTGGAGTTCAGACAAGCAAAATCTTAGGTTGCGTTGTATCTGCAAAAGGCATCGATCCGAACGCAGAGAAGGTGAAGACAATACTGAACATGGAAGTTCCAAGAAACATCAAAGATATCCAAAAATTGACAGGAAGACTGGCTTCACTGAACAGATTTATATCAAAATTAGTTGAGCGAAGCCTACCAATATTTCAAGCCTTGAAAGGAAAGAAGGAAAAATTCAGCTGGGGTCAAGCACAACAAGAAGCTTTTGAAGAAATAAAGAAGCATCTGTCCAATCTTACAACATTAGCAACACCTGACCCGAAGGCAGATTTACTGTTATACGTATCAGCAAACGAAAGCATAGTTAGTGCAGTGTTGATACAAGAAGAACAAAGCGAGCATTCAACTAGGCAAATTCCAGTATACTTCGCATCTAAAGCCCTGTCAGGATCAAAAATTTTCTATTCAGAAATTGAGAAAATTGCATATGCAGTATTCATGGCATCAAGAAAGTTGAAGCACTACTTTCAAGCCCATAAAATTAGAGTGCCAACAAATCAACCACTTAAAGAAGTATTACAAGGCTGCAAATCCTCAAGAAGATTGGGAAAATGGGCAGCCGAGTTGTCACAATACTTCATCAAATTTGAAAAAAGAACGGCAATCAAATCTCAAGTATTGACTGACTTCGTAGCAGACTAGACACCTTCAAAGTACAATCAAGAACAAATAAAGCAGCTAGAATGGACAATCTATTGTGATGGTGCTTGGGGCTTCGCTGGTGCTAGAGCAGCAGCAATCATAACTTCACCTTCCGGAGTTAAGCTCAAATACGCAGCAAGATTAGAATTCCAATGCACAGACAATATAGCAAAATATGAGGCAGTATTGCTGGGGCTTCGCAAGGCAAAAGCAATGGGAATTCAAAAGTTAGTAATCAAGACAGATTCTCAAGTCGTAGCTGGGCACATTGAGAAAAATTACAAGGCAAGAGACCCAGAGCTAGCAAAGTACCTCCAACTTCTAAGAGACTAAGAAAAACACTTCACTGGATCCACAGTGAAGAATATATCAAGGAATGATAAAACAGATGCAGATGAAATTACAAATGCTGCTGCACAGAAGTTGAAGTTACCGCCAGAAGTATTCTTTCAAACCACCTCAACGAAGACAAAAATAGAACAACCAAAAGAAATACACATCATTGAAAGCGAAGACTGGAGAGCACCCATCATAGCATTCCTAAGAGGATTCTATGAACCAGAAATGAAGTTGATAAAATAAGGATGAAGCAAAAAACAAGAAGCTATAAAATCATCAATGAAGAACTATACAAGGAAGGAATTTGTCAACCATTATTAAAGTGCATCGCAAGAGAAGATGAAAAAAATCTACTTAAGAAATACATGCAGGAATCTACGGATGCCATGCTGGGGCCATATCAATAGTTGGAAAGGCATTCAGACAAGGTTCTATTGGCCAACTGCCTAAAATGACAGTAAGGAAATAATCCGAACCTGTCACAATTGTCAAATAGCGGGAAGCAAAGTCAATGCACCAGAAACAAACTTACAGCCAATTGAACCAACTTGGCCACTTGCAAGATGGGGCATTGATATAATTGGAAAGTTACCTCCAGCTCAAGGCAACTATCAATACGCAGTGGTAGCAGTCGAATATTTTACCAAGTGGATTGAGGCAAAGCCAATCACAAATATGTCTTCTCATACAATGAAAAAGTTCCTATGGCAAAATACATATGCAGATTTAGAGTTCTAAGACACATCACAGTAGACAATAAACCCAATTTGACAGCGAAGACTTCAGACAATACTACCAATCAATGGGAATCAAACTTTACTTCGCATCAGTAAGGCACCCACAGTTAAATGGAGCAGTGGAAAGGGCAAATGGAATAATCTGCACAAGAATTTTAAAGTGCTTCACAGATCTGAAAAAGGATAAATGGGTAGACGAATTACCAAGAGTAATTTGGTCCCACAACACATCAAAGTCAAGGCCAACAGACTTTTCTCCATTCAAGCTACTATACGGAGATGAAGCAATGACTCCTGAAGAAATAAAGTTTGGCACACTAAGAACAAACGTACAAATGATCACAGAAGAGGATCAAGCAACAAGCAAAGATTTACTCGAAGAAGAAAGAAATAAAGCACTTAAGAATATCAAAAAGTACCAACTTGAAACAAACAAGTAGTACAACAAGAAGGTCAAGCCAAGAGAATTAACACTAGGAGATTTTGTCCTCAAAAGAAAAAGAAACGAAGACGCAATGAAAAAATTCCAGCAAAAGTGGGAAGGACCTTTCATCATCACAAGAACAAGCAAGGAAGGTGCATATCATCTAGCAAATATGAAAGGTGAAGAACTCAGTCACACTTGGAACATAGAAGCACTTCGCAAATATTATCCATAGCCAAATTAAGAGTAGTAGTTTACCTTTCTGCAAAGTAGAAGTAGGAGTTTCATTCAAAGCAAGTTTACAATTCAAAGTGTAATCGAGCTGCACTCTTTTTTCACTCAGGGGAAACCCTTCGCAGGGTAAGTGGTTTTTTAATGAGACAGTCTCCATGTAATCTCATGAAGTATAAATGAGAAAGTAGTTTTTCCAAAGAGAAATTTCTTCCATGACCTTACAAAGAAACTAAAATGCCAAAGAGTATATCCAAAATATACTCACACATCGGCAAAAACATCACATTAGTTAGCACTAATATGTTAGTAAACCTAAAAATGCTAACTTATCACAGCAAGTCAAACGTAATCAAAACTGACAAGCGAAGTGTACGCGTCACTTCGAGCGAAAAAGAAGGAACGGCGTTTCAAATTTGCTAAAGCAAATTCTACAACTAAGTTTCACCTACGCGTCTACTTCGAGCGAAAAAGAAGGGACGGCGTTTCAAATTTGCTAAGGCAAATTTTATAACTAAGTTTCACTAAGGTGAAAACTTTTTAAGCTTCTAAGCGAAATTTACGCGTCTATTTCAAGCGAAAAAGATGGGACGGCGTTTCAAATTTGCTAAGGCAAATTTTACAACTAATTTTCACTAAGGTGAAAACTTTTCAAGCTTCTAAGCGAAGTTTACGCGTCTACTTAGGGCGAAAAAGAAGAAACGGCGTTTCAAATTTGCTAAGGCAAATTTTACAACTAAGTTTCACTAAGGTGAAAACTTTCAAGCTTCTGAGCGAAGTTTACGCGTCTACTTCGAGCGAAAAAGAAGGAACGACGTTTTAAATTTGCTAAGGCAAATTTTACAACTAAGTTTCACTAAGGTGAAAACGTTTTAAGCTTCTAAGCGAAGTTTACGCGTCTACTTCGAGCGAAAAAGAAGGAACGGCATTTTAAATTTACTAAGGCAAATTTTACAACTAAGTTTCACTAAGGTGAAAACTTTTTAAGCTTCTAAGCGAAGTTTACGCGTCTACTTCGAGCAGAAAAGAAGGGACGATGTTTCAAATTTGCTAAAGCAAAAAATTTTCCAGCTAAGTGTCACCAAGGTGAGAAGTCTTCAACTCTCCAAATGAAGTATACGTAACAAACTCGCAAAGAACAATTGAAGCATTCACGAACATTTATTCAAAATCACACATGTATTTATTCACTGGTACAAGCAAAGCCAAACATATACACTTCGCAGAATAACAAAATTTTACATTATAACTTTATTTGAAATACAAATCACGGGTTTACAAAATTAATCATCTTAAGAGCTAACTACTTCTGCAGCATCACCAAGTATATCACTAACAACTTCATTAATAATATCGTCAGCTTCACGGCGTAAAAAATCTTCCCCAATATATGTAGGAGAAGTACTAGATCCTGACGACTATAAATAAAATAAAAGTCATTATAGTAATTCAGTCATAAAACAAATACGAAAACTTGTCCACTTTATCTGAGCGAAGTCTGTGAAATCAAACACCCGACAATTGGAAGGTCTGATACTACGATATCGTTTATTCACATCTACAAAAGTTTTGTAAGATGAAGTTCCCAAAACTCAAAGGAAAAAGAACGCAAAGAAAAAGACTTACGAGCAAGGAAATCATCGATGTCACAACCACCACGCTTTGCACGAAAATCATAAAACTCAGACGGCTCAAAAACGAAATCATTTTTACACATCATCAGTGGAGTAACATCTTCAACATCCTGCACAGGCTCAGCGCCAGAAACCTGCGCAGGATGGACAATAGTTAAACTTAAACGACTTCAAAATTTACATCTTACAAGGACGACAACTTAAAGCCAACATGTTTCAACCCTCAACCTCGCGAAATAAGGAAAACTAAAAGGCTAAGCATGGCCACCACTAACATTACTTGATCCAGCACCACTCTGACTCTTGGCCCTTGCCTCCCTCTTTGCATCCTCCTCTGCCCTCTTTTGAGCAGCTTCTGCCTCCTTCGTAATTTGCTAACAAGCGAACAGAAAAGTTAGACAAAGAACAGAGGCACAAACAACAACACAATAGAGTATCACAAAAGGATAACTCACCTTCTGCAACTTCTCTCTCGCCTTATCAAAACAATGAGCTCGGCCACCAGACCTCCAATACTGCTCGAGAAACGTGTTACATAGCACTTGAGTGGTTTTGTTAACATTTGTCAAGCTATCAACAGCAGGAAATTTATACTTCTCATCACACAACTGATCAAACAAAGGGTCCTGACTCTGCCTCATCAAATGAAAGAGAGCACGAGTAGAATAAAAAACTCCAATGTCAACTATAGTTTCCATGACCTGAGATAAATCCTCATATTGGCGGCAAAGCCAACTGAAAAAACTATCACGATCACCAAGTTCCCAGCATTTGTCCCTAGGTCTAGCTCCAAACTTGTCATAACATTCAAAACAGAGCTCCCAAATACGGTTACAGTTATCAAAGAAAAATTTGTCTTGCTCTTTAATTCTTCTCTCCATATGCCTTATGCTTTCTTTCATCTTTTCATTATCCTCTACAACTTTCTTCATATCTTCATATTTCTCCTCAACACGGGCAAGAGCGCCGATAAGCTTACCTTTCAAAATATTATGAGCATCCACTGCCTCGGACCTCTCCTTCTCTTTCTCAGCAAGCTGTTTTTTCAGACTCTCAATCTCAGCCTGATAATTCCTCACGTATAGTAAAATCTTTCTCTTTATCCTCCAACCCCCATCCTCAAACCCCTCATCAAAAGAGAACCTTTATACATCATGGACAAGCCAGCATCAGCAACTTTGAAAAGAGGTTTCTTAGAAATCTCAAGTTCTACATCAGAAACAGTATAAGCCTCATCAGTACACTTGGAAAGTTGAATTTCAAAAGTCCGAGGCATAACTCGCAGTTTGTCAACTCCAATACCAACAAATTTGAATGAATCTAGTCCAATACTTCTCTCCTGGCAAAACTCTAAAGAACGCTTCAAGGCATCAGAAACCTCCTCCTCACCACTTGTGCCAGCAGGCACAAAAAGAGTTGCATGATCCTACAAACATTCTTCATTTTCCCAAGGTCCATACTCTTACAAGGAGAAGTCAGTGCATGAGGAAAATAGTCTCTGAAAAACAAATAAAAATCATCAGAAAAGGACAACATAAAAAGAAGAATACAAAACTACAATACTCACCAGTAGAAACGCGATCTCCCAATTCACAATTAACTTTCTCCCTAGTCTCAACATTGATAGTGAAACTAGACAAACGAGCTAAGCGATCATCATTGGCTTCATCATCAAAAACCTCTTCATCACTATCATCAAGATTCAAGTATAAACTCTAGAACCGCCAACTTTCTTTGGCACATTCTCAAGATCAACTTCGCCAACATTAGCACCTGCAGTTTCTTCAATCGAAGTCATTTTTTCAACAACAGTTTCTACAACATTTTGATGTTCAGAACCATGAGATCCAAGCCTAGAATCTCAGAGTCAAATCTTGGCGAAGTCGATTCAACAATTCTTTGAGAATCTTTAATTTGAGTTTCTTTTTCAGAAACCAAATTCATCTTAGCACCAGCTCGCCAAGATTACCAACAGAGCTATCACAAACATGCAAACTCTGTAAAGTATCATTCAACAGTGTAAGTAATGATGGAGTTAAGCCACTAGAGGAAAAAATCATACCTCATCTTCAACATGTTGAGGCACAAAAACACCAACATCAACAACATCCCTAGCAACCTCACCACCATCTTCGCCAGCACAACCCAAACCAGAAATCAAGTTCCCTTCAACATCCAAACTTCACTCCAACACAACATCAATATCTTCAGCATCTAACAAGACAGAAGGACTCTGATTCTTCTTTAGCTTCTTAGCAACAACTTTACTAGCACCACCAGCAGCCTTACGTTTGTTTTTCCCTACCTCAACATTATCACGAACGGCAGCTTCTTCTATTTTTTCTTAACCTGCTTTTTCTCACGGGCATAAGCAAGAGGAGGCCTCTCACCATATTCAACCTGAGCAACCTCAAAGACTCGGTTCAAATGTTTATAATCTGGACCAAGAATCTTGTCAATATTATGCTTTTCACTTTATAAATACTTCCCAAGCAAGTCATCAGCTCTGCTTTCCACAGACTTCACAAAATCTTCATCAAAAGCAAATGTCTTCGGGCGACAGAAATCCCTATCCGAATACTTGTAATTAACCCCACGAACTTTTTTTGGATAAAAACGCGAAAACGCCCATCCCCTCTTAAGAGGCCAGATCCTAGCAACAGCATACTCTTCAGCAAAATCTCTGACACACTGCAGCGAAGCCATAGCTTTGTAAGCTTTAACTGCAGTCTCAGAAATCATTGAAGTAGAAAAAGACAGGGACAACTTGAAATCTTCAATTTCCATATTAGCCTCTAAAGAATATTTCTTAACCATTTTCTTGTTGACAGGATCTATTTCTTCAACCATTGGAACCTTATGATAGAACCAATACCTTGAGCATTCTCCATCCCCCACTTGTTCTTTGTAGCAAAAGAAACCTGAACAACATTACGAGCTGTCTTGAAACTACAACAGCCAAAGTACTTGATAATCACCCGGCCATCAAGAACAAATTCCTTGTACTAGGTATGCATTTCAAACAACTCACAAAAAGCAGCAATATTGGCATTAACTTCTAAAGATTTCACAGCCAAACAAATTGAGCTAATCTGACGACCCTATTTGAAGTCAAATGATGCATATGAATGTTGAAGGCCCTCAAAACATCTTCAAGAAAATCTTGGCACGAAAAACAAACACGAGCAATAAACAAATCCCGAAAAACTATACATTCGTTTGGGTGCGGTTCGAGATTACGCTCTGCAGGATCAAGAACCCTCACCTGATCGCGATCAACGATCCACAATCTAACCAACTCATCAAGGCAACTCTAATCAAACAAAGTTTTTCCAAAAGTTAAGAATATAACCCTCATCATTCTTCACCAAATCCTCAACTGAGGCATCAACACCTTCGAGATTTTCTTCATCAAAATCTGCTTGAGACCTGTCTTCATCGGCCTTGGAACTTTCCTAAGACTCAACCTGATCATGCAAATCTCGTGAAGTCAGCTATAAAAGAAATTGAAGTCAAAACAACCTCAACCACAAAAATTCACAAAAGAAAAAAGTTCAAAAGAAAAACCTCGTCGAAGTCATCGGACAAACTTCGCTGTAGAGATCAAGCAAGAACAAACACAAACAGCAAATGTCGAGAAAATCTATCTCAAACTTTTCGGTTCAAGAAAAATTTTAACAAAGTTTCCCCTCTTCTGAAAACGACGGCTCCAGAGGAGGGGCACCGCTATATATAGACAAATCTGGTCAAAAGTTAACAACCGTTGGTTAAACGGTCAAACTAGCCATTGGTTTTCAAATTTGAAACAAAAATCGCTGACGGCCAACTCTAAAGTTTGGACGGTGTTTGTCAGGCAAAGTTTACACAAACTTCGCGCGATTCAGACCTTTGGGGTAGGCATTCGCCCGCGAGGGGCTGCTGTTGGGAAACAACTTTGTCGTGAAAACTTCTTACCCAAACTTTGGATTAGAAAGTAAACTTTTGCCAGAGAATATTTATAATGATATAACATTCGGCGAAGATGACGTCGACACTTCGCTGTGACCATTTTTGACTTCGCTTGTGTGTCACTATGCCAACAAAGCTTATCAGTGACGCTTCTAGACAGTCATAAGTGACGCGGAAAAAACACGTCACTATTCTTGCGTCAAAGATAAGGGCAAATTAGTGACACGTCAGCCACCTGAGATAACAAAGCTCAGAAGCAAACTAGAGTACCAGATAAAGAGATGCTCACCCAATTATGTAGGTCTAGTGCAAATCTGCATGGTCCAATGTGTGCATATCTGTAAAAAAAACAATATTCACCAATAATTAGCTCATACTACTTATGGCTGAAAGCTGCGGCGAGAAATTATTAAAGGAGTTAAAAGTGGTTTGTAGCAATATAGAATTTCTTTCCAGCAAGATCAAGTTCCCTCACAGCAAGTGTTTTAATCATTACCTAGCATTGACTTGCAATAGAATTGATAATAGTTGCCATATATAAATACACCAACAAATAACAATCTACAGGAACGTATAGCCTCCATTCCCATTTTTGCAATTAAGCTTTTCTGTAGTAGTCCCATATTCCGGATGAACGTATATAACATTGACTATGGATGAATGTATTAGTTCCATATTCAGATTGGTCAGGTACAAACAATATATTCCTACTTGCTGCATGCCGAACACTAACACATAGTATAGTAATGAACGGATCTTTCAAATTCACAGGAATCTATCTATAATAAGATATAGTTTAGAGGAACTGTGAACTCAAGCGTAGGAAATACAACAGAGCCATTAAAATGCGCAGTATCTGACACTGTGCTAATAATAGTATCTGACACAATGTGCATGTCTCTGTCCATAAGAGATACTCATGTATATTCCAGATTGTAGAGTTCAGAAGCAGTTTATTCATTAAAGCTCAAAGTAGGAGCATTATCTTACTGTGTAGAGAAGTTTGCAACAATAAGTTACAGTGAATCCCATATTTATGTAAGGAGGTACCTGATTGTAGCAGACTAATTGGATAGTTGGCAAATGAGGGCATATTCTCAAGTGATAACCATAAGCCCTTCTGCTTAGGATGTGTGTGGTGAAGCCAAGAATCAAGTTCATAGCAAGCACATAGGTACATACCTACTTGCGAAGAAGAAAAGAATGGTTAAAGGAAAAGTAGGGATCAGAGTACCTTAATATTGAGACTTTGTCAGGCAACAAAATGCCCTGTATAACCTACATCAATGAAGAAAAAGGAAACATCAATTATTACAATGGTCAAGGCAGCAGCATGCAATTGAAATAATAACAAGACCCTATGTTCAGATAGAACATAACAAAATTGAAGCAGTTTCTAGTCATAGTAATAATAACTAATTGAGTACAGAGTACAACTATTCCTATAGAGTTTGAGTAATTAGAGAGAAACCATGATCTGCATATGTATGATACAGAAACAAATAAAATCATAGATAAAGTTGCCTAGCATAAGTGTGAATCCAGAAACAAATCCAATCATATGTTTAAAGGAGAAAGCAGACTTACGCACACTTGAGCAGGTGTCGGGATAATAACAGCATCAGACTAGATCAGCCATGACAACACTAGATCAGGGTGTATTTTAAAGGTGATGACACTTTTACACCTCCAAACTTTGAATCTGCCAATGAAAAGTAAGAGTTGTTATGAATGAGCTACAAGGTCAGATGTGTGCATATCTGAAAAAAAAAATCAAAAGTTCACAAAGAATCAGCTCATACTACATATATACTCACAGACTATGCACTAAGCCACTGGCTATATCCTCACTACACATGAAGCACCAGCTATATACTGACAGACTAGTTACACAAAGCAGAAGGATCCATGTGGTCTGTAGACAATTGTGACGATCCATGTATCTTAAAAATTATATCAGTGAAGAACTTCTGTAAGGTAGAATTTTCAAGTTTTGAAAGACCAAAGTCAGATTTAAGGCTAAAAACCAAGCTAGTGCAAGAGAAAGGATTAACTAGCTTCTTGTGCTCTGCACCATAGACATGACAAGTATAAATAAATACAGACCTTGAATGTTTTGCAGAAATCTAGTTAAGCAACTGATTATTTTCCTCCAGTAGACACTCTGGTGCATCTCGTGCCAATACCTCCTGGCTTTTTCCAAATTCTGGTGTCAACACACTCACATGAGTATTATTACAAGATCAATATCAGAAATATCAAAACATCAGAAAGAAGTGACATAACTGTAGCCCACCAGCATCGTGGCACAACACCCCTGATGGTCCTATTCGGAAAAATAGCTGTTATCTTAATGTACCTCATGATATTATGCTCACGAGCATATCTGCCAATGCCAGATCAAATTTGTGGGGCAGATATCAGCACATTGTTTTAAATATGCAGCATGCAGTAGAATTTGCTGCATAGTGCACCATCTATAATTAGCTTAAGATATTATACATTATGCATATCTGCAAGCTCCCCTGTGACAGGGATTTATTGACATGAATGACTGACATCCTTACAGAGCATAGTTTCAACTTCAAACAATCGATAATAGCACTCAACTTGCTACTGGTTGTGAAATCATTAGGTCTTTTTGGTCTGTGAACATTCACCAGTATAATGTGAAACAAATAGCACTGGTTAAAACAACATTTTCTATCAAACCAAAAGCATGTTCTTCATATGGCTGTATAAACACAATCTCTGAATTCAGGGCCTCGTGGAAGAAGAAAACCCTCATACATACAAGTAAACCTAATTACAAATAGGACTGGCACTCCTACAGCCCCATCTATGATCTATCCCATTCTCGCGCACAAGCAAGTCGGTCTGCTCCTTTCAGAAATCAATCAAGGATCCAAATCCATAACAAACAAACAAATCCTAACACAGATGCAGCAAACAAATCCACAGGTCAAGCAAGTGGTATGAGCCTTGTACCACGGGTGGTGCTGGGCGTGAGGGGGTGAGGATGACGGGGAAGCGGCGGCCCTGATCTGGAACCGCCTCCTGCGCGGCCATCCCGCGCTACAACCGCTCGACGACGGGCACGGCGGCCCTGATCTGTGCGCTTGCGGGCGGTGAGGAGGGGCGAGGCTCTCAGTCGGCGGCGAGGGGGCGCGCGGGCGGCAGCTTGGGGGCGGAATGAAGGGGTGAGGCGGTGAGCGTGAGGACGCCACCATAGGAGCAACCTGCTCCTCGTCCTGCCACGAGCCGCCGGCGGGCGAGATCTAGCCCAGCCTGGACCTAGCAGCGGCGCTTGGCCGAGATCTGCCCCGGCACCCTGCACGGCTAGACTCGCCAGCGGAGGAGGCACTGGGTGGGCAGCTCGCCGGTGAGAGAGCGTCGCTGCTGGAGAGTGGGCAGCGATAGGGGGAGACAGACGGCTGCTGGAGTTGGCACGCTAGGGTGACAAGACAGGAGGGAAACACGTGACGTGTTTTGTTAACTTGGGCCTGCCAGGTTTCCAGCCCAAATACATCCCTTGCTGCCTCCCTCTCCAGCCCAAAGACACGAGGTAAACACGTGACCTTTCTCTCACCTCAAAAAAGAAAACAGTGACTTTTCTCAAATTAAAAAAAATCGGTGACGTGTCCCGGCAAAACGAGTCACATTTTCTATCCGTGACGTGTCTCGTTAACCCATGTCACCAATATGGTCATCTATCTATGACGTGTGCGACCAATACGCGTCACATTTTTTATCAGTGACACGTGTTCTATTCAAATATCACCGATACATTATTATTAGTGACGCGTCTAGTTCCTGGGGCATGGGCAACAGCTCCGTGACGCGTCTCGTGAACCCACGTCACTGATAGCTTATCTGTAACGCGTTTCGTTTCCGTGTCACGAATCTAGGCGTCACTGATAAGCTTTTCTGGCATAGTGTGTTTTCATGATGCAGAGCGAAGATGGCTTCGCTAGATTCCCAGAATCCAGCGAAGCTGATGTGGCGGCCTCGCTTAGAAGTTGAAGACAACATCTACCAAACTGTGAAATTAAGAACAAGCTCAAAGTTATTTGAAAAGACAGTGATAAAGGCGAAGTGTATTTTACCATTTCGCCAATCCTCTTTTTAGCTAAATGTATAGAAAATGTTATACTTAATTTGTAATTTTTTCTATCATGGCGAAGCCAGGGGGTCTATAAATACCCCCTGAGGTGTAAGTTTTCAAGACAGAATGAAATGCAATTGCAATTAGTATATTGTTTTCACCTCATATTCACTAGTGTGATTTCATCACCTAACAAGTACAATTTGTATAGGTGTGTGAAAGATCCTTTTGTGGAGAAGGTTCTAGCAGTTTACGTAATGCTAAAAAAAGATCGACCATCTGAGCGCCATGGATACAGTGAATACACCTACTCCCACATATACTTATGTATAATTAGTGGAAACTGCAAATCAACGTTGTAGTGTGCCAATGTTCCTATGAAACATATATTTGCATCATCCTTCGATGGATGGAAAAAGAAAGAGCTATAGCCAAACAATCATGGAGGTGGCAACTAACTTCAGTTTCTGCCTTCTATTTGTGATGACCTCCTGATTTCTTTCTTCCTTCCCTTACATGTGTTCCTGGTTTACCTGGTGCCTATGTCAACACTAACATATTGATGCTCTTATTTTGGCTTCTCATGATGCTCTTATATTTCTTACCTAACCAGAAAGGAATAAGATATTGAAATAATAAGGCTTTCGATTTCGGCCTGTACTCAAGTACTACAGTTCATTTGGACATAGCAACAGCGTTTTAAGTATATATACCATAGTTGTTTTAGTTGTATTTTTGCCTTCTATATCTTGCATCGTTCACCTATGGCTGAAAATTACTTCCTGCTTTTACGGAGATAAATTTGTGGTCTCTGTTACTACTACATGAACGTTTGCTATGTTGCAGACATGGTAATTTATATACATGAGGATGATAGGATGGCTTTAAATAGAGTAAAAGGACCGTGCAAAATTGCAGATTGGGCTGAGAAAGGTCAGCTTCATCTCTATGGCAATGGTGTGCGACTTGTATATTGACACCTGATGTGCAAGGCTCTCTTCCATCTTCAAGACATGCTTCCCAGTGTTCTTCCTGATATGAATTTTTCCTACTCCCCCAGAGCAACAATCTTTCTCGTCACTTTTCAAATTCCAAATTTGTCGCTCCTGTGTTTTAACTTCTTTAAATGGAGCACATGAGATAGAAAAGTATACATTTGATAATGCAGTTGGCTGAATTTAGTATTGCTCTTTTCATCATGTGCGTCCAAAATTTAAAGATGTAAAGGCCTCAGATAGTACATAATATATAACATCCTACTAATGGCGAACCCTACAGCTTCTTGACATGCACAAGCCTTCATGTAACCAGTGTTAATCCTAAAAATTGATTTCAGTCAGAATTCTGCTATCCTAAAAATTTGTTGGCGCACAAAATTGATCCGCGCAACAACACGATAACTATCGTACTTTCGCAACGACGAGCAACTAGTTTTCATGACAAACTAGCAAAGGATTTCCTCGCTTTCGTGGAGAAGAGCCGACCGTTTTCCAACGTAAAATGGCAAAGATCACCAACCCCTAATGGTTCGGCATAAACTACTGTACTAAGGTAGAAAAAAACATGATGCAGAAAAAATAATAGATTGATTATTCAATTGGCTCGAGGGATTTTGCAATTGGCCATGACCTTTAAAATAGGCGGCTGGACTTTGCCCTGGAGTTTTAGGACTCTTAACAGATACGTATTACATTTACATCAAATAAAATATATTTCCTAAACCTCCGTGCTTCATTGGCTTTGCACGGTTGAACTATGGGCATTGACACGTTATTGTCCACAAGTCCAATCCGAACAGAACTCCGGCTAGACAGTTAATCTGGGCAAAATATTGCCTTGATCTCCTTCCAATTTCTTCATTGGTTTCTTTTCTCACACTGTGCACTCCAGGATGCATCAATCTGGCGTCCGACATCCATATATGCACATATTCTTGACCTGTAGCATGTTAACTAATTTTGATTAATTATCAATGACCTCTTTAATTTGGCCGATCATATTCTCTAGCCAAATTATGGCATCAACACATGCCCCCCTATTTTCGGTACAATTTCATTTACCGAAAACAAAGGATGATATCATCTTACCAGCAGCACCATTGCTTAGGGCTATGCCGCTAGAGTACATAGGCTAATTCTGGCCAGGACGATGTTTGGAGAAAACATCAGTCAACATCTTGCTATAATAATGCTCACACAACCTTCAGAATGACTAAGACTGAATTTTATGTATCTCTATAACCCAAAACTTGTCCAAGCTGGTACAAATATTTCTTACCATTCGCATGAAAGGACACAAGCACGTCACCCTTCTTACAAAATTAGTAGCCACATCTCAACAGTTCAAAATCCCAGCCATGATGACTAACACATCGGCTATCTTGTCTTTCTTTTATTTAGAGTGATATTCCATTGTATATCGGCCAAAATTTGTTATAAAGCCAGTGCAAACTCATGACCCACATTTCGTTCAAGAGCAGCGATGAGCTAGTATCTGTAACACCTCGGCCCAGGGCTTAATAGGATTAATAGGATACTTATACCAATAAATTACAACTTCTTCTCCAGAAGCTCATCACTAAAGAACTCCGAGGTTAACCGTGCTTGGCCTGGAGTAATTTATTGGATGGGTGACCGACCGGAAATTCTTTCCGGGTGCGCACGAGTGAGGACAAATTATGCAAAAAAGACTAGTGTTAGTCTGTGAGGATAGTCTATGTCATATATAAGCGGCTAGATATAAGCGGGCCTGGCCTCGAGGAGGCAGGACGTCACAGTATCGGCCATATATATATGTAAGGTAATATCTCAGAAAATATTGTTAATCATTCGGCAAAACTTGAGGCACCAAGCAGCCGAATAACTATCTTGTATATCACAGAGATATTTCATTTACCAAAAACACAAGACACATAAACACTTACTCACAAATTCGGTCATGGTCTAGCTACCAATGATTAATAGATGACTCTGGCAAAATCTAAAGACCGAGTTTTAAGCTTTGTGCCGAAACAAACTCACCTGAGCCGGTTCAAATAATTCTTTATTATTACTTCTTCTGAACCAGCTCAAGCATCATGCTCCTCACCTGCAATAATATCCTTGACAAAAGATTTATCCGATGCATCAAAATCTGAAAGCCATGATGACTAACACAACGGCTATGCTATTTTTTCTTTTCTCAGAACATGCATACATGGCAAACAGCCAAATCTTGTATTTGATTTTTTTACCTAGGTCGATATTCAACTGTATATCAGCCAAAACTTGCCCGAGAGACAATAATGAACCATGACTCCATTTTCACTCTAGACAGCGATGAACCATCATCGGCTGTATATACATGTAAGCAAGTACCTGAGAGTTCCGTCAATGCTCAAAAGACTTCATATACTTTACCCATAGCTATTCTAGACTGATCAGAACCCAAGCACTTCAAAAGTAATCCATCTATGGTTCGGCATTTAAGAAATTATATTTTAAAGCTTGTCGCCGAACTTTCATATCTCCTATTTGACTTGGATTCCTTAAATAATTAGCTATATATATAGGGCTTCTCTAATCACCAGGCTCTAACTTTACTAACAGATTCGGTTATTTGTGAACCCTGTACCGAATCTTTGCACTGTACTGCTTGCCGCTGGGCTAAACTATCACCTGATGTACCCCATCCCCAAAACTACTAATCTGCTCAGCTCAAGAGATCTCAATTTCATCCGGAACCGAACTAGCAGCCTGCAGATCGGTCTCACTTTTGACAACAACTAGCATCGGTTTTTTCTATTATTAAAACTTTCCACTAGTAACCTGAAAACCAGATGCTAGTTGGACCGAATGATTAGCTCTAATAGTTATTATTATTTGGCGAAATGAACTATCAGGTATAACCCTACTTTAAAAAGCAGCCGATTAACCATCACATATATCATGTAGTACAGTCATCCATATTTTTCAAACATGCCAGAGCAAAATATCTGTTGGGAAACAACTTTAACATACAAACATCTTTTCCAAACTTTATAGACAAATATTTTATTATAAACATTTGAGATGCTAACATGTACAGCGAAGACAACAAAGATACTTCGCTGTACGTATTTTTAACTTTGCTTATGTATTTTCGCATGTTTCAAGTTGACTGGCGAAGATGACTTCGCTGTACTTTGGACGCTCAGCGAAGATGACGTGGACACTTCGATGTGGCTATCAAACTTCGCACATATGATTTCACATGTTTTAGGTTATCCGGCGAAGATGACTTCGCTAGTCTTTTGATGACCAGCGAAGCCAACGTGGCGGCTTCACATGAGGAGTCTATGAGGTTCTCAGCTAAGTCGAGAAATCATGATGAAGTCCAAAGTTGCTTAAGAAGATAAAAGGAAAAGGGTGAAGTGTGTTTCGCCACTTCGCCGATGCGTATTTTAGCTAATGTATAGGAGGTTCCATGGCTGATTTTTGTAAGATTCCTTGAATGGCGAAGCCAGGGGTCTATAAATACCCCCTGAAATATAATCACAACTAGCACATTGTTTTCACCTTATATACGTATAAGTGATTTCGTTACCCAACATTTGGCGCCGTCCATTTGTGTGATCGAAGATACCCACGACCACCAAGCGGACGCAAAATGGCAAGACTCGGCAAAAAGGCAGCTTCGGCTGGTGACAATTTAAACCAAGACAAAGACCCACTTTTGGAAGATGAGACAGAAACAGAAGACAGACGTGTTCAAGAAGAAGAAGAAACTCAGAATGAAGAAAGAAGACTCAAAGAACTCGAAGATCAACTCATCGTAAAAAAACAGCTGGAGGAAGCAAGAGCGAAGACAAGAGAAAAGTCTTTAAAGCAAAGAATGACAGAAGCAGAGGCTGAACTAAGAAAGCTCAATGATGAAATAGAAAATGAGAGCGAAGTTATAATTCAAGATCCAAACTCAGCAATAAAAAAAACAACAAAGAGAGCCAAAGTCAAATAGCAACAATTGACACAGAGTCACCTTTTTCAATCGACATTCAGCTAGCGAAATGGCTAGTAGGTTTTAATTTCAATATCATCCCAACCTACAATGGCATGTCCTATGACCTTCGAAGAAGCAGTAGCATCAAGCGGCGGAGATGCGAACACCCTAGCAAAGTCGCTCATCATGGCAGTAAGAGGACCAGCGCAGCATTGGTACTCTTCGCTAAAACCAAGGTCAATCAAATCTTTGGATCAACTTCGCACAACTCTGCTCCTAGATTTCCAAGGCTTACAAAGAGTTAAACTCACCAGAGATGATCTTTTTAACATCAAGCAGCAACCAAAAGAACCGTTGAGCCAATATTACAAAAGATTTATACAAGAAAAAGCTCAAATACTAAACATACCAGACGAAGTCATCATTATAGCAGCAATCAAAGGACTGCGAGTAGGTCAACTCTCCTCACACTTCAAAAGGAAAAGACCAACCACAATTGAAAAATTATATGAAGAAATGAGAAAGTACTGCGAGTCTGTCGAAGATCACAGGAAAAGAATAGAAGAAGAAAAAGGAGAAAGAAACATGTCAAGACTAAACAACAACTTTTAACATTCAAGAATGGGAAATACAGAGCGAAGACCATTTCAGAGAATAAACCATATCAACAACACAAGTAAAGCCAACAGCCAAGGTCCAAGCTCAAGCAATCGAAGAAATTTCCAAAGCAACAGAAATTACAAAGAAAATTTTCAACAAAGGCCAAACTATAACAACCAAAGCAGAAACTTTAAAAGGAAAATTTTAAGGCCCGAAGAAATATACTGCATCATACATGACAGAGGGGCTGGTCACACATCAAAGATGTGCCCAAGAGAAAAGAAAAGCATTGAAGAAGTGCAAGAAGAAAATAGAGCAACTTTGCAGATAAAAGTTGTCAGTCATCTAGCTCCCCAAACAAGTTACCCGCCAATAACTTACCCTCAGCACATGTTGCCACCACCTCCGCCAATCTATAATTATCAACCGTTAGCAGCGTGCCCGCAAAATCAATGGGGCCCAAGTCAGCAACAAAGTTTCCACCCTAAAAGTTCAGTAGCAAATAGCAACCTCCAAATTCAATACAACAACAACATGCCCAAAGCGTCAACAAGCAACGGGAATGCAATCATCCCAAGCAAAGGCAAAATTATGATAATCTTCGGAGAAAACAGCATGGAGCTTGATACAAGAAATAAAAGGAGAAATTATTTCAGAAGAGTAAACTCCATAGCAGTCGAAGGTCCATTGAAGAAAACAAGATGTCCCACATGCCAATCACATTTTTAGAACAAGATCTCAAACTCAAAGATTACCCTCATATGGACGCAATGGTCATAGAAGCAAACATCGAAGGTTGGGCAGTAACAAAAATTCTAATAGATGGTGGCATCTTAACAGATATCATATTCACAAGAACTCTAGATGCAATGCAAATGGATAGAAAAATCTTGGGAAGGGCCGAGCACCCATTAGTTGGCTTCGGCGAAAAGAAAATAACTCTGTCGGCAGAATTGTCTTGCCAGTCTCATTCGAAACAGTGAATAATGCAAGAACAGAGCAAATAGCATTCAATGTTGTCGAAATATACAGCCAGTACAACACAATCTTTGGAAGGAGAAGTTTAAATGCCTTCGAAGCCATAGTAAGCTACCCATACTTATGCATGAAGATGCCAGTAGTCAATGGCATTATAACCATCTTCGGCGATCAAACAAAGGCAAAAAACATAGAAAGAGATGCAGGCCCGGCTTTCAAAAATATTCACGTCATACAAAAAGAAGAAGATGATGAGCTTGAAACTGAAAACGTGAAGACACAAGAAAAAGCGAAGCCTTGCGAAGACATAAAAAAGTACCAATCGACCCCATGATGCCAGAAAGACAAGTTATCATCGACACAAATCTATCAAAAGAAGTAACAAGGATATCTTCGCCTGGTCTGCACAAGACTTAGGAGGAGTAAGCAGAGATGTCATAGAACACAAGTTAAACAGCGACCCAAACTTCAGGCCGAAAAAGCAAAAACTCAGAAAATTATCAAAAGAGAGAACATAAGCTGCAAAAGCCGAAGTCCAAAGATTGTTAGATGCAAAAGTCATAAGAGAAGTTCAATTCACAACTTGGTTCGCAAACATAGTCATGGTGCAGAAGAAAATAAAAGTGGAGAATGTGCATAGACTTCACAGATCTCAATAAAGTGTGCCCAAAAGACAACTTTCCATTACCAAGAATAGATACTTTGGTAGATCAGGCAACAGGAAGTGAAATGCTCAGTTTCCTTGACTGTTATTCAGGCTACCATCAGATTTAGATGAAAAAAGAAGATGAAGAGTACACAAGTTTTATTAAACCATTCGGAACCTATTGTTTCCAAAGAATGGCCGAGGGGCTCCGTAATGCAGGAACAACTTTCATTAGAATGACATCCACAGTCCTCAAAGATCAAATACCAAGAAATCTACTTGCGTATGTTGATGACTTGGTAGTCAAAAGCAAGAAAAGAGAAGACCATGTCGAAGAATTACAAGAAACCTTCTCAAACCTCAGAAAAGCAAATCTAAAGTTGAACCCAGAAAAATGCACATTTGGAGTTCAAAGAGGCAAAATATTGGGGTGCATCGTATTTGCAAAAGGAATTGACTCGAATCCAGAGAAGGTGAAGGCAGTACTGAACATGCAAGTGCCAAGAAACATCAAGGACATCTAAAAGTTGACAGGAAGATTAGCCTCGCTGAATAGATTTATATCCAAATCAGCTGAGCGAAGCCTCCCAATATTTCAAGCACTAAAAGGGAAAAAAGGAAAATTCAACTGGGGGCAAGCACAATAAGAAGCTTTTGAAGAAATAAAAAAGCATCTATCCAACCCCACAACTTTGGCAACACCTGACCCAACGGCAGACTTGCTACTATATGTATCAGTAAACGAAAGTACAGTTAGTACAGTACTGATACAAGAAAAAGAAAATGAACACTCAACAAGACAAGTTCCAGTATACTTCACATCCGAAGCTTTGTCTGGATTAAAAATTTTCTATTCAGAAAACTAGAAAATTGCATATGCAGTACTTATGGCATCTAGAATTTGAAACACTACTTCTAAGCACATAAAATAAGAGTGCCAACAAATCAACCCCTCAAAGAAGTCCTGCAAGGCTGTAAGTCCTCAGGGAGATTGGGAAAATGGGCGGCAGAATTATCTCAATACTTCATCAAATTTGAGAAAAGAACATCAATTAAATCTCAAGTGTTGGTTGACTTCATAGCAGATTGGACACCTTCGAAGTACAATCAAGAAAGAACGGAGCAACCAGAATGGATAATCTATTATGACGGCACTTGGGGCTTCGCCGGCGCAGGAGCAGCAGCAATTATAACTTCACCTTCTTGAATCAAACTCAAATACGTAGCAAGACTAGACTTCCAATGCACCAACAATATTGCAGAATATGAGGCAGTATTATTGGGACTTCACAAAGCAATAGCAATGGGAATTTAAAAGCTAATAATCAAGATAGATTCCCAAGTTGTGGCTGGACACATAGAGAAAAATTATAAAGCAAGAGATCCAGAGCTAGCAAAGTATCTCCAACTATTAAGGGATCAATAAAAACACTTCGCTGGATTCATAGTGAAAAATATCTTAAGAAATGATAATACAGATACAGACGAAATTACAAAAGCTGTCGCCCAAAAGTTAGAGTTACCAACAGAAGTATTCTTCCAAACTATCAACAAAGTCTCAACAAAAACAAAAGTTGAACAATCGAAAGAAGTACACATCATAGAAAGTGAAGACTGGAGAGCCCCAATAATGGCATTCCTCAAAGGATTTTATGAGCCAGAAAATGAAGTTGACGAAATAATAATGAAGCAAAAGACCAGAAGTTACAAAATCATCAACGAAGAACTGTACAAGGAAGGGGTTTGCCAACCACTACTAAAGTGCATCTTAAGAGAAGATGAGAAAAACTTGTTGAAAGAAATACATGAGGGAGTCTGCGGATGTCACACTGGGGCTAGATCAATAGTTGGAAAAGCTTTCAAACAAGGATTTTTCTGGCCAACTGCCCAAAGTGACAGCAAAGAGATCATTCGGACTTGTCACAATTGTCAAATGACAGAAAATAAAGTCAATGCACCAGGAACAAACCTACAACCAATTGAACCAACTTGGCCACTTGCAAGATGAGAAATCGACATAGTTGAGAAATTACCTCCAGCTCAAGGCAATTACCAATACGCAATAGTTGCAGTTGAATATTTCACCAACTAGATTGAAGCAAAGCCAATCACCAACATGTCTTCTTACACAATGAAAAAATTCCTATGGCAAGACATCATATGCAGATTCAGAGTTTCGAGACACATCACTATAGATAATGGAACCCAGTTTGATAGCAAAGACTTCAAAGAATACTGTCATTCAATAGGAATCAAACTTTGCTTCGCATCAGTAAGACACCCACAGTCTAATGGAGCAATCAAAAGAGCAAACGGGATAATTTGCACTGGAATTTCAAAGTGCTTAACAGACCTAAAAAAAGGAAAATGGGTCGATGAATTACCAAGAGTAATCTGGTCTCACAACACTTCAAAATCAAGGCCAACATATTTTTCTCCATTTAAATTACTTTACGGAGATGAAGCAACGACTCCCGAAGAAATAAAATACGAAGCTCCAAGAACAAATATTGAAATGATCACAGAAGAAGACCAAGTAACAAGCGAAGATTTGCTCGAAGAAGAAAGAAACAAAGCACTTGAAAATATCAAAAAGTACCAACTTGAAACAAAGAAGTAATACAACAAGAAAGCCAAACCAAGAGAGTTAACACCAGGAGATCTTGTCCTCAAAAGAAAAAGAGATGAAGACATAGTGGGAAAATTCCAACATAAGTGGAAAGGACCTTTCATCATCACAAGAACAAACAAAGAAGGTGCGTATCAACTAACAAATCTAAAAAGTGAAGAACTTAGTCACACTTAGAATATAGAAGCACTTCATAAATATTACCTGTAGTCAAACTAGAAGAGTAGTTTTACTTTCTGTAAAGTAGAAGTAGAAGTTTCATTCCAAACAACTTTACAATTCAAAATGTAATCGAGCTGCACTCTTTTTTCACTCAGGGGAAACCCTTCGTAGGGTGAGTGGTTTTTTAACGAGGGAGTCTCTTAGTAAATCTCATGGAATATAAATGAGAAAGTAGTTTCCCCAGAGATATGTCTTCACATTGAAGTACAAAATGCCGAAGAGTATATCCAACATATATTCCCATATCGGCAGAAATTTTGCAAAATTAAGTTAGCATCAATATTTTATTAAATCTAAAAAATGCTAATTTATCCAACTAAATTTTTTGACTTTATTTCACTAAGGTAAAATGTTTTCAGCTTCTAAGGAAGCGTACGCGTTCACTTCGCACGAAAAATAAGGGACGACGTTTCAAAATTTGCTAAGGAAAATTTTTTGACTTTATTTCACTAAGGTGAAATGTTTTCAGCTTCTAAGGAAGCGTACGCATCCACTTCGCACGAAAAAGAAGGGACAGCGTTTTAAAATTTGCTAAGACAAATGTTTTGACTTTATTTCACTAAGGTGAAATGTTTTTAGCTTCTAAGGAAGCGTACGCGTCCACTTCGCACGAAAAAGAAGGGACGGTATTTTAAAATTTGCTAAGTCAAATTTTTTGACTTTATTTCACTAAGGTGGAATGTTTTCAGCTTCTAAGGAAGCGTACGCGTCCACTTCGTATGAAAAAGAAGGGACGGCGTTTCAAAAATTTGCTAAGGCAAATTTTTTGATTTTATTTCACTAAGGTGAAATGTTTTCAGCTTCTAAGGAAGCGTACGCGTCCACTTCACACGAAAAAGAAGAGACGACGTTTTAAAATTTGCTAAGACAAATTTTTTGACTTTATTTCATTAAGGTAAAATATTTTTAGCTTCTAAGGAAGCGTACGCGTCCACTTCGCACGAAAAAGAAGGGACAGCGTTTCAAAATTTGCTAAGGCAAATTTTTTGAATTTATTTCACTAAGGTGAAATATTTTCAGCTTCTAAGGAAGCATACGCGTCCACTTCGCACGAAAAAGAAGGGACGGCGTTTCAAAATTTGCTAAGGCAAACTTTTTGACTTTATTTTACTAAGGTGAAATGTTTTCAGTTTCTAAGGAAGCGTACGCGTCCACTTCGCAAGAAAAAGACGGGACGACATTTCAAAATTTGCTAAGGCAAATTTTTTGACTAAGGTAAAAATGTTTTAAGTTTCCAAGCGAAGCGTACGCGTCCACTTCGAACGAAAAAAGGGACGGCATTTCAAAATTTGCTAAGGCAAATTTCTCAACCTCTTTTCTCTAAGAAGAAAATATTTTAAACCTCCAAACGAAGTACGCGCGTCTACTTCGAACGAAAAAGAAGGGACGACATTCCAAAATTTGCTAAGGTAAATTTCTCGACTCCATGTTCCTAAGCAAAGTACATACGCAATTTAATTCGAAGTATTTATTCTATACCCATTCATACAAGCGAAGGAAAACTCACAAACCTTGCAATACAACAAGTTGTCTATAATACAATTTGTCCAATTACAAATAAAATGTGTATCAATCATCTTGAGAACTAATTACTTTGGCAGCATCACCAAGTATGTCGCTCACAACTTCATTAATAATCTCATCCGCTTCACGGCGTAAATAGTCCTCACAAACGTTCGTCGACGAAGTACTTGACTCAGATGACTATAAGAAGAAGAAAAGTTAGAAAATAGAAGAAAAGTAAACTTTACATAACAAACTTTACCTCTGCAAAATTCGTGAAATCAAAAACTCGATAGTTAGGGGGCCTGACACTACAATATCGTTCACTCATATCTATAAAAGATTTGTAAGACAAAACCCCCTAAAGGAAAAGTCTCAAGTTTAAAATAACAATAGTAAAAAACTTACGGGCAAGAAAATCGTCAACATCACAACCATCATACTTCGCACGAAATTCATAAAAATCGCTAGGCTCAAAAACAAAGTTATCTTTAGACATTAACAGAGGAGTAATGTCTTTGACATCCTGCACAGGCTCAGCATGAGAAACCTGCGCAGGATGGACAAATAGTCAAATAGCTTATAAGCATATATTACAAAGTTAATAACTTAGAACCATTGTATCTTAAGACCCTCTCATCTCACAAAAGAAAAACAACTAAAGCCTAAGGATGGCCGCCACTAACATTGCTAGATCTGGCACCGCCTCGACCCCTAGCATCGGCCTCCCTCTTCGTGGTTTCCTCCACTTCCTTCTGGGCAGCCTCCACCTCCTTTGTAATTTACTGACACAAAAAGAGAGAAAAGTTAGATATGAAACATAATAAAAAGCAAAAAAATTAAGTGTAAAATTTACCCTCTGTAATTTCTCTCTAGCTTTATCAAAGCAATGGGCCCGACCACCTGACCTCCAATACTGCTCGAGATATTTGTTGCACAATATCTGTATCGCCTTTGTCATGTTGGTTAGTTCATCCATAGAAGGAAACTTGTAGTTGGCATCACAAAGTTGTGCAAACAAAGGATCCTGGCTTTGTCTCATCAAATGAAACAAAGCACGAGCAGAGTAGTAGAAAACCCCAATATCAACAGTGGTCTCCATGACCTAAGACAAATCCTCATATTGGTGGCAAAGCCAACTGAAAAAACTGTCACGATCATCAAATTCCCAACACTTGTCTCCAGGCCTAGCTCCAAACTTGTCATAACGTTCAAAATAGAGCTCCCAAATGCGATTGCAATTATCAAAGAAGGACTTATCCTGTTCCTTAATTTTCTCTCAACACGTCTCACATCTTCCTTCAACTTTTCTTTTTTCTCC
Source organism: Bothriochloa decipiens (assembly GCA_023333625.1). Taxonomy (NCBI): domain Eukaryota; kingdom Viridiplantae; phylum Streptophyta; class Magnoliopsida; order Poales; family Poaceae; genus Bothriochloa; species Bothriochloa decipiens. The sequence goes on along the minus strand of CM041630.1, from coordinate 33,405,552 downwards.
ATAATCTTCTTGATAACATCTTCTCTTTCTTCAACTTGAGCAAGAGCACTGATAAGTTTGCCCTCCAACACATTATGAGCATCCACAGCATCATCTCTCTCCTTCTCTTTCTCGGCAAGTTGCTTCTTTAGATTCTCAATTTTAACTTGATAGTCACGTTCGCGAAGGGCAAAGTTTTTCTCCTTTTCCTCTAACCTAGTCCGCAAACCTCTCATCAAAAGAGAACCTTTATACATCATCAAAAGCCCAACATTAGCAACCTCGAGAAAGGGTTTCTTGGATATCTCAAGCTTCGCATCAGGAACAGTGAAAGCCTCATCTATACACTTTGACAATTGAACCTCAGAAGTGCAGGGCATCATCCGAAGTTTATCAGCCCCAATACCAATGAACTTGAAACTGTCAAGACCCAAGCTTTTCTCTTGACAAAATGCTAACCCACGCTTAAGAGCATCAGAAACTTCTCCTTCACCATCAGCAGGGACCACGGGAGTAGCAGGATCTTGACTGATAAACTTGCTCAAGTCAACATTCTTCTGAGGAGAAGACGGTGCATGAGGAAATATTGTTTCTACAAGAAAAATCAAAAGTTAACAAAACAAGACAATTCAAATCAAGAAAGAAACACGAAGTCACAGTACTCACCAGTAGAAACGCGCTCACCCAAATTGCACTCAACATTCTTTCCACTTTAAACATGAATAGTAGAACTAGACAAGCGTGCCAGACAATCATCATTAATTACATCATTAAAAACTTCCTCATCACTATCCTCAAAGTCAAGAGTATAAACTCTGGAGCCTTCAATTTTCCTCGACATATGTTGAACACCAACTTCGCCAACCTCACCTGCAACCGGGTTGTCAACCAAAGTGGTTTTCCCAGTATCAACATTCTCTCCATGAGGTCTAGCAGCAGGGGCCTCAGCATCAGGCCTTGGCGAAGTAGAACTAGCAGCTTTTTGAGTTTCCCACACCAAAGCTTCTCCCTCAATAGTCACCATTTCAGAAACAACAGCACCTCCAACACCAACAAAACCTCTAGCTGACAAGCTCACATCCTGTACATTCCGTATCACACACTCAGCGGAGTAAGCAATGACGAAGCCAAACTGTCAGAAGAGAAAACAACATTAATTTTTCTCACCTCCTCTTCAACACACTGGGACTCAGTAACACCAACATCACCAGCAACTTTCGAAGTACCAGCATCCTCTCCTCTAGAACAACCCAAACTAACAACCAAATTTCCCTCCACATCTAAGCTCCGCTCCAGCACAGCGTCAAGCTCTTCACAATCAAGCAAGACAGAAGGACTTTGATTCTTCTTCAATTTCTTAGCAACAGTCTTGCTAGGACCAGCTTTGCGCTTAGCACCCTTAGCAATCTCCTTCTTCTGGCCTTGCTTCTTCTCGTGGCGATAAGCAGGAGGAGGCCGTTCACTATACTCAACTTGCGCATCTTCAAAAACTCTGTTCAAACATTTGTAACCATCACCAAGAATTCTATCAATGTTATTTTTCTCACTTCGCACATATTTTCCAAGTAGATCTTCGGCCTGACTCTCAACAAACTTCACAAAATCCTCATCAGTAGCAAAAGTCCGCAGGCGATGAAAATCATTATTTGGATACTTATAGTTTATGCCTCGAACATTCTTTGGGTAAAAACGTTAAAAAGACCATCCTTTTTTAGTGGCCAAATCCTAGCAGCAGCATACTCTTCTATAAGATCTCTTGCACACTGTAACGAAGCTATGCATTTGTATGCCTTAATTGCAGTTTTCGAGATCATAGAAGAAGGAAAAGATGGAGACAGCTCAAACTTCTCAATCTCCATCCTAGCAGCCATTGGATATCTTTTTACCACCTTCTTAGTAACAAAATCTCTTTCCTCAACCATGGGCACCTTATGGTAGAACCAATACCTCGACTAGTCCCTAATACCCCACTTATTCCTCGTCGCCGGAGAGATTTGGACAGCATTGCGAGCAGTCTTAAAACTTGAACAAGCAAAATATTTGGTAATCACTCGCCCTTCAAGTATAAACTCCTTGAATTGAGTATGCATCTTAAAAAGTTCACAAAAAGCAGCGATGTTAGCATTAGCCTCTTGAGATTTGACGGCCCAAATAAATTGAGCCAATCTAACCACACCGTTTGGAGTCAAATGGTGCATCTGAATGTTGAAAGCCTTTAGCACATCTTCAACAAAGTCCTGGCAAGGGAAGCGAAGACCAGCAGTGAACAGATCCCGATAAACAATGCATTCATTGGGATGTGGCTTCGGATTAGTCTTCAAAGGATCAGGCACCCTCACTTGATCACGCTCAACAAGCTTCAATCGTACCATTTCATCAAGATCACTTTCTTCAAACAAAGTCTTCCCAAAAGTTAAAGTAAAACCTTTATCATCTTTAACCAAATCCTCAACCGACGCATCAACGCCGTCAAGGCCCTCTTCGTCAGAATCCAACCGAGACTTATCCTCCTCAGTTTTGGAACTCTCTTGAGACTGAAGTCGATCTTGCAAATCACGCGAAGACATATACAAAAATCAAAGATCAGAAACATAATTTGACAAAATCATGAAAATATAAAAGTTAAAAGAACAAACCTTGATGAAGATGTTACACAAACTTCAATAAAAGATCTAAGACCAACAACAAAACGTCAAGAAAAGCTATCTCAAACTTTAGGGTTCAAGAAAAATTTTGGCAGAGTTTTCCTTCTTCTGAAAATGACAGCCTCAGGGGGGGAAGGCCTTGCTATTTATAGGCAGAGTTTGGTCAACCGGTCAAAACTAGCCATTGGATTCAAAATTTAAATAGGCCAACTCTAAAGTTTGGACGGCGTTTGTTAGGCAAAGTTTTATATAAACTTCGTAGGATTCAGACCTTTGGAGTAGGCCTTCGCCCACGAGGGGCTGCTGTTGGGGAACAACTTTGACATACAAACATCCTTTCTAAACTTTGGAGACAAACATTTTATTATAAACATTTGAGATGCTAACATGTGCAGCGAAGACAACGAAGATACTTCGCTACACGTGTTTTCAACTTCGCTTATGTATTTTTGCATGTTTCAAGTTGACTGGCGAAGATGACTTCGCTGTACTTTGGACGCTCAGCGAAGATGACGTGGACACTTCGCTGTGGCTATCAAACTTCGCACATATGATTTCACATGTTTCAGGTTATCCGGCGAAGATGACTTCGCTAGTCTCTTGATGACCAGCGAAGCCAACGTGGCGGCTTCACATGAGGAGTCTATGAGGTTCTCAGCTAAGTCGAGAAATCATGATCAAGTCCAAAGTTGCTTAAGAAGATAAAAGGAAAAGGGACGAAGTGTGTTTCGTCACTTCGCCGATGCGCTTTTTAGCTAATGTATAGGAGGTTCCATGGCTGATTTTTGTAAGATTCCTTGAATGGCGTAGCCAGGGGGTCTATAAATACTCCCTAGAATGTAAGTTTTTGGACAGAATGAAATATAATCACAACCAGCACATTGTTTTCACCTTATGTACGTGTAAGTGATTTCGTTACCCAACAATATCCTTGATCGAACTCTTATAAAGTTAACCTACTCTAAGGGCAACGATGATATTTGACCCTGCATTTTCACTCTAACAACAGCAACAATGAACTAGCATATCGGCCATATATATGCAAACATATGAGGGGTGTCTCAATGGCTCGAATGATTAAAAGTTTGCCTTGTCGATAGCTCTAACACGATTATTCGGCAAAAATTATCCACTACGTATGTAGGCATGTAGCATGGAGCCGAATAACCGTCTTGTATATCATATAGTCCGGTCACCAATAATTTGTAAGCATAACAATGCACCCTGACTAAACCTGACCTAACACTTAATGTGCACATAATATTTCAATCAACTATTCTAAAGGCAAAAGTAATCATATTAGTTGGACACTTTAATTTTAAGGGCAATAAATAAATTATCTGCCAAGCATTTGTTCTTAGGGTGATGAAATAGTAACCATCGGCCATGCGTATATTTATTTTCAACACACCAAAGCAACCGAAATATAATTCTAGCAAATGCTAATAATATATGCTTTATACCTCAATCAAGTATTTCGGTTTAACAATGAACAGATCATATATATCAATCATCATGTAATCACAGATTAGACCAATTAATTAGCAAGTAGTGATCTAATCTGGCCAAAATAATTCTCAATAAATAGACCGATTAATCATTAACTTGTCAATGTAAATTGGCCTAAAGTATATATGTCATTTGATCAATACAAATTAATATAACTATAGGCAATATAATATTTTAGCTTTCTCAGGACGATGATAAATAAAACATCAGCCTTAATTCAATTGTTCATGTAGCACACAACAAAAACAAATCCATACCTTTTTGATGGGGAGTACCATGCTAGTTTGACAATGAACCTCCGGTGGCCAAGCTTCTATTTTCATCACCGCTAGCCAAAACCTTCACTTGTTTTGGCCTCCACACCTTCTTAATGAATATCATGGTCTTATTCTTGTAAACTCCAGAATCGGCCAATTTTTGCTCTTCCTTCATTTCTATGGCGCGGAGTCATTGTACCCGTCGCTTTTGTGTATGCGTGAGACCCGTTGGGCACCATTGTGGTTTCGGCATTGTTCCTGACGCAACCAACCTGATTCTGCTTCCTCCCAAGGACCTTGGCCGGTAGACAGGTACTATTGTTTTTGGCCTAAACATATTGTAGTTGGCCAAAAACTTTCTCCATTGGTCGCTACCAGGCACAACTTGTTGCTACTTCCTAAATTCTTGTGCAGCATAGGTGTGCCAGTGTTCAATTTGCCTGCAGAAAACATGTCCTTGGGGTTCCCAGTACTTCTGGTTCTCATGGCTGAATTGGCAGTACTGGACGATTCAGGCTTCTGACTAGTACCAGTAATAACAACCGGCTTTTCATTATCTGAATTCAGAGCTGAACTTTTATCATTGCGGCCATCCTTTTTCACACGATAAACCTGTCTGGCCACCCTTTTATTTACCTGAGCTCTAGACCGATTCTTTTCCATAAAACGGTCATTGGCATGTGACGGTCTTTCAAATGATGATTCTCTTGAAGCTGCATACTCTATGTGGTATGGTCTAAAATATGATGGAACATGCATCCATGGATCATACCATCCGTATGATGAATAAGGAGGAGAACTAGCAAAATATGGCGCATATGACGTTGGCACATTAGATGGATATTCCCAGTACATAGCTCCATTGGAAAATATGGAGTTCGCGAGTACTCGTTTTCTTGCCAATGTTTGTAATCATCAAAATCTTGCCTAGAAAAAGATTTAGCATGCTTGAAATGACTAGGCCAATTAGAACCTTTGTCGGCGTTTTCTTTTTCATATTTAGCCAGAAGCTGTTTGAACGTGACCTTCGGCTTTTTTGATTTTGTAGTGTTAGAAACAGATGTTTGGGACTTACTCTTAATATCTTTGCCACTTTTAGGGACCCAAACCATTTTCTTCTTTTGTGTCACAGCTTTGCCAGGCTTTTTAATCCTATCATAAAAAAGATCACTGCTGATTTCACTAGGCAAAACTACTTTCTTGCCTTTTGTTGAAACTGCCTGTTCTGGCCGAATCAACATCTTTTTATTCTCAAAATTAATTACATGTTTGGGGCTATCTTTTTCAATTGACCTATGCCCCCCAATCCCTTGAGGTTCTACAGAATCCAACTGACCTTCGGCAATAGATGATTGAACATCGTACGATGTTTTAGAATTACATTCTTTCACATTGCTAACATCGGTCTTCTTATCTTTAGTAATTGCCAAATGTTTATTTGTATTAACACCATCCAAATTACTGTCTAATTCAGTTATCCTAATCTTGCTAGAACTTGCATTATTTGATAATTCAGATGTGTATTCGATCCCATTAAAACTAGACTCTTTTGTTTTATCAGTTGTCAATTTCGTATTTCTAGTTGCAAAAATATCATAAAACATGTCACTTAATTCTGAGAAAGCATATATTGATTTTGGGAAAGATAAGGTGGAGTTCACGAAAATGTTATTGCCTAGGACATATGATCGAGCACTCCTAGAATAATCACCAGATTTACCAAATATAAAGACTTGATTTAATTGAGAAGCTGGCAATGTTTCTGTGATCTGTACCTCTTTGAATTTGGAGGAGGAAAGTGATTTACTTACTTCAGTGCTAGGTGAAGCAGACTGGTCTGATGCAGCTACCTTGTTGATGACGCCGCTCCTCGTCTTTTGAAAGCCTGCTAACCTTCTTTGTAAACTCAACAGCCTCTCTTCCTTGAGCTCCCGTTCAATTTCTCGCCGTTCATCTTCAGATAGATCATCGAGCGTGAAGGCTATGAAATTGTCAGGGTCAATTGCAGCCACCCTGCTCTCTTCTTTATGTTCTTGCACAGCCACAAGTGAGTGTTCTAATATAATTGAATAGAAACAAGTATAGCTTTCTTCGGCTCTTCCAATAACCGAATTATCGTTCATGTCCGATTCAATTTTATTTTCTTTCGAACTTGCACGAGATTTCAGACCACATTCTATAAGAATATTGTCAATGAGGTCCTTACAATACTGAGATGGCTCTAGAGAACAAGATTGTGGCACAGATGCAACATAGGTATGTGATTGTAACTCCGGCATAGAGGATTGTGCATGCGACGTGTGCTGCGGAGATACATTAGAATATGCATTTGGAACCAGCTCACACGAAACCCCAGTACCTATAGGTGGCGAAGGTGGTATGCTACATGGTACCGTTTGATAAAAAGGTTGCTGCATATTAGAAGTAAAACCAACACTTCGGTCATATGTGCTGAAATTTTGTGAAACCGAAGCTAAACCAGTAGAATTATTAGTATTAGGTACAAAACAATTGGCCGAATAAGCATTATTATACTGGCCATCATGATTATATAACGGCAAGTGCATTTGTCATGATATAGGTGTCATAAACATTGCCGATGTACTGGAGTCAAAAAATTCTTGTTGCACATTTGTGGGGGTATAGACCCCATATATCCTCATGGCTGGACTTTGGGCTGCTTGCTACAAGGGGGCCCAGACTAGAAGACGGAGCCTGGTCCATCATCACCCTGATCAGTGGGTCGGATGACAAGACAGAGCCCGTGGTCCGCTATCGCCCAGGTCGGTGGGCTGCACGGGAGCTGAAGGCTGCTTGGCACGCAAGGAGTCTTAGTCGGTTAGATCTTTGTGTCCTCCAAGGATGCGACGCAATGTAACCGACCATAGAAAAACCATAGATATGAAACCTTGTCTCCCTATTATAAGGCGGACAAGGACCCCCCTAGAACAGAGAATCTTTCATCTCATTGTACTCCGGTACTCATCAATACAGCAGCAGAGACGCAGGACGTAGGGTATTACGCTCCAAAATGGCCCGAACCTAGATAAACCCTGGTTGTTCTGGTTGTTTGTCTTGTGTCACATCTCTCGATCATAGATCTTAGCGCGCCCTCACCGCAATCTACTACCTTGGAGTATTCGTGTAGACTGCCAAGGATATTTCATCGATAGTAGCGCGCCAGGTAGGGGGTGTGCAATCCAGATTCAACGCAAGCAAGATGATTTTGTTCCCCGCTTCCATGACTTTCGGTGTCGGGTTCACCTTCACCTTCGGGATGTTCTATTGGAGTCCTGGAGTCTCGACGACCTCCATGATCCTGGGAGCGCCGCAGCCTCACGTGTCAGGAGATTTAAAGATAAGTATCAATAAAAGTTAGTTATTTGTTTTTATTATCTTTTGCCACAACAAGTTTTTTCTTTTCCCAACATAAAGAGGTCGAGTGGCCAAACTCATTTGTTGGGACTATCGAAAAAGGCACTGTCCTGGTTCCTCCGACCACGTGTCACAGCTCCGCGCTCAACGACACAGGAGATGCTGTCAGCAGCCCTCTAACGGCATCAGGTCCCTAGTAATCCTGGCTCCTACGCTGTTCACTAGCACATCCCTAGTTGCCTAACAAAGCCGATAGATCCTCTAATGAGTTACGTTACTCGACCCACATCTAAAATCAAAGATCTTTTCTTAAAGAATACGATTTTGTTCTTACAAGCAAGAGATCTACAGAATTTTTCTTTTTTTCCTTTTCTTTTTTCAGAAGAGACCGACGTTGGGATCATTGGCTTAGTACCAAGGCACTAAATATCTCTGGATATTTTAGTACGCATCGACCACTGACTAGAAAGGCTCTCGCCTGTCGCGTCGGCATACAGGCTAAAGTCACTAACCAGTTCCTACCGAGCCTTGTGGCTCGCTCCTTTCGCCCTCGACCGGCTCGAGTGCTCAGGTCCTATCTACAGGGCTTGGCACCGCCGCCAGTTCCTGGTCGATGCAGTGGTTAAGCCAGATGATCTTTTCCAAGGATGGCTACCGTGAACATCCAAGCACCACATGCTCAACGCATTGGCATGTACAAAAAATCGACCTCGATGGATCGGTACACAGGAGAACACATTAGGAAGCAGCAAAAGCAGGGCCCCCAGCCTTCATTCATCAATGAAGCATTTTTATAAGGTAGATTGTAGCCTAACTACAAACCCTAGTCAAAAAGCTCGTTGACGACCCATTCGGCAGGAGTCACTTCGACGATTTCTTCTGCCTCGCCGAAGAAGACTGTGGCCTCCTCCTCCATGATCCCGACGATCTCGGGGTCGGCCATATCAAGGCCGCGAGCATCGAAGCCGGTGTGCCCATAGATGGCAGCCATGGCGGCGGCCGCCCCGTAGCACATACCGTACTGCGCCACCGCGTTCACCTAGAGGACGATTTGGTTCAGCCGCTGAACCACGCTATTTCCCTGGGCGTTCACAAAGTTGGCGGCGGCGTTCCCCACGCCCTGCACCGCGTCAAGGCGCTGGGTCCGGTCTGCATCAAGAAAGCAAGGAAGTCAGCAATGGAGAATAGACAAATCCTTCAACAAAAAGCCCTGATGGAGGAAGACAAGATAAAAAGCGGGCGGCTTACCGGCAAGCTGCGTGTCGGCGGCCTGGAGCTGCTGGCCGAGCGCGGCAACCTCCACCGTCCTCCCTTGCAGCGCCTCCTGGGCTTCCTGAAGCTGGGTCCGCAGGGCCCCAATCTCCGTTGCCCGTTCCTTGGCGGCCAGATCGGCCGCAATAAGCTGCTGGTGGAGCTCCGCGTTGGCGGTCTCCAGCTGCTCGTTGTGGCCAACCACTTGCCAGTACCGTTCCTGGGCAAGGGCCATCTGGTCATAGTGTTGATCGCCCGGTGGCACTAGCATGCCATCAAAGTTCGAGGGCGAGTCCGTCTCGTCCCCGCCCTCGCCGACTGCAGATGCAACCCCCGCCACAATGGCCGATGCCGGCGCCGCGATCTCCGCCACCATGGCAGCAGGAGGCGGTGCCGCTACAGCTACCGCCGTGGCAGCGGGGGCTGCGACCGCGTCCGCCGCCATCGCCGAGAGCGGATCAGTGACCGGTGCAGCCACGACCACTGTGGCGGCGCCCGAATCCTCTCCGGAAGAGAGAACGTGGATCTCGGCCCTACAAGGAAAATCGAAGAAAGAGAAGATCAAATCAAAAACCCTAGTACTCCCAAATCCCCGACCAGCATGAAGAACAGCTTGGCTTACCCGATCCATGGCCTCACTCGCCGAGAAGTCACCTCCTCCTCTGATGTTGCGGGACGCTTGCCACGGTGGTCCATTGATGTGACTCTGGTGGTGCCTGGCGAGAGTTACCGACGGTGGTGGCGGATTTTCTTGGCGACGACGGTTGCGAGGAGGTGTGTAGACGCGGAGCGTTCGAGAAGTGAGCAAGTGGGTTGGTGGAAATGATTGCAAATGCGGGAACCGTCTCCCATCCAGCGACGCCTGCTATTTATACCGTTCGGATGACGCCCTTTTGACTTCTAGGGTTGGACTCGCTTAACTCGTGTGGACGTGGCTTGTGGGCCGTCCTGGTCCGGAGTGTGAACGTGGGCCGGGATACTTTATTCCCCCCGTGCACCGAAACGCGTATCTAATCCGGGTTGTTGCGCACGTGTTCGACAGTTTCGGGATTTAATCCTAGGTTTCGTTTTAATTATATACTTCTTTCCAAATTTGTTCCATATTTTTTCCTTAAATCTGGGGCCTGCTGTTGTGGGTCAAATATCTTATTTCCCACACCTAGGGACTGATTGACAGTTCTCCATCCAGTGGTACTTGCGAACCATGGGTTCCTGGTGTCTTTGGCCCGGTCGATCCCATGTGCTGTTCCAAGTACACCTGGGGACTGTTCGATAGTTTCACACCCGGTGATGCTTGCGAACTATGGGATCCCGGTGTCCTTGGCCCGGTCGATCCCATGTGCTATTCCAAGCACATCTGGGGACTAATCGATAGTTTTCCATCTAGTGGTACATGCAAATGATGGGTTCCCGGTGTTCTTGGCCTGGTCGATCCCATGCGATTTTCCAAGTACACCTGGGGACTGTTTTGACAATTTTCCATTCAATAGTGCTTGTGAACCGTGGACTCCTGGTGTCCTTGACCCGGTCGAGCTCATGAGATGTTCCGAGCACACTTGGGGACTCATAAATAGTTGGCACACGTCTTAGTCCTTGGCTCCTAGCCTTGCTTGATGAGCGCCGTTTTTTGACTTTTTTCATAAAAAGCTCAATACAACATATCCTATCTTCTATCGAGCTTGGGGACTACATGGGCCCACGTCACCTCACGGTGACTTGGGCCTATTTTCTGTTCCTAGACATGGGTATTCAGCTTTCATTATACATGGTTAGAGTTTTTATTTGACATTTTCTTCAAAAAACTCAATACAACATATACTCTCTTCCATCGAGCTTGGGGACTACGTGGGCCCACGTCACCTCGCGGTGACTTGGGCCTATCTTCTGTTCTTGGTTCGATACCCCTACCTCTATGTATGGTTCGTGTTAACATTCCAGTGATACTTCGTGTCACGTGTTAACATGGGCCCATGTCTCAGGACATAAAAAGAATTTTTCTTTTTCTTAAAAACACCATGCATCTTTTGACAGACAACCTTCCTTGACAGAAGTCGTGGTCGGGAGCAGCCTTACGAACTACTCGGGAAAAGCCTAGACAGTACTGCCTGGTCAGCATCAGTGCTGGTCGGGATAACATGGTCAGCATCTTCACTGCTCGGCGTCACATGGTTTGCATTTTTACTGCTCGGCGTCGTGTGGTCTGCATCTTCACTGCTCGATACAGGTCAAGACGGTGACTCCCTCAAGATATATGGTGCTCAGGGATTAGCTGTGGGGGTACAGACCCCATATACCCTCACGGCTGGACTTTGGGCTACTCGGTACAAGGCGGCGCAGACCAGAAAACGGAGCCTGGTCCATCATCGCCCTGATCGGTGGGCCGGACGACAAGACAGAGCCCGTGGTCCGCTACCGCCCAGGTCGGTGGGCCGCACGGGAGCTGAAGGCTGCTTGGCACGCAAGGAGTCTTAGTCGGTTAGATCTTTGTGTCCTCCAAGGATGCGGCGTAATGTAACCGACCATAGGAAAATTCTAGATATGTAACCTTGTCTTCTGACTATATAAGGCAGACAAGTACCCCCTAGAACAGAGAACCTTTCATCTCATTGTACTCCGCTACTCATCAATACAGCAGCAAAGACGCAGGGTGTAGGGTATTACGCTCCCGAGCGGCCCGAACCTGGATAAACCCCGGTTGTTCTGGTTGTTTGTCTTGCGTCTCACCTCTCGATCGTAGATCTTAACGCGCGCTCACCACAATCTACTACCTCAGGATATCCCGTGGTAAACTGCCGAGGATATTTCATCGATAACATTGCTAGCATGACTAAAATTAAAAGCATAAATATGATGTTGCATCGGCTCTGTAAAATTCTGAACTTGATAATCTGGGTAGCTGAAACTACCGTTCGACAGATCAGTAGCCGATGAAACATGTCTACCAATATGCCTAGCAATATTACTATAAGAATCCATCGTAGCTGAAAACAAGATAAAATACCGTACTTACAGATTTTGCTGATATCGCGCCCAGCTGGAACCAACGCCTAATATGGACGTGATGCAGGTTTCGGCTTGCTTCGTGAAAATCAATCTGTAGAGTATTAGCCGAACCAAACTTGGACGTCGGCCTTTGACGGAATTGCTGGTGGCGTAAGATGGCCGAATCAAAGCTAAAATCGGCCTCTCGTTTGTCGATGAAGAATTTATTCCCCAGCGGAGTGGCAATTGTGTTGGCGCACGAAATTGATCCGCGCAATAATATGATAACTATCGTACTAACGTAACAACGAGCGACTAGTTCTGAGGACAAACTAACAAAGGATTTTCTCGCTTTCGTGAAGAAGAGCCGACCGTTTTTCCAACGCAAAACGGCAAAGATCACCAACCCCTAATGGATACTAGGGTTCAGCATAAACTACTGTACTAAGGTAGAAGAAAACATGATGCAGGAAAAATAATAGATTGATTATTCGATTGGCTCGAGGGATTTTGCAATCGGCCATGACCTTTAAAATAGGCGGCTGGACTTTGCCGTGGAGTTTTAGGACTCTTAACAGATACGTATTACATTTACATCAAATAAAATATATTTCCTAAACCTCCTGCTTCATTGGCTTTGCACGGTTGAACTATGGGCATATGACACGTTATTGTCCACAAGTCCAATCCGAACAGAACTCCTCCGGCTAGACAATTAATCTGGGCAAAATATTTCCTTGATCTCCTTCCAATTTCTTCATTGGTTTCTTTTCTCACACTGTGCACTCCAGGATGCATCAATCTGGCGTCCGACATCCATATATGCACATATTCTTGACCTGTAGCATGTTAACTAATTTTGATTAATTATCAATGACCTCTTTAATTTGGCCGATCATATTCTCTAGCCAAATTCTGACATCAACAGAATTTAATATGTTTCTGTCGATATAAAAAATAGCAGTGCCATATCCCCTTGCCAAACAAGAATAGAATGGTTTGTTCTGTTACCAACTAATCAATAGCTGATACAAATTCCTCTTTTTCCTAACATAAAACTCCGCATACATTCTCTGAAACTTTTTGGTAACCTGTCTTACGAAACCTACACATGACTCTTTTGACAGGAAGGGACAAAATCCCTCTCAAGAACAATGGATATCTATCGCTATCCCAATTTGACAGTTATTTAAGATGACAACACAGTGCCTGGAGCCATGCAGTTAAACCACCCTAGCTCATTTGCATCCAGCCATCGTCCGCTCGCGTTCCAAGGCGATATTTTGAGTCGTGCCAACACCGTCAGTTATAGAACGTACCCCTGCTACGACGACTGATGGTTCGCATGTCAATATTGCAAAACTATCTGTTATGATTATCGTTTTAAACCATGAACCTACTATAACTACTAAAAATTAATCTACTTTTGCTGCCAGTGTGTCTAGACTTTTAGATAGTCGTAGTTTCATATAGACTTACTATCCTATGTTATCTACTGTCTATAATAATACAGCACCATGACCGTTTGTCCCTTTCATTTTTTATAATCAATGTTTGTTTCATCTTGGCGCGCAAGGGCGCGCCATTCGACTAGTATTAGGTAAAGGATGTGCCCTACACAGACACGAACAAGTAGGCTGCAGGGTGGACAGAATTATGAAGCGGACTGAAATTTTCATGTCATATTTAGTTATTAGGTAAAGATAAAGATTTTGTTAATCTTTGAAAAGCCATGGTAAATCACAAAAAATCCATAAAATGAAAAATCGAATTTTGTTGGACTCACTTGATTAGATGTACAGAGTGAAGTGATAATATGGTATGCTTTACTATAAAATTTTTTCTGTAGAATTACATCAACACTTTTCTGTAATTAATTGGAACAAACTTTATACTAAAACATACCACATTATATGTTTACAATGTAGATCTAATTATACGGAGTCCAATAAAATTAGAATTTTTATTTTATGACTTTTTATAATTTATTATGATTTTTCAAAGATTCAACTAAAATAAATAAAAAAGACAACCATTGTTACGGTAGCAAAACTACAGTTCAAAACCGCTTAGTAGGTTGTTTGACTTATTTTAGGTAGTTCAAGGGGTAGAAAATTTGGTCAATAATTGAGAGGGGTTATGTAGACTTTTCCTAAAAACAAATCCATGAAACATTTTTTTATCTATGCACTATAATGGAAACCGATACATCGGAATCAAACTCCGCACCATTGCTGCTAGACACAATTTATTTTATTGTATTGCATACACATTGAGTAAGTCATATCAAGGATTGCACTAATATGCATGTACAATTTATGCATACATTTATTTTTGTTAGATTCAGTACCAAACTACTCATGATTTCAGTTTCAGTTTTGTGATTTGATTTATGGAATCATTGATTGATCTTGCTTCTAAGAAGAATAGGTTTTATTAATCAAAATATTTTGAACAACTTAATGGAAGGGTCAAGATTCAAATACCCATAATATTAAATTTATCATTTGTTTTCTATGGTTATATAGAGAAAACGAGATATATGTACTAATATGAAAAAGCAAAAAGGCCGACAAAGGGAAGTATCTCACAAATATCTCATAGATATAAAGGAAGAAAAGGAGGCTGTTGTTTTGTGCGGTAAAAATTTCGCGTCGTCGCACGGGTTCCACCGTGCGTTACCGCGGCCGCTCGGCTTCCTTGCCGCCGCCAGGTGGGATCTCTTCCCACGATCACCCAAAAGGAAACAACGCCGCGTGAAACGTTGATCGCGGCACCTGCCTTGCATTATCGCGAACGCTCGCTCTTCCTCTCGTACTATTGTTCATTCGGATCTCCTCCTGTTCCTCTTCCTCCTCGCAGTGCCGGCGGCAAGGAAGTCACCCACGGCCGGATCTCGCGAACCGTAACCAGGAGGGGCCTCCATTGTCTGGTGCGGCAGTCCGGTCCATCAAGTGCAGGACGAAGCCGGGACTGGGGTCGCTGGTGGCAACAGGACGTCGTGTCCCAGCAAGACTACCTGGATCACGCGAACGGAAGCCGTGCAGGGCGTCGCTGGGGCGGCAGGACATCAGATCTGTTCAAGATGGCCGCACACAGATACTCAGGTTTTCCTCTAAGGCCAGCTGTCCCTTTCAATTTTTATGGCAGCAGACAAAGGGCGAGGGGGAACCAAACCGACACCCCCGGCCGGCTACAGCTAGCCAGCGACCGGCCAAAACGCTAAACCCAGGGCCTGGCAGACACTCCATTTGTTCCTGCTTCTTTTATGATGTGGTGGCCTATATGAATGCAACCTTTGTTAGTGTCAGGCTCTGCTAATTATCGACTTCAAACCATGTTAGTATGTGCCGCACCATGTTTATGAGAAATAATATTTTCAGGTTGATGTCGTGACCCAATTTTCACAGGATTTGAAAAATATTTTTGTTAGATGAAAATGTTCTTTGCTATTCAGCATTGACCTTAGCTGAACTTTTCTACAGAAATTCTCTTGATCTAAATCTCAATGTCTTTGGAGGAAGTTCAGTCGTTGATCAAATTGTTCAGTCCTTGTGCTTTCCATCGGCAAATACGTATAGCCTAGCATTGTTCACCATCCGGCAATAGGCATCTGAAATCTCAGGCTTTAGGGAGAGTTGTTCACCATCCGGTAATAGGCATCTGAAATCTCAGCTTTAGAGAGAGCGTCTTAACCACCCTCCTTTTCAAATGCCGTGATAGAAATCTCAGGTTTACGACGCTCTGGAACCATTGTATATCCGCCGAGAGGGAGGCTGGAGGCGGAGCTTCGCCTGGAGGGAGGTGGGAGCAGCTGGCGCGACAATGAAGGCTCAGTGGCGGTGGTGCGGCGGTCTCCTCCGTCTGCCGGGATGACGCGGCCGGAGCTCGAGAGCCTGGTCTCCCCGACGCTGATGAGGGGCGCGAGAAGTGAAGCGTAGGCGGCGGCATGCGACGAGTCGAGGACACGAACAAGACGAGTGGAGAGAAGAGCTTCGGCCTGGACGCTGGTGTGTTTGGGTCTTGGACTCTCGGGGATCTGTTGGAGAGCGTAGATTTTGGGTGATTGGCCCATTTACTGTGTAGGACCGAAATTGTTGAATTGGTCTCCAATTTGGGTTCTTATTGTTGGAGTCAGTCTAAATGCGTGCCAACTGCAGTGATGAAGTGGGATGGAGAAAAGAACGAAACCTCTGAAGACGATTGTCGTGGCCCTTCCCAACGTCCTGCTTTAACTAGAAGGGTGCTGGATTACTTGGACCATGACATGGTAGCAATTTTTCATGCGATCTATTGTTCTTTGATTGTTAAACTTTTGCACCTCACAAAATGTTTATTATTTGATCCACCCTAGACATGCTGAAAATTGGTGTAAAGACACAACGACGCTGATGTATGCCAAACAAAATCTGGGATTTAACGCGCAGTACATGGAGAGTATGAGCTTGTGACCATGATCTCTTTGACATCTTAATTTCACAAACTTTACTTATTTAGATTAAATGTCACATGCCATTATTTAATGTGTGCATTTTATAGAAAAGTTTATCCATCCCGTAGCAACGCAGGGGCACGATACTAGTAAAAAAAAGACATAGAAAAAAAGAAACCAGCAAGGAATGGATGGTTCCGGTACCCCAAATAGGCAGGCGCATATCCCCGCATTGCTCGGGGCTCAGGATTGCTGTCGTCGGTCTCCTCTGTTCCTCTCGATATTCCCAAGGCGGTCTTATCACCTGGTCCCTTCCAGCATCGGCCGGAGGCCTTACCGCCACCTAGCCGTTGCGGAGCGCCGCCGCCTCGTGCACCTTGCTATTGCTGTCATGGCCTTCACCGATGCCGTGGTCCTATGGTCTCTGATTTCACCGGACATGGATGAGGCAGTGGATGAGGTACCTGCAGCGTTGAGTAGCAAGGCCAAGCTCGATGCCTTTGTGTGCTCGTCTGTTAGGGAATCTAGGTTTTCAATTTGTCTCCGCTCATATTTGATTTGTATGCACCACCGGCTTCCTTGGTTTATGAGTCAGTATGTCTCTATATGATTCGGTCTAGTTTTTTTGACACAAAAAAAATTGTGGGTGAGATCCTCATAGTGTCATTTATATAAAAGGAGTGTTTAGAACATACTTACAACAGGGGATTAACTAAAAGCTTCTAGCCAAACATAGAATGATGGCCGCAGGTCATCTTTGAATCTAACAGACTGACTATAACATTGATTTTTGAAATTATAGAACCAGAGCTGAAGAGTGGGTTGGCGCCTTTGAAACACATTGTCATTCCTCAATTTCCATAGTTCCCAGGCAGCTATCATAGTTATCTCAATGAAACATGGAATGTTGTGGGCTGTTCAAGCATTGTATAGCCTGTCAAACAGATCCAATGCACTGTTCTAGCTAATTCTCAATTTCTGCCACGAGTCCTTGGCGAAGGGGTATTCAAAGAATAGGTGTTCAATGGTCTCCAGGGCTGCAGTGTGGCACATGATGCAGATGGGACTCCCTTGTATGTTTAGGTGCCTTCTTTGTAACAATCTCTAGTTTTAATCTATCCACTAGGATAAGCCATATGAAGATTTTAACTCTAGGGGTACACCTTGACTTCGAGATGATCTTATAGATGGGATGTGCCTCAATCCTCTTGAATGCATGCAAGTAGAATTTCTTGGAGCTGTAGGTGCTGCCCAAATAGGTACCTAGGTGTCCTCACTGTTTTCATTATACTCTATTTGTTCCAAACATTGTTGCAAAATTTGGAATTCCTCATATGCTTCATTGGAGAAAGGCAACATAAAGATATTGTCTAGGCCTTCGGCATGTGCTACTTCATATACCGATATATCCTTAGATTTTGCAAAAGATGCTAATCTTGGAAATTTATGTGCAATCACATCATTATCCAGCCACCAGTCTTCCCAGAAACACACTATTTTCCCACTGGCGACTTGACATTTTAATGTGCCTCTGGACAACAAATTTAGCCGAAGGATTCTTTCTACCAGAAAGACCCCAGTTCCCTAGCTGCATGAGGGATTTTGTCAGTGTAGTACTTCCTCCATATCATTCTCACCCAAGGGATGTTGGCTTTATTGTAGAATTTGCTTAGCTGCACCAGCAGGGCATTGTTTTGTAGGCTAAGGTTAATCACACCCAGACCCCCTTTCTCTTTTGGTAGCTGAACAGTGGGCCAAGCAACCAAATTACCTCCTTTCTTCTTCTTAAAATTTCCTCTCTAGCCGCATTGCTTCCTAGCTCTGTCAATATTTTTCTATCACACCTTTTGGCAGCTTGATGATACACATTATGTATGTTGTGATTGGGGGTGATAGCTGAGTTAATTATTTCCAGCCTACCACTGTAGGATAACCAAGTGGAGCATGCTGAGAGCCTCCTTTCACTCTATCCATCATTGGTGTGAGGTCTTCTATTCTTGTCTTTGTGGTACCTGTAGGCAGCCTAAGATATATAAATGGGAAAGTTCCAATATCACAGCCAAAGGTGTTAGCCAGAATGGTCATTTTTCTAGATGCAACATTGATTGGGTACATTTGGGACTTACTGTAATTTACATGTAGTCCTGTTGATTCAGCAAAACTGGAGCATGGCTTTAAGGAATACTAACTGTCTGGCATCTGCTTGCATCATTAGGAGTGTGTCATCAGCATACTGGACCACTGGGAAGTCCTCTTCTAGTTGAGGTATTGGCCTGACTAGTAGATTTAGGTCAGTAGCTTTGTTTATGATCACTTGTAATAATTCAGCTGCTAGCACAATGGTGACAAAGGATCACCCTGCCTGACACCCCTCATGCATCTGAAGAATTTATATTTAACAATATTGTAGAGGATGCAGAGGAGAGGATTGATTGTACCCACTGAATTCAAATACTAGGGAAGCCCAAATGTGTCATCATGTGGATGATGGTGGAATGCTCTACTGTATCAAAGGCCTTTTCAAAATCTAACTTTAAAATGATCACCTCTCTTTTTAACTGATGGCATTGATAAATGTATTCATAACTCCATGCAAGACAGTCTAGTAGTTCTGGTTCAGATGAAACCATATTGATTTTGGTGTACAAGTTTCAGGATTACCATCTACAGTCTGTCTGCTAAAATCTTTGTGATTAGTTAGAGGGAAATGCTCATCAGGGATATTGGCCTGAAATCAATGACAATTCGGGGACATTCCTTCTTTGGCACTAGGGTGATAAAGGATTTATTGATGCACTCCATGTTGGCCTGCCCAGAGTAGAAAGCACTGCAAAGGTCACAGAAATCATATTTGATAAATTCCCAACACTTTTTTAGGAAGAGACCATTAAATCCATCTGGTCCGTGTGCTTTATCAGAGGGCATTTTCCTGACAATGAGATCAATTTCATCTATGAGGAATGGAGCAGTAAGGCTGTCTAGATTATGCACTGCACGGACTAGCTATGATAAGTCAAAAAGCATTGCTGGAGAGGATGTAGTGCCCATTCTTTGCTTGAAAGATGCCCATAATAAGCCTGCTTTTCCTGTATGATCATGGATCCATGCACCTTGATCATTTTGTAGTTGTGAGGTTGTATTTTTCCTGAATGAGATAGTGGCCATTCCATGAAAAAACTTTGTACATTCATCTCCATACTTGACTCTATTTACTGTGTATCTATTTCTCCAATAAATGTTCCTGCACTTTAGCCATTTCCTGAGTTGGAGCTTGATAATGTTTCTTGGATTGGCCTCTGGATTATAAAGGCTCCTCCAGTCCTCAATGTCATTTAGCAATTTGATGGCCTCATTGTAGTTGGAGATCAGGATTTTTAGACTGGATATGTTCTTGCTCCAATTCTTTGAGTTGTGCTCTAAATGTTTTGAATTTGATAGAAATGTTTTTAGCTTTATCTGCCATGCTCACTGAGGAGAGCCAACAATTCTGTACAATCTCTATGAAGTCTGGTTGTTCAGCCCAATAATTCTCAAACCAAAATGCTAGCCTTCGGTATCTTTGTACCAATAGACACCTGACAAGGGATATGATTTCATGTTATTTTGGCTAATGGCAAAACTTCTGTCATTGGATACTCAATGGTCCAGTTATGTGTTGTAAAAGACCAATCTAACTGCTCTAGCAGGGGGTTGTCTTGCATGTTACTCCATGTGAAAGACCTGCCCTTCAGAGGCAATTCAACCAGACCAAGGTGGCCTATTGTGTCATTGAAAATGAGTGTATCATTGAGGTTTCCACCTAGTTTGTTTTTGTTTTCCACTGATCGATAAAAATTGAAATCCCCAAGAAAATCCAATTGTCATCTTCATCAAAAACATGACCACGAAACCAATGAATGAATTCAGACCTTGCAGGTTCATCACATGGGCCAAAAATAGCTATGAGCTTCTAGGTTTCACCACTGTGCTGAGCAATATTTCAGGGTGATTCCAAAATGTTGTTTATCCTATACTGTACCCACTAATATTGAGTTGTTCCATACCACATGAATGCCCCCCGAGGCCCCTATTGATGGGATATAGTCTAACTTGTCAAAATGTATAGGAGCAAATTTCCTTATGTATGAAGTATCAAAATTTTCCCGTTTAGTCTCCTACAGGCAGATCACAACACAGGCACTTTCTTCTATCTTATTTCGCACCGCATCCCATTTCCCAGTGGCGTTTACACCTTGAATGTTCTAACACAAAATGCTCCAATTATGTGTATTCATGGAAACTAGATTGAGGGTACAGCCAAACTGATACCTCTAGGGTCACCAGTGAACAGAATCGAGATACAGGTGGGCACATACATAAAGCACATCTCCACTGCCGATTCCATAGATTTAAAACACATTTATCATGATGAAACCAGTGCCAATTAACAGACCACTAACTAGCGATATGTTGGAAAGGGATATAAATAGAGTGCTTGACATAGTACCACCCATACATAGGGATGGTTGATAAGGAACATAGTTCAGAAAGAAAGGATGAAAGACGAATAGGGTCGCTGCACTGATAAACCAAAATACGCATGTCAGGCTTTCCATCTCCAGCTTGTTGCCCCATCTCCACCATCATGGTCCTAGTCATTAGCTTTGTCATCAGGAACAAGTTGGGATGGTGCCTGCATTAGCCTTTCTTCTGTGAGATCACTAGATCTGCACCACATTTTATGCCCCATCATTAAAGTGTTGAGATTGATAAGGGTTGAATCTTACCTGTATGCTCATCGACCTCTACCACACCCAGTTTTTGGTCTGCTTGGATGGTTCCTTATCAATCCACACCGGGCGGAAACCTTCCTTTCTAGTGGAGAGTCTGGTGCCTTTCTCTTGTGGCCAAGCTAGTTGCTAACTGACAAATCAACATCATTGGATGAGCTGGGCATTTCCTCCATCTGGGGAGCAGGAGGGGATTCAATACTTAGTGAGCTGTCTTCTGGGGCACTATCTGCATTGTGAACAACACTAGATTCTCTGAAGATCATAACTGGTGATGGCTTCACCTTGTTCTTTATATCAACTCAATGATCCATGAATAGGCTCTCAGAAGAATGATTGCAGGACCAGCTTCTAGACTACCATATCCGGTCCATTAGGCTGTGGGATAGCATTTCCATTGTCTCTTGCTTGATCAGACAGTCTTGTGGTTCAATAAAGATGGGCTTCATTGCAATCAAGGAGGCAAATGGTATGCCACCAGGGAGATCTCTACAGTGGAATAGGGAGATTGTGGCACAATGGCTTCTAACAGCATTGAACCTGGCTTCTACTCAGACATGTTGGTGGAGGCATCACTTGAGGAAGAAGAGCTATCATCCAAAATCTGCATCACCTCATCTATTGCTATATCAGGTCCATCGGTCTAGTTGTCCATGGTGATTTCGATTTGGTCTAAATTGTTGGGGGGAGCAACCTCCGCCAGTACCCCCCACGTAGCTCCACGGGCCTAGCTAGGGGCCAAGACCCCCGACAAACGCCAACAGTAGAGGTAATAACCTTCTCCATACCTCCCTCGGAACCGAAGGTACGTTTGGCACACTGACCCTCGCACAAAGATCCCCGCGCTTGGAATCGTGATTTGCAGGTAACAGAGGTTCGCAACCA
The DNA here is from genome assembly GCA_023333625.1 of Bothriochloa decipiens. Lineage (NCBI taxonomy): Eukaryota > Viridiplantae > Streptophyta > Magnoliopsida > Poales > Poaceae > Bothriochloa > Bothriochloa decipiens. The sequence goes on along the minus strand of CM041630.1, from coordinate 33,383,468 downwards.
TCGGCGGAGGAGTCGACAGCCGATGTCCAAATGAATCAGAGCGGTGCTCAACTATGAAGCTCCCTGTTCTAGAACTCCATCAGACAACCTCACCCTCCACCTCCGGCACGGGCGATGATGGAACTCCCACTGGAGCCAAAGTTCAAGATGAAGAAGAGCTGGCCAGACACCTCGACGAGCTAAACAAGCACATTGTAGCAGGAAAAAGGGAGCTGGATGAGATCAACAGGCAGAGCCGGGCAGCCACCACCAGACACAAGATAGAGCAAGCCGCAAAAGAGCTCCGTCGAATCGAGCAGAGCATCGCAGCAGCTGCAGTTAAAGCCAACGCCGGAGGTGGAGCTCCGCAGGACCCACCTTCGCCACTGCCCCCTCGACCTTCACCGGTCTAGCAGCATTGCAACGAGCACTAGCATCAGGACCCACACCCTCCACACCCAGAGCCATACCTCTGCGCCAATTTCCAACCCAGCCTGCCCCTCAAACATAGAATCAACCTTGACTTATCACCTACGACTCCAAGTCGCCCCTGTCCTACAACCTGCAGACCACCGAGTGGCCCTCAGCATTCAACCTATAGTATCTGCCATGCTACGATGGCCACACAGAACCCAGACAATATCTCATGAGCTATGAAGCCGCCATTTTCACTACGGGCGGCAACAAAGACACCATGGCCAAAGCCTTCGTCATCTAGGCCAGAGACATCGCCCAGTCATGGTACAACCACCTTTGCCCTGGGTCCATCCGTTGCTGGGATGACCTCCGTGAGAGGCTCTGCACAAACTTCAAAGGTGTCAGCAAATCCAACCTCAAAGCCACAGCCCTCCTGAACTACTGGCAGGGGTACGATGAGGCACTACAAGATTGGTGGTGGCATTTTGTCCAAACAAAGAACCGCACCCCTGGCATCACAAATGAGGTCATGATCATCGCCGCCATAAGCTGCATCTAGCTAAGAAACTGTTCGACCAAGCCATCATGTCATGAGCATTCGGAGCCGAGCTTAGATAATTCATCGACGGCTTTATTTTTGACTTGTACCGCATGGATAAACACGAGACCGTAAAACTTATTCTCAAGCTTTTAGATTTTTGCGACGTAAGCCTCCATATTCTCGCTATTGGTGTCTCATTCTTTGTTTGCTTGGTTGATTACGAGGAGGGAGTCACCGTACACCATAAGCCTTTTGATTCTGAGCTCGACAGCAATCTGGATTCCATGAAGCGTGGCTTCATATTCAGTTGCGTTGTTGGAGGCTTTGAAGAGGATGCATAGAATGTAGCATAGCTTGTCTCCGGAGGGGGCAATGAAGTAGACACCAGCCCCTGCTCCATCAATGTTGAGGGAGCCATCGAAGTACATTTCCCAATGCTCATGACTGGTGTCTTTCCATGGCACTGTGAGGTCTGACCACTCGACGAGGAAATCGGCCAGAGCCTGAGATTTTATGGTACTGTGGCTTTTGAACTTTATGGTGAATGCCATCAGTTCGAGTGCCCATTTGATGATCCGACCACTTGCGTCCCTGTTATACAAGATGTTGCCAAGCAAGAAATCGGTGACCACCGTAATATGGCGAGATTGGAAGTAGTGTAGGAGTTTCCTCTTGGTGATCAATATGGAATAGAGCAGTTTTTCTACGTGATGGTAGCACTGCTTGGAGTCATTGAGTATTTCGCTTATGTAGTAGGTTGGACATTGCATCGGGTAAGTGTGGCCTACTTCTTCGCGTTCGACTACCATAACGGTGCCTACCATTCGATCGGTGGCTGCGATATAAAGTAGCAATTCTTCGCCGTCGGTTGGAGCTGTGAGGATTGGAGGAAATGTGAGGTAGCGTTTTAGCTATGTGAAAGCAGCGTCGGGCTCGTCCGACCACAAAACTTTTATTTTGCCTTTAGCAATCGAAAGAAGGGGAGTCACTTTTCTCTGAGGCGTGATATAAACCAGCTCAGGGCTACCATGCATCCTGTCAGCTTTTGGATGTCTTTGACACACTTAGAGGGCTGCATGTTTAGTACAGCTTGAACATTTTTAGGATTTGGGCGTTTGCCATCCTGACTTATGACATTTCCAAGCAGTATGCCGGATGGCACTCCGAAGATGCATTTAGTAGGGTCTAGCTTCCATTGGAAAACATTGAGCGCATCGAATGTTCCCTGGAGGTCGGCGATCAATGTATCTGATTTTTGTGTTTTTACCACTACATCATCTACGTATGCCTCAACTAGATGATCTTTGATCTCGTTGTGTAGGCAGTTTTGGATAGCACACTGATAGGTCGCACCAGCATTTTTAAGGCCGAAGGACTTAGTCGTGTAACAGTAAGCACCAAACGGGGTGATGAAAGAGGTTTTGATTTGGTCATCTACCTCAAGGGCTTTCTGGTGATAGCCGGAATTCACAACCGGTGGTGGAGTCAACGACTTCGTCGATGCACGGTAGAGTGAAGGGGTCTTTAGGGCAGTGTTTGTTGAGATCGGTGTAATCAACACACATTCTCCATTCCATGTTTTTCTTTCGTACAAGAACCGGGTTGGCTAGCCAATCCGGATGATACACCTCTTTTATAAAGCATGTGGCTAAGAGTTTAAGTACTTCTACCCTAATTACCTCCTTCTTGTCATGAGCGAACCGACGTAGCTTCTGCTTGATGGGCTTGGTGGTCTTCGAGACATTAAGAAAATGCTTAGCCCATTCCCTGGGTACGCCAGGCATGTCTACTGGTTTCCATGCAAACACACCAATGTTATCCCACAGGAACTGGATGAGCGCGTCTTCCTATTTGGTGGAGAGGTTGGCCCCTATGAGGGCTGTTTTGTCCTTGTCACCAGGAACGAGGATGATCTTCTTGTGCTCCTTGCTCTTCTGGGAAGAGTGCTTGGCCTCCTTGAGTGGTATCTAGAGGTCGGCTGGAGGGATGGTCCTGGCTTTGAGGACTACATCCGCCATTCTTGCTCGGAGGTCGACCACTTCAGCCACCGCGTATGCGGAGGTCTTACAGTTGTATGCCATGAGGGCATTGCTGTGTAAGGAAAGGATGCCTTTCTCTGTTGGCATCTTGAGAACCATGTAGCCATAATGTGGGACCTCCATGAACTTGGTGATTCCTGGATGGCCGAGGATGGCATGATACACACCCTCAAAATCAGCAACTATGAAGTTGATGAAATCCGTGCGAAAGTGTTGGGGGTGCTGAACTGGATACGGAGGGAGATTTGCCCAAGCGGCATTGATGGCTTGCCTGGCATCACACCCCAGAATGGAGAGTCGTACGGCTAGAGATCTTCTTACCTCAGGCCAAGCTCCTTGTACGCTTGGAGGAACAGGATGTTGAGGGCACCACCACCGTCAATCAACACCTTCTCGAAACGAAAATTCTAGATCACCGGGTCGAGTACAAGATGGAAACGGCTAGCGTCTTCACCCCTTGCCCACATATCTGCTCGGCTGAAGGAGATGGGCTGTTTTGACCACGTTGGGGCCCTGATGTCAGCCACAAGGTCCTCGTTGAACTTACTTATGGCCATGATGGTGCGCCGAAGTAGCTTCTTCTCCCTTTGGATTTCAAGGGCAACTTTGCCGCCGAAGATTACTGCCATGTGCCTCTCAAGCTCCTTGTAGTCTTGGCGTCTTTCATCATCGGAGGCGTGGTCTTCATCTTTATTTTCCTCCTTGACTTCCTTGTCAGCGGTCCTATTCTTGTTTTTGTTCTTGTTGCCACCACGCTGCCACTTTGCAGCCACTTTATTGAAGATATTCGTGAAGCCCCAACATTCTACAAATGTGTGCCCCTTGTTGGGGTGGCGAGGATAGTCCTGACTAAGGATCTTGTCGTAGTCATTGTCGTAGGGCTTGTCATTGCTTTTCACGGCGTTCACGTGGTTTTCGCGATTGTGCTGGCTGTCGTCTTACCGGCTGCGCTTAATGTTCTGCCTGTCACCTTCATGGCTGTCATCGCGTTGATGGTCGCGGCGATCATCGCGGCTGTCGTCCCTTCGGGCATTGTCGTGACCCCCACGGTACTAATCATGGTCATGGTCGTCGTCATCTCAGCGATGGTTGCGGCATGAAGGGCCATCATCTCAATTCGGGCGGAGGGCATCGTCCACGCATGTCCATTCTTGTGCAATCTTTAGGAGTTCGGACATCATCTTAGGCTAGATGCGAAGCAACTCAATTTTCAGATTTTGATTGCGCGACTGTGTCAGACCATTGATGAAGATCTTGACGGCTTCTGGTTGGGTGATGTCGGCGACCGTGGTCCAGACGTCGGAGAAAGGCCGGATGTAGTCACATAAGGGCTCATTCGGGTAATCTTTGATTTGACCCAGAGCGTACTTGGTGCAGGCTGTTGGCATGTTGGCTTGAGGTTGTCGGCCATCATCTGTCGAAGTTGGGGCCAGCTGTGGATTGACCCTTTGCGCTGGCGCATGAGCCATTGGGTAGCCGAGGTGCCCAAAACATCCGGCAAATAATTTGGCATGACGCGTTCGTCACCTCCAGCTGCTCGAACGACGGTTTTGTATAGAAAAAGCCACTGGTCAGGGGTGGTGTGGCTGTCATAGTGCCTGACGTCAATCTTGAAGCTTTGCGGCCAGGCCACCTCTCAGAGCTGATTGGAATAGGGCTTGGGACCAGGGATGTCGTATCGTTCCTGACGCCTGTCATCATAATTATAGCGACGGTCTCCCCATCCTCGCTGGTCGACCACCTCGTCGTAGTTGTCTGCTCACCGACTGCCTCTCCCACGGTTGCGTTCTGGAGATCGATTACGGTGATAGCAATCTGGAGATCGATTACCCTTGTTGCGATTGGGCGAATGGGCTCCTCGGCTACGGTGGGGGGACCGAGCTCCTCGGCAGTGGTCAGGAGAATGGTTTCCGTGGCTGCGGTTGGAAGAACGGGCTAGACCATGGCTGCAATGGCCATTCTCGGCGGAGCCCTCTCACAGATCAGACCCACGGTGCTGCCGACCATGCGATGCTGACTATGCCAGTGCCTCTCGGAGCCGATTGACCTGTGCTGCTGCCTCTGTTAGGTGATCGAGCACCTCTTGCACTTCTGGAGTCATAGCCAAAGCTTCCAACTTGCTTTTGGCGACATCGATGTTGGCACTTGGTGTTTTCGACACTTGGCGATTGTTCACCAGGTCGAACTCTTCTGCCAAATTACGGTGGAGCCCTCGGTCGCGCTCGGCCCTTTGTTCGGCATCGCGTCATTCTCGTTCACGGTGGGTGGCACGTCTGGTGTTATACTCAACCCAGACTCGTCTCTGTTCGGGAGTCTCATTGTCAGCAGTGGGTTCATCGGTGCTCACCATGAATACAGTTCCTCCGAATCCTGGGGGATACTTGAGGTGGTCGGGGCCCTAGGGTTCCTCATCAGCCATCATAGTCGATTGCTTGGTGGCGCTTAGATCGGAAAGATCTAGGGTGCCTTTGGCCCCTGGTTGGTCATCGACGATCATCTGGTCAGTATCAGCGGCTGGTGGAGTAGTTTGCACCAGCGAAGGCTTAGGCGATTTGACAGCTGCCGAGAGCCTATGCTCAAGCGCAGCGAGAAGCTAGCCGGGAGACCCGACCTTGAGTTCCGCCTCCACTTCTGGAGCTCACGACTGTACTGGGGAGAGGTCCTTCATTGTAGCAGATCTGAAGTCATCGTCAAAATCCTCAGTGTTTCCAGGTGCGTTCGTGACTATACTGGAGAGAGGCCCTTCATGGTAGTAGATCTGAAGTCGTCATCTAAATCCTTGACATTTCCAGGCGCGTTCGACCCGTTGTTGATGCATAGGTCGGCGAGATCTGGTGCAGCTTCATCCCATGATGCATTGACAATATCTTCAAGGCGTATCATATTGACAAAGTGACCTTGATCAGGAGAGCGTGGGATCTTCTCAGGGGGCTGGCGTGACATGCGGTCGCACTCCATAGCAGACGCGAATAGTGGAGGAAACTGCTCTACATAGGACGAGGCATCATTCTTTAGCCCGTATGGGAACGAGACTGGCCTTGATGGTGTATGTGTTTCCTAATCGCCTGGTCTTTGACCAACATGAGACGGATGGGGCCAATGGACACAGCTTTGCCTGGGAGAACCGGATCTGATCAGATCTAAATCTAAGCGACCCAGACAAGCAGTTCCATGTCCACGGTGGTGCACGGGGGTGAAACCATCGTCATCCTTGAGAGTCGCAAGCACTGCTGTGTAGATTTAATGAAGGAGAGGATCTCAGATAACCCTCACCTTGGTGATCGATCAGGTCGATTAGATCTGAGTGTCGATGTGTCTCCCTTGATAGCAAGGGAGTGGAGGACAGGAGGCCGGCGCAGACGGTACCAGGGACAGATTTGACATCTAGTCGGACAAGACCCTTGTTGGTGAAGCTGATGCAGGGGCAGGTCGCACCGCCTCCATGATGTCGTCGGCGTCTTCCAATGGAGGCCAACCGAAGGAGCCAAAGTTGATCTTGACACTGGTGTCGAACTTCAATGAAGATGGGAGGAAAACCATCTTGCTCGCCTTGAGATCTTTACGTGCACCCCCTACCTGGAGCGCCACTGTCGATAAAATATCAGTGGCAGTCTACCTAGGGTATCCCTACGGTAGTAGTTTATCGGTGGAGGCACGCTAAGATGATGAACTAGATGTAATCACGCAAGTGTTATCCAGGTTCAGGCCGCAGATTGTGTAATACCTACGTCCTACGCTCTGATTGATTATGAGTTGGTTTGCGAGATTAGTTTTGAGGGGGTCCCTGCCCACCTTATATAGCTTGGGGGCATGGTTACAGATCCGAATATCTCGGGTTGATTGGTTACATGCGGAATAACAGATTACATGAGATCATATCTCTAATTATCTTGATATCTTTCCTATCAACTAGGTTTCCTTAGCCATCAGGCCCTTCATTGTGTGGTCTTCATGATGTCCGACCAGGTCTAGGCCTTGATCGGGCTTCATCTCCTGGGCTGGCCTTCAGTCCCGAGCAGTCCCAAAGGTGGGCTATGAGGGTATAGGGATTAATACCCCCACAAGAAGAGAACCCAAGACCCTCGCTGAGTTATACGAGATCATGGAGAAGCAAATCCGAGCAGACACCGACCACCGTGTCAAGGCTCAAGCATTCCAACCTTCGCACCAGCAGCCACCCCACCTACAGAGGGATCGCAACAACCATCCCCATAGCGACAACCCTCGCGCAGGGCCGAGCATCCACGTGATCAACAACACCCCTCCATAGCAGGCACAGCAGAACCAACCACCAGCAAGACAACACACACAACAAAAAGACCATAGGCCAGACAACTCCAACCCTCAGAAGCCATAGGGACAAGGGAAACACTACTGTCACTTCTGCGCTCCAACAACGACCACTATACCAAGCAGTGCATCTACTTCGCTAAAGGAATTGAGCATAGAGATAGCCTCACCAGCTCTGCGCCCCCAGACGGGCACAGTCAACCACACTAGAAGAGGACCGGCCCACCCTCAACATTGCCACTAAAATCACAACCCCAACAGCCACCAACCATATTACTACCCCCAACCAACCTTCGCTCATCACCATGTGGCCAAGGCCATCCCACCCAATTCTACTACCCTCGCCAAGATCAGCAGCACTACACCGTCACCCACCCAACAGCACCTCCACAACCAGTTCAAACCCAATCTTTTCCACCACCACCCCTGCTACCAGCTCTGGCAGCACTGCAACCAGTCAAGGTCGAAGCTGAACCTCCGGCAACCCAAACGGCCATCAACGACCCCACCTCCACATACGTCATCATCCTCGCAATCACTGGTGGCTCTAATGAAGACATGGGAACAAAAGGCAACGCAGGGAGCATTTCAGACGCATCCACCATGTAGCCACCAAAGGCCCACACAAGAATGCCCTATGGTCCCACATACCCATCACCTTCAACGGGTCTGACATCAAGCTCAAAGAGGACCCGCACACCGATGCAATGGTGATCGAGACCAATGTCGGCAGGTGGACTAAACTAAAATCCTCATCGACACTGGCAACTCCACTGATATCCTCTTCGCCTCAACCTTCAACAATATGAAACTCAACTAAATCAACTCCAATCAGCAAGGCACCCGTTGTTTGGCTTCGGGGGCCAGCAGGTCAAAGCAATAGGCAAAATCACTCTGCCAGTCTCCTTTGGCGACAAGCGCATCTCTAGAACGGAGCATGTAACCTTCGACATCATAGATATACCCTACAACTACAATGCCATCCTTGGCAGGGGGTCACCAACCAATTCAGCGCCACCATACATCTAGGGTACCTGTGCATGAAGCTACCTACCCCGAAGGTATCATCGTAGTATACGGAGATCAGACCGTGGCCTGAATAGCGAAGGAAGCAGCAACACCGGGGCAAAGGAACGTACACTGCCTACAAGAGAAGGAAGAGAGAACAGCAAGAAGAAGCCAAGAAAGAGCAACGCGAAGCCGAGCCAAAAGTGGACACTTCCTAGGAACCTTCGTGCGCTCAGCCCGAGGAGGACGCCAAGAAAATCCAACTATCCCCAGACGATCTAGAGAAGAATGTCTTTATCTCCGCCCTACTGGACAGCGACACCAAGGCTCAAGTAGTACAGTTCCTTCGTGACAACAATGACGCCTTTGCCTGGTCCGCTTCCAACCTCATTGGCATAGATAGAAACCTCATCGAGCACAGCTTGCATGTCAAGGAAAACTACCCCCGGTCAAACAGAAGCTCCACAAGATGTCCGAGCAAAGGAAACAGGCAGCCAGGGCTGGGGTTAACTTCTTGCTGGATGCAGGGGTCGTACGCCCGGTCAAGTACCCGACCTGGTTATCCAACATCGTGCTAGTCCAGAAAAAGAACTTAAAGTGGTGCATGTGCATCGACTTCACCAGCCTAAACAAAGCATGCTCGAAGGATGATTTCCCCTTGCCAAGAATAAGTACCCTTTTCGATGCCGCCGCAGGGTGCGAGCTACTGTCCCTGTTGGATTGCTTCTCTAGTTATCATCAGATCTGGATGAACAAGGAAGACGAAGAGAAAACAAGCTTCATCACACCTTTTGGCACCTACTGCTTCCGCAGAATGGCAGAAGGCCTCCGCAATGCAGGACCAACCTTCGCACACATGATCGCGAAGGTGTTCAAGGAAGATCCCTCAGTCTCAGCCTACGTCAATGACATCATTATACAAAGCAATCTCAAGGTTGACCACATCTCAGACCTCAGCAGGACCTTCGCAAACCTCCACCGAGCAAAGCTCAAGCTCAATCTCGAGAAGTGCGTATTTGGAGTCAGCAAAGGAAAACTACTCGGATGTTTGGTATCAGCCAGAGGCATCAAAGTCAACCCGACCAAAATCGAGGCCATCATTTCAATGCAACCCCCAACCTCAAAAAGGTAGCCCAACGCCTCACTGGACGCCTAGCCGTGCTTAACAGATTCATTTCAAGGTCAGCCGAGCAAGGGTTACCATTCTTCGAAGCCCTCAAAGGCTCCGAACCATTCAACTAGGGCCTAGCGCAGCAGTCCGCCTTCAATGACCTCAAGAGTTACCTGATCAAGCTCTCAACCCTTGCTAGCCCAACCTTCGGAGAACCTCTACTGCTCTAGTAGCCACCTCACCTTACACTGTCAGCACAGTCCTGGTAAAGGAAACCCTCGATGAACATCAGAAGTGCCAGATACTAGTCTATTACGTCTCTGAGGTCCTCAAGGGATCCAAGAAGCACTACTTTGAGTTAGAGAACGTAGCATACGCAGTGGTCATGGCCGCCAAGAAACAAAAGCACTACTTCCAGTCACATCCGATAACAATACCTTCAGCATTTCCCTTGGACAACATATTCAGAAACCCTGAAGCCGTCGAAAGGATAGTCAAGTAGGCAACCCAAATCAACAATTACACCATCATCTTCATCGGCAGAAATGCAATCAAATCATAGGAACTTGTGACTTCGTCATAGACTGGACCCCCGACCGACACAACAAGGCAGAGGACATAGAACCCCCATGGATAGTGCACATGGATGGAGCTTAGGGAGCCTCAGGCGTAGGGGTCACAGCCGTCCTAACCTCCCTCTCAGTCATGAAACTTAGATACACAGCGAGGCTGGAGTTCCCTTGCACCAACAACTCAGCCGAATATGAAGCAGTCCTTCTGGCCCTTACCAAGCTCCGCGTAGTGTCAGCCCATCGCGCAATCATCAGGACATATTCGCAGGTGATAGCAGGCCACATCAAGAAATTGTTCAAAGCCAAAGAGCCAGAGCTCCAAAAATACCTGCAGCTAGTCCGCAACATAGAAACCTGCTTGGGCATCACAACCAAATCCATCCCTCGTAGTGAAAACAGAGAAGCCGATGAGATAGCGAAGGCTGCAGCCCAAGCAACCCCTCTACCGCCAGACATGTTCTTCTATACCCTTGCTTTCCCCGCAATCGAATGCCACATACCATCAGCAAAGCAAATCAACACCATCCACAATGAAGATTGGAGAGTCCCAATCACAGCATACACCAAGGGCTACTTCGAGCCAGAATCCACGGAGGAAGAAAAACGAGTATCCCAAAGGGTGCGAGGGTACAAGATCGTCGGCCAACAGCTCTACAAAGCTTCGGTCACCGCACCCTAGCTAAAATGCGTCAGCACCAGTGAAGGAACCACGATACTCAATGAGATACATCAAGGCATATGCAGATCACACAACGGCCCTAGAGCCCTAGTCGTCAAAGTATTCAAACAAGGGTACTACTGGCCGACGGCCCTCGCAGACACCACCTTACTCATCCGACACTACGAAGGCTACCAAATGGCCGCCCACGACTCCAATAGACCAGGCACTCCGACAACAATGATCTTCCCAACTTGGCCGCTCCAACGCTGGGCAATGGACCTTGTCCGCCTGCTACCAACCGCCCTAGGAAATCTTCGCTACGTAATGGTCACAGTCGAGTACTTCACAAAGTGGATCAAAGCCCACGCCCTCACCGCACTCACCTCTACCACAGTCCAGAAGTTCTTCTAGCACCAAGTCATCTGCCGCTTTGGAGTCCCTAGAAACTTAATAGTCAACAACAGAACCCAGTTCGACAGCTTTGTGTTTCAGGAGTTCTGCTTTTAGATCAGCACCAAAATTTGCTTCGCATCTGTCAGACATCCGCAATCCAACGGCCTAGTCAAGAGAGAGAACGCCATTATCCTATAGGGAATCAAAACGAAGCTCCAAGAAAAACCACTCGGGAACTGGGCAAAGGAGCTCACCCCTGTCGTCTGGTCGCACGACACCTTCGACAGCAGGGCCACTGGCATCACACCCTTCAAGCTGCTCTTTGGCGAAGAAGCCGTCCTACCAGAAGAGCTCTGCCACAGATCACCAAGGACCACCTCCAACACCACAACACAAGATGAAGCTCTAGACAAAGACCTCTTTGAAGAAACAAGATGCCTCGCCGTCAACAACCTCCACCACTACCAAGCCGAGACCCAGAGATGGAGGGACAAGAAGATCCAACCCCGCAACCTCTGCGAGGGTGACTTGGTACTAATCAGGAAACAAAATGCGAAAATGGCAGGCAAGCTCCAGCACAAGTGGCTTGGCCCCTTCGTCATCTCCAAAATCGTGAGGCCAGGCTCCTTCCACCTACAAGACACTGATGCCAACGATCTGCCACACACATGGAACATCGACGACCTTCGTAAGTACTACCCATAACAAGCTCTCATAAGATGTAACCCACCATCCCCCTAGTTCTTTTAGCTTTGTCTACGAACCTTGCTACAGTCTTTTTCCTTGTGTTGGGGCGTGAGGTTTTTTAATGAGGCAGGCAAAAATTTACTTTGTAATAATAATAAAGTTTCTCCCCATTTACCCTCGCTGAGTTCATGTACGCTGAAACGGGCAGAGCCTCAGGTCCGTCCTCATCAGCAGCCACTGCATAATAGAAGGATTGCCTCGGACCAACAAACGACCTCAGTCAAGCATCGTCCTGATGCAAACCTCCACCGCGCGATGACATCACCACCCAAAAGCAAACTCCACCTCCACCCTTAGAAAGGGGGAGGCGCGGAGGTCAATCAAATGGCGCACCGCCGCCTATTCGGCCAGGAGCTGCCCCAAAAAGCAAACTCCATCTGCACCCTCGGAAAGGGGAGGCGCGAAGGTCAATCAAATGGTGCACCTCCGCCTATTCGGCCAGGGGCTGCCCCCAAAAGCAAACTCCACCTCCATCCTCAGAAAGAGGGAGGCGTGGAGGTCAATCAAATGGCGTACCCCCGCCTATTCGGTCAGGGGCTGCCCCCAAAAGCAAACTCCACCTCCACCCTAGGAAAGGGGGAGGCACGGAGGTCAATCAAATGGCACACCCCCGCCTATTCAGCCAGGGGCTACCCCCAAAAGCAAACTCCACCTCCACCCTCGAAAAGGGGGAGGCGCGGAGGTCAATCAAATGGCACACCCCTGCCTATTCAGCCAGGGGCTGCCCTCAAAAGCAAACTCCACCTCCACCCTTGAAAAGGGGAAGGCGCGGAGGGCAAAATATCCCTGACAACACTGCTCCTCGCCGTCCAACCGCCACAAATAAAAGCCTCAGCACCCCCCAGCCTTTACTCCACTTTACTCCACTCACCTAACACAACAATTACTCCACCCTCATCGTACAACCCCAAATCAGACACCACCCCATCACCTCCAGATTATAAAAGACCACCACCCCAGCCCCACTCCAATCTATCCTCACCAGACTACTCAAACCATGCCTAACTCTTTCAATGCCAACAGCAAACCACAAACTAGTGAGCATGTGAGGTATCAGGATAACACACATGAGAGCACCGAACTATCGAGGGTACGGTCAAGCAACCACAACCACCATGATCCGCAGGACTCCAGCACCTACCTACACTCAAACCGCGAAGCACGCACGAGCCACCACATACAAGCAAAGCACTTGGGACCTCTGCTTCCACACGTAGTGAAGGTCTAAGCCAAGAAGCGCAAACCCCCTGCACCTCCGCCTTCCCCAACCTATCACCTACCACTGCCCCCAAACAACCTCGCAGCTTTATATAGTCACACGACATGCCAAACCAGCCAACCAACGGGTAGAGGAAAAACACTGTAGAATCATATCTTGGTGGCTGCTGCATGGTGAATCTTTGATGACAACCCAGGAAAAGCAGTGCTTGAACCAAAATTCGAGCAACAACAAGCAGCTTAAGCACCTCCAATAAAGCTTCAGCATGTGCACGGTTCTAAATCCAGGCCACTTTTGACTCCTGCGAAGCCACCAAGGTGCATCATCAGTCAGCAACAGCTTCGAAGCTGCAGGTAACAAAGAAGAGGGTCGCGTCAAAGGACAACCCAGAGCGATGCACGCATAGTTGACACCACCTCCGCCCAACATGGGTACAACCAGTCGAGCACCAGTCACCCAAAAACAAAACCCTGTGTAATGAGGGTGTCTGATCCAAATGTAATAGTAAAATTAAAATCATGAGCTTCGCTTAAGGAAAAGCGGGGCATCGCTGTGCTTTACTTCCGATTCAAACTGCGAGCCTTGCTTAAGGAAAAACGGGGCGTCACGGTGCTCTACCTCTGACTAAAAATTACGAGCCTCACTTAAGGAAAAGTGGGACGTCACTGCGCTCTACCTCCTATCAAAATCACGAGCCTTGCTTAAAGAAAAGCGTTATGTCGCTATGCTCAACTTAGACTAAAAATCGCGAGTCTCACTTAAGGAAAAGCGGGGCGTCGCTGCGCTCTACTTGGACTAAAAATCGTGAGCCTCGCTTAAGAAAGAGCGGGGCGTCGCTGTGCTCTACCTCCGATAAAAATCATGAGCCTCGTTTAAGGAAAAGCGGGGCATCACTGCGCTCAACTTAGATTAAAAATCGCAAGCCTCGTTTAAGGAAAAGGGGTGTTGCTGTGCTCAACTTAGACTAAAAATCATGAGCCTCGCTTAAGGAAAAGCGGGGCGTCACTGCGCTCTACCTCCGACCAAAATCACGAACCTCGCTTAAGGAAAGGTGGGGTGTCGCTGCGCTCAACTTAGACTAAAAATCACGAGCCTCGCTTAAGGAAAAGCAGTGCATCACTGTGCTCTACCTCCGATCAAAACCACAAGCCTCGCTTAAGGAAAAGCGGGGTGTCATTGTGCTCTACCTCCAATCAAAATTATGAGCCTCGCTTAAGGAAAAGCGGGGCGTCCCTGTGCTCCACCTCTGACTAAAACTCGCGAGCCTCGCTTAAGGAAAAGCGGGGCGTCGCTCCACTCTCACTAGCAAGATTCACCAGCAAACCAAAGCCACAACCAAGAAGCTCAGCAAAGTGCATAAAGCAAACAACCATAACATCTCAAATACCTCACTCACAAGTACAACACCTCCGACACGACCCAAACATTCGCAAAGCCACAACTAAGAGGTTTCATAAAACCCCCGCCAACCTTGCACCACGAACGCGGTCGAGCGACATCAATCGCACAAGCCCACACCCTTTCCCTAAGTATAGCATCCACCAACTCTTCGGTCACCAGCCCCACAAACTCCACCACCTTCGTCACCACAATCTGGCAACCACCACTGAAACCACCCCCGTCGCCTTCCTCTTCTTCTTCTTCCCAGCCTCCTTATCCACTGCGTGCACCCCGTACACAACTCCAAGGATATCAAACACCCGATTCACCCGGGCCAGGTCTAAAAGCCTCCCACGTATTTTCCCAGCTCCTTATCATACATCTTGTCCACTAGCTCGTTAACCTCCATAACCACAATAGCACAAACCTTCTTCAGGCCTTCCACTTTAGTAGGCGCAGCATTCAACACCTCCGCCCAGGCCGCACGCACATCGATGTTTAGGGCCTTCAGCCCTTTATACCCTCGCTCCCCGTATGAGTTGTCTCCCTCCTTCACTATGGACCAAGTCTGGCCAACTAAAAGGGGAACAAACTTTGCCCGGTGATACTCCTCGAACAGATCGCGAGCCGCCATGCACCGCAACAAGGTGCGCATCGCATCCTCGCACCAGCGAGATCCGACGTCCTCCACAACCTCCGCAGTCACCTCCGACCTCAGCGGAGCCAAACCCCTAACCAAGCCTTCACTGCTGGCTAGCCTATAATAAAACCAGCGCTCATGCTAGCCGCTCATCCATTTGTTCCTCTGCGCTTGCACAGGGACCGTCGCACTAGTCTGGCAGTAGAAGGTGTGTACCCCGAACTAGCCTTCCTCAACCACCTCACCCGCCTCTGCAGTCACCTTCCTCGTGCATTTCTGGGTATGCATGGGATGCAACTTGTTGAAACCTTCGACAGTCGGCTCCACCCCTTGCGAATGGCACCCCCAGACGAACATACACAGCTTCAGAAAGCAATTCGGCGTCAGTTGATGAAACTGAACGTCGAACCGCCGCAGCACGCCAACCACCAACAGAAGTGCAGGAAACCGCAACCCCGCCTTGAAGAAAACCTCGAAGACCACCACCTCATCATCGTTTGGAACTGGAGTCGCCTCACCCTCGCATGGCCGTGCCCGGCTTCGCTCCAACCAGCCGTGCGTCGTGAAGGTGTCCAGATCCCCTTCCTTCACGCGGCTCACCCCGAACTCGTAGATGGGAACGGTAGCCACGTTACTCATCACCTCTTTAACCATCACTCTTCCTCTCCGCAACTCAAGCTTCGCCCACTCCCACAATCAAGCTCCACGCTCAACCTCCGCCAACCTTCGCTCCTTAGAGAATCAGGGCAACAACTCTCCCAGGGAAAATACGCAAAGGCTAGTAAAAATCTATTCACCCTCCCCTCCTATTTATAGGCGCCAGCAATTCACCACAGTAACGGCTCGACCCGCATCTCGAGGAGACGCAAATCAACGGCGTCATGCAAAACACGCAAACCCTAATGGTCACATCACCAAAATAGTGCACAAATCCACACCAGGCCAATCAAGCAATTCGCAGCCATCAGAGCCCATTAGCAATGGGCCGCGAGCAACACCAAGGCATCGCTGTCGGAGGTCGACCTGGCACAGTACGCCCGGTGATCAAGCCCCCTGCATATTCTAAAGGTGTTGCTCCGACCCCGCTAGCCGGGCCGAACCATCGAGGGGCTGCTTGTCAGTGTCACGACCCCGGGGGCCTAACGCCAACTAGAACTACGTGCTGCGTGCTCCCTAATCCGGATGGTGATGCAAGAAGAACACGCGATTTATCCTAGTTTGAGCAAGAAAAGGCCCTACGTCTAGCAGGGGGAGGAGGTTTCGTATTATCTTGCACTGAAGTGCTTGTACGGGGGAAATACAAGCGAGCGTGTATGCGGGGTGGCGGTGAGCAAGGCCTAAGTCTAGGAACACTAGTCCTATGCCTTGCAGTGAGCGTGGAGAAACAGAGTGAGTCTGAATGTGTTCACCCCCTTCAGTTATCCCAGCGCCCCCTTTTGTAGTCCAAGGAGGGGCATGGGTGTACAGGAAACCCTAATGGTGTTGTGAGGGCTGTCGTAAGCAATGACGTCGAGGGGTAATCATGTCATAGACACTGTAATGGCGCACGCCAAAGCGAAGTCGAGCTCTGTAGCGGCGTGCCTCATGATGATATTTGCCCTCTTGAGTTGTCACGACGAAGTTGATGATTGACCGATCATGATGATGACGCTAAAACGTTTCACGATGGCGTGCAATTATGGTTGAATCGCTGACCCAGACTACCGGGAGATCCGGTCGAGGGATACCCAGGGGGCCTCGAGGCCTCGCGCATAAGAACGAGCCCCAAGAATCCTAGTATGGATGTTGACATTTGCGTCTCGAGTGGGTGCCTGATGGGGCACAGTGTTTCGTATGGGGGAATCGTGGTCTGTAGAGATGACGCTTCCCCTGGGATGGGCGGTAAAAGGCTGACTATACCTCTGCACTTGCCCATCATTACAGTCGCTGCAGCTACGGGGGTTGGCAGGAGTAGGCGGGGCGCATTAATTGCTCCGACTCCCGTACAAAGGTAGGTAGATCGAGGGGCAACAGTAGTCAACGGGGGGTCATTCGCCCGAGCCGCATTCCGTCACTCAAGAGGATGTCGTCTACTCGGGTGAACTCCGGTTACTCGTGGGGTCCCATCAAGCTAGCGCCGGCCTGGGCCATCGAGACCCGTTCGTGGGCTGGCCCGACGTGGCTCTGGACCTTATGCTTTAGTATTTTGGGTCCGGGCTCACCAGGGATCGTAACTGGAGATCATGGTTGTGGCTTTTGTTGACAATGTTGGGATTAACTTGCTTGATCGAGGGTTTAGGGTACCCCCTTATCCAGGTACCCGACACTGCTATTGGGGGATCAACCTCCGCTGGACCCCCACGCAGCTCCGCGGCCCTAGCTAGGGGCCAAGACCCCCGACAAACACCAACAGCGGAAGTAATGACCTTTGCCATACCTCCCCCAGGACCAAAGGAACGTCTGGTACACTGACCCTCGCACAAAGATCCCCACACTTGAAATCGTGATTTCTAGGTAATGAAGGTTTGCAACCCGCATTCAGAGCTTTAGGCTACTGTTACGCGGTCCGCCGTGGGAGCCATGGCTTGAGACGACGTGGCGCATCGATCGACTGATGCGTGGCGCTCGCAGAGCACTCATGAGCACCTAGATGGACCAGCCAGTGTACCTAAATAGCCCCACGAGGGCCCACATGCAGTGTAATGTAGAAGGGAACCCTAGCAAAAGGCTCTTGGCCCTTGGTATGCCCTATAAATACCGAGGGGAGACACCTTGTAAGTGAGAGGAACGATTCATTTTCTAATACCATTTAATGCAATTTGCCTGGTGGGCCCATTCGACCCCCTCAGACATCATCAATCTAGTCATATTGTCATGTGTGGTGAGACCCTCGTCCTTCCTCCTCCGGTTCACCAGGCGAAGGTAGGGAGACAGGTGCATATACCAACATAAATCTAGCTATCCGTGTTGTTAATTGTTCTCAATTTGATTTGATTTGCGCCCTTGTTTTGGTCTAGATCTGGTGTCATGTCCTCAATTTGATCCTCTTGCATCTCACATGTTTGGATTTGGTCTCAGTCTAGTTGCTTGTGATGTTAGTTTTGACCATGCGTATCCAAGTTGGTTTTGTATGTGTTTCAATTTGGTTTGGGTTCTTTACCGATGAAACATAAAGAAAAGACAAATGCATGGAGTTTGAGGTGGTTAATTAAGGGAAATAATTTGGATCATAAGACATTGATTCTCAAAGGATTTGTGTGATATACATGTTTCTATAGGACTTGGTTTGGATCTATGAACGAAGAACGGAGTCTAAGCGGTAGGCTATAACATAAACCGCAATAGAAATGTGGATTGCGTACCTAGCGAAAAATAAGGCGGACGAGAAAAAGACAAGCTGTAATTTTGCCATTTTATTATTAGAGTTAGATAAGTTAGACATGATCCAATGAGTATGAAAATTTTGCCGTTTTGCATGGGTGCAGGCCACAGGTGGCGGCGCACAACGTCGGGGCGGCCAAAGATGATGAAGGGAGCTAGCCATAGAGAACCACACCGAAAAAAGAAAAGATGGGTTAGGGAATGAATTCACAAAACAAGAAGTGTGCCGGTGTAGAGGAGATCAAGATGAACCGCGCATGGATGACGGTTTTTGTGAAGGCCGCTGGAGATGACCGAAAACCACCACCGAAGGTTCGCCGGAACCCTAGTTCTTCCAAACTTCGGCATCCGATTTGCGTGAATAGGATTAGCAGCTCGGGAAACGGCCCATACTTCTGAAACCCGCTCGTCGAGGGCTATGCCGGCATATATATAGACCTAGGTTCAGAGTTGGGGAAAAATAAGGTATTTTAATAATTTTGGAAATTATAGAAAAAACATTTTTAGTTTGAAAATAATTCTAGAAAAATCTGAAATCATTTTAAATCACAAAAATGTGTTGCCAAGACTCCAATAATTATAGAAAAATAGCCAAAGGTAGATTGAGAGATGATGAATCCACATAAAATATTTGGAGGCTATGAAAAGGATTTAGAGCATCAAAAATTGGAATTTTCTCTAGGAAAAATGGGAAAAGATTCTAGAAAAGTCTAGAAAATTCCCGCGAAGGTTCGAACAACGTCTAAACGCATTTTCAAAACTTAGCGCACTTAAAAGCACAAAGCTCAAGCAACACATTAACAAAAACCCATTAATTAATTTGTAAATATTAAAAAGGACAATTTTTCTTTAATACAATAAATAAAAACATAAACTAGTATTGGCAAATTTAAGGAAAATCATTAAATCTTTTATTTTATTTAGTGTTTTCTAAAGACAACCCAAAATAGAAATTTTGGGGTGTCATATTGACCTTTCTCGTGTTCGGGTTTATTGGTTATACTTAATTATTCTCTACAAAATATTCAGAGGTACTGATGAAGAGCATGCTCAGAGACTGAGGGAGATTTTGGGGGTGGATCACCCAAATTGGAATGGCGTTCGACATACAATGCTTCCAGGCCCCTCCCATGATATGACCAAACTATCCTAATTAGTGATCTCAGGTTCTGGTATCATGATTTTGTTTGCTTGTGTAGAACTCTCTATCTCATGATTGTTCCCTAGAGGAGCCAAGTGTTCGGCTGACGCCGGGCTGAACAACTAGAGCTGCTCTAGGTTTGAATACGCGATTGGGTGCCAATACGTGATTCATTCGGGAGAAAAGCTCTCCCTCTCTTTGGGTACGGTTCACATTATTGGCAAGAGAAAACATGTTCATTAGGTTGCGCCAAGGAGCTGGAGTTGCCGCCCTCGAGAATGAGGTGATCAAAATACATAAGTGTAACGTATTAAATGTCTAGAGGGGGTGAATAGCGTATAAAAATTCTACAAAGACACTTTAAGCATGGTGGTTAGAAAATAAAGCAGTGAAGCGAATCTTATGCTAGCCTACAACTGTGATGCAAGCCAACTATCCAATTCTAGGCTATTGTCACTATGTCACACCAAAAATCTAAGTTTGTGCTTTACTCCTAGGTGAGCTAGCTGAACAAGATCAAGACTAAGAGCTTAAGCAACTAGCAAGATAGACAACTAATGAGCTAAACAATATATAGCGCTTGAATATAAAGTAGTAGATGAGAGTTATCACCGGTGTAGTGTAGTGTAGTGGATATGGACCAATCAAGCACAACCATAATCACAAGAGAGATCCTCAGAATCAAGACACAACGATTTTTTTACCAAGGTTCACTTGCTTGCGGGCAAGCTAGTCCTCGTTGTCGTGATACACCTACTTGAAAGTTTATGAGCTAATTGCCAATCCAAAGCCAAATCCACAGCCATGTGCGACACAACCAACAAAAGATTGGATCTTGTAACCATGAGCAATCCACTAGAGTAGCCAATTATGATCTCCCATGGGAAAGGCTCAAAAACCCCACACAATCAATAAATCCCCTCATCAATCAACAAATCATCAACCGTCTTGGTGTCGGCAATCACCAAGAGTAGTAAGAAATCCACAATCACAATCACAACCTAGTGCCACCAAGAATCAAACCTCAAATGCATGAACAATAGGATTTCCTCCAAATCCTCTCTCAAATTAGTACCACACTTGATGAAGGAGAGGAGAAGGAGGGGATGCTCTTGAAGCTCTCAGGATCAACACTAGAGCTCGATCTCTTACTTGATTTGTGCTCATTTTCTTAGAAGTGAGAGAGGAGGGGATGAGAATTGTCCTTCTCTTTCGGTGTTCTTGTGAGAATGAGCACGGGGGAGAGGAATAAGTGAGAGAGTTTGCGGGAGGGTGAAAGTGCATCAAGCCCTTTAGTGGGTTTTAGTTGATTGATTGACAACAACAATTAAAGAACTAATGATGTTGCTAAGTGATTGGACATGAAACCAGTAATCTCACAGGTATTTGTATGAAGTGTGTAAAGCCAAAAATGTTGTATTGTTGTATAAACAATCTAATTCAAACACAAGACAACAATGCAAATGGAATTCATGTGAAAGGCTTATCTTTGTGAAATTGCAAAGATCCATATGAAAACAAGCATGTTAGAAATTGGTCAATAAGATATAAGCAGTTGCATATTTAATGATCTCCAATTCAAAGCTTGTCATGTTGATATGAAGGATAAAAAATTCTACTATAGTGATTGAAGTAACTTGGTACATTTGGATTTATTTCTATTTGATGAATGAAATCAAGTCACGTCCTCAAGATAAAGAAATCAAGAATGGCATCTAGCGTTGTTCATATTTTATTTTTACTCTGATCTTATATGTATTGTGATTATATCTCTTCGTGAGTTTTTAAGTCTTCAAAAACTCTATTCTAAACCGTTTCCGCTTTATAAGTGTTAAATTTTCAGAAACACCTATTCACCCCCTTTAGACGCATCCTAGCAGTGGCAGAGCTACAGGGTACGATGTATATGCTTCAGCATACCCTGCGTTTCCTAACCGTTCCTACGAGTAGATATACGTAGTTTATTAAAAAGAAAAGAAAAACGCTTTCACGGTTCCACCATATACGCAAAACACAGCACGGCCCAATCGGTAAAACACAGTAGGCCGTTCCGTGGTACTTCCACCATCAGGCCCACGCGGCCAGCGACAGTGGAGGATCGAGGCAGCAGTGCAGCGCACGGTGGTTCGACTACATCTGTTCGAGTCTTCGTCAGTGGAGTGCGGCGGCCGGCGTGCCCTACGGCAGAATCGCATATCGTGATCGCCGAACTAACAGCTGCCCGTCCTTGTCCAGTGTCAGCTACCCCAACTCTGGGCTACTGAGTAGAATATCTAGAAGGTTCTAGAATCTGGGTAGAGGAGGAGGAAGGGAGAGTGAGGAAGATGAACAATAATCTAAAGTGCAGGAAAGGTAAAAGTACAAAGATAAATGCTGATTGATATTTTGGTTCATGCCACACATGACCTCCGCTGCTGCCTTTTGTAGCCAAGGAGCGCGTCTGGCTTGGGCTCGGCAATTGCTGGATTTTGTTGGGCTTGGGCCACCTGGGCTAGGATCCTGACACTCCTCCCTTCTTAAATTGAGGGTTGCCCTCAAGCCGAAATTTTTTTATTTTTAATTTTTTTAAAAAAAATTTTACACAAGTAATTTTTGGTTTCGGAATATGACAGAACTAGTCGCCTACAGTGGGTGTTTTTTAAAAAAACGTCCACTGTGTGGGCGTTATATGTGACGTGGCACAGAGCCGGCCGCCGCCGATGCCGGCTCTTGCGGATGACCCACCTGCGTCCAAAAAACGCCCACTGCGTGGGCGTTTTTTGGTGGAGAGGGGACCGCCTGCAAAAGTGCCCGCTGTTTTGTAGGTGGGCCGTGGAGCAGTAAAAAAACGTCCACTGTGTGGGCGTTTTTTGCACTGCAGGGGGCCGCCTACGAAATTTACCATGTACGATGTAAATTTTGTAGGGTAAATTTTACCATCGTACAGGGTAAATTTACCATGTACATGGTAAATTTTGCAGGCGGCCCATCATCAGCAGGGTAAATTTACCCTGTACGATGTAAATTTTGCAGGGTAAATTTACCATCGTACAGGGTAAATTTTGCAGTGTAAATTTTACAGGATAAATTTTACAGGGTAAATTTTACAAGGTAAATTTACCATCGTACAGGGTAAATTTTACAGGCGGCCCCCTGCAGCGCAAAAAACGCCCACTGTGTGGGCATTTTTTTACTGCTCCGAGGCCCGTCCGCAAAACAGCGGGCACTTTTGCAGGCGGCCCCCTCCCGACCAAAAAAACTGCGTGGGCGTTTTTTGGACGCACGTGGGCCACCCGCAAGAGTCGACACCGGCGGCGACCGGCTCTGTGCCACGTTACATATAACGCCCACACAGTGGACGTTTTTTAAAAAACGCCCACTATAGACGACTAGTTCTGTCATATTCCGAAACCAAAATTACTTTTGTAAATTTTTTTTAAAAAAATTAAAAATAAAAAAAATTCCTCAAGCCGCTGCACCGAACTTGGATGTTCCTCTTGGAAAGCTGGCATCAACCGAGTCGCCTATTCTTCATTAGCACAGTGAACCATTCTTCAGCATCTGAAACAAGCTTGTGCACCATAGCGACCTTGT
This sequence comes from Bothriochloa decipiens, assembly GCA_023333625.1. Lineage (NCBI taxonomy): Eukaryota > Viridiplantae > Streptophyta > Magnoliopsida > Poales > Poaceae > Bothriochloa > Bothriochloa decipiens. Next base: position 33,360,397 of record CM041630.1, on the reverse strand, counting down.
GCAGTAGGTTGACATTGACGCATCCTTGTTCAGCTCGCTCTGTCCTTCCATCCGCGACCACCATTCTATTCGCTTGAAGGAGCAGCATGACGTCTTTCTGGCCAGAAGCCTTGCCGAGTTCGAGCGTATGTTGGTCCATGCCAAGCACCAGCAGCGTGATTTCGCACTGGAAGATGAGATGATACTTGCCATTTTCCCCTCCTTGAGCTTCGGCATGCCCCCAAGCCGATGGTGATATTTTGGTACCACCAGGATCCCATGGCACTTGCAAGTCTTTAATGCCAAAGAGTAATCTGCCATGACACCAGACCGTGTTATCTGACATCTCTTTCTGGGTCTTCCAGTCCACTGGATTGATGCTTGCACAGAAACATATTGAAGACACGCAGTCCAGCCAAGTCTTCGGATTGGTATATCTGACATCCTGGTTTTTGTGCTGACCGGACTGAAGTTCATGATAACCCAACTCTATAAGATCAGAAGCAGCTAATATCACATGATCAAGAACATTCAGCTTGCTGCCAACTGACATTGTTTCAACCCACTAAAAGTGTTAGTATGATGTGTTGCAGGAGGTAGCCATGGCTGCAACAACATGCAGCTAAGGAACCAATCCAATCTGGTCTTGAGTATTCCACAACGCAAGAACAGCAGAGAATTGGAAGCCCACGGGGTCAGCAAGTGTAACAGCAGGACAGGTTCAACCAATCCACCATAGATGTAACAGGAACTGAAATAATGGAGCACGAAAAGTTCAAACTGAGTAGTAACTGATGGAGGCACAAAATGACCTCTTGCAATCCATGTCGTGGGTAGCTCAAAATGTGCACTCAGCAGCATTGTTGCATTGATAGAGCAAAAGTGCATCTCAGTTAAAGCACATCCTAGAACAATCAGCGAGATAAATAAAGATTGCTTCGTTTGACAGGCATAGCACCAAATATGCAACTGGAAGGATTCAAGAAAGCTAGCCCATAAACCAACACTGCAATTGCGCTGTACCTGAACCCATAGAATCATTGAACTGCATGCCCAAATAGGTGACAACTAAGAGACTTGCAACAAAAGATGACAGAATGTCAACCGAGGGAGTACGAGTAGTGCTTGATATTCTGGATTCTGAACAGGCACTCCAACCACACCAATATCATCCAACCAGCCTGACGTGTTCCTGCACATCATGTACTCAGAAGGCACACACTTGACTGGAAGTAGACGATACTGCCCAGCATCACAACTCATCAACCTCAGTTCATCAGGTGGTGGCCATGGTAGGTAATGATCGACTTCCAATGACATATGACGCAGCACCTCCAAGTCAATAGAGATGGTACAGAACATATCGGTGGGCAGAGACAATACCTCGAACACGCATGCCCTGTGGCTGGCAAGCTCCTTACGAAAGTCAGGCATCAGCAGTGCATCGACGAAGAGCAGGTCGGCGTGCAGATGGGCCAGCTCGATAGCGTTCGATGCGAGCTCGACAGCGTGCTCAGACTCTTGGAGCACGGTGGTGGTGGAGTGGAGCCTGGCCTCGAGCAGGAGGTCGGCCGTGTAGTTCGCACTGGCAGCCATGGAGAAAAGGCGCGCTTATCCCTCCGCGTCGATAGCGTGTGCGGCGACTGCTCCAAGCGCGACGCACGCGTGCTCGCGGGAGGTGAAGACGCGCATGGAGCCTGACAGACGCGGGGGCGCGACGAGCGCGATGGTGACCTTGGCGCCGCCAGCAGCCGTCGGTGTTGAGGCGGCACCGCCCCAAGCAGGGACCGAGGTGAGGTCGCCGACGGGTCCCAGCATGGCGAGTACAGAGTCGGGAAGCATGGGGCAGAGGACGACGTCGAGGCGCTCGGTGAGGTGCCCGCCGCGGAGGGCGTCACCGACTTCGGGGTCCAAGCGGAGCGCGCAGCCTTGAACGCGATGTCCACGCCGTCGCGGACGTCGAGCGCACAATGCGAGGCGCCAGGGGAGGTGCCAAACGAGACGCCGGAGCGGACGCCTCCGCCGTGGATCTCGTGAAGCTTCCCGAAGAGGACGAGGACGGGGGCGTGCGTGTCGAACCCGGAGTTGTGGAGGCCGACCACGTCGATGCGAATCACGACTGTGCCGTTGAAGCCGAGGCGGGCGCGGAGGAAGACGCCGCTGACGGCGAAGCGGAGGAGCACGCTGCGGTCGGCTGAACCGAGGACGACGCAGAAGAGCTCGCCACCGTCGACGAGGCCGAGGTGGACGCGGAGTGAGACGCCGCAGGCGGCGGAGCGGAGGAGCATGCCGCGGACGGCCGAATCGAGACCAGCGCAGAGGAGCTCGACGCGGCGCATGCGAAGCAGAGAAGGCGCCATGGGCGATGCAGTTGCGGCCGAGCGCGGAGCCGTCGGCCTTGAGTGCGTCGCCGCCGGTGGATTGGAGGACCTTCTCGTCCACCTCCACCACCTCCAGCTGCTGTTCGCGCTCCTGGATCTGGAGCGGGGACTCCTTGGGCTCGATCTCCTCGAACACGGCGGTGGAAGTGATGGGCGTGAGGCAGGCAGAGGGAGCGTCGGTGGAGATGTACTCGACGACCGCGGAGACGACGAAGGGAACCTCGGAGTCGGATGAGGCAGAGTCGACTGCGGGGACTGGATCGATCTCCTCGAACTCTCCACCCCAGTTGTCGGCCACGATGTGACCGTCGGGGACGTGCTGCTGCTCCTCCGACGGAGGCGAGGACGAATCGGAGGCGGCCGATTCGAGGACGCGCTCCTGCGGGTCCGGGACGGGAGCGGGATCGAACATTCCACCCCAGTTGTCGGCCTCGACCTGCTGCATCGCGCCGAGCGGCTTGAGGACGCTGATGGGGAACTCGACGACGGCGCCCTGCTGCTCCGACGCGGCCCAGCACCGCTCCATCTGAGCCCTGAGCTCATCAAGCTTCGTGAAGACCTTGTCGAAGGCACGATCGAGCGAGGGATCCATGGTGCCGTGAATCGGTGAGCTGATACCAACGTCAGCTACTCCAACTCTGGGCTACTGAGTAGAATATCTAGAAGGTTCTAGAATCTGGGTACATGAGGAGGAAGGGAGAGTAGGGAAGATGAACAATGATCTAAGTGTAGGAAAGGTAAAAGTACAAAGACAAATGTTGATTGATATTTTGGTTCATGCCACACATGACCTCCGCTGCTGCCTTTTGTAGCCAAGGAGCGTGTCTGGCTTGGGCCCGGCAATTGCTAGACTTTGCTGGGCTTGGGCCACCTGGGCTGGGATCCTGACATCCAGAGTCCAGTCTAGACGTCCTCGTGAACTCGTGAAGCCATGATCTACTCATCTGAGAGACAAGCACCGGCATCTAGGTCACTAGGTGAATTATTTGTTTTGTTTTTCGGGTTTTATAATAAATTCATTATTCATGTGTGCTTTAATTACTAATTGCTTAGCGCTAAATTATGAATTCATCTATCATCAGCAAGGTGGAGGATTTTTTCCAACATCATAGTTGATCTAGATTGATCTTTTGTTCATGACTCGTAACGTATGGTTTCTATTTAGTCCATAAATTTAAACCCTATTATCGAATTAGAAAATAGATTTACCAAATTGCCTACAATTCTTTTTTGCATACCCTGATCTAAAATAGATTCGCCACTGATCCTCGATGTGAAAATACCCTAACAGCTAGCCAACCTCCCACTGCGCCGAGCCTTGACGGCTCATCACGGTAACGACTCCATTCTCCAACGGCTCCAAACTCAGGAGGAAACGGTCGAGTGAGCTAACGAGAAAAGGACGAGGGCAAACAACAAGGCGACGAGGCGATAGAGCTGCCACACTAGCACGCGTTCTAGGCTAGGGCAAATGGCATAGGCAATGTCAGAGACATCGTGAACCAATGGGAGTGTGACAATGCCATGTGTACAGATGCACTTTTTCACTTGGGCAAACGGTCACTGGCGCTAGCAACTTCCTCTCCTTTCGTTGATGTACAGGCGCAATCTCCACCACAAGTCACTTGCATGTGGGCTAGTAGGGCAAGACGCCCCACACGATACACACTCAAGCTCATGGTCAGGAGAGCAATATGGCAACCCGTGCCTCTCCTTTTCTCTCTCTGCGTAACACACATACAACATATATGCAAGGCTGTTGATGGTTGTTAATACCCTAATGGCTGTTAAGACCCCAAAATGCCATCAACATATCATGCTAAAAGTGATAAAAACAGGTAAAAAATAAATAATTTGTTAAATTTTAATTGCTTCCACTTGTACTTGGAAAATCGTGATTGCACGTGCAAAATAGGTAAAAAGTGTTGAAAACAAGATGTTTCCAAGCATTCCATGTGCCAAGTGTCACGATGGGGTACACTTCGTGGCGGCGCCCAACGCTAAGTCGGTGCCAAATCACCCCTGTCACGTCTACGATCTGTTGAAAATATCTAGGATTTTCCACTGTAATAGTGAGATTTCAATGTGTTTTATTTTAGTTAAATTTCGCGTTCAACTTTTGAGGATATGAGAATTAAGTTTTTTAGAGCAAAGGCGTATATTGAGACGATTGCTATACATATGCACTCCCTTCGTCCTAAAAAAATAAATGTCATTTCGTCCTAAAAAAATAAATGTCATTCTCACTTTTCGAGAAGTCAACGTTTTCAAAATACCGGTAATTATATATTAAAAAAATATAAATATTTATGCTAAGTAATTAGTATTATTAAAAAAAAATTTAAATCTAATTTTTTAATAAATTTATTTATAGATATAAGTGTTGTACGTATTTTCTATAAATCTAATTAAAATTGATAAAATTTGATCAGCACGTATCCCACAGTGTCATTGTTCGTTGTTTTACGAGACCGAGGGAGAAAGCCTAACATAGCAAGCACGTGGAGCCCCTGTTCCGCTCGGACACGTAGGCTTTTCAACGCGTCCCGATCGCCTCCGTCCACTGGCGTTCGTATCAGATCCGATGGCTTCAGACGACGAGGGTTTTGCTGCAGGCGGTACAAATAGCGCGCCTCCCCCTCCGCGCCGCCAACCGCGCTTCCTCTCTCCTCACGACGCCGCCGTTGGGAGCCCTGCCCCCGGGAGAGCCCCAACCCTTATCAAACCCTAAATCAAAAACTACCCCCAAAAAAATCCGCAAAAAATCAGAAAAAAATCCCAAAAATCACCACTTGATCGGAGATGGCGGCGCAAGGGCAGGCGGCGGCTGGATCCGCGTCCGAGTCCGGTGGCTCACCGGCTGCCTCAGCCGCGGCGACCGCGGCGGCGGCCGCGTTCCCGGCGACTTCCCTCTACGTGGGTGACCTGCACGAGAGCGTGCAAGACGCGCAGCTCTTCGACGTCTTCAGCCAGGTCGGCAGCGTCGTATCCGTACGCGTCTGCAGAGACATCAACTCCCGCAAGTCGCTCGGGTACGCCTACGTCAACTACAACAATCCCGGCGACGGTGAGAACTCCTCTGCAGTATTCTCGATCTATCGGTTAGGGTTTTGGTGCTGCGGATGCTATCGACCCCTTGCGAGAAGCCGCCGGATTTGGGGACACTTAGGGTTTAGTCGCTGAATCCTCGATCGGTTGTCTGATAATGTTGTCATGCAATTAGGGTTCGATGGCGTTTTGATGCGATTAGGACTGAGTAACTTCGTTTGATCTTGGTTGTGATTGTAAAATGTTGTCTGAATTTTACATGCTGTTTGGTTCCTAGAATGGTCACGCAAATGAAAATAAGAAACAGATATGTTGCCGTAACATCGAAAGCTGTAATTCCTTGGCATTAGCGTTATGAAACCTACAACCAAACAGCACCTTAGTGGCTTCATATGGTTAATATTAAACTTGCCTCAAATTAAGGATGGTTGGCATGTTTCGGTGCCACAAAAATTTAGGAGATGGACCTGCTGGGTGCCCCCTAAAATTGAGAATTACCTTGCTGGTTAGATCCTGTGGATAACTTGAATAGGTGCCAATACTTTAGAGGATAATATATAATGGTCGCTGATTTGTTGCAACCTCAAATTATGTTATGGACGCCAAAAAACATCTATTTAGTTACCAGAAGATATATATTTTTGAAATCTTATTATTGTGCTCAATTCATTCTGTTTATGTTAGGCTGAAGAGGTAAACAAAAATCATACTGTACATATTATAAGTTTGCCCTTTGGGCCTCAATTGTGGCCACTTGCTTTCTGACCAACTCTTCTGCATATGATATTTCACTTTGGTGCCCCTTCCTCTCTTTATTCTTTATGGCCTTGTATTGATCAGAGATTTATTGCAGCTGCACGGGCACTTGAACTGCTTAACTTCACTCCTATCAATGGAAAGCCTATCAGGATCATGTATTCTAACCGTGATCCCAGCTCGCGCAAAAGTGGTGCAGGAAATATATTTATTAAGGTGTGTTCCTTGTTTATATCCCCTTTGCTGAACTCCTTGCTAGACCATCAGACTACAGCAACTTGGGACAAGAAGGTTCCATTAGTGGTGTTCATGTTTATATGCCAATATTGACTTTTCCAGCTGTGATACCTGACCCCTCTATTCTAATTTTGCAGAATCTTGATAAGTCAATAGACAACAAAGCTTTATATGACACGTTCTGTGCATTTGGGAATATTCTTTCATGTAAAATTGCAACAGACCCCTCAGGGGAATCGAGAGGCTATGGTTTTGTTCAGTTTGAGAGGGATGAATCTGCTCAGTCTGCTATTGATAAACTCAATGGGATGCTTATCAATGACAAGAAAGTGTATGTTGGACCTTTTGTTCGCAAGCAGGACAGGGAAAATGTTTCGAGCAATTTCAAATTCAGTAATGTATATGTGAAGAATCTGTCAGATACTGTTACTGATGATGAGTTGAAGGAGATGTTTGGAAAATATGGGACCATAACTAGTGCTGTTGTTATGCGAGATAGTGACGGGAAATCCAGGTGTTTTGGATTTGTCAATTTTGAAAATGCAGATGATGCTGCTCAGGCTGTTCAAGAGTTGAATGGCAAGATATTCAATGATAAGGAATTGTATGTTGGAAGAGCACAGAAGAAGTCTGAAAGAGAGATGGAGTTGAAGGAGAAATTTGAAAAGAATATTCAAGAGGTAGCTGAGAAGTTCCAAAACACAAACTTGTATCTGAAGAACTTAGAAGATAACATTGATGATGAGAAGTTGCGTGAAATCTTTGCTGAGTATGGCAATATTACTTCTTGCAAGGTCTGTTTATTTTATATTAACTTACTCATATGATGTTTCCTAGTTGTGGCCTTTGACAGGAATTGTTTGTAGGTTATGCGGGATTCAAATGGTGTCAGCAGAGGATCTGGATTTGTTGCTTTCAAATCTGCTGAAGATGCTAACCGAGCTGTATGTTTTTTTTTCCATGTGTTTAGTACGCTGATTTGATTTGGCAAACACAAAAAATAAGTTTCTCATCTTGATTTCTCCCAAGTAGCTTACGGAGATGAATGGCAAAATGGTTGGAAGCAAGCCCCTTTATGTAGCTCTTGCGCAGCGTAAAGAAGACAGAAAGGCAAAGCTACAGGTAAATATATTCCTGCATGGTACTTGCATGTATGCAGCTTGTGCTTTTGTATGCTCTTTCACAATGTAGAATGTCATGTTTTCGCTTTTGTGGATGGTGAAAAATCTGGTTAATATAATATTACTAAGCAACACATTGCTGCATATATTGCCTCTTATTTCACATCTCAATATATGATATTTTTTGAGTGACTAGAATGTGCATTTCAGTAGTAGCTTAATTCCTCTGAAATTTTTACAATATACTTCCTCCATTCCAAGTTATAAGTCATTACAACTTTTTTGTAGTCAAAGCATCACAAGTTTGATCAAAGTTACACCAGTGGTCTCCAAATTTGTTAGGGAGTGTTGTCTGGGTCCCTGAAGTATTGATTTGGCCCCATTTTGGATCCACCCAATAATTAGCTGACCTATTTATTAGCTAGGCTTGTTTCTAGGACCCAGCTGACACCCCTGAAGGATTACATCACTCTTTGAAATGTCAAACTTTGTATTAGTTGACCAATATGTTTAGTGCAATTTTTTCAGCTATATTCTTATTGCCCAGACCAAAAAAAGAGGCTGAAATTTTGCCATTTTATTATTGTGTGTATGTGTATATATATATATATTTCCCTTTGGAAAAAATATGGGAAATTCCTTCATACTCCTAGTGTTATTTTAGTAATATATTAAAAAATGAGGGTTCCTTTGAAATGTTTTCGTCTATTAAGATTTGGAGTATCTTAACTTGAGTATACAACTTACTCAATCTGATAAACAGGTATGAACACATACGCAATGTGGTTTTTATTGAAGATGGGAGTAACTACTCCTAGGAGTATAGAAAATGCACCCTTGTAATTATTATTATATTATATATATTCTATGTCATATTATTATTATTAGGTATGGAAATGCTAAATAGATCACTGGTCAAATTGTAGCTTTGAGACAAAACAATAAAATATACCTTCCCTTGGTGAAGCAAGAACACTTTAGTTTGGACTGCAGATTTTGGAAAATAGTTAGCCTGTGTGGGCAGAGATGATTTTTTCTTGCCTGTCACATTTGGCTTTTGATTCTAGTTCATGGTTCAGATCTGTAAATTATATTGTGGGGCCTAGTTATATTTGGCTTTTCATTCTAGTTCATGGATTGGATCTGTAAATTATATTTTGTTGCCTAGTTACTAGTTTTACGTGAGTTGGGGTATTTGCTGCATGTATTGGCATGACTTCTAATATTCTTGTTTCATTTTGTACTCTTCTAAGGTGTTAATTAGCAAAATTACTGTAACCCTCATGATCTTGTGTGCTGTTCAGTAAATTCGTTTCTGTTGTCCGGCACTAATGTAATAAATTTTAATCCCTGCAACATTCATTATATTGCAATCTTTTAGATTTATATTCTAATTTTACTGCTGCTTTGAAGGCTCAGTTTTCACAAATGCGTCCTGTTGCAATGGCGCCTTCAGTTGGTCCTCGCATGCCCATGTTTCCACCTGGTGTCCCAGGAGTTGGTCAACAGCTATTTTATGGTCAGCCACCTCCAGCCTTCATAAACCCTCAGGTACATGCTCATTATTATTGTGTATATGTTGCGTGGTTTATTTTTATTCAGTAACATTACAATTATTATGATGTACTGATATGATCTCTTTATAGTCTGCTTCTGGGCTTCTTGCCATTCTTCTGTAACTACTAGCTTTTCTGCTGGCCAATTAGCCAAAGCTGTGTTATTTTATTTTTCACATCCATAAGGATAATCCTAATGTTAACCCACAATCTTGACAATCCTATTGCTCTATAATTTTATTGATTGATACTACGAAATTATGTTTTGTATAAGATGCTTGATTCCCTATTAGTCTGTACTTGACTAGATTCCATAGTTTATATTATGAAATTGATATCTGTTGAGCTGATGAATCCTGTGTTGCTTGTTAGGCTGGATTTGCCTTCCAGCAACCTCTGATGCCTGGTATGAGGCCTGGAGGTCCAATGCCGAACTTTATGATGCCTATGGTTCAGCAGGGGCAGCAACCACAGCGTCCTGCTGGTAGGCGTGCTGGTGCTGGTGGAATGCAGCAGCCCATGCCAATGGGTGGTCAGCAACAGGTATGCTGTATTGTTGTTGGCATTTTTCAATCTCGTTCGTTGAACTGTGCCTGAATTATCTGTATGGCTGTAGATGTTCCCTAGAGGTGGTCGTGGGTATCGCTATCCTACTGGCCGTGGAATGCCTGATCCTGGCATGCATAGTGTTGGTGCAGTGATGCCATCTCCATATGAGATGGGAGGGGTGCCAATGAGAGATGCTGGTCTCTCACAGCCTGTTCCAATCGGGGCACTAGCCACTGCGCTTGCTAACGCCCCACCAGATCAGCAGAGACTGGTATGAGAATGGACAAGCTATTTATTGGTTGCTCCTTTGTTTTTACTCAGTGGTGCTCATTACTGATCTGTGTTGCAGATGCTTGGTGAGAACCTGTATCCTCTTGTAGAACAGCTGGAGCGTGAGCAGGCTGCTAAGGTCACCGGTATGCTTTTGGAGATGGACCAGACTGAGGTTCTTCACCTGCTGGAATCACCAGATGCTCTCAAGGCCAAGGTTGCTGAAGCTATGGAGGTCCTCCGCTCTGCCCAGCATCTCCAGCAGACCAATGCCTCCCCAGAGCAGCAGCTGGCTAATCTATCACTGAATGATGGCGTTGTATCCAGCTGAATGTTTCTGATGATTCAGAAACTGCTCGCAATTTTTGCTTGATACCTATCCTATCTAGAGTGCTATGACTTTGTTTACTTGGCTTATTGGAGTTTTAGCTGATCTATAATTTAGCTGAACCTTGTCAAAAAAAAAAAATAGCTGAACTAGAGGTGGGTTTAGTTTTGTCGTGGATTGGTTGTTTTGGTTATGTGGATATTTTGTTTTGATGGAGTTGTGCTACTGTTACTCGATTAGCACAGTTGAGTTTTAGAGCGTCATCGTTTTTCTAGCTGATACTCCCTGTGTTCAAAAATGGTTAGCTCAGAGAAATAGTCGTACAAAACAGATTGACCATTATTTTCTCTAATATAAAATTGGCAACTTAAAATTCAATATCACCTTGTAGGTGCTGTTAACTCAATTATATTGATTGAAGTTTTATACTTACTAATTGATAGTCAAATGTTATAAAATGTCTGCTAACCTGCGAAAACTTGTCCAGTTTTTACCTCAGCCTTTTTAACCCATTCGGGTGTACCTCAGCCTTTATTTAACCAACGTGGGTGGGTCGGGTGAATTGAAGCTATCAACCACATATTTTATAATAAAAAAATGTATTTATGTGTTATCTAACAACATAGGAATGATAGAAATAATGAAGAGCTATAGGATTATGAAACAAGGGAATGATGGAAAGCTTAAAGAACACGTGAATTCATAACATTGGATTCCTAAGGGGGAACGTACGTTTATAACAGTTTTTTTTAGAAAAACCGGGATTGTGTTTCATAGGAATAATTCAAGGTTTACATGACAACTTACAACAACACCCTTGAACAAAAGAAAAATACATTGAAGTCCATACATGGGCCTTGCAGAGTCCCCGTCGCCTTCGTTGCTTCCCGGTCACCTTGGTCGCTGGCGAATGGAGAAGCCCCTCGACGAGATCTAGTACTGACCGAGGTTGCAACTTGAGGCCATCGCCCTTCCCAACGAAGAAGATTTTTTGATTGGCACAACGAGTAGCATGCACCAGAGACAAGTCGTAGAACCGTTGAACATCCAAGCCGAAGCGTATGGCCACTGGCCATCTCTCCGCCGAGGAACATAGGAGTCACCGAAAGCATCAGGCAACTCCCAAGTTGACGAACGACGAAGCAACCGAAAGGGGATAGAAACCGCCCACCCAGTTGCATGTAAACCACCACCCGGAATTCTTAGAATAGTGGTAGGCATACCTCCCTGAAGCCTCTCCAGAGAGGGTATCAACGACCTCAAAAGACCTTGCCGACGAGATCCAAAGCTTCAAAAGAAAGCTGAGATCTAGCAAGGTAGCAGCCATCCAGCCCTTCGCCGCCGACGGCCGTGTTCCAGTAACCGCCGCCGCTTATTTGCCGGTGAAATAGCTCCCAGCAGCCGCACCATTGAGTGATGGCAAGCAAGCACCGCCGTGGCATGAACGGCAAACACGCCGCCTCCACCCAACGGCTGCCCAATCCGCAGGTCCTCCCACCCACCGGCGCTGACGAGGTCACCGGAGGCGGAGAGGACCCATCGGATTCAATGGCGGAACGGAAGTCACTCGAGTTCGCCCTTATCTACTGTAGATGGGGAGAAGAGTCGAGAGAGCTCGCAACTCTCCCTTTACGTGGGTAAGTTATTTGGTCACGTTTATAACATAGGTGGTTGCCAAAGATGTGTCGTCGGGAGGACTGTCATCATCGTTGGCCCACCGACCAAGCTTGGATCTCCCAGCCCAGTTGCCACCTGGGTGGAAGGGAGGGGCAAAGGGAGAAAGGCAGGAGAGGTTGCCCTCACCTGCAGGCTGCAACACAGCGAGATGCTGAGGAGGACGCCATTGTCGTATTTGGCGGCGATGTGTTGCGACATTTAGTACCAAACGACAGTCGTCTTCCAAGTTATTAGGACAGGACCCGAGATCGAACCAGCGAGCCCGTCGGTTCACCGGCTAGGTATGGAAGACGCGAGGGAGAGTGTGGATGGTCCCCCGCTTGCACGGACTCAACTGGGTGGCAGTGTTATCGTCAGGGTTCTTCGGATGCAGATTCACAAGACCCCATACCAGGCCATACTGAGAAATCATTCAAAGCACTCAAACTACATTTCAGAAAAAAAAACTCTGAAAATACCATCAAGTTGTCAGGAAAATGGATCGGAGTTGTCGTAGGCATCACAACAAAACACATCCATCAAAGAAAAAAAATGCAAAAGCCGATGAGCTTAGCAGACAACAACTCAATTCCTTGTGCTTTCTCACCCGACATGTTCTATGAATTTGTATACCAAGAAACCATAACGTTTATATAGGCTGCAAGCCAGCGAAGCTGGTAAACCTAATTGAGAGTAATGACTGGAGAGCTCTAGTAATGGCACAAATCAAGGCGATTTACGACTTACGAGCTAGAAACCATAGAAGAACTGAAGCACATGCAATAAATAAACCGAGGGTACAAGATCATAAAGAAACAACACTCTGTATTGGTTTATAATCGTTCGAAAAGTAAAGGAAGTTTTAGTGCTTTGCCACATGGTGCTTTTGGATGATGATTATGCCAAAATAATAAGCATTTTGGTAGAAAACTAATAATACAAGGTGCTAAATTAGCCATCCTGAATATTCGCTGCGCACAAAGCACGCCTTCCCCACATCCACTTGAACTTGTTTGCGTCGGTAACAAAAAAAAAATATTCCCTAGATTTTTGCCCTTTAGAGACTAGCCAAAAAAAGGAAACATGAATGGTCATGGCTAGATTAGATGGCACCCTAACGCTTTCTTCCAAAAAGTGTGTGGCTTCCGTTAGGCTCCAACCACACCCTTTCCTTGCTCCATTCCCGTAGCATGCATGCATGCTTTCCTCTTGGTTTGCTTTGTCGGTTTCTCCATTCCTCTTGCAGACCTTTAGTTTTGTTTTCTCTGTTTTGTCCTCAGATTTGGGACAACTCCCACCGATTCCTACTTTCTTATTCTTTACAGTGAGTTCTCGATGGAATTACCCATGTAGGGTAAGAGTTTCCCACTTGAATGGGGGAAGAGGAAGGTGCGGATCCTTGTTGCCCAGTTTCTCTTTCCCATATCTCAATTTCTTTTTGGCTGTTCCTGCTGCAAATTTTGTATCTATCCACATACATAAAGAAGGCTGGAAGATACAACAAATGTTGATTATTGGTTCCTGAAAAGAAGAGTCAAGAGGGGCCGAAAAGCAAGTCGTTGAAGCCCATTTATTTGGCCAGAAGAAGAGGGACATTGTAAATTGGATTGGAAAGGAAAGATATACATAATCTGAGGTATGGGGAAGACACCAAAGAAGAAGAAACTAAGTGAATCGGGATCGAGGCACAGCCTAGGCGGCAGCCCAAGGACAAGCAGGTGCAACTCAAGAAGCAGCCAATGCAGCGGAGAGCAGACGAGCCCCCATCCCCCAGCAGCGCTAGCAGTCGACGAGGACGATGCCGTCTTCATTGGGCTGGCCTCCGAACTGAAGGAGGAAGGCACGAGGCTGTTCCAAACAAGGGACTATGAGGGGGCCGCGTTCAAGTTTGACAAGGCGATCAAGCTGTTGCCACATGGGCACAACGATATGGCCTTCCTGCATTGCAACATTGCAGCCTGCTACATGCACATGAATCCTGAGGAGTATCATCGTGCCATCGACGAGTGCAACTCGGCGCTAGAGGCGTCACCAATGTACACAAAGGCACTGCTCAAGAGGGCCCGGTGTTTCGAAGCACTAGACAGGCTGGATCTAGCCTGTAAGGATGTGGAGAAGGTTCTGAGCCTGGAGCCCAACAATGTGACGGCATCAGAACTTCACGAGAGTATTAAGGAGGTGATGGAGATGGAGGAGCAGGTGTCGTCGCTGGAGGCTGACGAGCCTGCTGCCGCGATCAATATCGCAAAAGAGAGGATACAGAGGAGGGTATCGCGCAAGTTTAGAAACTCCATAGTCGAGGAGGAGGTATGGGAGATGATGACTCATGAGGATAATGAGGAGGAGCAGGAGGATCATGGGCATGGGAATAATAGCAAGGACGAGGATGGCGAGAAACACAGCAGCAGCAAAGAGGAGGACGCCGCCGTTAGCGAGGTGATGCAGGAGAAGCGCAGGAGCAGCCTGCAGCAGGACAAGCACCAACCTGCTCAAGAGACCAAAACCTTCAAGCAGTCCTTCGGTGGCAGCGTAACAAATAGCAACGGAGCAGGGGGAGTAGGGAGGAGGCATGCCCAAGCCCAAGAAAGCCATGAAAAGCATCTCAAGGAGATACTGGTGAAAGGCATCCAGCCTGAGAAGCACACGGCGACACATAATCATCAAGCAGCCACAAGCAGCGTGGAGGGGAGGCGTAAGAAGCATTTCGAGGTGGGCAGCCATAGCAGGCAAGAGAAGCAGCAGCAGGACAGGTACACCGCCAACGCCAACGTCAGCCTGCAGGGGAAGCACTCCTTGGACGACAAGTACGAGATGAGGTATATGCCGCCAGAAAAAGAAAAGCAGATTACCAGCACCATCAAAGCAGGGGCGGCAAACAACTACGGTAGGAGAGAAAAAAAGCATACAAAATACTACGCGGCTACTAGGGAGAATATGAATCTGAGTCATGAAGCTGCTGCTGCCAGTAGAGAAGTGGTGAGGAAGAAATTTAAGTTCGTCCACGGGGACGACATACGGATTGTTCTGATTCCAGAAAGCTGCAGCCTGTTGCACGTGATGGACATCGCTCGGTACAAGTACAACCCACATCTCAAGTCGTTCCTCCTGAAATTTATGGACAAAGAGGGGGACCTGGTAACCATCACGTCCACCGAAGATTTGAGGTGGGTGGAGGACCTCTACCCGCAGGTCCCGGTGCGGCTGCATATCAAAGAGGTGAGTCCCGAGAGGGAGATCACTAGGGACCTGGTGATGCCAATGTCCTCCTCTTTCGCGGCGGCGGCCGCCGACCGAGAACTGCAGAACCATCACAGCAGCACCTCCGACGACTACGAGCAGTGTGGAAGCTCAAGCGAGCAACGGAATAATCCTCCCTGCACCACCGATGACTGGATGATGCAGTTCGCTCGCCTGTTCAAGAACCACGCTGGCTTCGACTCTGATGCATGCGTGGACCTCCGTGACCTTGGCATCCGGCTTTACTACGAGGCCATGGAGGACACCATCACAAGTGAGGAAGCGCAGGAGATCTTTCAAGCGGCAGAGGCCAAGTTTCAGGAGATGGCGGCGCTGGCACTGTTCAACTGGGGCAACGTCCACATGTCCCGTGCACGGAAGCGACTGGTTTTGTCGGAAGATGCGTCCAGGGAGTCCATACTCGCCCAGGTAAAGTCTGCGTACGAATGGGCCTGCACTGAGTATGTCAAGGCCGGCAAAAAGTTCGAAGATTCTGTGGATGTGAAGCCGGACTTTTATGAAGGTCTGATTGCGCTTGGGCAGCAGCAGTTTGAGCAGGCCAAGCTTTCTTGGCGTTACGCTCATACGTGCAAAGTAGACATGGGAACCGAAGTGCTGGAACTTTTCAACCATGCTGAAGACAACATGGAAAAGGGGATGGAGATGTGGGAAGGGATCGAGTATCTGCGAGTCAAAGGGCTGTCCAAGTCAAGGAAGGGGAAGATCGTAGTGGATAAACTGGGCCTCAATGAGCAGGGGAAAGATTTATCACCGGATGAAGCCTTTGAACAGGCCTCAAACATGCGCTCGCAGCTCAACATTTCATGGGGCACCATTCTCTATGAACGCTCGGTAGTAGAATTCAAGCTAGGACTCTCTAGCTGGGAGGAGAGTCTTCAAGAAGCCATTGAAAAATTTAAGACCGGAGGTGCTTTCGTAGCAGACATCAGTGTGATGGTAAAGAATCACTGTGTCAACGGAAACAATCAAGAAGGTAATCCATTTGTTCTTTCTCCTGTACGTGCAGTTTTATCTTCTCTTGCTACATCCTCTTACCTTAGCTAGCTCTACAGAAGTATTATATTTCTGATGCATGCGACTTTTCTATATTACACAGGATTAAGCTTCAACATTGATGAGATAGTCCAAGCATGGAATGAAATGTACGACGCTAAAAAGTTAAAAAATGGCAGTTGTTCTTTCCGGCTCGAACCTATATTTCGAAGGAGGCCTTCAAAGCTGCATAATATACTCGAGCACATACACTACACGTGAGCTTGTATCAATCACTGGACTTGGACACTGTACACTTGGATAAGAATGTTGATACTTATTTTTCTTGTGCAATAGGTAAATTTATTCTCTATCTTATAAGCAATAATTTGTGCACTTATCCCTAAATAGTTTTTGTATACCACTGACCACCAATTTGCTTGTATACACCACTGACCTCCAATTTACTTGTTTGGCAACCCAATACTAACAGTTGTGTGTGTCGCATTAAGAACAGGCCTGGTGCATTTTGGAGAATTAGTTGCCATTTAGAGAGATATTGGCCGCAAAAGGATCATTGTGTGAAATATCAATGAATTATTTGATTTCTCACCAAAAACATGTGAACCTGTCTAATTAGAGCTTGTTTGGTACGTAGAGCTCTTAGAGCAACTTCTAGGCCAAATCTAGCAAAAGGTCTACCAAAAAGTGATTCTATGCCAATTCCATGAAATGATTCTTTGTAATGAGCTAGGAGGCTCAAAGCTGAAAAAAGTAGCTTCTCTTGATTTACTTGTGGCACATAAACACCTTTTACCAATAGTTTATCTTAAAAAAATCCAAGAGAGTTATTTCATTTAGAGAGCCAGGAGTGTAGGAGCTATTCCAAACAAACCGTTACTTTCATCCCAATGTGCTCCCTCCAGATCGTCTCCAATATGGTAATAAGTTTTCTAGTTGTAAATCTCTATTAATTTTTCCATGTTCCCAAAAAGGATCTCCTAGTCAAAAGATAATAACAAAAGGATAAGAGTCAGTTTAAGATATATAACCTAAACATGATATACCCTGTGGAAACTATGTTTTAGCACTCACTTATATGAATATCTATGGATTTGTGTGGATTTTTCTTTTTCTTTAAAGGTTTCTTTAAGAGAACAATATATGCTATAGTCGTCGCTAAAATGAAAATGGTTTTAACATGGTTTTGCAGATTAATATTTGGATTTGTGCTGCATTAACACATCCAAGGCGGTGTTTTTCCAACTCCAGCCAAGGAGTTGCTCAGAATGCTGTTTTCTAGAGTTAAGAATATAGCATCAAGTTTCACTTGTACAAATGCCCTAAGTTTGTATTGTAGAAAAATAGAAAACCTCAGCTGAATTGTACCTTTGGTAGATGAATCACGATTGAAAAGTTCGAAGTCATGGCTTCTCTAGGAGATACAAATATTTTTCTGGAAAGATTTCTGTAAATTTTTAGTCTCATTCTACATTGTATCATTGACTCGTGGGTACGGTGCTGGGTGCTGACACACTATGTCAGAACCATGATAAGTAAAAAAGCAGCTGCATTTGAGAGATTAGGGTACTCACAGCGCAAACTCTATCATAGAGTCTAAAGTCATTTATTACCTTGAATATTGTGGATTTGGTGTCTAAATAACACTTGGAGTCTTGTTTTTTTTCCTCTTTCTTTAATAAATATGCTGCTACATCAGCAAAATACCATAAATAAGACGCAATAAATAGCTTTGCACTCTCTGATAGAGTCTTGTATTGTGAATGCCCTTATTCCCTCTAAGTTTGCAGGTCACCGAATTCAGCACGATACGAAAAGAGATAAAATAAAGGAGCGACTAATTATTCCTTTCTGATAAAAAAGGTAGAGCTTGGCTGCGCTGCACAAGGTTCATCTGTATATTCGTATTCTGTGATTTGCATCTTGTTCAGTACTATTTCCAAGTTTTAAAAGAAAAATAGTGGATTAAATGCATCTTTAAGCCACTCAAGCTGTCTTAGTGTTTACCGTTAAATCATGCATAACGATATAGTTAACATATAATCGCGTTACTTGAATATATATTTTTTGTGAACAGTACTTGAATATATAATTAATCAGCTAGTCAGATCAAGAATTGCTATTGGTTAACTAGCCTAGTTATTAGAGATTAATAATGACTAAGACATGTTTAGGCGGCATATACTCGCTGTTACACATGTCGCTACATGTTTAGGCATATACTCGCTGTTACACATGCCGCTACTGCCCCAGGAATGGAGGTGGCCGAAGAACCAGGAGATCAGGACACTGTTGCTCATTCGGCATGTGAAGAACCCCAACCAAACCAGATGAGCCTCTGAATGCACGAGTGGTTGGCCAAAGTTGGGCTTGTTCCCTAGGTTCTAGAAGCAATTGTATTGCTAGAACAAGCTGTCAGAAATCCTATTGTATAAAGCAAGAGATGTTGAAAATTTAGTCATTTTACAACATGCATTAATCTATAAATGTAACATGAGACATCCTAGTACGAGCAATTTAAACATCGCAGGTGCAGATCCGTTGCCTAACCAAGTTGAAGCGGATCCTAAACATCATAGTATACATCGCCATATTCACTAGAGATGAGTTTAATTTGTACCCTTGAGTGGATCCTGAATTTAAGGCAAGAGACACAGTGTTAGCAACAACAGCAACGAACCAGGTTTGGGTCACATGTTGTCCTACTCAAAGTAGCCGATCTACAATCGATGCAGGCAGAGGTACGTAGTGTAGTCCTGTGAGCGATCGGTCATCGAAGTAGTCGTTCGCTCAGGGAAGAACATAGTCACTGGGTTGAACAAGAGTAGTCGCCCTGATGCACTCCCAAAAACTTGATCGCCGCCTACTCGAGCAAGTACGCTGAGCATTTGAAGCACAAGAATAGTGGAGTAATAAGGAAGAAAACGAAACTATAGCTTCTAGTGGAAGAAGGGGAGGAGCTACCACATTTAAAATGAATCCGGACAGGTTCATTAGGAGAAGCATAGTCATTTCACATATGCCAGCCCTGTTGTTGTGTTAGGCGTATGTGGGTTTACCCATTTGCCCTTTCACACCAATCCATTTGACCGTTGTGCCCCTCTTCCAAATGGTGGAATAGCACATTAGTCCGGTCAAGGCCAAGGCCAAGCACAGTGCGGCGGTGCACCCGAGATAGACTATGCCTTGAACAGCATAGTGCCTTGAGAAAAGGAGTGACCGGCAAACCTTTCTCTTGGCAAAACTTTCTCGATCTTGGTCGAGGGAAGAGCAGGGAGATGATTTATTTTCTTGGTGCTCACCATCCATCCGCCACAAGTGTCTACGATCTCGGGAGCAACGGCAAAGACAACGGGGAACATAGAGCAAGAGCCGCGACTAAGCGCTAGAGGCATAAACAGGCACTAGCTAACCTAAACTAATGGAGCTACAGCTGGGAGGCCGGACCCATATATCTTTGCTGTGCTTTTCTTAAAGAAACAATTGGTTCTTCATTATAATTAATGAATTATAAATTATCCCTCAGAAGTCTACTTGAAAAGTAGTCATGCATTTCTACGTAAATAATCTAGTTTTTGGTGACCTCGTGTGTTGCTAATCCTTAAATCGATCTACTAATTGTTTCCATCGTCACCGCTGCATCAGGCCGTTGGGCAGATTGTGGTTCAATTCTTTTTTCGCGTGCGGTCCTGTACAATAGGCATGCGTGCACCTGCGCCACAATGTATTGCTAGGAGAAGACCAAAAGCAAAGCAATTGTCAGCTTTGGTTGTTGCGTGGTGCTGCAGAACCAACGGATGGTGACTTACCGCGTGCCAGAAGAAGAATCCGGAGTCCTGACATTGAGAGGATGACCAGCGACTAAAAATAACGTGTACAAGGAAGCTTAACAGAATGATACACTACAATCTATGCTCTGCATGTTGGATCTTAAGTAGGCTTTCCTAATTTTATTCAAATAAATTCTAAGACCCAAATAAAATTATAATAGGTGGAGAATAATTAATTAGTTCTATATGGGATTTAACTAAAGATTGACTCGGCTCAAATTATGAAGTTGACAGCAATGTGATGTGAGCATGCACGATAAGGTGCAGAATGTGCTATAGGATTCTGGTTCTTTGCCGAGTGCCGACAGCACTCGGCAAAGCCTGATTTACACTCGGCAAAGCAAGCCTTTATCAAGTGCCGTACTCGGCAAAGACCACTCGGCAAAGAATTCTTTGCCAAGTGCTATATGTTGGGCACTCGGTAAAGACTTTGCCGAGTGCCAGGTCAGCACTCGGCAAAGTTAACGTCCACCGTCATCTGACGTCTTCTTTGCCGAGTGCTGACATGGCTGACACTCAGGAAATATTTTTTATTTTTTTAAAAAAGCGTCTTTGCCGAGTGCTGACATGGCTGGCACTCGGCAAAGAATTTTTTTAAAAAAGTCTTTGCCGAGTGCTGACATGGCTGGCACTCGACAAAGTAATGGTCACTTTGCTGAGTGCCGGGTCAGCACTTGGCAAAGCTGGTGCGTTGGGATTCTGGTTCCCATTATTTTTTTTTGTTTTTTTTCATATATATCACAATAGACAAATCCACATATATATCATATATATAACACAAATCCACATATATATAACATTCCATCCATACCAACATCCATAACAAATCTATCAAATATGTCCAACATCCATAACAAATCCATCACGTCCAACATCCATAACAAATCCATCACTAGTCCAACATTCCAACATAACCATCACAAGGTCATAAAGTTCATCACAAGAGAAATGAGAGGTACCTACTGCGACCCGGCGTCCCCATGGCCCCTAGAGTATGAAGGTCCTTGAGTCGTTCTCTGCATACCCTGTCCTGCACTCGCCCCATCTCGACCTCTTTCCCCGCCTCGCATGTGAACCAGTCCTGTATACAGACATTATGTATCATTTCATTATTTCAAAAACGTCCAACGAATGCGTAGTATTGAGCAATGCGGTGCAATGAAGACTCACCCAGAACTCGTTCTTGATCTTGCTCGCAATGGGGACTCCATTTTGGTCCTAGGCACTGGCAAAGTGCTCCCACTTCTAGGACGGCGCTATCACCCTATTTCTCCTTTATCCATAGTTTTATCGTTTTTCAGTCAGAACTTTTTATCCTGCCTGCGTGCAGTTCCTTTGTTTCAGTTGTCCTGAATTGTTCCAGTTGGTTGCTTGGTACTCTGTCCTGGCTACATGCCTTTATCTTAATTAAGAACCAGTTTGCTTATACTATGATGGTTGTGGATGGTTTATTCATGTTCCTTGATATTCTATCTGCTGTGATGCTTCTTAATCGATCATGCCCTCTAAAATACGGGAGGTTACTGTGTAGCCAGTCCCAAGTTGCTACCTTCAACTCAATTGGAAATAAATAGTAACAGAAAGCATAATATCCTTTGTTGGAATGTTAGAGGGTTAAACTCTCAAGGTAAATGGGACGCAATACATGATAAAATTCAAGAAAGCTCCTGCAACATCCTATGCCTGCAAGAAACCAAAAGACAGTTTTGACGTCAGATATCTGAAAAAATTCTGTCCACGTCACTTGGATAGTTTTGCCTATTCCCCATCAGTCGGTCTAATAGGATCATCTGGAGGCATTTTAACAGTTTGGAATAGCAATCTCTACCAATGTGATGTAGTCAATGTCAACAACTTTGGTCTTACAATCAAGATAACAAGCAATTATGATCAGAGCTCCTTTCATCTAATGAACATATATGGTCCTGCTCATGCCCAGGGAAAAATGCCTTTTGTTACATGGCTGCTTAATCTTGACACCACCGATTTTGATGACTGGATCTTAGTGGGGGACTTCAATCTTTACAGAAGTGTTGAAGACAGAAACAAGCCTGGAGGGGATTTTAATGAAATGCAGCTCTTCAACAATCTAATTGCAGATCTTGATCTCCTAGACATATATTTTAGTGGCAGGAAATATACTTGGAGTAACATGCAGGAGGATCCTCTTCTGGTTAAGTTAGACTGGGTTCTCACCTCCTCTTCCTAGGCACTGTCTTATCCTACCACCTCAGTACAACCACTTGCAAGACTAACCTCAGACCACACCCCTTTTATGATCAACATTGGTACAAAAGTCCCTAAAGGCTCGAGTTTTAGATTTGAGAATTTTTGGGTGGATCAGCCAGACTTCATGGAGACAGTTAAACTGCACTAGGACGCTACCCCCTACTATGCCAACGCTGCCAAAACCCTTGCAGCAAAGTTCAAACAAGTGAGATCAGGTCTTAGACACTGGAGCAAGAGACTATCCAATCACACTAAATTGATTCACAACTCCAACTGGGTTCTTTTGCTAATGGATGGAATAGAAGATTAGAGACCATTGAATCAGTTAGAATCCTCTTTTAGAAAACTTGTCAAGCAACACCTAGCCAACCTGTTGGAATCAAAAAAACAAATACTAGAAGCAAAGAAATACAATCAAATGGGTAACTCTAGGAGATGAAACAGTTCTTTCTTTCAAGCAATGGCCTCTCATAGTCACTCAAAAATAGATTGGTAGTCTAACTACATCAGACAACACTCTAATTTTAGATCATGAGTAGAAAGCTGCCCTTTTGTGGACTTCTTACAAAAACAGATTGGGTGTCTTTGAATTCTCCTATGGCCTATGATTTACCCTCTCTTTTACACAGGGAGGACCTGGACTTTGTTTGCTCTGAATTCATAATGGAAAAAATTTACTCAGTCATCAAATCACTCCCTAGCAGCCATGCCTCTGGCCCTGATGGTTTCAATGGTCTTTTCATCAAGAAATGTTGGCCAATCATTAAGACTGATTTTGTCAGGTTTCTTAATGACTTCAATGTTCTACTATGGATATTAGTAGCCTCAACTCCTCTCATATTGCTCTAATCCCAAAGGTGTCCAACCTAGCAACTGTGGATGATTACAGACCCATTTCTCTCCTCAACTATTCACTCAAGTGCCTCACAAAGCTCCTCTCCATCAGGCTTCAGTCAGTCATGACTCAGGTAATACATAAAAACCAATATGGTTTTATTAAATGTAGGACCATCCAAGATTGCCTAGCTTGGGCATTTCAATTCCTGCATCTTTGTCATAAATTAAAAAAGAAAATTGTGATTCTCAAACTTGACTTTGAAAAAGCCTTTGATAAGATTGAGCATCAAGTCATTTTTGGATGTCCTCACTCATAAAGGTTTTCCAGAGAGATGGGTCAATTGGATCAGAATGATACTCACAAGTGGATCTTCTTCAGTTCTTCTAAATGGCTCTCCTGGTAAATCTTTCAATGTCTAAGAGGTGTCAGACAAGGTGATCCACTGTCCTCACTCTTATTTGCACTAGGGGCAGATCTTCTGCAGTCAATCATAAATAAGGCTTGGCTCAATGGACTCATCAAGCATCCAATCAGTGAAGATTTTGATGGAGACTTTCCCATTGTTCAGTATGCAGATGACACATTGCTCATCATCCCTGCTGATGGAAGAATTCTTTTCAACCTGAAATGCATTTTGAGATCCTTCTCTGACAGCACCGGTCTACATGTTAATTTTAGAAAATCATTCATGGTTCCAATTAACACAGAGAATGATGAGTTGCTACATTGTGCTAGAACTTTTGGTTGCTCTTTTGGCAATGCCTTTCACCTACCTAGGCTTGCCTCTTGGAACTCAAAGGCCCAATGTACAGGACTTTGCTCCCCTGCTCCAAAGGATAGAAACAAGGATGCTTGGTTTCAGTAAAATGCTCTTTTACCATGGAAAGCTTCTCTTAGTCAATTTAGTGTTGTCTGCCATGCCCACAATCTATATGTGCACTGTAGTCATCCCTCCATAAATTATTCAGTAAATTGATAAATACAGAAAACACTGTCTATGGAGTGGTGGTGACATTAACAGAAATGGTACTTGCTTAGCTGCATGGGAACCAGCTTGCAGATCAAAAGAAGAAGGAGGCCTGGGGATCATTGACATCACCATCCAAAACAAAGCCCTTCTTCTCAAATTCCTTGATAAGTTTTATAATCATGCAGACATCCCTTGGGTGCATCTCACTTGGAACAAGCTATACCAAAATAAGAACATTCCACCCCATGCCAGATGTCCCAGTGGATCCTTCTGGTGGAAAGACATCCTCAAACTCACCTCTGAATTCAGGCAGATTGCCTCCTGCATTCCCAACATGGGAAATTTAGTTCTTTTTGGTCAGATAGATGGAACAATAGTTGTGTAAGTAAAAAATACCCAAGACTCTTTTCCTTTGCTAAAAAGAATAACTGTTCCTTCAAGCTATTTATGGAGAATGACATTGTTAGAAACTTTTCCCTGCCTTTATCAGCCCAAGCAGTAGAAGAATTGGCTCAACTAGAATCTGACCTACTGCATATCCAAGGGGACCCTGACCAATTTGACCAATGGATATATAACTGGAATAACACCTCCATCTACTCCCCAAAGAAGACCTACGAATTGCTGTAAGGCACTGAGGTAGCTTCACCTTTGTTTTTCTGGATGTGGGCTGGAGACAATCTTGGAAAGCATAAATTCTTTTTCTGGCTTTTGCTAAGAGATAGGCTTAACACCAGAAATATTCTAAGAAGAAAGAATAGACAACTGGGAAATTACTCTTGTGCTATTTGCACTTCTGGATAAGAAGAAACTGTCATGCATCTGTTCTTTCAACGCCCCTTCAGTCAAGCTTGTTGGAATGAAATTGGCATCACCTGGAACCTCAACCTCCCCCCACTTGATATGCTCATCGATGCAAGGCTGAACTTTGGGAGCTCCATCTTCAGAGAAATATGCATCACTTCCTACTGGTGCATTTGGAATGTAAGGAATGGAATCATCTTTGATAACAAACAATGCTCCATCCAAAGCTGGAAAATCCATCTTAAGGAAGACCTGGCCCTGATTTGTATTAAGGCCAAAGATAGCCATGTTGGCGCCATCATGCTTTGCAAGCACCTTTTTCTTATTTGCTCAACTTGTGCATTGTAATTGTTTGGACCCTTTTTATATCAATACAAAAAAGAGAGGGGGGGGGGGGGTTTACCCCCACTGTGCCCCCTCGAAAACTACATATTCGACCTAGTTTCAGTGCCGTCGTGCCGTCGTCCCATCAATGTCAGTTGCTACTGAATCGGCAGTGATACTCTTCACTGCTAGTTATTAGCTTCAAAATCAGAAAATGATTAGGTCCCTAATAACCCACAATGAAGGTCCATATATCACTGTTGACCAGTTCGTGGCATGAAACGGTAGTGGCTCTGTGCTATCACTACGGGTTTTTGGCTTAAACCGACACTGGTCTCATGCACAGTACACTGACGACGTCCTCCTCCCTCATCTCTCATATGCCAAGCACACTCATCAAGGAGAGGATTTTTTATTTTTAATCCTTTTAATTAATATTCTAAAAATAACCCGCACGAAAAAAAATATTTACATATCATATCTTTTTGGTCGTGCCAATGCAGATAGGGCGACTAAACACTGTATCATGCCACTGCAGCACCGGCACAAAGTCCATCCCCAGATCCTTGAGCCGCTGGTTCGTGAACTTGTATCCTATCACCGGAGGGTTCACCTCGTCCTTGCACTTCGTGGGTATGGGGTACTCTGGGAAGAGCTTGGCGAGGATGCGGCAGAGGTCGCCGCGGTGTAGGGTGCTCTCGGCGCAGATGTAGCGGCCGTGCGCGTGGGGTTCCTCGTACACCCGGACGTGCACCTCCGCGACGTCCTGGACGTGCACGTACGCCTGCGCCGCGTTCACGTACGTCTTGGCCGATCCCGTCAGGTACTTCATCACGTGGTCCGTGCTCGCGTTCACCGTCGGCTGCAGCAACAGACCCAGCACTAGCACCGGGTTCACTACGATCAGGTCAAGGCCTCGCTTCCGCGCCACCTCCCATGCGCCCTGCTCGGCCACCGTCTTGGCGTAGCAATACCAGTTCTGCATGCATGAACGATACGCCTATATATATTATTATTTCTGACTCATATATAATATGTTTTCATGTAAATTAATTAAATGTTTTAATTCGAATCAATATACTGTACTAGATAGTATGTAAATGATCTGACCTACACGGTGTACGTGGATCCCGGCCAGCAGATATGTCCCTGGCCGGGTAGTAGTAGGTATATTACAGGCACAAAGGTATATGGAGCAGTTAGAAATTAATGGTACACATCACGAGATGTGTAGTTGACATATCAACGTCATTCTTTTCCCTTTTCTCGTCCACACATGCATGTCATCGTTCGGTGAGTATTGACAAGTGCGCGACAAGAAAAGCACCATGTACATCACATCGACTATCACTGGTATATATATATATTACTTAATTTCTTTCGATCTATCATTACTTCTCTCATTCTTTCTGCAGTCATCCTCACATTATTATTTATTGGGAATAACATATATAATCATAGGAACATTCTTTACTTTTACTCGTAATCATAGGAGCATTCTTTCTGCTGTCCTCGCTCGCTTCAAAGCAAAAATGAAGTACTCCAAAAGAAAAACAACAAAGTATATGTATTTGGATATGGATGCACCCATATACGTACGTACCTGGGTGTTCTTGCAATACTCAAGGTCGCTCCAGCAGGTGTCGTCGACAGGCCTGTTGGGGTCACGGTACGGGTTCATGTACACCGTGCCGATGGAAGACGTGAACACGACCCGCTTCACGCCGGTGTCTGCTGCCGCCGTCATCACGTACCGTGTGCCCCGGATTGCTGGCTCGATCATCATCTCTTGCATATATGGCATGCAAAATAATTATAATAATAATATGCTTGTTGTTATTACTAGTACTTTGCATGATCGATCGACAAGAAATATATGTGTCCGGTCCTTAGCCAGCTTACAGGGTCATCAGTGACCGGAGACGCGGGGTGGAAGACGCC